>OZ010796.1:413017212-414217212 GCA_963932465.1 Maratus speciosus | reverse complement strand
ATCCCCACAGCAGGGGTGAATGGGACACTAATAGGGATGGATGGGACACAAAGATTTTCCTCCCTGTATTCAATTTTTCAAAATTAAAATTTATAATTATAACCTTATATGTAATTATATTTGTAATATATGATTTTACAGCACGAATCGATACGTTTTTTTTTTTTCAATAACTTCTTTTACTGCAGTTTTAACTTTTAATGCAGACTTCGGCTATCAATCTGTTCTTTTTCTCCACTTATGAGGCATTTTAGATTTGAAATGAAAGTGCAAAATGTCTTTTAAATATTGCATAGCTAATAATTTTCAATCATAACTTATTAATTAATATTAATTAAATGTATCATGCAGAACGGAAATCATTGGGTCGATGGGAAAGTCGTGTCGTGTTGGGAAAATCAATCCATACCGGAAAATTCTGCCCGGTAATTATTAGACATTAGCTATCAGAATCAATGTTTAATAATTAAATGATAGAATTTTCCAGTACGAATTAATTTTCCCAACACGCCACGACTTTCCAAACGACCCAATACGTTAGGGGTGGGGATTTATTTGTGCAACATTTCAAAATTCAATATAATTTCCCCCATTTGATCAATAAACATGAATTTATATAAAACATATACTATTTTTAACAATTTTATCTATTTTGATTAAGTTTTAGTACCAATTTTTTGATAATCCATTAATAATTATTACAATACAATAAATAACAATTAGAAATTTTAAACAATAACAACTCATATTATACTATTTAGTACTATTAATTAACGTAAATTATTAATTTATCAACCTATATAATATTATTTAGTTAATAAATAAAATTTTCACCATCTTTAGGGATGAATGAGAATGTCCCATTCATCCCCATTTGAAATGTCCCAATCATCCCCATGATGCATATATTCCCTTCTCAGCCATTTTGCCTCAAAAATTATTTTGTCACAATGGTTACTATTCATTCATTTTAATTATCGATATTGAACCTTAAAATAAATAACTACAACTAGCTTAATTTTTTATATTGTATAAGATATTTCGCATCTTCAAATGTAAAAAAAAAAACTTACATTTAAGCAGAGATTTCAGAAAATGCAACTTTGAAGGAGAATGAAAACAGCAATGTGGTCCTATTTTTAGTTCTGAAGCACACTGTGGTAGAGCCTTATATGGGGATAGGAAGCAATTTAAAATAAATGTTTATTGCCTGAAATATTGAGAATGTCCCATCCATCCCTTGTCCCATTCATCCCCTAGCTCCCCTACATATATATATTTAGTAGAATAGGCTTACAATATACTTCCATCTTGTCCTTATCAGCAAAAATATTGCTTAAATAAAATACAGTGGGTCAAATTTTTGCGTATGGAGAAACTTCCCAGTTTCACCTATACTTCCTGATAAATCGCTATGCCAGTAGAAATATAAATAAAATTTGAAGCATATAGTCATACACCGATTCAATACATTGGGCATACGCTATATGGCCAAAGGTGGCCGGCCACTTGCGATTTTAGACGTTTTGTTAAATATCTAGAAAAATACATAAAGAAGTAACCTTAAACTCCACATGTGTAAACAGTATAGTATAGGTCATATATTTTCGCGAAGATTTTTTCCCGAAACCTCATAGGGGACCGTCAACAAATTGAAAAAGAGGGAATATCTTTTGGATAACACTGTAAAAACTAATGTAGCAAAAGCATTCAAACTGTAGATTATGATTAAGTGGCTTATTGTAATAATTTGGGTTCATTTTTATGAGGATAGCATGTACACTCGAAGAGAAATTCGGGTTTTCATAAAAACAGTCTGAAATTTTGCCCAGTTTTCTGCTTACAATTTGCAGAGTTCTTAATATAAAAAAAAAGTTCTTTTCAGAAAATATGACAAGCAACATTGTACACAATACCCTGCAATCAGAGTTAAAATATACTAAAAATTGTATGAAAAATGAGCAGGTTTACTAAATAATGTTTCACTGCACATGTCCGAACGCAATCAAAATATAATGTGCATAATGTGTTAGCTAAATGTATAGAGCAACTTTCGTAAAAGTCTCAAAAACATAACTCGAAAATTCTGAAAATTATTGTTGATAAAATATGCTCAAAATCCATTGTTCCGAAAATGAAGCAAAAAGATGGGGTGCTGTATCCATATATCCATTGATTAGTGCCAATATAGCATACACAATATTGAACGCACTATACTGTATTTGGATACAATCCCTCATCTTTTTGCTTCCTTTTGGGAATAGCGGATTTTGAGCTTCCATTTTTAACTAAAACAAATGGATTATTTAAACCTTTCGGATCCGATATTTTTTTGGGGGGGGAGGGGGGGGGAAATAACTTTTATGGTTAAAAATTTAAAACTACCTACACAAATCATAAAAAGCTAATGTTTACAGAAATTTAACGAACATGCTTATTTTGCGTAATATTTCTATGACAATAGGCTAGGGAGGAAATTTTGAAGACGTTTGGAAAATGTCATATTAAAACAGGATTAAGCAAACATAACAAATTTCCAGTACTTTTTATATTTTACCATAAAATATTCATTTGGAAAAATTTACCCCTATTTTAAATTTAAAGGGTGAAACACATGTTTGAAACAAAAGAATCACGATGTAAAGTTATTTAGGTGAACTTTTATTTATTTATTTTTAATACTAAATGCTTAGACATAAATGAAGAATTGGTAATTGATGTATAGACATACGCTAGCATTACTATATGCAGATAACTAGAAAAATAGATGTTAAGACAAAATAATATTTAATATAATGTCATAACGCCAGGACCGAATTTGTTAACAAAAGTACAATTTAGTTCAGATTTATAGCTAATGTCCTAGAAATCTATTCTGACCAGTTATTTTGTTATTTTTTACGTAAATAATACTGAATGAAAAGGAAATATGCGAGTTTAATATGTTTCATTTGAGTGAAAAAGTATGGAAGCCAGCCGACAACCCAGGACCGGTCGTCGGCTTAAGATGTCAACCATCTGGACTGGCCGACACAATTCACTCCGATAATCTTTTTGCATTAACATTCGATCAGTGGGAGCTCGTGTCTGGATTTTTCGGGTGATGCATGCATGGTTCCAACTTTTCGGATTTTTTTTTATCGCTATTTTTTAATTAAAATATTCGCCTAATTTAATTGCAAAATTCCTACAACTAAATAAGGGGAAGATTTCTATTAAAATATAGCCGTGACAAAAAAGCTTAAAAGAAAGAGCAATGAATGTACTGCCAAGAGAAAAGTCAGTCACAAGCCGGCACTACATCCAGTCTGTTATATTTATACATCTCATCAGAATAAACCCCAGGTAAAGAAACTCAATAAACAATAGATAAAAATTATATTATTATTACTAATAAGATATAATAAAGTATAATTACATAACCATCGTCTTGTGGAATTCTTTTGCCTGATGTTCTGCATACTTTTTACATAAACTGAAAGAAAAAAAAATGCCAACCAATCAGGTATATTTTTTACTTTGACGTTTTAAGAAAAATAAATAACCACAATAATCCTTAAGATAATGTTTTTTTTTTATGTTTCAGAAAATAATCATTATGAAAATTTTATCAGAAACGAATTACAAGTTCTATTTATTTATTTAATTTTCTTATATTTTTAAATTTTTATTCACAGAGGAAATAGACTTTATTCATATAGTCTTTAATTATCTATAAATATATATTGCCATAAACCAAAATTAATTGCTTTACAAAATTTAATGTCAGTTCGTAATATTCTTTAAAAAAATAACCAGGCAAAATGCAAATGAATTGCAAGTTTGGAATAATATATTTTTTGGAATTCAGCTTCATAATTTCGTTAAAATATTCATTGTTATTTTGCTAGCATTTATCGATTTCTCAAACTCTTACCCAAGGAAAGAATTCATGGTATGTAAATTTACAGAACTATGGCTTGTTAAATTCGCTTGACATTTAAGATTTTAATTTTTAGCAGTCTCTCGAAATAGAAGTGAATTTTACGCTCTGTCATAATTATCTTTTAGGTTGTTCTAATATTACGTTATGCAAATTATATGTTAATCGAGCTGAAAAGAATATGTTTGGCGGAATCAAGTGTATTTTACATGATATCTAAAAGATATATTATTTAATTTAGTGATAGTCATCGTAATGCAATGTGTTTTAGGATCAAAATAATGAATCAATAACTCAGCTAGCTTTTCGTACGTTCATGTGAATGATGCTGATGATGCACATACAGGAAATTCACTGAAAATTAAAACTAATAGATGCAAATTGTTCAATTTCTAAATTTGCAATTTATGGAGTAACTTTTGTTGTTAACCTAAAGTCTCATATTTTTAACCTTGCATTTTATTGTTACTTAACACTATCAAGCATGAAATAGTTGTAAATGAATGGGGAACGTACTTTGCACTTGGCATAGATTGTAAAAGGATTATTTAGAACAAATAATGGTACATGTTTGTTATAGGGGACTTGGCGCATTTCAAAATAACTTGGCGCAATTCAGTCTGTGAGATTTCTTGCCAAATGATAGAAACAGTTTTGGAAACAAACCAGATGAACTCTTCTTTTGCTTGTTTATATATATATATGAAACGTTGTATAAAATTTTGTCGAGCTAGTGAAAGGTTGTAGTTCGATGCATTAAATTCATGGAATACTGGCGGCTGATCAAAAGTTGTGTTATTTTTGCAGTCGACAAATCCAGCCAATTTATACATGAAATTGTTGGTAATAGCTGAGATCGGTTAACTCGAATCGAGACAAGTATCCGTTTTGCACTCGTATCACTAATCCGATGGTCAGGTCGTAAGCGTAGCAAGGCAATGGATTTAGCAATCCGGTAGTTTCATAATAAAACAGAGCCAATCGTCGTTCTAAGGTGTTTATTCATCAAAACATGAAAACGTAAAAACAAGTCCCACATTATGAGAAAATTCGTAAAGCTTTCTGGCTGGGGCATGAATAGCTATATCAACGCCGCCTGCGGCGATCTGGCGTATATACCACAATGCATCGCCCCGCTTTCCAGGCAATTACAAACCCGTTCAGCTGGATTAACCCCGGTAGGTAGAGGCCTGGTCAGCGGTCTCCGAATAGCTATATCATGCTATAACATCTTAAAAGATAAATTAGAATTCTACAAGACTGTTAGACACCGGCTAACATAGTTTGAAGCACTTGAACAAGACAGAAATCTGAGCTCCGAAGTCACTACATCTGGTTTTTGTTAGAACTCGCGGAGGGTGACAGATTTTGTCGTAGTACAGAAACGAAACAATCGGTGAAAGGCACACTTCGAACAACGGGCAGCTAAACTAATGGCGCGAGAGAGGGGGTGGTTTAGGAGAATGAATCCCATACATGGCAACGTAGGGATTTCGTTGTTAAAAGTCTAGCGTCTAAAGGGCACTGGAAAACTAGATTCGTAAAATTAAAATTAGAAATAAGAATAGCAAAATAGCTTTTAAAAACATTCAAAAATAAAAACTAGTTTCTCTCAGAATATTATATCTTGGGGAGCTGATAAAAATTTATGAAGGGATTAAAAGTTTTAGATTAAGATTTCGAATAAGATAATTATTAATATACGCGTTTTATTTTAAAGGAAATTAGATAGGAATAAGTAATAGATATTATTATGAACTAGGGAAATAATGAATATGCCGGAAACTTAGAATAATTTAAATGAATATTGCAAAGTAAAACTTTTATACAAAACACACACACACACACATATATATATACCGGGTGATTCATAATGAATGGGCCAAAAAGAATACCGCAGTGTGACTGCCGTAATGGATAAATTCAGCCGAAACAAATTTATTCTGCAACTACAATTATACAAGTTTTATTTGCAACAGGGAAAAATCATCGAATGACGAACTCGCCGCTAGAGGCGCTGTTAAACAAAATGTCGTCCATGCAGGAGAAAGCGTACTGCGTTTTCGAATATGCCAAAACCTCTTCGGTAACTGTTGTGCAAAGACATTTTCGCACGAAATTTCTTAAACAACCACCGCATCGGCATAACATAAGCAGGTGGGTGAAGCAGTCCCAGGATACCGGCTGCTTATGCAAGAACAAAAGTGCAGGACGAAAAGAAACAAAACCGGAAGTGGTTGAAAGAATTCGTGAAAGCCCTGTGATTTTTTTCTCTGGGGTTTCGTTAAAGACAAGGTGTTTGTTCCTCCACTTCCTCAGGACTTAGAGGAACTGAAGCAGCGGATAACTGCAGTGTTGAACTCCATCACAGGGGATATGCTATCACGAGTGTGGCGGGAGCTTGATTACCGTGTAGACATTTGTCGTGTCACCGGAGGGGCACATATTGAACACCTGTAGAAACTTGAATAAATGTAGTTTTGAGGTAAATTTGAATTTTCTAAATATATTAATTACAACGTCCACAATCATGTTTTCTTTTTGTCCCATTCATTATGAATCACCCTGTATATAAAATATGTATGACATTTTTTCTTCTCTTCCCATGTTAATTTTCTCTATATCGTCAAGGCTCCGTATAACAGGCAACTACCCAAAAAATGTTGAAATTTTAAATATCTTACATTTATTACAAAATTACAGAACGAACCTCATACGAGGTTTTCAATAAATAAAAAAAATCATTAAAAGTTATTAAGTAGTTTGTGGTAATAATTTAAACTTTGAATACATTAACACAAAATACAAAGTTACAAAATAAAATAATGTTCTTGTTTAGATCCAAAAACAGAAATTCTGTGAAAAAATCTTCTCCCGTGAAAAAACAGAAACAAATTCATCAAAGGCAAATTTACAAAATGCATATTCGAAAAGAAGATGCTTCTGTCATCTAATGCTGTATTTCACAAGCATTACTGAAATTCACTCGAAGTTTATAAAGGAATAAAAACAAAATAGGTATTATTCTCTAAGAGTTCCTTTTCAATACAACCTCATATTATGTTATCAAGGATGAGAGGGCTAAAAGTTCTAGTACCTTAGTTAGACTGAAAAATCGAATTCATTCGCTCATAATAAAATGTAGTAAATTTGAAATATTTTACTCAAATTTTACTCACTTGTTAATTTGGAGACATTTTTATACACTGTTAAATTGTTAGATAACATTACTGTATAGCGGTAGCCGCGCTTGGAAACTCGAAGCTATGAGTGAGTTTCGTGAGATCCGCCTGTGTTCGATATGTATGAGAGTTTCGAATTTATAGCCTTGCATTTGATTGTAGGCTAAAATTAAACAAATTCCATTGCAGCACTTCCCAATTTAGTTTTGATAAACAGTGTTTTAAAACATAAACGTGACTACGTCTGTACTTCAAAGTTGAGGCCTTGCCGGGTGTGGCACAAGGTATCCACCTTCACAATTTTAGAATATCTGTCTTGCAAGATCAAATCGTCATATACACTATATTGCAATTAATGGCCGGCAAATTTCAATTTTAGACATTTTGTCGAATGTTTAGAAATATACTTGTCAGATTCTTCTGGAATTTCAGGATTAAAAAGAACAGATATGGCCTCATATTTAGCAATGTCAATTTGATAAGGGGGGCAATTAGGGGGCCAACAAAAAATCAAAGAAAAAAATAATACTTGGGATCACCCTGTAAAATAAAATGCACGAAATGATCTATCGCTACCGAATATAAATAAACAGACATTGTGCAATATGTGTATTCTTTTGTGTAAGAATCGCACGTATATTAATAGTGATATAGTGATTTATTTAAAAAAATTAAAAAATTCTTGCATGTTTTTTTCTTATAACATACATGGTTTTCAACCAAATTTAACGCCGATTTCAGACAAATTGACACAATATAGTAGAAACAATATAGTGCAATTGGAATATAAATATATTAAATATTTTAGGAAATATGAGCAGTTGTATGAAATAATTTTTATCTGCTCATGCGCGAACGATAACAAGGATCATTTTACATAATTTAATAATCAACTCTATGGAGCAACTTATTAAAAAAATCTAGTCAAATATCGTAAAAATTCAGAAAGATATCGGCGTTAGAGTGAGCAAATTTTTAGTTGTTCTCTAAAAGCAGCTGAATGATAAGGGATTTTACACAAATTGTCATTTTTTATTAACTCACTTTCAGAAAAAAGTTAGTATTTATTGAGTATCAACGAGTAGATTTGGAAAAAATGCTTCGATTTTGATACTTCTTTTGATCATGGTATAGGCTCGTTCTGGTGTTTATAAGAGAAGAACTAAAGCATCAATAAAAAATGAAAAAAAAATTAAATTCAAAATGACAATTTGTGGAAAATCCCTTATCATTCAGCTTATTTTAGAGAACAACTAAAAATTTGCTCATTCTAACGCCGATATCTTTCTGAATTTTTACGCTATTTGACTAGATTTTTTTTATAAGTTGCTCCATAGAGTTGACTATTAAATTATATAAAATGATCTTTGTTATCGTTCGCGCATTCTCAGCTAAAAATTTTATACAACTGCTCATATTTCCTAAAATATTTAATACATTTATATTCCATTTCCACTATATTCTTTCTACTATATTTTGTCAATTTTTCTGAAATCGGCGTTAAATTTGGTTCAAAACCCTGTATGTTATAAGCAAAAAACATGCAAGAATTAAAAATTTTTTTTAAATAAATCGCTATATCTGTATTAGTATACGTGCTATTCTTACACCAAAGAATACACATATTGCACAATGTCTGCTTATTTATATTCGGTAGCGATAGATCATTTCGTGCATTTTTTTTACAGGGTGATTTCAAGTGATATTTTTTTCTTTGATTTTTTGTTGGCCCCCTAATTGTCCCCCTTATCAAATCGACATTCTTTTAAATCCTGAAATTCCAGAAGAATCTGACAAGTATATTTCTAAATATTCGACAAAATGTCTAAAATTGAAAATTGCCGGTCATTAATGGCAATATAGTGTATGTATTTGTACTTGTAAATTTTATATAAAGAAGAGTAGGTGGGCTAAAATGTCTCAAATATTCGTGTACAATTAATTTAAAGTTTACAAAATTTTCTCGAAAAGAATTTTATCCAATTTACATTAGAAAAAATCATTAGTTGAAATATTTCAAGACTAATTCTAATTTTATTCTTTCCAGAGCAATGATTTTTTGTTCAATCTACTTTTTTACATTAAATCTCATTCCAAAGTAGATGTTCTTGTTTAAATATGCTGCTTAAAAAATATATACTTCTATTATATAAAATCTTGGTGACTAAAAATTTTCGTGGAACACTTAAAGTAATTCCAAGGCACGTCATTTGAAAACCTCTGTTTTAGAAACACTTTTTTCGGTAATACTAAAACTTAAATAGAAAGACATCATAACAAATAAATAGAAAAATATGCTAGTGATGTCATGCTTTAAATAGCAGATAGCTATTGGGCTGGTTGGACAGCTTTGTTTATATAACAAATAAGTTCAAAGTAAGCAAGTGAGCACAGGCATATAAAGTGGTTGGCTAAGCACTGGTCAGCATCGTCGATAAATGGCCGGAAAGCAACTGACCAAGCAATCTCTTATTATAAACTATCAAAATTTGAATAAGTGGGGTAAACACAAGAGGATGTTCATAAATAGATTTTAAAGAAGCGCATTTATGAAAGTAATAAGTAGTAAATAAGGATAAAATGTAAAACATGGTAAATACTTTCGTAAAATTGTTCTTGTGATGACATCTTACCTGTACACTCTAAAGTACAGCATTGTTGCTGAAATATTATTTGAAGGAGTTATTGTGCTACTTGTCTTAGTCGTAGTACAACGATATTCAACACAATAAATGCTTGGGACATATTTTATAACAATTAGGTTTATCTATGTCTGTTTTAGTTTGTTCGTCAAATAATAAAATGAATAATAAAATGAATAAATAAATAATAAAATGAATACATAGCCAGAACTTCCCTGTTTATTGCTATATTGCAATTTAAAAGACATTTTTAACTGTATCAAAATAAATTGAATTTCAAAACTACCCGGCAAATTAAAGGAAAAATTAAAGGGAAGGGGGCTCAGTTTTTTATCTTGAACTGAGAAATTGCCACAAAGTAATATACTCTTTTTGTATAAAAATACACATTAACATAGAAAATACCTTCAATAGGAAATGGATGCGGCTCACCCTCCAAAAAAGAATAAAGTAAAATGGGGAATATGTATGTGACGTCACAGTGAGAATGGTGAGTTCGTTTTCTTTTTACATATTACATCACTCGATGACGCATGAATATAGGTAAGTGCATGCGTAAAATACTTAAGATTTATTTTATACAAATTACGATTAGATAAATACATGTTATAAAATTCATGTATACTTATTAATTAAAATTGAAAATATTATTAATAATAAAACAGCTTCGAAAAAAAAGAAAAATATATGCAAGAAAATAACTGAATTATAATCTTTAACTGTATTTAAATTCATACAAACTTTATTAATATCCAATTAATCTACAATTAATAAATTTAAACGCTAACATAATTAAACTTAAATGTCTGCTATCCATTCATAATATACTTATCTACATTTTCAATGTTATTTCAGAAATGCAATGAAAAATATGCATGAAAAGGCGTTGAAATTGAGAAAAGATTTTATGTATAACCTATACCTGTTACTAAAAAAGGATAAAAAGGTAAAATTTAAGAGCTAATTTTCAAAACACAATGCTTTTCAATTGCGCGGTTATGATTGTTATTCTCAAGCAGAAGAATCTTGAATTCAAATGAAGAATATTGACCATATAAAGATTGAGGTATGTTTGAACTTTTCAAGAAACGAAACTCTTATTTTATACTGCTATATTCTTTAAAATTGAAAATTAACTATTTTTACAAATATGTCTGTATGCAGTTGAACTACTGTCTTTACAGAACTAAAACGTTGTAAACAGAGAAAAGAGTTTTAAGTACATTTTTGCAAAAAATGAAACGAGAACCAACAGTTAAGAAAGCCCATATAATGAAGAACAATTTTCTGAAAATACTCTCTTTATTTTAAGCTTATCCATCAAACAAGATACAATTGAAGAAACTGTATTACTTTTATTTTTCTTATTACTGGCTCAGTATAGGTTAAACATTGTATTTCACCATTTACGAATTTAAGAATCAAATAATATTATGATGTACTATTGATTAACAATACTATGTTTGTATTTTAAGTTATCTGTCAGAAAAAAACATATGTTTATCAAGAATATTATTTGTATTATATAGGTATTTTTTAAGTTCAACCAAATATAATTATATGATAAGAAAAACATTTTTAAGTGTTTTCCTGCATTTACATGCAAATGTGAAAACGACAATTGATTAGTATTTAAAATAAACTATTTGGAAAACATTGAACAACATTTTATTTGAAAAATGATTTCTAAATCCAGCTTATATAAATAAAATAAATTAAGATGTTTAAGTTTTAAAATTTTAAATCACTATCATTACGCGCTTAAATATGTGGATTTTACTTTCAGAATATATTATTAATTACATTTCCTCAAACAGCATATCTTATCTACCTGCGAATAAATACCCTGTCTACGCTTATCCGATTGCTTTACTTTCATTCTTGATGAGTCTAATCGTCAGTTTATATTTAGGCGAGTACTTCTGCTAGTAGAATTTAAATATAAAATGATCAGAAATTTAATGAACATAATAATTTAAAATCGTAAATCGTCATAATCATTCCATTAGACAAGTTTTATTAAGAACTCGTGAGCCATAATGAAAAGGAATTCTGACAATTTACTGTGATGTATATGCGTTTAATGTAGAATATTGCAGACAGTGATAAACAGAGCCTTTTTTTATAGCGAAATACAACTATATCTACTTTATAAAAAATGTTATTCACTACCACTACCAGTTTAAAAAAATAGCAAGTACTAACTGCTTTTCAAAAGTAGTCATTACTTCGCTATTTTAAAATTTTGTCAAAAGATTCAATTTACACTCAAAATTGAGTCCACGAATTAAGTAAAACTGTGGCTCCACGTCATAACGCGTCAGCTGGGATACAATCAAATGAGTGCGATATTAATAAGAATAATAGACAAGAAATTGTCTGTTTTTTTTCCCAAAATGTTTGTTTATACAGATATTACAATTTTATTAGTAAAATCAAGATAGATGTACATAAGACAATCAATATTTAAATATAGTTATATAATAAAAAATACCATTAAACTGTAGCTTTGTTTTTCTGGAGGAACTAAAACAGATCTACAGTTCTAAGTCAAAAAATTAGAATAATAGAAAAAAAGGAATTGTGAAAAAATGTTTTTTTATGTATAGCTTATACAAAAAGTAATACAGGATAAAACTTAATATTGTATGAATCTACATAGTTTGTAGAATTTTTTAGCATAAATATTAAAGGAAATAATACAAAAATTAAAATAATTATCCATACTTGGAAAAAATCAAAATATTAGAATAACCATTTACCTGGTTCAAGATGTTAGAATAATGCATTGTAAATAATACGTGTTTAAAAAAAAGGAAAAATAGTTATTCTTTAATATTTTGTAGCATCACCTTTACATTTTATAACAGCACGAACTCGCTTTGCTAAGCTAGCTAGAAGTGGTTCCCAATGTTTTCTGCCCAGACGTGAACATGTCGACTTTATGCTAGAAACAAGCTCAACTTGGTTTTTTGGCGCAATGCCTTGCAGCCTTTTCTTCATTATTCCCCACAAAGTCTCTATTGGATTTAAATCCGGCGAATTAGATGGCCAGGGAAATATGTTAATTTGGTGTTGGCTAAGCCAGTTCTAGGTGGACACTGACCTGTGTGAAGATGCTAAATCATGTTGGAAAATAAAATCGTCACTACACAGATCTTCTGACGATGATATCATGAAATGCTCAAGTATTTCTTGATATATCTCAGATTCAATCCTTTCTTTAACGATACATAGCCTTCCAGGACCATCTGCAATCATGCAAGCCCACACCATTACAATGGCTATAAATTTCATTGATCGTTTCATGCAGTCCTTGTCATACGCTTCTTGATTCATTCGCCATACACGAACACCTTGATCACCATATGTTACGAGAAACACACTCTCATCACTAAACAATATATTTTTCCAGTCAACTAGACCCCATAATAGCCTTTTTTTTTACACCACTTCACTCTCTCCCTTTTCTGTGTATAGACATGGAGTGCTTTATCTTTGGCACACAAGATTGAAATCCAAGTTTTTGGAGACGTCTTAGTGTTGTAGATTTACCCACATCAACACCGTGTTCTTTCCACTTTCGATGCAAATATCTTACACTTTTACAACGGTTTTTTTAATGCTCTTTAGCTTTCTATCATCTCTCTGAGTAGTTTTTGGCATTCGATCGCTATTCAGATGCTTGATTTCAATTCTGCTTTATTGCTCTACTAACACTTGGTTTAGAACGTTTTAAGTAACTGGCGATATATTGCTGATTATGACTTTCGTTATGCTAATCAATAATACGATGCTTTGTAAACTCCGTTATGTCTGAAGAACGACCCATGTTTCACACAAAATGAAAACAATGATGATTCAAAGCGCTTTTATAACTTAAGAAGAAGTCCCACAGAAGCTAATTTTATGCTTAATTTATGCAACCCATTACAACCAATTAAAAAAATTCATAAGTATTCTAATTTTTGGAATCACCTATTTTAGTATTCTAATATTTTGAATAATGAAAATAATTTTACAAAAATGCAATATTCACTCAAAATTTAATCTTTTACAGTTTTAATTTTCTTTATTATCATGTAAATTTATTAAAATATCAACCATTGTTGTTTTTCAGTTGTACTACACTGAAATAAAGCTAAATGCAATTCCAAATACAAATGAAATAATTTTTTCTAATTTTTTGACTTGGAGTTGTATATATCTGAAGAGCATATGCTCATCAGATATATATATAACATATAAATGTGCATAAATATGTTATATATATATAACATATTTATGCACAACCATAAAAGGCAGAAATTGTATTTACTATTCTTACAGTAATTATCGCATTGGAACTCACTATTGCGGTTGAGTCATGAATTTACCAATAGATTACTTAACTCCGCTATGCATCCTGATGTGTTAGTTGTACTGAATTTTGTTGAGAGTTAATTACATTGAGTTGTCTGATTGGATAAGGTATAGAATTACAGAAGAATAATTCAAAAAGCAAACAGTAAATAAATTTGCAAATAAAGCAATTCTAAAAGAAGAAACCCGGTATTAAAAGATCTAATTATAAATAAGTAGACAATTGCCAACAGGAACATAAATTTCTTTGGTGGGTCATAACTTGGTTTTACCAGAAACTGTTAATGTATAAATCTATGACTTCATGCGATTTTTTGCTGAACACTGCACCTGATATTCGCAGCTGAGATTCGCAAATTGTAGCGTACAACACATTATGCATAAATAATCACGTTAAGATCATTTGATATGTAGAATGGTACATTAACATTCCTCCCTGAAGTAGCGTTAAAAGTATCGTCAATGCTCATTATAAACTACTCTTTATGCTACTCGCTGCATTATATTGTTCAAAATGTAAAAAGATACACTACAAACTATAGTAGAAAAAGTGGCAGCTACTGTAGTTACTCTAATTTGCCCTCCGATCGCTCATAGGGAGGTAAAAATTTTAAATCCGAAAATATTTCAGTTATGCATAATAGGATGATTGCCGCATAAAACGATATCATTGTGCAAATAATATTGTACTGAACGTTTGGTATTTACTACGTATGTATCAAAATAGGAGTTACTTTCTGTACCTTCTGGCATCGAACTATCAGAGACACATGCTTACACTTGATACTATACATAATAAAAGAAAAGAAATAGCAAAAGTAGATGTTTCTACTCTGTTCGGCTCTTAAAATATAAATTTTTGAATTGAGGGTAAATTCAACAAATAATTATGAATTTTTGCCAAAATAAATTAATAGATCAGTATTAAACTATCAAAATACAGATCCTTGAAACCTGCCGATGCAAATAAACTTAGAATTATATAAAAGCATGTTCAATACCAAAAATGTTCTCCAAATAGCTTGCCGGAGGAGCTTGAAATGTATCAAAATTTGGCATTTTGAGAAAATGACGTTAAGTATTAAGATACACATAAGACATATTATGTTTAATTACAACTCAACATCCTCCCGGTACATACTATCGGTATGTTATACAGTCATCTTTGTCTTTCAGGCTGCTTCTTTTTGGCTTATAAACTTTATATTTTTTCATGATTTTCAAATTTTGTAAAGGTTATAGAAAAGTAATTTTTATTTTAATGAATAAGTTTTTGTTCAGTGAATCAGCGTTGAATGTGAAAAGAGGAGGTTTTAGAATTCTTTAAAATTAAATCATCTTAATTTTGAAATTTTGGTCAAAAGCGTCATTTTTCTCAAGTGCTATCTCTCATGCATGTATTATTTTTAAGTGGTTGACAAACATATTTTCCACTGTAAAATATACACTGCTCAAAATAATTAGGGGAGCACATAGTTTTAACAAAATTACGCAAATATTTACACCGATTAGTAACGCAAATTAAAACATCCATAATTTAAAGAGTAGTAGAAAACAGATAAAGAAAATTTCACATGCGAATTAAAGTTTATGACGTCAAAAACTAGAAAAAGGAGATAAGTGCAGAAATCGGGATTTTTAAAAAACGTCTGTTTCACTGTCTCAGTTGTAAAATTCAATTACTCAGCTTGTCTTTTGAGAAAAGGTGACGTCATAATGCCACAACAATGTCATTTACCGGGATCCATGGCTTTGCGTGTTGTCGGGACAGTTGAATCTGGGGAAACACAACGAAGTGTAGCGGACGCTGTTGGGGTCGCAAGAAGTGTCAAAGCAAGGCTGTGGAATTGATTCCAAGACACATGGAATGGTAGACACCGACAAGAACAAGGTCGGCCATGTGCTACTACAGAAACTGATGACCGATACATCCTGTTGCTCGGAAACGGAAGTGGCAATGCTACTCTGCTGCAAACACAGTTGTTCTTGGCCACAGGACGAAGAGTGTCCAGCCAAACAGTCTGAAATAGGCTTCATTAGGGTGGCCTGTATGCACGTAAGCAAAAGATCTACATTCCGTTGACTCCAAGCAACTGTGCGGCCCAAAGAAGGTGGGCAACTGAACATCGAGTTTGGAGGCAACGTTGTTGGAGTCAAATTATGTTTACAGACGAATCCCGATTCAGTCTGGATGTAACATCTGATGTTTTTTGGCATGAAGAGAAAGAGACACTCAAAATAATCCCACATTCGTTCGTGAAAGATCACATTACAGACGAGGTGGGTTGATGCTATGGGCTGGCTCAGCATAGTTGGACGTACGGGCCTGCATATCATTCGGAATGGCACTTTGACGGTCCAACGTTATACAGACGAGATACTGAGACCTCATGTCCTATTTTATGTTGCAGCAATTAGTGATTTCTTTTTTTCCATGCATGATAATGACAGACCTCATACAGTTCGTCTTGTGGAAAACATGCTTGAAGCTGAAACAATGCAGCGTTTGGAATGACCCGCATGCCCTCCTGACCTAAATCCGATCGAGCATGTTTGGGACATACTCAGACGACGCATTGCTCCGAGCCCAAGGCCTCCTTCTACTGGCCGAGACTTGGAGATTGCAATTCTTGAGTAGTGGAACAGTATTCTCCAAAGTCTTATCGATAACCTCATCGCATCCATGGAAAACAGGTGTGCAGCAGTCTTGGCTGTTCGAGGAGACCACACGTCATATTAAAAATCTTGAATCATTTCTAAACAATACTTTTTTTTTATAATTTGCATAAAACCAGATTGTTGCCTTAAACCATCTTTTATGTTCTGTCCATCTTTTTGAAGAATAACAGCTCCCTTAAAAAATTTTTACGTCTTTTTTTCTGTATTGCGCATTGATACACATGTACTATATATTTTATACCCATACATGGCTATCTTGCACTGTTCTCTTCACTTTTTTGCTTGATACCCTAATTTTTTTGAGCAGTGTATTTAAAATGGACTACTAAGAACACATAACATTGAATTTTGAAAATTTTTATATTTATTATAAAATTACAAAACGATCCTTACAAACATTAAAAATTGTTATTAACATTTATAATTTTTTTATGTGACAATGTAAACTTCCGATTCTTTACCACTACATAAAATGTAGAGAAACACTTTTACTCATGTTTTTGTGTAGATTGAACAGAAAAACTTGTCTCATGCAGAACAGACTTTTTTTTGTCAAATTCGGAATTTGGAACTGGATATTTGAAAAAGAAATGGCCCTACTACATATTTCTGTATGTCGCAAGTATTGTTGAACTTTATATGACGTTTATATGCGGTGCAAAAAAAAAAATAACCTATGCACAGTTCGCAAGGGATTCGTTCTTTGATACAACCTCATATGAAATTACCATGATGAGAGGGTTAATGTTTTCTTTCATTGTATTCAAAAAGGTTACCCGAACTTTATATAAAGAACATATATGTGACATATGTTTAAGGCAGCTTATAAATTGTGTGTTCAGTTTAAAAAATAATTGATATTTTAATAGATGGCGCTGTTTCTCAACTTCTAGAAATGCCTAAACTAACCTGAAATCTTCAAATTTCAAAATGGCAATTTTTCCCCCACCTTTTAACAACTAAACATAATGGTAAAAACACAGTTATATTTGATTCAGAACTAAACTTAGGTCTCAATATCCTTAAAAGTTAGGAGGGTGCAGCGTCATCTATCGACTAAAATTTAAACAATTTTCATAATTACTGTATAAAGCATTTAAAAACTGCCTTATAAACATATCACTGATTCCATCTTCATTTTTGATATAGTTAATGATGTAGTCAATTTTAAAGTTTGTGAACCCATTTTTGGGACACAGTGTACAATTGAAATTAAAAGATTTTTTCAGGTTGTTAGACATTTTTTTTCTAAACCAAAATTTCGATAATTAGGATAATTTCCTTCACTCGTAGACGAATGGTATTTCACAATATTGAACTGGACCGTTCTCTATTCACATCAATAACAAAATGAGTTAAATACGTTGCATAATAGTTTCCATCTGAATCTTTTTATTTTTCTTCTATCAATTAATTTAAAAATATCCTTCTTGATATTTTTAGATTATTAATATTTTCTTTCATCCCTTAATGAGGTTTATCTCTGACAAAAGTGACATATCGCCTGGGAGTATTATTATTTTAACTTTTTTATAATCTAATTAAGTGGTCTCTTTTTAGGATGATTAATGCTGAATTATCATTCGATAAATTTGGCGATAAAATAAAGAAGGAAGGCTTTTTTTCCTATTTTGTCGGCAAATAATCGAAGAAAATGAGATAAAGAAGCTTTTAATTGTGCAGTAAGGATATAAATTGAGGATATAGTCTTTGAATTAACTACTTATTCAGAATAATTGGATTTTGTTTACTTATTTTAAACTTTTTAAACCTCTAACAGTTTATTTGTTAAACGATGGCATTTATTAAAACTTGATTTTACAATTTTTTTCTGTTTTTATTGTAACGATATGAATTCTGATGAGTTTTTACTATGATAGGATGCTAACTCCGATTACAAATTTTCCAGAGTGAAACGGACTTAATAAAAGGTATCAGTTAACCATGATGCCCTAAAATTATTGAATTAAATTAAATGAATAATAATTGAATTAAATTAGAATTGAAAACATAAAAAAAAACGATTAACCCATGAACAAATAGAGTTTAACTCGTATTACATGGAATGGAAATTTAAAATGTGGTTTACATTTTTTAAATGCCCTCAATCTCTTTAATTTTAAAATACATATTTTATTTTACAACATTCAAACTGTAATATAGAACAATGCAACATTTTCAAATTTTAACGAAAATTATTCAGTATGTTTAGAGTGTTTTCTGGGGCTTAAAAAGATGTTTTTTACATATTTAGAGCCAGTTATAGCTGAAAATGTATAAATTTCAAAGTATAATAACTTGGTAAATTTTGGTCGTACAAAATTAAATGTTTTATTGTTTTACTTGATAGAGTATGTAACATTTTTTATATAACATATAGGGTCCAATAACCATACTAAAATCTAAATTTTGTAACGTTATAAAAACTATTTTGAGTTAAATTTCTTTTAATATTATGGAGGACAACATTTGAAACATTTTTTTAATTAAAATTATACATAAAAAGTAACTATTTTAAAGGTATGTTAATAACAAAATAATTAGTCATTGGACAACCTGTACATAAATCGTAACAGATATGGAAGCATTTTTAGGCATTTTTATATATTTTATTCCAACATGCAATTTCATTTTAAGTGTAATACAACTTCTGAGCTTATATTTTTGTCAATTTATACATATTTTTCTTTTTTCTGTACGTATTATACAAGGTGTCCATAAATTCTTGCCGGAGTTTCCTTGCATCATAACGTTTTATTACAGAACATGAGAAAAAACGTTACTACATATCTGTAACTGATTTTTTTTTTAATAACACAAACCAAGTTAGATATGCGTAAAGTTGCAACTCAAAACTCTATTAATCAAATAACGATTATCCTCAAATAATAAATTATATTCAAATTTTATAAAATTTATGAAACATTTATTGATGAATTATAAGTAAGGATCGACAAAAACAGGTTTTTTTGGCCGAAACCGAATTTCGGTAATCTCCTTATTTTCGGGCGAAAACGAAAACAAAAACGAAAATATCCAAACAAACTTTAAGTAATTAATTCATGCATAAATATACATAATTATTTATTAATTGCACGTGTAGCCCAAATTAGTTTATTTCCATATAAAATAAAATGTAATTAATTCATCAACGATATAAAATGATTTTCAAATTATACGAATTTCATCTAATTAAAAAATGTTTTAGGTAAACATACCTCGATTTATCTTCTATAATGATATTTGTAAATTATCATCTGTTATATTAGAACTTTTTCAAAGAGTATTCGAAACACTTCTACGGTTTCAAACTAAAAATTTTCTATCACTGTTATGTTTGCAGCTTTTAATGATCATGTGAAAAGCGTCTTCAAAGTTTAGTAATATATGCATTTCTTGCTTTATAATTTGCACAACGTCTTGAGTCAGTCATGCCTGATAATTATAAACTGTGAAGTTCGTAGCAATAAATAAATAGTCTCATTTGAGCCGATATAGATCAGATCAATGAGTAATACTGAAAATTTCCAAAGGAAAAAAAGAGCCAAAGGAAAAAAAGAGATTTTTGGAATACAGATAGTTTCGGTCCGGCCGAATTTCCGGCAGCAATTTAGGCCAAAAACGAATTTTCGGAGAAACTCTAATTTTGGGCCGGAAACTAAAACGAAAGCGAATTTTCGGTTGATTTCTAATTGTAAGCACGAAGTTAGATAAATAGATATTACATGATTTCATTAATAAAGTTTTGATAAATTTGATAACATTTTAATACTAATTATTATTCGATTATAATCGTTACTTGATTAGTAGCGTTTTGAGTTGCAAATTTATGCATGTGTTATTATATTGTATTCTTGGGTTATTAAAAAACTTCTTGAGTTGCATTTTACGAATATGTAATCATACTCGTATTTTTCGCAATGTTATTTAATCAAATGTTATGAGGCAAAGAAACCCCCACGATGATTTATCGACACCCTGTATAGCTTACAAGTTAAACGGGCTTCTCAGATTATGGATAATAAATAACCTTCTGTCTAAAATATTTCGTTTAAGTAGCCTAGTCAATAGTTTAAATGTAGTACGCTTACTTTTTTGCTGATAATAAAGTTGTCTAGCCGTCGTTAATAAACTTATCAAAAGATAAGAATGGAGTGGAGCCAATTGTCTAGTTCTGCTTCGTTGTTGTTTGGAAGTTGGAGAAAGGGACGCTTTCAAAATGATAAATGCGGCATTCCGTAATCGCGTAATAAATTCAATGATTAAATAAGGAATGCCGAAATTCGCAACTAATAATTTCTGAAAAGAGCCCGAAATTGTTACTTATGAGGTTCAAACTTCGTAATGTCTAGATAATTATTAGTAATTTGATAAAGCGAAAAGTTATTGCTGATTTCAAGTTTTCTGGATACTTCAACTGTTCACAATATTATAAATACGTAAAATACTTAAAATATTAAAATAATTGATAATTTTACCAATCGAAATATCTATTTAATATTTGTTTAATCATATTATTATAAATTAACACATGCAGCCAATGCATAAAGTGTTATTGTTGGATAAAAACAATTTTATTGAGATTTTTAGAAATGTGTTCGATAACTTAAAAAATAAATAACGAAATTATTAATGTTTAAAAAATATATAATATCAGCAATCGAAGAAAATACCTTCGCTAGTATAATCGAGCACATTTGCAAAAAATAAAATAAAATAAAATAATTTAAATATTATTTATTTTTCTGAAAAATATAGATGTAACTGAGCTTTTCTTTTATGACAGTATGTTATTCTACCGATACTTTTAGAGTCAAATATGTGTAATATTTGTAATTTTAGTGCTTAAACAAGTATGTTGTAAAAGGATTTTTTTTTTTTTTTTTTTTGTAATGGAAATACAAGCAGAAAAGTCCAATTGATATATTAAGCTTTACATTTCAAATATTCACCTATATGAATTTTGTCATTTTGCTTTGCGTTTCTGTTCAAAATTTTGCGCAAAATCTTACTTACATATTGAATATTATTTATAATGACCACACTAATCCGTTAATTCCAGGGGAACTGGATGTACCCTGCCCCCCCCCCACACACACACACACACCCCCCAGCGAAGTTAGTAAAGTGAAGAAGATTAACCCTTAAGGGGACTGATCACCCAGCTTCGGAATTCTCCTCCGTAATGTTAAGTCTATGGACTTTTGATGCATTCGTATATTTAAAATATCTTCTGGGGAAATGCATATTTTTAACGTCTTTTTTCTGTGTACTCTTCTTAAAGGATATATCTTTTTTTCTTAGTTTTCAAAATATTTCTAAAATCTATGCTGAATTTAATATTATATGTGTTAAAAGCGGGTGAACTGTGAGTAATATTTTAACAGTTCCTATAAAATTAAGTCTATACTTTAGAAATATTTTGAGAACTAAGAAAAAAAACAGACCTCTTTTAGGAAGTGTACACAAAAACTAGAAGTTAAAAATATTAATTTCCCGGGGAGATATTTTCAATATAACAATGCATCCAATGCCCATAGATTTTGCATTAGTGAGGGAAAATTGGAAGCTGAGTGACCAGGGTTCTTAAATGGTGAGGTGATTTTTTTTATAGCGTAATGTAGTGAGGTGGGGTGTATCTAACCCCAAAATTTGATTTCTTGTGCACTCCACAAAATTTAGCGAATTAAAATAAGAAAATTTCCTGTGAATTTTGCATTATTTACTTGTATAAAAACAATTGAAAAAGTACTCTAAGTGTACATACATATGTAAGCGTACAGTCGATCTAGTAATGTAAAATGGCGATATTTCTTAATTTAAATTTCTCTGTGGCACACCTCACCAGTGAGTAAGGGTTAATAAGGTTATTCTGGTATACAGTATTTTTACAGCAGAAATGATTGGTACAAAAATATATATTAGTGTACTAAATATTATTTAGAATGGCTACATTAACTCTTCCAGTTGGGGAGGGGGGTTTGAATGTACCCCCCGGTGGAACCACTCAAGTGAAAAGGGTTAATGCACATCTTTTATTTGAGAAATTTTGGATTAGAATTAAAAAATATATTTTTTTCATTTTGTTATAGTATATATTCTATTAAATATGGTTGCAAATATAAATGAACAGACTAATCTTGCGACAGCCAAGATTTTGTTTCTTTAGATTTTTATAAAATACTCAAAATATTTGCATAATACCTTGACTTTTGACAATGGATAATATAACTTTTTTGTAATTAAAAACAAGAAACGTTTTGAAAAATGATTATGATATGCATATCCCGCTAATGTTAACGCTTTAGCCATTAATCATTATTTTTCACCATCATTATTTGAATTCGAAATAAAATCTGTTAATAAGCTTTCTCATTTTCTTTAGAAAAAGCAATATAATTTCTCTCTTTATTTTTCTTCTGAATGTAATTGAATTTATTATTTCATTTATCAAAAATAATCTAGGCATTTCCTCCAAGAAAAAAAATGATTTCGCCTCGCTGACAATACTTTCTTGTATTTAATAACCAAATCCAGTTATAATAGGAAAGAAATCTTAAAGTCTTCCCAAACTTTCAGCATTTTGCTTTCTTTCGTTCGCAAAATTGTACGTAAAACCTTAATTTTGAAACTGAATTTTATTTAGTACTATTATATTAGTATATAATTTCTATTTAATGTATTATTCTTGTCTAGAACTTTTCTAGAATTTTGTATAAGTTGGTGGTGTTACTTTTTCTTTATAGTACAGGGTGTTTCACTGGGTCCGTACGATTCTTGAATTTAAAAGCCAATATTTTCAATTAATAATCTTCGCCTTATTTATTCAGCCATTTTTTTTATTTTTCACTAAATATAGTGAATATTACTGTTCAAAAATTGTTGTTCACAAATTTAAGAACAGCACGAATCTTGTGTAACTACTCAATGAAACACCCGCTATATGTCTTATATAATATTGCAGCAAGTATTGATGAACGAACTAATCTTTTGACAGCTGAAAATTTTTGCTCTTAACCTTTAAAAAATCTGTTCTAAATATTTGCATAATACCTTTAGATTTGAAAATGCATAATCTAATTTATAACTTGAAAAAGCGAGAAACCGAATGAAAAATGATTATGATATGCACATCCTGTCAATGCTTAAGACGCAAGACATTAATCACTGTTTTTCTCCATTATTATTTCAATTCGAAGTTAAATCTGTTAATAAGCTTTCTCATTTTTTTGAGGAAAAACAGTGTAATTTCATCCAATATTTTTTTGAGAAATGTAATTGAATTAAGTGATTCATTTATCAAACTTTAATCTATCCAGTTCCTTCGAGGAAAACAATTTCCCCGCGCTGGATAGTTTCAGTTGTACTTAATAACCAAGTCCATTTAAACCTATCAGTGAAATCTTAAAATTGTATTTACGTCTAACATTTTTAACATTTTACTTTTCTGTTACACTCAAACTGTTCGCAAAATTTTGTTAATGTGTGGAAATGTATTTATTAAAGCTATATTAAAAGAGATTTGATTAAGCAGATTCTTCTAATCTAGAATTTTGAAAAATAAGTATTTTTGCATTTTGTTTATAGTATATATGCTGTATAATATTGATAAATGAACTAATCTTTTGATGCCCATATTTTCTTTTGATTTTAAAAAATACACTTTAAATACCTGCATAATATAGTGACTTTTGAAGTTGGGTAATGTAATTTATCACTTCAAAAATCCAGAAACTGATTGAAAAATGATATGATTTGCACATTATCGTCAATGCGTAAGACACAAGCCATTAATCACTGTTTTTATTCATCATTATTTAAATTTGGGGTAAATCTTTTAATGTGCTTTCTCATTTTCTATTTTTAAAATCTATTTCACTTATTCATATATTTATTTTTTATTTTTTTTTTATTTATTTATTTTTTTTTAGGAATGTAACAAAATTAAGCATTTAATTTATTAAATTGTAATCAGGCCATTTCCTTCAAGCAAAACGATTTCTCATTGCTGAAAACTTTTAGTTGTGTATTAAAAACTAGAATGTTTCACAGATATTTATTGTTAACTTTACTGGCACCTATTTTTTTTTCACCCTTTAGTATGTTACTTTAGTAATACACGCATATTTTCTTTTTGAGCTTTACGTGGGCTTATTGGAATATTAGTACTACATAATTAAAAAAAATAAGTTATTGATAAGTTCAATATATTATTTAGAATTTAAAATGTTTAAGTACTTATTAAATGTATAAATTTGTTCTTAATTTTTCTTTAGAATATAACACAATTAAATGTTTTATATACAAGGTCCCTCTTATAGCTATCCATTAAGCAATTGCTAAACCGTCAGTTTTCTAAGAATGGTTTAAATCGCAAAAATGTTTCGAATGTTGCTCTTCACGAAATCAAAAATCATCTGTGCCAAATAACATTTTTGCAGTCGAACTCGCTTATTACGGGTTCGGCTAAAAGGTGGACACTGTTAAAACGTCCAATGTTCACGTTAAAAAAGGTTAATCATATAAACTATATAAAGATATTCGCGCTTTTTAGGAGGAATAAAATCACAATCACGGTTAATAGGAGCAAAACATTTCTTCATTTCAACGTGATATTTGGCGAAATAGAGGATAGCATAATAAAAGAAATCCTTTTCTTATTAGAATTGTTCTCTCTCAGTGATAGTATTTCTACATTACTACTGCCTGTCAAAATGTAGTGATTTATTAGTTTTACCGGACAGATTGGTTCTGTTTATGACGGCCAATTATCAACACGAGGGATATAGGCCCAAAAGGAGGGGGGAAGTGTCCTCCGTCGGGGTCTTTCTAAGGGAACATAACCCGTATTAACGCAAGGAAATCCAAGGTTAGGAGAAAACCACGGAAAACTCCGAACGATTAGGCCGACGAGCGCCATTGAGTTCGAACCCAGCACCTCCCGTCTACTAGCTTCGAGAGCAGAACCTCTCGGCCACTGGTAGAGCATTTTTACCGGACAGAATTCCAACCTTAATGGAGACCCTTTAACCCCAATTAAAGAAAATGTAAAGGAATGCCTTGAGTTCAAAAGAATGAAAGAAATAATAGAGAGAAAAGAATGTTTCAAATAACCTATTCCCTTTGTAAAATTTACAACTGAGCCACAGAAATGAAGGAGCATAGAATAAAACCTTTATTTGTTTCTTTATTTAAATCTGGAACATCTAATAAGTCTTTTCATGCCCGATATTGCAATATTAAAAGGAAAATAGTGAGTGAAATTATTAGCTCGAAAACTGCGGGAAATATATCAATATTAGCCAGGGAAATATGTTTCGGTAAACAGGAAAGTGATTAGATGCATATTTTACGTCATTCATGCCCTCTGGAATTTCTAGTTCTTTAGATGTTTTGTATTTTGGTGATTTTGGCTTAAGTTCTTCTTAAGTGCAAATGAAAAACTCATACTAAAAAGTTTAATTTTAATTTTAAGAGTTTAAAAATTTATAATGTGGAGTTTAAAAATCATTTAGCGAAAAATATACATTATTCATGATTTGCAGCGTGGAAAGAAATGTTCTCAAATTTGCAAAAAATATGTATGCCCTTTCTTTCCCTCCTGTCTAAAGAAAATGATGCTCACAAAAATAAGACTGGTTATTTTATGTTAGCTTTATGATAAGTTAATTTTAGCATTGAGATCATTGGAGCAATTAATAGTAGCAAATAGTTTAATTATGTGTGGCGTTTTAATAACTCTATTATCTTCACAGAAATTACAAGTAACAGTTAATGCAAGGAGTTTTATAACACCCTTACTTCTCGTATCAACCGAGTTTGACTGCATATATGGGTGAATATCGCAAAATGTGAGATTTTGAAAACAAAAATTTTGAAAATTTAAATCGTTTCAAAGCGTCTGATTCTTTTTTTTTTTTTTTAATATTTGTTGAACAGCTGAATAAAGCAATTTATATGTAAAATTGTTAAAGTTTGTAGAGCTTAAGTTCATTTTTATGCAATTATAATTATGTGTCATTTTCTTGGCATACGTATGTCAGGATAAAGACAATTTCATTCTAAAAAATTTTTCACATTCTTGTTTTTTTTTTTTTTATGGTCTAACATTTTAATTTTGTTTAAAGGAACATGTTTCCTCTACGGTACCTCAAATTCAGTGTAATGTTCAGTTTTATTTGTAATTTATAGAAGCCAGGAAAATGACATAATAAAAGTCTACTCAATTTGTAGAAAGACTTTAAACGTATTATTTTCAAAGAAATATCTAAAAGATCTTGCTGGTAGCAATGATTTTACTACTTCTGACTTGAATTATGTCAAGAACAAGAAGAATTACTCTGCAGCGACATCTTTATACCTCATAAAAACTAAAATGAGCACGCCAGGACAATAACATTCCTTTTCAGTGACAATCATATTTTAATTATGGAAAATTATTTGTAAAATACAGAACTTGTTACCTTACACATATATGTGTTATATAAGGTATAATTATTAATTAGAAATTTAAAAAGCTAGAAAAAGATATTTATACATGATAGCAAAAAGCCTTTTACTTCGCATACATCACAGTGTGACATGCCAGGAAAATGACAAACTGAAATTTTAAGTGTTTAATTGCTTTATTTTTGTGTTATTATGAATATGATATTTCTTGAAAATACTTCTAAGAATATTTTTTATTAGAATGTAAAAAAGAAAATTGCATTATATAACATTAAATAGCAATTTTATTGTGCGGACTGCAATTTTCGAATTTTGTGATATTGACCGATATATGCTTTTTAAGTTACAAAATTAAAATTTTTATACGGCTTAATTGGATAGTTTACCTTTTCAACAATTTTGTTTATAAAAATATGGTTCAAATGGTGAACTCACTGAATTTCGATGTTCAACCAAAAGTACATTTTGAAAAAAAAATTTAACTGCATATTTAATTAAAATTTTAAAAAGTTTAAAAAATTTTATTTTTATAAAGTTCCTACTACTTTTAAAAAATAAATTTATTTGCCCAATATTTTTTTTTAAGATTCTCAAACGTGTATTGCACAAGACTGCGCATAGATTTTTAGATACATCTAATATTTAATATAAATTTTTTACTGATATATATAGTGTAAAACGATGAAATCTAACACATCTTCATATACCTTTATTTTTTTAAAATAACAAAAAACCTGAAGGCTAATTCCATTGCCAATTTATCCCATATATAATAAAGAACATGTACAAAGACGTTTAAATCTCTATCTCAAATACAAAAAAGGCCTTAGCATTTTTAAAACATGAAAGTGAAAAAAATATGAACATGGAGAAAAAGCCATTTAAAATTTTAATTTGTGTGGTTGTAATTTGCGCTGAGTGTAGGGGAGACCGGGGCTAGTAGGCGCAATTTTTAGTTATTGATTATTATTTTTTTTTTAAGTTTTTTAACAAATCTTAACTGCACTTTTAAAGAACAGGCATCTGGCTATAAATACCCGGAGTTTTGAGTTTGTATCTTTTGTAGTTTATGTTTAGCGGAAGCCTAAAGAAAAAGGGAAATTGTACGCCAACCTACCCCGTCCCGGGGCAAGTTGCCTATACCTAAGGGGTAAGTTGGCACACGCTTTATAAAAATTTAAATGAAACTCAAATAAGACACGCAGTTAAGAGAAATCAATTTCATTATTACCAGTAAGTTTAAACAAAGGCGTTATCACCATACAATGTAAATTCTAAATTATACAGACATAAAAATAATGAATAAAACATTAACATTGAGTAACTTCTATCCTACTCGATATCATCCTCAGAGTTACTGTTGTCACAAATAAAAAATCGAGTGTCTCCGTTTGGACAAGCCTCATATGCCCAAAATCTTGCATTGCAACCACTTTTCTCTTTGTTTGCCGTATTTCAAGCTACCAGCACACGCCAGACCTTGGACCAACTAGCCCCGTGTTCAATGCGCCTACTAGCCCAACATAAATAATCCAAGTAAATCACATATGGCGTAGGTACAGTTAATCATACACTAAGAAAAAATTCACAAATTAAATCGCAATTATTAAGATAAGTATTAGAAAAAGAATGAAGCAACAAAAAGTTACTTATGAGTGCAAAAAACAGAAAAATCGTAATAAATGTCCACTGCTCGTAGGTAACGGTGCAAAACTACAATGAAGATTATAAAAAGCAAGAAGAAAGGTAGTCTGTGACTGGTTGTGCAATCTAACCGCAAACAGGTGATTTATGAGGACTACGATTTATGATGCGCCTACTTACCCCTGTAGCCAACTAGCCCCGGTCTCCCCTATTAACAAAATTTACAATATCTCGCGATATAATTACCGTATGGGTAAAAATGAGGTGTCAAAATATTTAAAAAATTGAACAGAAATTTCATTTAATATTAAAAAAGAAAAATTGATTTTTTGACCAATCCCTCATAGCATGCATGGTCACGGTGACGTCGTTGTGACGTCACTGTAAGTCACTGTGGTCACGTCACATCTGTGACCAAAATGCCACCACTCAGTGATGTCACATTGTGACTGAGATGTGAACTTCTTAGAAAATTTAAAAAAATTACGAAAATTCTTCAAAACATGTTATTTGCTGTAAAATTATTTTTTTCTGGCAATTAAAAAAAAATTGTGACGTCACTGTTATGTCACTGCCATGTAACGTACGTCACGTCACATATGTGACAAAAAAACCACCATATTGTAACCACCATTGCCACAGTGTGACAAAAATATGAACTTCAAAAATCTTTGAAAATGAAGAGTAATATTTAAAACAGTCCCGAGTTATAGCGGCATAAGGAATGAAAATATATTAGTGGATAGCAAATGGTAAATTCTGTCACGAAAGGGGGGGGGGGGCATAATAAACAAAGTGCACGATACGAGCATTAATAAACTAAATTTTCAGGCTATATTTTATCAATTTGATATCTAAGACAGTGAATGTATACTTTTTCATGATTTCAATTTTATCTAGCATTGCAATTTAATATAATAATCCTTCACTGATTGTCATTATTATAAAAGTGTTTCTCGGAAAAATGGTACGTGCTGGAGCAATTTGAATAATATATTTAGAATTAGGAATATTAAATTTGTACACTTTACATATTTAGTTTGCTGGGAGGAGATTTATTTATTTATTTTTTTACCGACCAGGGTTATTCGAAACACTTTTTTGGTTTCAAACAAAAAATTTTCTATTACAGTTAAATCTACACCTTTTAATGAGCACGTAGAAAGAGTCTTCAGAGTTTAGTCATCTATGCATTTCTTGATTTATAATTTGCATTCAAGTCATAAATTCTACTTCTTTCAGACTTTTTAAATAAAATTAGCATTTTCCGAAAATAAAAGAAATATACAAAATTTGTGCAAAACCAATGATATAATTACTTATTCGTATTTAAAATCTGTATTTTAGAGATATGACTTTAAAAAAAAATGGGTTATTTTACAAATTGTTTTATTTTACAGAAAATTAATATAAAAAGAATGACGGATTAACAACGAAATTTTTTTTACCCTCGATTATCCTTTTTTATTTATTAAAAAGATATTTTGAATTTATTTACGTGTGAAACAAACTTTACTTAAAAAAAAAAATAAAAAAACGGGGGGGGGGTCGTTATTATCATGAAATTTATTTTTACACCTTTTAAAAGTTTAAATAATGTTTTATCTAATAAACTCTAATTATGAATATTATTATTATAATTATTTACAAAAAAGGAACTTTACAATGCATTTTAACTTGAATTGTTTAGTACGGATAAAAAGAAAAGGTAAAATACATTGCAAAATTCTTCAAATAGAAAATTTTAATTAATGATACTTTCAGAAAATTACTGCGCATTCAGGTTCCAAATCTCTTGTTTACAATAATAATAATAATAATAATAATAATATGCAACAGACCATCTGCTTAAAATCGTCTGCCCACAGAAAAATAAATATGAGAAGACTCGGGAAATAGTTTACTGTTTAGAACATCGTCACTTCTACAACACTTTAAGATATTGAAATGACTTCCGCCAATTTTAGGATACACGGATATTAATGGAACGTACATGTAAGTCTTATTTAATTTAAATATTTTATTCCTGATTTGTATGTTATGAGTTAAATAGTTTTATGTTATATTTGTAAGAGACTGATCTGGGTTTGTCAGAAGCGATATTTTCCAATTCGATAACTGTAAACAAAAATATCTTAATCTGCCATCGCTTGAAAAAAAAAAAAAAAAAAAAGCTGTGCAGAGACCGATTCATGCCCACATTCATACTGGAATTAATATAAACATTAATTTACACTTACTTGAGATTAAAAATGTGTTGAAACAATGATTTGGAATTTTTTTTTTTTCGGCTTCTTATTTTTTTATTACTAACCCTTATAGTTATTATTATTTTGGGGTTAAATATGATGTTCGATTATCATGAGATTACGAAACTGTTTCAGATTAGAAATTAAGATTATACTGGGAAAATGTATTTTTACATATTACAGTAGTGAAACATTTGAAAGATTTTTCTTTTAGTGCTAATAATATTCTAAATTATCTTTTAAAATCCCAAATCTTCAAACCAATGTTTTCAGATTTAACATTTGTCAAAATTATAAAATAATAGGAATTCCTTATAACATATGGGAATATTTTTGAGATATTGTTAAAGCTAATAATGCATTTAATTTATCTATTGTAGTTTGCTGTTGTTTAATAGTACAGTTATAAATACTAATTATTATTTTTAGTGTTTTCAAATTGGTATATTTATTTTTTTTAATTGTATGTAAGCCTTTTTTCTGTTTATGATTTTAATCAATCATTTAATTATAGACGTCCTGAATCGGTTATTAAATTTTCTTCTATTGTATAAATTCATTTTCTACGTTTATGATACGCGTAATTATTGGCACTAAAAAGTAAAATATGATATTTAAGCATTGAAATAAAGTGTTTTTCATGCCTGATAGGAAGTTATAGATTAAACTATTTTAGTATATATTTTTTAAAAGTTCATATAATACAGGATACATAATATAGGACACAAAGTTTAAAAGTGCTTATGACTTCGGTTTGTCTCTCCGTCTGTCCGTCTAGCAGTCTGTCCGCACTCTAACTCTCGTAAATATACTCGGATTGCCCTGAAATTTTTGGATGTTATTGACGTTTACCATAGCATGGTAACTATTTGTAATGAAGTTTGTAGCATGTTTAGTTCATTTACAGGGACAGCCAAAAGTATTCCTTTACATTACGGCCTATGGGAAAAAATCGTTTCAAATGATTTTTAATGATTTTACGCACGCTTTCAAACAGAATAAATTTGCTATGCATTTATGAGGTGCACTAAAATACGCATTCTGTTGACTATGCGATGCAAATAATAGTTATTGTTCATTGTAAGGGCTAAAAAAGGAATTCAAATACATAATGATATGGGGTGGAGAGAACTGTTTGCGGCATACTTTAATTATGTTAATCTATTTCATATATAATGAAATTGATATATGTCGCTGAGGTTTACATACTATAAATTATTTCATGTATAATACGAATAATACGTATATAGCATTTACAGGGACACATAAAATATTTCAGATACTATATTGTATCCGAACTACTGTTCATTAGCGATGATTGCTGGAAATGTATTTTTAATTATGATATTCGCTTTTATGATTCACTATATTTATGCATAGTATATGGTGTATATAAATGCTATAATTCCTATACAGGGCTACACAAAAGTATTCGTAAGGATTACTGGGTATGGGCGCAAATTGCTTAAAGGTGGTTTTTAAATGAGTTATGCTTTGTTTCGCTGAACTGCATTTAATTTACTAAGAAATGTTTGCAGAATATAGATAAAATGATATACAGGGTCACGTAAAGAATTGGATGCATGGCCGTCTATATATTATAATTTCTGGCAATGTGATTTCAGCAGTTTTAAGAATGTCTTAGTTTGAATTAAATTTTAACTAAATAGTGGCGTGTAATAAAGATTCTAGTAAACTACAGGGTTGTACAATAGTATTAAAGTATGTTTCCATACATTAGTATAAATTGCTGAAAAAGAATTTCAACCTGTTAGGCGTTTTCTTGCTAAACTAAATTTTCCCATTATATAGTATATATACACCTTAAAAAATGGGTACTAGGATAAAAGTGGGGTAAAACTGAGTAAAAAGTACTCAATTTTAAATGCGTCGCATACTCAAAATAGCTCCGATCCAAAAGTACTCAATGTTGAGAAACGCCAGTAGTCATTTTTTATTCCATGGTTGTGATCAAATATGAATCGTTATGTACTGCACCCCCCCCCCTCCACCTCTAAAATTTAAAGTAAAAATGTACTGACATTTATTTCTCGTTCAAAGTTGTTAACAAGAAATGTTTAATTGATTATTTATTAAGAAAAACTCTTAACAAGATACTCAAATCGAAAGAGCATTATTTCCAAGCACTTTTAAATTATTTTTAAAATACTGTGCATAATTTAATATTTACATTAATAAACATCATTTATGCCGCCATAAATGAAATGAACTATTACTGGATACAAAATTATTCGTTTGTTTGGGTTTGATAACATGTGATGTTTCAAAATAGAGAAAGCATAGGTTCATTTTTGACCCAAAAATATTCAATTCGATATGAGTACGTCGGTTTACTCATTTTTGAGTACTTCATTTTTTTTCAGTGTATCAACCTACAGGTCAAATACAGGGCTGTTCAAAAGAATTGGAAAACATATTTGGCTATGGACGGTAACTGCTGAAATCAGTTTTTCAAATGTTTTATGCGTTTTCTAAAATGTTTACTTAGTTATCTTATTTACGTTATTTCCCTAAATTACGATGTCTTATTAAAGCATTCAGAAAGTATTGGAAAGTATTATATAATCTATGCTTAACGCATGATTTTTCTTACTCGTTTTTTCTATTTCCCAGATCAGTCTTTTCCTGTAAAACATAGCAAAACTATTTAGCTCATATTCACAAAGTACAATATACACGGGAATAAAAAAATTAAATAAATATGGCTTATCATGCCGTTCTATAAATAATAGTTGTATTAATATCCGTTAGTCTCCATGTTCGTATTTAAAAAAGCAATGACAAATCACAACAAATTAAAAAACTTACACATTCTAAATATCAAGCTTGAACTCAATATCAAGCATAAAACTTAATAAAAAAATATGTCAGTTGATAAGCATTGTTTTTTAAGTGGAAAAATTTAAAGTGTTTTAGAAGAATAGGACTCCAAAATAGCGATATTTTTCTAAAAAGTACGGTAAAAAGATAAGATTTTATATTTACAACAAAAGTTTATTTTAAAACTCATCGCTGTATTAATATTTAGAAATTTTTCCAAAGAGAATCATTCGCCTTATATACAATATTTCAAATGAAAATCAAATTTCAAATTAATTGCTTAAACGGGGCAAAGGCCAGCATAATGAAAAAGATTCCATGCCGGGACTCGAACCCGGGCCATCAGTACAGCACACTGCCATTCTACCGACTAAACCACATGAAACGACACCCAGCCTGTAAAATTTTTCACTATTACATGTTGGCAAGGCTACAAACGCAGCACAAGAAGGAATATATATCGTGAGCCACCGACATGGGGGTAAACACGAAACTTAATTAAATCCAGCATCGATTGAAACTACATTAATACTTGGAAATTTTTCCAGGGAGAAACATTCACCTTGCATACAATATTTCAAATTAAAATTGCCATTTGAAATTTGATGTTCATTTGAAATATTGTATGCTAGGCGAATGGTTCTCTCTGGAAAAATTTCCAAGTATTAATATAATTTCAATCGATGCTGGATTTAATTAAGTTTCGTGTTTCCATCATGTTGGTGGCTCACGCTAAATATTCCAACTTGTGCTGCGTTTGCAGCCTTGCCAACATGTAATAGTGAGAAATTTTCCAGCCTGGGTATCGTTCCGTGTGGTTTAGTCGGTAGAATGTCAGTGCGCTGTACTGATGGCCCGGGTTCGAGTCCAAGCATGGAATCTTTTTCACTATTTGCGCCTTTTAAGCAATTAATTTGAAATTTGATTTTCATTTGAAATCATCACAGTGTTTATGACAAGTTCGTCACAAATTGGTCACAGAGTGACGTCAAAGCATTCTCGCTTTAGTCACAGGTTCGTCAAAAAGTTAATGCCAAAATAGTCACCAATGACACACTTTTCACAAATTTGTCACACCGTGACTTCACAGAGTGGTCACAATGTGACGTCACAAACGACCTCTAAAACGGCCATAACGACCTCGCATTCTAGTCACTATGACGTCACATCGACGTCACGTGACGTCACATCGACGGTCACAAAATCACAGTGTGACTTCACAACGACGTCGCCATGACGTCACCATGCCTTACGGGATTTTAAGATAAACTGCCCCCTTAAATCATTAATAAGGAAAACGCTGAAAAATCATTAATTTCAATTAATCATAACTCGATAGATTTTGATCGTATAAGAATGGAAGTTTTACTGTTTTACATGTTAGAGCATCCAGAAAAGTTATCTATATATAAGTTATAAGAATGAGGGATTGTACAAAAATTTAAATTTCGTAACTTAAAAAAAATAATAACTAATTTTACGTAATTGGTTTCCGATATGAGGAAGAATAACATTTTAAATATTTTTGCAATTAGAACAATACCTCTAAAGCTAACGGTTTACAGATTAACTATTGGAAAACGATAAAAGGGGCCACCGCGTGTTTTAAAATATAGTTTAACCATTTCTATTTGCCTCAAAACTAACGATTTCTAGCCGCTCAAGTGTGTTAGTTGCATTTAATTAACTAAAATTTTATCATTATTATTAATTTCTCTCTGCTGACACCGATATTTTTTCACATATTAATTATTTTATTATTCAGTACTAAACATGGACTCGTATTATTTAGAATTGAAAAAAGTTAAGTATTACTTAAATGTGTAAATTTGTTCTTAATTTTTACGTAGAATGTAACATAATTAAATGTTCCCTACACAGGATCTCTCCTATAGCTGTCTAATAGCTAATTTCTAAACGGTTAATTTTAGAGGTATGGTTCCAATCGCAAAAATGTTTCAAATGTTCCTCTTCATCAGATTAAAAGCCTTCTACTTCAAGTAACACATATATATGTATATATATATATATACAGAGTGGGCCAAAGGTCCCGCATCATAAGAGTTTTTTAATTTTTTTTGTTTGAGTGCTACTGAGTGCTATGCCATAACTCCAATCTTAGTGGCCAGCATTCTGAGGAACATGAAGTTTTGTTGCAGGTTTGTTTTTACAAAACGAAGGCAACCATATTGAGAACATATCGTAACAATACATGTTTTTCTATGATGCGGGACTTTTGGACCGCCCTGTATATAATTTATAAAATTTAATTTTTTTACACGACCTAAATTACTAAGTAATAAAAACGCTAAAAATTCATGAGGTTCAAAGTATCATAACTTAGGTAAGTTTTGGTAGTAGAAGGGGGTAATTCATACTGTTTTACTTGTTAAGATATGGAAAAAAGTTTTCTATTTATAACTTATAGGAACCTTGGATTGTATAAAAAATTAAATTTTATAACTTAAAAAAATAACTAATTTGACATAAATGTCTTCTGATATGATAAAGAATAACATTTGAAATATTTTTTGAAATTATAACTATACCTCTAAAAATAACGGTTTAGAAATTAAGTATTGTAAAAAGGATAGGAGGGGATATCTTATGTTTCAAAATATAATCTAACCATTGCCATTTCTTTCAAAACAAATTATTTCCAATCGCTCAAGTGTTAGTTGTATTTAACAACTAGATTTTTTTTTTAAATTCTCTTTGCTGACATTGATATTTTTTCAAACATTCTTACTATTTTATTATTTTAGCATTACACATAGAGTACTGATTTAATGTCTAAATTGGTACTTGGTTTTTCTGTACAAGATAATAGAATTATATGTTCCATATACAGGATATCTCTTATAGCTATCGAATAACTAATTCCTAAACATTTAATATTAGAGGTATGGTTCCAATTGCAAAAAGGTTTCAAATTTTGCTTTTCATCAAATCAAAAGCCTTCTGCGTCAAAATAATATATATATATATATATTTTTTTTTTAAGTTTCAAAATTAAAATTCTTATACTGTAATCTAAATCACTAAATAAACAATTAAATTTAAAAAATCAAAAAACCCGACTGCGTAGAAAGCTAACTATTTAATTATTTATCATCAATGTGAAACTATTTTTTTTTCAATTCCTACTATTAGCTCACAGTCTCGCTATATATATCTTGTTTAAATTTTCAATCGTTAATAAAATACTTATTATTCATCCAATCAAGCTCAAATATTTTTTTTAACTTGTAGTGGATGACACTTGATGTTAATCCAGTTTTTTTCAAATATTAATTCATTAATTAAATTAAATTAATAAATTTTCAATAATCGAGAGAGCCCTCTTCTTGATCAAGGTATTTTAAGACCGAGAGAGACCTCTTCTTGATCAAGGCATTTTAAGCGCCACTCAAAAGGAAAGAAGAATGGGAGAAAAAAAAAATTCTCGTATTGACCTAAGTAGGAATTGACTTAAAATATTTTTTTTATATTACTTGTTTATATTACTTACCTATTTTTTTATTTACTTGTATTTGATGACTTTAAAGTTGTGTTTAATTGTTAGCTCCTATGTATAAACACTGTTTTTATGAGGTCTATAGATGTTTATGATGGTTAGAGTTGCAGTAAAGCTACAGATCCTACCTATACAACTTCCAGGTTGTATAATATTTTAACGGAGCTTCTGACTGTAAAATAGTCAATAAAACATCGTCTTCATTTTGAAAGTCCTATCCAATGATATGCCACTCAATAGGATGCGTAATTTTTTTTTCGTCTCTACCGCCATCTTGTATTTTACGGCCGCAATTTTGAATTTATAAAAACAAAATCTAGCCTATAACCATGGGGCCGTTAAGACGAATTGATAGAGACCTCATTCATTAAAGTCCATCCAGCCGTTGGGATGTTTCAAGGGTATAAAGAAATCCACATACACATATACGCGTGAAACACATAACCCTTCTTTTCAGTCGGGTAATAAGGAAAACGATGGAAATTCATATGGTTGAAAATGTCATACAAGTTTTGATCGGAGAAGAGGAGAATTATTACTGTTCTGAGTGTTAGAGAATAGAGAAAAGTTTTTCTATCGGTAACTTATAGAAACGAGGGATTACATAAAAATTTAAATTTCGTAATTTAAAAAATAAAAACTAATTTGACGTAAATGACTTCCGATATAATAAAGAATAATATTTAAAACCTTTTTGAAACTGGATCTTTACCTCTAAGGTTAACAGTTTATAAATTAGCTGTTGGAAAATGAAAAGAAGGGACTTCGTTTGTTTCAAAATATAATCTAGCCATTATCATTTCTTTGAAGAAAAATGATTTTTATTCGCTAAAGTGTGTTAGTTGTATTTAATAAATAGAATTTATTCAAAAGAAATTATTAAATCATCACTGCTGACAATGATCATTTTTTCACATATTCTTTATTTTATTGTTTTAGTTCTACGCATGGACGCGTATTATTTAAAATTTAAAATAGTTGAGAAGTACTGTTTCAATGTATAAATTAGTTCTTAATATATCTGTAGAATAAAATAGAAATAAATATTCCATATAAAAGGGTCCCTTTTATAGCTATACAATAGTTAATTCCTAAACCGTTAGTTTTAGAGTCATGGTTCCAGTTGCAAAAATCTTTCACTTGTTGCTCTTCAAGAAATAAAAAGCCATCTACGTCAATATAATATTATATGTATATGGATATATATTAAGTTACAAAATTAAAAATTTTATACGATCTAATTCACTAAATAAGGAAATGTTCACTAAATAAGGAAATGTTCACTAAATAAGGAAAATTTTCCATAAGGAAAATGTTCCAATTAAATATTCCCAGGGCTCCCAAATGGTCCGCCAACTGAATACCAATATTATTTTAGAAAAATTTTCTTTTTAGATTTTTCTTACAAACCGCCCCGGAATAACCTTTGAAAGTTAATTCTAGCGCAAACCTACCATAAAATTTTCTGTTAAAATTTATTGGTATTCAGTTGGCGGACCATTTGGGAGCCCTGTATTCCATATACAGGATATCTTTTATAGCTATCGAATAACTAATTCCTAAACCGTTAGTATTAGACGTATGGTTCCAACTGCAAAAAGGTTTCAAATTTTGCTCTTCATCAAATCAAAAGCCTTCTGCGTCAAAGGAGGTAATATACGAGGGCATTTCGAAAAGTAAAGATACAATGGCTCGCATTCCTTAAAAAAAACATTTATTTAGAAAACGTAAGTTACATCTTATTAACTGGATTATTTATTATTTTTCGACATAATCCCCCCCCCCCCCCCGTTATCCAAACATTTGTTAAGTCGGGGCACAAGCTTTTGTATCCCACAGTCATAGAAGGTTTCCGCCTGTTGTCGGAACCACATTTCAACTTCATCTTTGATCTCATCATCGTCGTGGAATAATTTTCCACTTCCGGTATGATCTGATGCAATTCAATTTGAGACGTCTATTCGCACGAATTGCTTCCTCCGTTCTCTGAAGAAGGGCATCGGAGATCACAGATGGCCGACGTGTTCTTTGTTCGCCATGAACATCGGTCCTACCTTCAGAGAAATGACGATACCATTTCGTTACATTTTGTCGATTCATAATATTCCCATAAACAGAAACAATTTCTTTGTGAATATCCGCTGGTCGCTGACCTCTTGCATGAAGAAAACGTATGACGGAGCGCACTTCGCATTAGTCGGGATTCTGAATCGGCGGAACCATTTTAAACACGACCTACTCCAACCAGAATCAACGTTGAAATGCCGAACGACCACGAGGAGAAAGCTAACGGTTCAAGGTTAACACCTGTGTTGCCAACTTGCTTGCAAAAACTTTTCTTTTCCTCCACCGTACCACCGTCATTGTTCAAATCCAATAATAAACAAAGAACAATGTTATTATAGCAATTTAATCACAGTTTTTTAAGTTATTTACTCAAATGAAACATTGCAAAAAGTCCATCTTTACTTTTCGAAATGCCCCCGAATATAAATTTTTTTAAGTTACAAAATTAAAATTCTTATGCTGTAATCTAAATCACTAAATAAGGAAAACGATGGAAATTCCGAAACGATCCAAATGATCCAAAACGATGGTGTTTTGGTTGTAGAAGAGCTGTAATATATTCTATTTTACGTTTGAAAACGAAGGGAAAAGTTTTTTATACATAACTTATAGGAACCAGGGTTTGTATAAAAAAAGTTTTTAACTTAAAAAAAACTAATTTGAAGTAAATGTCTTCTGATATGATGAAGAATAACATTTGAAACATTTCTGCAATTGGAACTATACCTCTAATACTTACTGTTTAGAAATTAGCTATTGGAAAACGATAAGAGGGACGGTATTTTAAAATATAATCTTGCCATTGCCATTTCCTATAAGACAAACGATTTCTAGTCTCTCAAGTGTGTTAGTTGTATTTAATAACTAGATTTTTTTTAAATATGTTAAATCCTCTCTGCTGGAACTGATTTTTTTTTTTCATATATTCTTTACTTTATTATTTTAGTACTACAAGCGGACTTACTTTTTTTATGATGGTAAGTTTTCTATTAGCAGTACATAAGTTTGAAAATTAAAAAATAAATAAAAATTTGTTGAGAATTTCAATTCTTTGCTCCGAATCTGCAGCAATGCAATCCTGATTGAATGTGCAGTTCCTGTGATTATTTTTCTAAAAAGTATAATCGAATTATGAGTTCCATTTATCAAAATATAATGTAGCCGTGTCCTTCAAGAAAATTGTTCGCATTTTGAAAATGGGAAATTTATTTTTTCCAATTATTACTTTCTGTTTCTACGGTAATGCATTAAATTCCTTTCTATAACTCAAATATTATTTGTCTACTGATAATAAAATAATTATTAATCCAAATAAATAAAATGGCGAAAGAAACTGAAATGTTTTTCCTTATTATTATGAATATTGCATTTAGTTAACTTTAAATTTGTCAAATTTGGTAGATTTTTTAAATGGTACAATTTTAAAGATTTACTTTTTTATATACGCTATCAAATGCATTTTTCAGATACTTCTAAAGGGAAAAGAAACAGAAAGAAATGTGATGCAAAATAGTGAAAGCCATAAAGTAAAATGTGATATAATTTTCGGACAAATGAACAAAATTTCAGCAAAAGCTCTACAACTAATTTCGAATATTTGAAAAATTCTTTTCTTTTTAGTAAATATTCTTTATTAATCTTTTCAGTAATATATTTCTGTGTAAAAGGGTAACCTAATAACACAAGAACAGAAAGTTTCTTTAAAATTAATTTCTGACTTCGGTAGCTGCTCTGATGTGTTTGTGTTAATATCGTTGAAGTTCAAAATAGCAATTAAAAAATAATATATTTCTCTCATTAAAAGAAATAGATGATAATATATAGGAAAGCATAGCAATGTAGTCACCATTAACAATTTTTTCGTCATTGTTCAAATCCAATAATAAACAAAGAACAATGTTATTATAGCAATTTAATCACAGTTTTTTAAGTTATTTACTCAAATGAAACATTGCAAAAAGTCCATAAATGACACCATCACAGATCCTAGCTTTCTTCCAGTATTTCGACACTATCGCAAGTATTTTTGGAAATTCAATTTTAAAAAATCGTTACAATCTGCGTGTTTAGCATCGCTTAAGGGATAACAACCCTTTGAGCAGTTTTAATTTCGAATCACGAAAATCATGTTTTATTAGCTAGAAATCGATATCAACAGTGTACACTGCAAAAAAAAATCCGACCAGTTTTCCTGTAGGGATCGGAAAAATAGTTGCCCTTATTGTACCGGAAAATTTTCCGACCCACCTCGGAATAAAATCCGTAAAAAAAGGGAAATAGTCGATAAAACGGTATTTTACGGATTTTATTCCGAGCTGGGTCGGAAAATTTTCCGATTCCTACAGGAAAACTGGTCGTATTTTTTTTTACAGTGTAGCTCTTCCGATTTTCAATCCAGCATCTTGATTTTCTTTTTTTTTTAGTAATCACCATGTAATTAATAACAGTAATCAATTACATATTTTTCTAATAAAATAAGTGTATTTTTTTCGAAATACTAATGTCTGGGTCAAAACAAATTATGTCCTTTTCCCAATATTTATTTATTTTTTTAAAGTATTCAGTTTCCACCAAATATAATTTTTTCTGTGTTTACATGTATACAACCTATATAAAATTAATTCTAGCATAGCTAAATTCACAGTTAGAATAAAAATAGAGTCACTTGAAAATGCCTCAACCCCTAACTTAATTTTAATTCCTAAATGGCCCATATGCACCAGAATATTGGGATGAAAAATTTCTTTTTATTAAGAACACGAATAAAAGCTTTTGCTTATTTTGAAATAAATTTGTTTGTAAATTCTGGTGTCGTCATTCATTGCTGTATTTTACGAAAGAAGTACCTTGCCCTGAAAAGGTAAAAGATTAATATTGTACTGGACAACATCCACTCAATTTACATTTATATTCCTATCAAAATATTATTTCTAGAGTATTATATCATCATTACTGTATTAGACTTCAATATACAGTGTGTCCACATATAACCTCACCGACCTTTATTTTCGCAACCGTTGGTCCTAGATGCATACTTCCAATTACAAAAATGGTTAAAATTAGGTGTAGGGTTAAGATAAAAAAAGGTTGAAGCAAAAAAACAATTTTGTAAAAAATTACAGAATCTATATTTTTATATGGTCCCCCAGTCCTATAATTTATATTTAGTAAAATTTCCCTGTTACACTGGCAAGTTAGGCAAAAAAAGTCCCGTTATACTACGATTAAAATTGAGCGAGTAATAGCTGTTTAAAGTTGGAGTATATTTTTTGCTGCATATTAGGGGTCATTCACAAATTTAATAGAAATATAATTTCGTCAGATATATTAAAGAAATGGTTGAGAGTAAAATTAGCAATGTAATATAATTTTGAAATCTTTAATCCTTCTGACATATTACTGAAAAATGTACAATTTGTACTGAACATTATAAAAGGATACAAATAACAGATTTTTTGTTAAATAAAAGGATGAAAAACAACAGCCTCAATTCTTTACAAAATGATACATATTTTAAAATGCTGTTAGATTACACTGTCTTTCAAATTTTGGGTTGTGGCATGTTTTTTAGCTTTTGAAAATTGATTCTTATGTGTTTCTTAGCAATGAATACGAAAATGACCTTAATTTTAAACCATCACGTCAGGAATTCAAATTTCAAATCGCAAATTTCAAAGTTAAAAAGTTAAAAGTTAAAATTGATCTCCCCTCCCCTCCAAAACTCATCGAACCCCCGAGCTGTTTAGCTGTACGAAACCCAGTATAAGCCAAAAAATCTAATAAATTATTGAATTAAATTAAATTAAACTGAATAAAAGAGTCTTACATTTATTTTATAGTATCAGATTTTTCGCTATTTTTTTACCTTGAAATTTACGATTTGTAAAAAATCTTGACATGATAGTTAACAGAGGAGGTAATTTTTTGATTCAGCGTTAAAAAATACATAAAATGTAATTATAAAAGTAAAAAAACACAACCATCGCAGGTTTATGTTATCTAATCTAAAACACTTTCTTAAACTTCTTGACGGTAATCTATCCGAATTTTTTGTATTATCCTCTAATATAAGTATGTATAAGATGGTAAGAGTCAAAAATCATAATAATATTGCATTGTTATCAGATTTAAGTCATTATGTAAAATTTAACTTCGATCGGACATTTGAAATTAAGTTAAAGTTCGAGTACAAATTTTAAACTGGAAAGACGATCATTGCAAGTTAAATAAAATCTTACGAAAATAACATAATTTTACTTAAAAGAAATCATAGCCTCAAATCCTTACAAAATAAAACATACGTTAAAATACAATTATTTTAACTAATCTGAAATTTAGCTAATAAAAATTAATCGTAATATTTGTACGATTTCTTTCAAAGCGCAGATACCTTGAAATAAGTTTAAGTACTTTATACACGACCCCTGAAAGCATGGTCGAAATCATCTGTTTTGATATGCAAAAAAGTGGTATAAGTCATGTATTTCAAAGTTACATAACTCGGTCAATTTTAATTTAGATGAATGGGTCTTTTTTGTCTTACTTGTTAGTGTCACAGTAATTTTTTTGTAAACATCACTTATAAGACCGGGGGACCGTATAAAAATTTAAATTTCGTAATTTTTTAATAAATGTTTTTCTTGACCCAAATTGCTTTAAAAATAATTATTTACCTTATTTAAACCATTTTTGTAATTGGAAGTATGCATCTAGGACCAACGGTTGCGAAAATAAAGGTCTGTCAGGTTATACGTGGACACACTGTATAATTTTATCTTCAAATGAAAACAGTAATGTGAATTAATTTACATAGCAACATGCAGCCCCTATTATCTGTATTCAGCATTACAGCCAAAATTTTTTAATCCCTTTACTAAATATATTTTTAAATGGTCAAATAGTTTTAGTATATTAAAAGAAGAGATGTCTTTTGATGTTTTGGGAACATTTTTTAAGAGCTACTCATGTACAACAAGAAAAAAAACAGAGAAAAAGTGTGAGTAACAGAAATTATATATGTGGTAACAGGGGTTACATTTTTGTAACAGAAATTACATTGAGCAACAAAAATTAGACAGTAGAAGTGTATCGTATATTATAATGCGAGCAAAAATTGTTTGTGTATGTATGTGTGTGTGTGTGTAAATTCTATCTTAAAAACGGCTCTAACGATTTTGACAAAATTTTGAATTTTACCATTTTCGGGCACGAGAAGACCATTGGACTAAGTCACATGTTCGAGAAAATTCAATTAGTGGGTCATTTTAGATCGTTGTGGGTCAGGATCAAGCTAGTTATATCTAAAAAACGGCTCAATCGATTTTGACTAAATTTTATATTCAACCGTTTTCGGATTCGAGAAGACTATTGGGCATGTTCGGGAAAACTCGATTAGTGGGCCATTTTTGGGTCACTGTGGGTCAAGCTAATTGTATCTAAAAAACGATTCAAATGATTTTGCCAAATTTTGTATTATACTGCTTCTGGGCATGAGAAAACCATTGGGCTAAGTCTCATGTTCAAGAAAATTCGATTAGTGAGTCATTTTTGGGTCACTGTGGGTCAAGCTAATTATATCTAAAAAACGACTCAAACGATTTGACAAAATTTTGTATTGTACCGTTCTGGGCATGAGCAGACCATTGGGCTATGTTACATGTTCGAGAAAATTCGATTAGTGGGTAATTTTTGGGTCACTATGGGTCAAGCTAATTTTATGTAGAAAACGGTTCAATCGATTTTGAATAAATTTTGTATCCAATCGTTTTCGGGTACGAGAAGACTATTGGGCTAGGTGACGTGCTCGAGAAATTTTAATTAATGGGTCATTTTTGGGTTACTGCGGGTCATGCTAATTTTATCTAAAAAACGGCTCGAACGATTTTTTTTGCACGCTATATTCTACAGTTTTTGATTGCGAGAAGACCTTTGGGCTAAGTCACATGTTCTAGAAAATTCGATTAGTGAGCCATTTTTGGGTCACTGTGGGTCAAACTAAGTTTATAGAGAAAACGGCTTTCACGATTTTGACAAAACTGAGTATTATATCGTTTCTGGGCACGAGAAAACCATTGGACTAGGTCGTGTGCTCAAGAAAATTCGATTAATGGGTAATTTTGGGTCATAATGGGTCAGGGTCAAGCAAACTGTATCTCAAAAATGTTCAAACGATTTTGACAATTTTTTTTTATATTATACCGTTTCCCAGTACGTGAAGACCATTGGAATAGGTCACATGTTCGATAAATTTCGAGTAGTGGGTCATTTTTGGATCAACGTGGGTCAAGCTAATTTTATCTAGAAATTTTGTATTCCGTCGTTTTCAGTTTCGAAAAAAGCACTGGGTTAGGTCGCATTTTCGAAAAAATTCGATTAGTGGGTCATTTTGCGTCTCTTTGGCTCAGGATCAAGCTAATTGTAACTAAAACAGCAAGAATGATTCAGTGGGAATAATATATCGCGATAAAGACAAAGCTAACTTTGACCGAGCTAAGCTCGGTCATTCCTGCTAGTTTATATTAATCTAACAAAAATGGCACCAATGAAGTACTTTGATAGATTTTTATTACTCATATGAATTTTAAACTACATTTTTGTTAATTTATCTACATCTGTTACAAATCTTATACTGTAATGCGAGCAAGAATTGTGCATGTATGTGTGTGTGTGTATGTAAATTTTATCTTAAAAACGGCTCTAACGATTTTGACGAAATTTTGTATTTTACCATTTTCGGGCATGATAAGACCACTGGGCTAGGTCACGTGTTCGAGAAAATTCGATTAGTGGGTCATTTTGGGTCGTAATGGGTCAAGATCAAGCTAATTATATCTAAAAAAAACGGCTCAATCGAGTTTGACCGAATTTCACATCCAACCATTTTTCGACACGAAGAAACTTTTGGGCTAGGTCACATGTTCGAGAAACTTCGATTAGTGGGTCATTTTTGGGTCACTATGGGTCAAGCCAATTTTATCTAAAAAACGGCTCTAACGATTTTCACTAAACTCTATATTCTACAGTTTTGGATTACGAGAAAACTATTGGGCTAAGTCACATGTTCGAGAAAATTCGATTAGTGGGTCATTTTTGGGTCACCGTGGGTCAAGCTAAGTTTATCTATATAACTTCTTTAATGATTTTGACGAAATTTTTCACCCTATTGTTTTTGGGCACAAAAAGACCATTGGGATGGGTCTCGTGTTCGAGAAAATTCCATTAGTGGATCATTTTGGGTTATAATGGGTCAGAGTTAAGTTAATTATATATAGAGAACGACTCAATCGATTTTGACTAAATTTTGTATCTAGCCACTTTCGGGAACGAAAAGATCATTGAGATGGGTCTCGTGTTCGAGAAAATTCGATTAGTGGGTCATTTTGGGTTATAATGGGTCAGGGTCAAGTTAATTATATCTAGAGAACGGCTCAATCGATTTTGACTACATTTTGTATCTAGCCATTTTCGGGCACGAAAAAATCATTGAGATGGGTCTTGTGTTCGAGAAAATTCGATTAGTAGGTCATTTTGGGTCGTAATGGTCAGGGTCAAAATAATTATAGCTAGAGAATAGCTCAATCGATTTTGACGAAATTTTGTATCTAACCCTTTTCGGGTAACGAAAAAACCATTGGGATGGGTAACGTGTTCAAGAAAATTCGATTAGTGGGTCACTTTTGGGTCCCCGTGGGTCCAGCTAAGTTTATCTAGATAACGGAATTACGATTTGACGAAATTCTGTAATCTATCGTTTTCGGGCACGAAAAGACCATTGAGGTGTTCGAGTCAGGTGTTCGAGAAAATTCGATTAGTGGGTCATTATGGGTCAGGGTCAAGCTAATTATATCTAAAAAACGACTCAAGACATTTTGAAAAAATTTTTTAATATAAGGCCGTTTCTAGTCATGAGAGGACCATTGTGCTAAGTCACATGTTCGAGAAAATTCAATTAGTGTGTCATTTTGGGTCACAATGGGCCAGGGTCAAGCTAATTGAATCTAAAAACATGCTCAAAACATTTTGACTAAATTTTACATTACGTATACCGTTTCTGGGCATGAGAAGACAATTAGGCTAAGTCACATGTTCGAGAAAATTCAATTAGTGGGTCATTTTGAGTCACAATGGGTCAGGGTCCAGCTAACTGTATTTGAAAAGCGCTTCAAAACATTTTGACATAATTTTGTATAATACCGTTTCCGGGCATGATAAGAGCATTGGGCAGAGTCGCACGTTCAAGAAAATTCAATCAATGGGTCATTTTGGGTCCTAATGAATCAGGATTAAGCTAACTGTATCTAAAAAGCCGCTCAAAAGATTTTGACAAAACTTTGTACTACACCGTTTCTGGACAAGATAAAACCATTGGGCTGGGTCGCATGCTCAAGAAAATTCTATTAGTGGGTCATTTTGGTGATAATGGGTCGGGGTCAAGCTAACGGTATCTCAAAAAGGTTCAAACAATTTTGGCAATTTTTTTGTTACCGTTTCGTTACCGTTTTACCGTTTCACAGTACAAAAAGACTATTGAAATAGCTCACATCTGTCGATGAATTTCGGTTAGTGGTTTTTTGAATCAACGTGGATCAAGCTTATTTTACCTAGAAAACGACTAACGATTTTCACTAAATTTTGTATTCCATCGTTTCGAAAAAATTCGATTAGTGGGTCATTTTGGGTCACTATGTTTCACGTCTAGCTAATTGCATCTAAAACAGCAAGAATGATTCAGTGGGGAAAATATATCGAGATAAACAGAAAGCTAATTTTGACCGAGCTTAGCTCGGTCATTCCTGCTAGTATGTAGTAACAGAAGCTACGGGTAGCAGATGTTACATTTAACAAAGAAAAAAAATTTATTTTCTATAGTTTTATGAAAATATGTAAATCTTACATTTATTTAAATTACGTTAACTTGGTTTCATATAAGAAAAATAAAACTTTAATTAAAATGTCAATATTTAAATTTAAAATTTATGTAACATAGGTTACAAACAGAAAACACACTAATATGGAATTCAGATGTTTCATCTCACTGACCATATGTGTGCAGAACATATTCTAAATGGCTGTAGCATATCTTTTCTAATGTTTTTACCTACAAGAAAGCGCAGTAGTAACGTCTGTAGTAGACAATAGAAGTCATTTTTTTGTTAAGAAAAGTTACAGTAACAAAATACAACATTTAATCTTAAAATATAATAATAAAAAATAAATATTTTACTGTTTCGGGCCTAATTAGTTAAAATACTATGCTTTATGTTTACATAAAACCTGTTAAAAATGTAATTTTAAATATTATTATTTAAAAACCTAAATTGAAAACTATGCCTACAGTTATCCGGACAGACTGTTTTGTTAGTCAAGATGAATAAAAATGGACAATTTAAATTTTTAAAAAAAATCTTTTTAAACAAATAAAAAGAGTTCTTTCCTATTTTACCCAGAAAAAAAAATCTTATTGTGGACATGAAAAGGACATATTTTTTTTTGTTTCACCCGCCTCTCTTTTCTGCGTAACTTTAACCCGTTCAAGGGCGGTGGTTCATTTTTGGACCACTTAATTTTAATCCCTAAATGCCACATTGGCACCAAATTGTTGGAATGAAAAATTTCCTTTTACTAAGTACTTGACTCTGAATAGGCTTAACGATTTCACGTGTAAAATGCGCCAAACCAGAATCCGTGATAGAGGTCTTCCTTCTATTTATCTTAAAATATGGTACAATACCGTCTTGAAGAAACGTATTTCATATGGGCATGAGATGTGGATGCCTGACTTAAATCAACATGGAATAACAAGATTACTCTCATGTCAACGTCTATGTCTGCTATCTGTCTTAAAGGCATATCGTACGATTTCTAATGACGCATTGTGTGTTTTGGTGGGTGCTCCACCACTTGACATAGAACTGGGAATTTGTCTTCTAAGCGTTATAATATCATTTATGGAAATGGTGCAGTCTTGATTGACAATATGTGTTTCAAAGGTGTAGATTTTGTGAATAAACTGAGGACATATAATTATCCTTACTTTTTTGAAAACTTAAATATAAAATTTGTTAAGCCAGTGGTTGATACAGTACCAGTGGTGAATCATCCGATATTGTATACTGATGGTTCTCGAATGATGAACAGTGTAGGAGCTGCATTTACGGTTTGGTATAGGGATTCTTTTATGCTAGACATCAGATTAAAATTACATGACTATAACTCTGTTTTTCAAGCAGAATTGGCTGAGATGAGGCTAGACGAGGCTATCAGTTGGTCCATCGGCTCCCCGCATGATTCATTTCATCTTTATACTGACAGCTTGTCATCAATTTACGCTCTTCAGCGCTTATTTCCATCTAACGGTCAGCTTTTTAATATCTTCAACTCTTTGCGCCTGTTACATAATAAAGTCATATATATTGGCTGGATAAAATCGCATGTTGGAATATCAGGAAATGAAAGAGCGGACATGTTGGCAAAATTAGTTATTATAAATGATCTTTATGACAAAGTTCTACGCATTCCTGCACCAACTTCTATTTTAAAGCGTCATTTTAAAACACTTCTACATGATCAATGGCAGGTTTCTTGGGAAAATTCGGAGAAGGGAAGAGACACTTATGCGATATTAAACAAGGTTGACGATTTATTTCTATGTGAATCCCAGGTGATATGTTATTTTCTTTCTTCACATGGAGCATTTCCACAGTATCTGTTTAAAATAGGAAAACGCCCAAAATAACAGGTGCAACTGTGGTGATGTAGGAAGTATACAACATTATTTGTTCGGACATTGTCCGTTAATGCCTTGTACATTTAAATTCAACAGGAATTGTACACTGGGATGGAACATTCGAAACGTTCTCATCACCCGTTCAAACTATGGAAAACTGTGTGCTATGTACAACGCACTTAATAGGGAATACTCATTTATTGGGCATAAATTTTGATAATTTTTACACTTGTAACTATTTACTTCTATCATACTGTTAATACTCATCAGTGGTTCGCTACGGACATTACGTGGTTTTCTGACACTACATCAAAGGCTCAAAATTGTGCTTTTTATAGTAACTGTCCTTTGTCTGACATTTTTGTTGAAGGTGATTTTCTCTTGTGGTCTGAACATTATGGTGATCTTTCTTCAAGTTAGTTTTTCTTATATAAAACTTTTATGAACATTTTTCTTTCGAACACTGAACTCATTTGAACATTAGTGAACAGTGAACTTTAATGAACATTTACACTTCATAATCTTTAACAAGGATTTATAGTCTTAACTTTTGTTATACATTTAAGTCACTTCACTATTGTTTTTTATTTTTATTATTATGATGAAAGCAACATCAATTGTTTTGTAAATTTACGATTTACTATGTAAGTTCGTCAGAATATGTGCCTTTTTCCTTGTTATTTTGGGTGCTTTCCGATGTCCGGCATCGGTGATTGCTGTGGGGATTTTCCACCGGAGCGTTACATCCTGTGCCATTCTTTGGTTGGTGCTCCGGTCGGGTGATCAAGTACTTGACTCTGCTTTAGAATCGAGTTCAGCATTGTGCCTTGTATAGTAACTGTACTTTGCCTGACACATGTTTTATCGGTGACTTTCTCTTGAAGACTGAACTTTATGGTGTCTTTTGTTTGTTTGTTTTTCAAGTTAGTTTTCCCTTTATAAACGTTTATTAGCATTTTTTTTCGAAAATTGAACTTATATGAACATTATTGATCATTGAACTGTAATGAACATTTTCACACAATTATTTTGAACAATGAACTATAATTTTGACTTTTGCTGTCTATTCAAGACACCAAACTATCGTTATTTATTTTTATATTTTTATTATTATGATGAAAGCAACATCATTTGTTCTATAACATTATTATGTTTTACTGATGTGAGTACATCAGACTATGTACTATTATCTACTTGTTGTTCTGGGCGCGTTCCAATGTCCGGCAACGGTATTTTTAGTGGGGATTTTTCGCTGAAGCGTTACATCCTATGCCATTTTTTTGGTTGGTGCTCCGGTTAGGGTGATCAAGTACTTAAACAACTTATTTTCTACTGGCTGTTTTGGGTGAGCTCCGATGTCCGACGACGGTGATTGTAGTGGGGTTTTCCGCCGGAGCGTTACATCCTATGCCATTTTTTGGTTGGTGCTCCAGATTGGGTGCTCAAGTAATTGAACAAGTGTTCGCTGGTATCGATTATTTTTTGGTTGTCCACAGGGTTACTCTTTGGGCCCGTTAATTTGGACTTTAATTGCTGAAAGGTTGTTAAAACTTAGTAAAGCTCTGTCAATAAACTTGATTTCATATGCTGACGACTCAGTAGTAGTAGAAGGTGCTAATAATAGAACGATGTTGGTGAATAAGCTTAACAGATGTGTACAGGATTTTACGTTAGTATGTCAAGATCATAATCTGGAATTAATACAAAAACAGTTGCCATGTTGTTTGGGAGATATACTATGAAGAAGATAAGACCAATATTCAAACATAATAATCGCTCTATTCCGGTGAGAGAAAACATTTCGTACTTAGGTTTTCTGTTGGATAGTACGTTTAATTGGTTAGACCATTTAGATATGGTACGCACGGAAGTTACATTTTTCACATGTAATATTCGAAAAACAAGAATTAGAGATATGGGTATCTCATTAAATTTTTTAACAATTTTGTATCATACAGTATTAAAAAAACTGATTTGTTACGGTCATGAGATATGGTACCCCGAACTAAAGTCTCATGGCTTGCGTCGATTATCTTCATGTCAGCGTATTTGTTTGTTTGCGATAATTAGAACATATCCTGCAATTTCAACAGAGGCCCTGTGTGTATTGGCTGGCATCATACCAATTGAACTTGAGCTTTCAAATTCAGTACATCGTTTTGGGATTATCTCAGGTGAAGAATCAATTTATTTAGATTGTATAGTGGTTAACTCAACCAGTGTGAGGAAGAAACTTCCATCCTATCATTATCCGAATTTTTATCAAAATCACCACATTAATTTCATTAATCCAATAGTTCGTTCAGTGCCAGTGTATAAGCATCCAACTATTTTTACAGATGGTTCCAAGATGCAGGAGGGTGCGGCGGCGGCATTTACGGTGTTTTTAATGGATGAGATAATTTATGAGCAACGTATTAAATTAAATTTTTTAAATTCTGTATATCAATCTGAACTAGTGGCAATTTCTGAGGCTTTGTAGTGGTGTCATCAAAGTAATTTTAATCATTTTTATATTTACACGGACAGTCGATCTTCAGTTTCTTCACTTAAACACCTATTTCCCAATGATTACCTTTTATTTGACATTTTTACAAAATTGCGTCTTATGCACAAGAAAACAGCACATCTTAGTTGGGTTAAGGCCCATGTTGGGATTAAAGGTAATGGCGTGCAGACTATTTGGCTAAATCCGTTATACAGGAAAATATCTATGACAAAATAGTGGACATACCGATTTCAGTCAGTAAATTAAAATATCACTTCAGGAAGAAATGTATGCCAGACTGGCAATATCAATGGACACACAGTACAAAGGGTAGAGATACATACGGCATTTTTAAACAAGTCAACACGGATATTTTATCTTACTCACAAGTTTGTACTTATTTTGTCTCAACACACGGTGCTTTTCCAGCTCATTTACACAAAATTGGAAGACGGTGTTCCGATAAATGCAAATGGGTATACGTGGCGATGTTCGTCACTTTCTATTTGATAAATGCCAAGTTGTCCCATTTTCTTTTTATTATATTAAAAATCGCTCGCTTGAATGGAACATCAGAAAAGAAGTAATGTCCCGTTCGAACTGTAGAAAATTGTGTGACATTTACAACGAACTTAAGAGGAACTTTTCTTTTATTAAATACTCTTTTTGAGGGGTATTTTTATGGACTGAGTTTGCTTTTGTACTGAAGTCATTTTCATATAGGGTAACTCCGGGTGAGTCGCCGCATACGGGATAGATGCCGCACCCCTTGTATTTCTTGTAATTATCGATAGATGGTCGTCAAACGCACAGTATAGGTGCGCAATGAGATTATTTTAACGAGTGTATAGCGTGAATCCCATTTCGATATTTACTTGTAGAAGAACAATCCTTAATTTGACGTAAGTGCATGATTTCACTGTCCAAACTTTTAAACACGTTATTTTTAAATGCTTTTCATACACTAATTACTAAATGCATGCATGATTTCGAAGTCAAAACTAAGTGTAGAGTTTGTACAGAGTACTGTGTATATGGTTACTACATTCGCCTTAGCGATGGCAGGTAACTGTGATGGCCGACGTCTGCACTATGCAAAATGGGATACATGCCGCACTGCTATTCCGGTATACAAGCCGCAGTTTCTTTTGTACGGGATGATTAAGTTTTATTAACTTTTCCTTTTCTTTTCGCACAGACTAACCATGTTAGGCATGTTATCAAGTTTACTAAAACCAAAGGATATAAAGGGGAAAATAAAAAGTAAAAAGGGCAAGAAAGATTCAAGTCAAGATGCTAATAATGAAAAATTGGATTGCGCGTAACGCAGACGTTCTTTGCAAACTACTCCATAAAAGAGGAAGTGTAATTGGCTTCGTTGCATCATGTGTTTAAATGTAGTTACATAAAGACTGTGCTTTTTCGACACTTCTTCTGTAGATTGCAGTCGAAAAACAGGTCTCTTAACCCATTCGGGACCATAGGTGCATATAAGCACCTTCATAAAGAGCTTACAAAATTTGTTTCTGGCACCAGTAAAAAGGAAAAGTAATATTTGCTTTGTTTAATTAGAGCATTTTCATGATTATTTAAGTAAAGGTAACTTCTTTTAAAAAAGTGGTACCAATCCAATAAAATTTGTGTAAAAGCCACCGGTCCCGAAAGGGTTAACAAATAAATTATGTAAACACAATTTTGCTTTTTTCTTTTCCCTTTCTAATACATTGATGTTACGTTGTTGCTGAAATAATAATTAAAATTTAATGTAAAAAAAAAAAAAAAGTCTATTATTTTAATAGTGAAAGTAGGAAACAATTATTAATTTTAATCTACTAATACGTTTCATTGTACTCATTTAGTTACATTTTGTTATTACATCGTTAATTATAGTCCAGATATGAATATTTTTTTTTAATATTTTTATTTATAATTTTATTCTGTTCTTATTAAAAGCGCGGCATAACTAGAGCACAAGTGCGGCGTCTCAGCCTGAATGTACGGGTGTAATGCCGCAGTGTAATGTTTTAGAAAAAATTTGTTAAAAAATATGAATAATTTGTTTTGAATTTTTTTGTCGCACTACACGCATTGTATATTTAACATTAAATAGCACAGCATGATTTTTTTTTATTTTATGTCCACCATGGGACTTTATACACAAATTCAAAAAAAGTGCGGCATAAATCCCGGAATTACCCTATACCATAGCAGGGCCGAAACTAGCGGGGGGCAGAGGGGGCACGTGCCCCGGGCGCCGCTTTAAAGAAGGTGAAGGGGGCGCCAGAATGAAGATTTTGTTTGACGTTTGATACAAGAATGTATATATACACGAAATTTGTACAAAAATGTCTAGCAGCCGGAAAATTTAAAGGAAAACTTAATCAAATGCATTAAACTTTACAAATAGATAAAAAGATTCATCTACAATACAAAATTGTAAATGAATAAGAAAAAAGGCTTTTTCATTCTCCCATTCCAAAAGTATCATGTCTATGCCTTTCGCCTTCTATCTTTCACTTCCTGTGTAGGAAACTCACTATCATTTTTCAAGGTCAATCTCTATTGTCGGACACTGTCCACTACTGATAACTACCAAGTGCAAAGCGACCCCTCACAGTCTGAGTTTTCTATTAGATAAAAAAATTCCATGAAAGCTGTTTGTTGTTTTTACGCTGATCAACGTTGAGTTTCTTTTCTTTTTCTTTTTCTTTTTCTTTTTTTTTTTTTTTTTTTCGTCTTGCTATGGGCGATGACTGCCCGGACAATAAAAACAAACTGGAGGGGAAATGCACAAAGTAAAATTCTTAGTAAAACCATTTTTTTAAGAGTACAGCATTTGTAGTGGTACAGTAAAAAATCTTGCACAGGGCGTCATATCTAGTAAAGCAAAGCCCTGCCTTTATCGCCCAAAATGATTTTTTTCTCGTCTTTCTGGCATTTCTAGGCGTTTTGCCACCCTGCAGTGGCGTATCTAGACTCATCATTTCTGAGGGGGCTGAGGTGTAGTAAAAGTTTCTAAGAGGGAATCACAAGAATCGGGAAAAAATTCCGCTTTAAACATTTTTTTATCATAGCAGGTAACACATCTATTACACAGTAAACCTACTATGATGAAAAAATACAAACGTACAGCAAGATATCGACTTCATTTAGGCCTATACAATAAAAAAAAAAAAATCTTTTGATTCCTTTTTCAAGGTTTTAATGAATCAATGTTTGGCAAAGCTGATTACGTAGTTCAGTTTTATATATTTTAAATTTAAAAATAAATTGTCTATTAGATACTTAGTAAAATTATTTTTGTAAATTTACTTTGTAGTGGAGGGGGGGGGGCGCCAAAAAGGCTAGTTTCGGCCCTGTACCATAGGACAGAACTACATTGAACTAAACGATCTACTGACTCTTATCAACTTGGACAGTTATTTTACTTTTTCAGACTTTCTTTGAATGTGTACAGTTTTCAGTAATAGACTTCGGACATTATAGTTATTTTCAAATTTATATAACTCATAGTTGCTTATGCTTGCTTATGGTATTTCCTCTTTAGTTTCGCATTGTTTATATCATAGTTTGTTCATATAATTTAGTTACCAGACATTTGTATTCTGTAAATTGTCTTTAAATCACTGTATATACATTCATCTAGTTTACTGACATTTTTGTATGAAAAAAAAAGTATACAATATTTTCTAAGTTACATACAATTTATTAAGCGTGCTACGACACTTGTTTTGTATTATTTTGATTTGTTGTTAGGACTCGTTGATTCCAGACCTGTTGCCTTGGCTTTGGTTTGGCTGATGCTGACAGGGGGTTTTTGTTCACGTTTTTTTCCTCCGAGGGGAATATCACCTATGCCATATTCTAGTGGGTGCCTCGGATGGGTGATCAAGTACTTGAACAAAAGCTTTTTCTTATTTAGAAATAAATGCGTTTGTAGATTCTGGTGTCATTCACTCATTTCAGCATTTTGCGAATAGAAGTACCTTGCCCCTGAAAGGTTTAAGTAACGATACTTTTGGTTGAAAATTTACATTTATTTTGAACCAACGCCATTTCTCACTAAAAATTAATCATGTATATATGTAATAATAAAACTTTTTCGCCATTTTACCTTAATTAATTTATTCCAAATTCTTATAATATCTACCTATTTCCCCTGTCTTTTAATAATATCTTAAATATTAATAATATTTTAATCCTATGTCTTTAATTCAACGCATTCTTTTATTCTTATTCTAAAAACCTTTAATCTGTTAAAAGCTACACTTCTTGTAAAAAACCCATCTATTTATTTCTTCATATTTTGAGACATTAAAATGTATTTTCTTTCGAATATTTATTAATAGCATTTTTATTGTTATTAAAATTGTTATTCGATATCCCATCATTCCTTGCGAGTTTAATCCTTTCACCTTTTTAATTTTCTGCTATAAATAAAGAGTTCTGTGACTTCGTTAAGTTTTGCCCACCCTACACATTCTTTTCAACCAATCGCTAAGCGCGCCTTCCCCTAGCTTGCCCCTAACTTGAGTTTCGCTGGCTCTGGCGTAGAGCAAGACAGTGTACCTTTGCGCGGTTTCCTGATATTTATACAGTTTACACAGACCTGGAGAGAGAGCTTGTACGTTTTTTAGTCTGCTAGCAAACACCTGTCACTTGGTGGAGTTATTTTTAAAATAGAGTAGTTCTAATACGTTTTAACATCTCCGTTCTTTGCTATAACGTGGTGCAGTTCCGATACGAGTTTCAACTGGATTACTTGTGGAATTGTGCTGACATGCTAATTTCAATAAATTTGTTTATGATTATGCCGCCTCTTTTTGATTGAACGGGAAATTTTTCCCAATGAGTTCATTCCTGTCTTCCACCGTTAGCCACTTACGACTGCAAAATAAATATTCTATGGAATAATTACTGGTTGGAAATGATATGGCATGTTTTCATCATCACAATTTACATTAATATTGACAAGTATAACATCTATATATTTTTTTAAACAGCTGCGTATTTCAATAGCTTTTGAACTAAAATAATTACTTTCTTCTGTTTTATTATTCCAAATCAAGTCTTCAATAAAATATCGGCCTCACCAAGTGACCGTCTTTCTTTTTTTTTTTTTTTTTTTTTTTTTGAGTGCTCCTGCTCATCCACACTCCAGCCACCATTTTTTAATATATCAACTAATATATATATTAAATTAGTGTTAATGGATTTTTATAAATATTTCGCTTTTCTTAAGAGAAAATTTCCGAAAAAGCCTTAAATTTTTTAGATGTCATGTAGTGTTATTCCTTAAGGTTACCTTAATTATAAGGCAGTAAATAAAATAAGAAACCCCCATAGTATATAAAATACTAAACTATCTGTAAAGCAAGTGTCACTTATTTAAAAATAAAAACAATCCCACTAGTAGATAATATGAATTTTTATTGACAAGCTTGTCGACTGATTGAGAATTAACTTAATGCTGTGAAAACCGCTTATAACGAAGCTGAAAGTAGCGTGAAAACTTTTCGTAATATGCCTATTTCGCTATAACCAGTTTCTTAGCAGCATATTGCTATTAATAGGAAATTAAAGATAACTTGATTTTTCTGATACTTCAATTGTACTAGTATTATCGAGGTTCTATAATATTTCCTTTTCAAGCAAAATTGCTATGAATTAGCTTACGTAAAAATATAAATTTTATGTTTACCTGGTAACAGGAAAGTTGACAAAAAATTATGAGTCCTGTTATAGATCATGCAATGGGGCCCACTACATATCCTATACGTGCATATACTTTGTATGATATCGATCCCTGAAACCACCACCCCACTTTTACCTGTACAATTGCCCCGCTTGTTAACCCCGTGCATGCTAATTAGTAATTCTCTACAGAGTTCATACCAGTAAATGGATGAAGAAAAATGAATTGTATAATTTATTCTCGAAATTTTTATATTAATTCGGAAATTTTTCTACAGACGACGCGGTGTTAGCCTGAATTTTCTATCTCTGCTTAAGGGTTATTTAATTATAAACATTCTCGATATTTTAATCCGATTCCAACATAGGAGGTTATACAGGGTTACTGTAAAAGAATCATTCATTTTCAAAAGGCTATCTATTCAAAATATTACACGTGCAAATATGAGTGGTGTATGAAAATAACTACAAACTCACCAAGTTTTCTGCACGCTCTACAAAATTTCTACGTGCACCCCCTGGGTCACACGACACATGTCCAGACCGTAGTTGAAAACGTTCCACACATTTTGCATGCAGCATTAATCCGTTCCCTGAGCTCTTCTAATGTTTTGGTACTGGGGGTGCATAAACAAGGTCCTTTCCAAAGGAAGGCGTCAGAAGTCGGTAAATCAGGTGGCCTAGAGGGCCAAGAAAATAAAGAGGTCATTCTCTCCAACACGCCCAATATACTGATGCTGAAGTTCATCTTTCAGTTATCGACGAACTTCAAAATTTCAATGAGGGGAAGGTCCGTTGTAAGGCAAAATCCCTGGAATGAGCAGCCATGATGAATGAGTGAATGAATAATGAAATGAATGAATGAAAATGAATATTTTATAGTAGCATTGTACAATTGTTTGCATGAGGTTCTTTTATGTAGTGTGTCCATGAATAACTTTTAATGGATGCTCCAATATTCATATTTTTTTTTTTTTTTTTTACCTTTCGAACTCATAATGTGAGGCATTGTAATTGTGATTTGTGTGTGTGTGAGTGAGCACTATAACTTCTAAACAGTACTTCCAGTTGAGCTCCCATAAGGCAAATATGTTATAAACTACATACGAACGGTATAGATTTTCGTACAAATCGAGTAAGTACTTATGTACTTAATCCCTTTTTTAAGGGGACGAGGGACCTTAAAAATCAATTTTTTATTTTTTGTAAATTTCACTGTAAATATTACTCAAGGGTACATTATATGCATTATGGCATGCATTTATCGCAAAAAAAAAAAATAATAATAAAATTTTATTTTTGAGAAAAAATGGAATTTTAGAAATCTTAGAAGATTGAAGAATTTTAGAAATTGTCTTAGAAATCTTCGAAATGCCCCCTGCGCAGTCCATATCAATGAAAATTCCCAATATTTTTTATAAAAGTTTGGTTTATATATAAAAATAAAACTGTGCATCAAATTTTATATATTAGCATATAAAAGTTTAAAAAAAATTTCAAATTTTTTCAATTTTTTTTTTTTTTTTTTTTTTTTTTTTTTTTTTTTTTTTGTAAATTTTACTTTAAATATTACTCAAGGGTATATTATATGCATTATGGGATGCATTTATCAGAAAAAAAATTTTTTTGAGAAAAAAATTGAATTTTACGCGTTGTCTTAGAAATCTTCGAAATGCCCCCTGCGCGTTCCATATCAATGAAAAGCCGCAATATTTTTTATAAAAGTTCTTTTTATATATCTAAATAAAACTGTGCATCGAATTTTATATATTTGAATATAAAGGTAGAAAAAAAATTGAAAATTTTCAAGATTTTTTCGAAAAAATTTCAAAATGTTTCAATTTTTTTTTCACTTTTATATTCAAATATATAAAATTCGATGAACAGTTTCATTTACATATATAAAACAAACTTTTGTAAAAAAAATTGGGTATTTTCATTGATATGGAACGCGCAGGGGGCATTTCGAAAATTTCTAAGATCTCGCGTAAAATTCCATTTTTTTCTCAAAAATAATGTTTTTTTTGTGATAAATGCATGCCATAATGCATATAATGTACCCTTGAATAATATTTAAAGTGAAATTTACAAAAAATAAAAAAAATGATTTTTCAGATTTTTAAGGTCCTTCGTCCATAAAGCATTTGTACTTATCAAATGCTGAGCTAACGTCTCTGATTTGAAAGCGTTCAAATCCAACCGATTCCATCGTGTCAATATTTTTTTTTACTTTCTGGACACATACACCAATGTTCGGAAAGTTAAATGGAGTCACTCATTTTATTTTATTTTATTTTATTTTATTCGAAACGATTTGTCTTTGTGTGGTCCCGTTTCAATTTCAATCTGAACCAAAAATAGCATGATTTATTTTGGGCCCTTTTCTTGTTTTTTTAGGCTCTGAATTCCTTAAATTTGGCTAATCGTCACAACTTTTAATTCTGTTATTAAGGCACACAGTACTTCTGTAGGTTTTTAAATAGCCGTCGTATAATTTTTTTATAGGGACAAATTAAAATTTTTAATGTATCGATCATCTATTGCACGTCAAAATGAGTGATATTGGCAACAATAGGATTTGAAGAGAATGCGATAGCAATACTATGTAATTTCCACAAAAACATTCTACTGTACCAAGCCACTGTCACAAAAATGTGCTAACTGGTGAAATGAAAGTGAAATAAAGTAAAAAACAATCCCTTGAAGTCAGTTTTAATTTTTTTCTTTAAAATCATTTAGTCTCGGAACATTACTGAGTTTTCAGTCCAAGTGATAGAAATGTTCTAATCTGCCTTAATTTATTGTCTATTTTTTATATATTTTTAGACTGCTTGATGTGGGAGATTTTCGTAGACTAGGTTATTTTTTGCGGAAGATTTATTTTTTTACATTTGGTTGCATTTCATGTACGTGGCCTATTTTTAAGAATATATTCGACATAGATCTCCTAATCCGATTCAGTTCAAAGTTCCAGTTAAATTGAACTGTATCTCTTGCAGAGATTTGGAGATGAAAATTGAAAAAAATAATATGCTGAAATAGAAAACGGATAATCCATTACGTATTTTCTGTTGCAAACCGAAGTGGTTGTGGAAAAAGCTCAAAAGATTAAAATGCGGTAAAGGTTTTTTTCTGAAAATAACAAAATTTCTTTTTATAGGTTACACACATAAATGTACTGAAGAGTTTCATTAAATATTTTTCTTCCATTTTCAAGAAGACAAACATGTAAAATAGACTGCCGTGGCGGATCTATATGAAATTTTCAAAATCTATATTTGGAAAATACTAAGTCGGTATTTCACCAACATCAAAGATATTGCATTTCTCTCTTCTTATGTATTCTAAGAAAATTCAAAAGAATTCACTTGGATTTCAAAAGTTGTAACTGGACTGTTAAGTAAATATCAGCCAATGTTGAATGATTTTAGCCGATAAGTAAGAAAATTATTCTGTATTCCCCGTTAATCTTAGTATATATACAACTAAAACTTCTAAATGTAGGGTAGGGAAGTACACAGTGAGACTGCAGCCATTTTGACATATAGTTATAACTTTTTCTCTTAGCTGGAACACACACTGAACCACCTCATCTTATGCAATATGCAATACGTGGATATAGTTTCGGCACTTCGGTTACTCATCCAACAAAATAGTAAGTAATTATTTATTTTACAGGGGTTAAAGTTACATAAACGTCCATTTTAGAGTTTATTTCTTTCATTATAGCATATATTTACTTAACCAAACCTAGTTATATCTAATGATAGACTATATCGACAATACGACACAAGCAATCATAGCTATGAAATTGATGATGAAACAGATATGGCATCCATTTTGTTACAACGTAACGGAAGTACACAGTGAGACACACAGTTGTGGTACACAGTGAGACGTGCCCCATTGTGTATCTACTATGCTATTCTGATATAAAAAAAGTTATTTATTAATAAAAGAAGGTTTTTTTTTTTCACTCTCTCTGTCTGTGTGTGTGTGTGTGGAGATGGGGGGGGGGGCGTGCGATGGCTAGTAAAATCTACTAAACGTAAGAGGCTGAAAATTTGCATGAAGGTAGCCCAATGTCTGTCATTGTTCACCCGAGACTCATATTTTAAAATTTTTTTAAATCTAGAAATATTAATTAGGAGTCATAAACTGCAGAAAATTATTGATAGAGTGTAAAAATGTATGATTTATGAAAATATATACATTGTCTCACTGTGTACCACTTGTGGTACACAGTGAGACAATTTTCGATACTCCGTTATTCTGCTTCTGTGCTTTTATAAATAACTTTTTTAAAACCATTTATGCATTAATGTGTAGCGTATTTGTGTAGCTTAAAGATGTAGCAAAAAAATTTTCAAACGAATAAAAATCGTTGCCATTCGTTAAGTAATAATAATTTTCGTCTCACTGTGTACTACCCTCCCCTATGTAAGTAATGTACTGTAATAGCTAAAAAGATCTTATTTTAAACATACGTCAGTCCTTCCCTTTTTATTAAATAAAAGAGATTTTAGAAATAAATTTATTTCAAAACATAACCCCCTTTTTTTTTCTTTTTTTGGTGGTTTCCCCAATTGTCTGGACTTCTACACACTCAAATTGCAGCCAGAATACATTAATCAGGGCTGCCACTGGCGACTATTTTTATATTCTATTCTAACCGCTATTTTTAAAAAGTAAGGTTTGTAGTATATTTCTCTTGCACATGTTGTCAAAGAGTATGGGGAAGATTTCTGTATTAAGAAAGTGGTGCGAGATAGAATTAAAAAATAGTCGCGAGTGGTAGCTCTGATTAATACGCATATATGCAGTTTCGCTGTAGTTATATGCATTTTAGTATTTTCGTTTGTTTATCTGGTGCAATTTACAATCCTCTGAAATAATAATAGATTTTTCACTTTCTGCTTTCGTATACTTTTCGATTCATAAACAAAAATTTACTGCAGCTACTTCCGAATAGCTGACTAAATATAATACTAACATGGCAAAGCATTCTTGTAAATCTCAATATTATACAAATGCAATGCATGTTGGAAAGAGAATTTCAGGAATAAGTGTCGTGTGTACAAAATTTTTAGTTTTTTTAAGGGGTAGCAGTTTTCTGTCCCCCCCCCCCCCCCCTTCTGTGGAATTTTATTCAGATTTTTCCGATTCAGTACCAAAATGATCCATTTCATACTTTTACTTGGAAAACGGACTCTAGATTATTTATTTTTAGAATGATTATATCATATATGTCATTTTGTTAAATATCGGCTCTGATTAGTAGCATAAGTACGCAAGAAATTGTTAAAAACAGTAAAAAAAAATAGAAAATGTTAAAACTGCCATTTAAATTATCTTGAATGACAGTTTTAACTTTTTCCATTAATTTTTAAATTTTTCTGGTTTACTCATGTTGCTATTTAGAGCCTAAATTAAAATGCAGATTATAACAGTCTGTAGTATGATAAATAAAAGTATGCTTTATGTTTAGGAAAAAGTAAATGTTCTTTGCGCATTAGAAAACGTTTATTAAAAGATTTTCTACTTTATTTAAAATAATTTTTATTTCTTATTTATCTTTGCTTTTCATTTTGCTTCAGTGCTTATGAAATATTGACACAGATGTGTGGGAAATATAATATTTTAATTAAAAATGTTTTATATCCTGTTAGTTTTAAAAAAAAATGCAAATATCTATATTTTTTTTAACCATACACACAAGATAATTTATTCCAATATATGCTTAGATTTCAATTGATCTTATTTATTAGCATGGTGATATGAATCTTGAGCTCATGCAAAATTTTATTTGTAGAAGAGTTATCTCTGATTTTATTCATAGAATGTATGAAATGCATGTGCATGCAATTGAAGGGTAAATAAACTGAGGGCAGAGACCCAAGGTGATAACACCGAAAGAAGCTAGAGAGAAATGAGAAAAAATAAAAGACACCAAAGCCGAAATTGTGTCCGGAAAGCCCCTAAAAAACTAAATAACATAAATGGGCTTTAATTAGATACAGAAGGGGATGATTTCCAGTGTAGCAATTAAAGCAGTATGAAGATCGACGAGTAGAAGATGAGAAAATGAAGAAAATAGATGTTTAGATTTACAATGGCGCCACATGGTAGTAGAAGTAAAAATCTTTAAAAGCTTATAAATGTCGTCTAATCCTTCCGAAATTTTAGAAGGGCGTGGGACAAAAAACTAATAATCCGAAAAGTCGAAAACATATTTGAGGAACGAGTGGAAGGGGGGGGGGGGGGGGGGTGGAAGTGGGTAAACTGAAAAAGAGGGATTTAGACCCTATATATCTCTTAAACTGAGGTCCTTAGCAAACAATTAAGGCACGTTTTAAGGATTGGACGCCAAAGTAAGTAATGAACCAATAACCGTAAGGTGGATAAAAAGTAGATTTGAAAAAAAATGAAAATTTAAATTTAAGGGGAGGGGTATCAAAACAGATCTTAAAAAAAAGAAAGCCAGCTACCAAAGGCGTAAAACAGACAATAAGGGAAGAGAAATAAAGGACAGGGGAGGAGTAAAGTGTTGTGGTAAAAATTCTATAAAGGAAGTGGATGGGGCAACTGAGAGAGAGATGGATGAAACAGGGCAAACACAGAAAAAAGAGCCGAAAAAAAGAAAGAGGCCCCTTTAAAAAATGCATAAGCATTCAACTGAAGGATATTTCCACTGCGGGAAGCGGCCTAGGATGATAAAATCAAAAGAAACTAGAGAGAAAACAAAAGAAAATAAAATACCCCAAAGCCCTAACTGTACCACGAAAGCCCCTATAGAACTGAATAACATAAACCACTATCGCTCCTAACAGTTACTAACAAAATGATTCGAAAAGCCAAAAACACTCCATTGATATGACTACCTGAAACACTGTAAGTCTGAAATCCCCACTGCCGAAACTATATGCTCGAAAATTGCCACGTTGTTTTACCAGCATTGTAGATTGTACTACAATTCAAATTCCTTTAAAAGAATGTTACCAATTGCGTTTGTAGGATATTCCTGCAATCGCCCGTCACTACGATAACATTTCTTGTCGAGATAATCGCTAAATTTTAAAATTCTCTATAAAATAATTGATTGAGAACATCTTGATTGAAGAATTTTGGAAATAATCGATGACTGTCTCTATTGTTATGTTCTACGAGAATTGTTCCCGATTGTTGAGTTGTCGACCAATTGCTCATCTCTCTCTCTCTCTCTCTCTCTCTATTTATATATATATATATATATGACATATATCCAATTTTTTAATGCTGTAACATGCGTATTTATGAACCGATTTGGAGGACGTATACAGCACATACCAAGGTCTAGACCGAGTTAGTTAGCCAAGCTCCATCCACCATATTTTTTTTTTTAAATGGTGGCCTGAAAGAAAAAATAGAAAAATTACAAATTCAAAAAGATGTACGAATGAATTAGAAATTCTTTTTTTTTCTTTAAGTGTTTAGCCTTGATGTAAGGATTCTGGACCATTTCTTTGTTTCGCCTCTATCTTAAACAAGAAAGAAAAATCATGCGTTAAGCATAGATTATGAAACATTTTCAAACACTTCCTAAAGGCTTTAAGAAAACTTCGTTATTTAGGGAAATAAGATATATAACATAATAGTCCAAGAGTCGACAGCACAAAAACCTATGTTATCAAGCACAAGAAAAAAAAACCTTTATTTTATGGAAGAGTAGGAGCGGGGGAATTTCATGATCCATGTCTGCCGGAAGTGAAGCTGTGCATAAGCCAAAAATTAATACCTCCAGCGATTGACTCGGAGGATTATCATTGTGTTTGTCCTACAATTATCTTCCATGTTTTCATACCTTTGTTTGTAGGACAAACAAAATGATAAACCTACGAGTCAACAACTGGTTGTATTAATTTTTGGCTTATGCGCCACTTCACTTCCGGCAGACATGAATCATTAGATTCCCCTACTTCTACTCTTCCATAAAATAAAGGTTTTTTTCTTGTGCTTAATAACATAGGTTTTTGTGCTGTCGGTTCTTGGACTATAACTAAGTCAACATTTTAGAAAACGTATAAAACATTTGAAAAACTGATTTCAGCAGTTACCGTCCATAGCCAAATATGTATTCCAGTTCTTTTGAACAGCCCTGTATTTGATCTGTAGGTTGATATATATACTATATAATGGGGAAATTTAGTTTAGCATGGAAACGCATAACAGGTTGAAATTTCTCTTTCAGAAATATATTTTAATAATGGAAACATGCTTGAATACTTTTGTACAACCCTGTAGCTAACCTAGTACCTTTATTACACGTCACTATTTAGATAAAATTTAATTCAAACTAAAACACTCTTAAAACTGCTGAAATCACATTTCCAGAAATTATCATTTATAGACGGTTATGTATCCAATTTTTTGCGTGACCCTGTATATCATTTCATCTATATTCTAAAAACATTTCTCAGTAAACTAAATGCTGTTCAGCGTAAAAATGCATGACTCATTTAAAAACCACATTTAAGCAATTTGAACTCATACCCACTAACCGTTACGAATTCTTTTGTGTAGCCCTATATATGAATTATAGCATTTATACACACCATATAGTATGTATAAATTTAATGAAACATAAAAGCGCATGTCATGATTAAAAATGCATTTCCAGCAATCATCGCTAATGTACAGTACTTCGGATACAATATAGAATCTGAAATCTTTTGTGTGTCCCTGTAAATGCTATGCACTTCGTATTATACATCAAATAAGTTATAGTAAACCTCAGCGACGTATAACAATTTCATTATACACGAAATACTTTAATATAATTAAAATACGCCATAAACAATTCCCTCCACCCCTATATCATTATGTAACGGAATTCTTTTGTATGACCCTGTAAATTAATAATTATTCTTTACACCGCGTATTCTGCAGAATGCTTATTTTAGTGCACTTCATAAATGCAATTCAATTTTATTATGTTTGAAAGAGTGTAACACCATTAAAAATCTTTTTGAACGATTATTCCCATAGGCCGTAATGTAACGGAAAACTTTTGACTGTCCTTGTAAATGAACTAAACATGCTACAACCTTCATTTGAAATAGGGATCGTGCTATGGTAAACATCAATAACATCCAAAAATTTCAGGGCAATCCGAATATATTTACGGGAGTAAGAGCGCGGACAAACGGCAGACAGCCAGACAAACTGAAGTCATAGACACTTTTCAACTTTGTTAGAAAGTGTTAAAAATGGCAGAAATATCGCAGTTTGAAATTCTAGAGTGACTGACATTTTGAAACAAAACAGTAGATTGTCCTGCTTTAGTACTTGTATTTATGAGCCGATTTGGTGGTGAGTGATTATATGTACAGAATATACCACCTAGATAGCATGGACATTAGCAGCAAGTTTGATTTTTTCTGATATTATCTTGCCGTCACAAATTTGAATTGAGAAATTCGCAGCAAAATCCCCCCGAAAGGTAAACCATCTCCCACTTGCATGAATAGTTTGCTGTGAAACTGATGGCAAGACTGTCTTTAATTCTCAAAAATGACGAAACCATGTATCCCTCTGTTGAGAATAGACAATCAGCACATACACAGAAATTGCAGAAATTTTATTCGGTTGACACCGCTTTTTTTAAACACTATACTTATAAAATTCCAAAAAAAAGTCTCGAATTGATAAATTGCAGATATTACCGTAACTTGTTTATGGTGGTAAAAGCAATACATGCACCTTAACGGTGCGTATGCGTCAATAGACCCGATCAGGTCTATGGACTCCTTCGGAGGGGTTAAACTTATTGTGTAACAGTTGTAAACAGCTAATGTGGCATGGAAAGATTACTACTTTGCAATAAGTTTGCAGTATTTTTGATTACTTGTTTGACGTTAATTTGCAATAAATTTGATACAGCATGAATTTAACTTGCACGACAAGTTAGCTGCAAGTTCAAAGTGTGGTGACTTCGGCGTTTGCGTTATCTTGCTGCAGTCTTGTTATGAACTTTCATTCTTGCCATTCTGAGCTTGCTACAACTTAGTAGGTTTTCAAAGCAAGACTTCTGCAAATTTTCTGCAAATTTAAAATGCTATGTGGGCAAGGTCTCGACCGAGTTTACTTCGTCGCGCATCTTGTTTCAATATTGCAGCCACTTAAAAATTTCAAATTTAAAAACATGTATAAAAAAATAGAAATTTAATTTTTGTCCTTTAAATGTTGGGCCTTCATACCAATATTCCGGAGCATTTTTTGTTTCGCCTCTATGTTTAAAAATGACTGAGATATATTGCGGTTTAAATTTCTAGGATGACTGACATTTTGAAGCAAGACAAAGAAACTCTGTTGAGTCCTAGTTAAGTCCTGTTCACATGCTCAGTCACATCGAAATCGGTTCATATATGCGCGTCCTATTGCAAGAAAAAATACAGATATATTTATAAATATATATAGATATAGATATATGGACATATATAAATAGACATTTAAACAGAGGATGGATTGAGAGTTCGGGGATCGTGATAGGTGAAAATATACAAAAATTTTCCGGAATTGTGAAATTCTGCCAAATTGGCGACAAAAATAGGTCGCTATAAAGGATATCAATTTCGCGATGCTTGACTAATCTTTTGAAGTTTTCATTCAAATTCAACATTGACGAAAATTGTTATTCTTCTATAACCGGACTCCACACATTTTAGCTCATGTATTTGAATAAAATTAGCTGAAATCTTAAAAACAAAGAATAGCGAAGCTACCTTTTCTTCCGGGTACAGGCCGGGAGGACTTTTTATTTTATATTCTATTATTTACTAATGGGGGGGTAAGTTTTATCGGTTTGAAAATTTTGAAGTATATTTGCTGTAAAAATATTAAAAGTGTACGATCAAAAAATTTAGAATTATCATCCCGATTCTCTCTCTCTCTTTTCCGCAGTTGTAGCATGTACCATTCCTTCTTTTCTAAATTTTTCTTCTTTACATCTTTTTCCTTTTCTATAACAACCTTAATAGTAGATAATCACATCTTTTACTGAATCTATAGGGAGTCACAAACAGACTGAATTTCCCCTGGTACCCTGTTTTACCGCTGCATTGTGCTTTTCAAAAGCTTAGGCAAATAATTCAGGGAAAAGGTTTAGATTAGAAACCTTTTCATTAAAAATAATGGAGTTAGAAAAAGAAATAACTTCTTGGTTAAGGGAAAATTAATTTCTTTGTTTATCATATGATATATATATATATGTGTGTGTGTGTGTTTAGATAAGGAAAGTATATGACTTTTCTTTAAGTTTAAACCTAGCAAAGTTTAAGTTACTTGTGCTTTATAAGCAACTTGGGAATAAAAAATTATCTTTCTAAAATCGATCTTTTACAAATGTTCTAGAAAAATAGAAAATTAATTGGCATTAAGATTTTTAATGCATTTTTCAATTCTGAATTTAACCAATTTATACTTTAGAAATTGTAAAGAAATATTTTTTCTTCTTATTTTATAAAGTGTTTTGTTTAATTAAAATTTGTTTGTGTTTTTTTTTTTTTTCAATACTTACATGTACTTTATTTTTCATTGAGCAGTTGAGGTACACTTTTGCACATTTCTCATATCGGGTGGTCCATCCGTTGGTTCTTATTTTATTATGAAAGAAAACGTATTTTTTATGAGTGAAAATCGAAATTCCTTATTCAACATGGAAGGTGGGTCTATGCCATTTATGTATGGAATACAATACCGCACATGTGGCCATCGCGGCTCCGCTTACATGCCATCATACGAACATCAAAATTTTCGATGACTTTTCCCAGAATGAGCGGATGCATGGCTAAAATTTCAGCCCGGATGTTACGTTTGAGGTCTTGGATTGTGCGGGGGGCATTGACGTAGAATTTTCAGAAACCCCCAAAGAAAATAATCCATTGGCGTTAAATCACACGATCTTGGCGGCCAATTTACATCAGAACTTTTTGAAATTACACGATTTGGAAATGTCTCGTTCAATAAGTTGAAGGTTTGGCGAGCAGTATGTAACATTGCACCGTCTTGTCATACAAATGGCATACATAATTACAAATGGCATATATTTGACAGTTCATGCATGCATGACACATGACAGCTGACACAAATAACCTGTGAAATATTCATAGTTCAAAAAAGAACCAACAGAGGGACCACCCTATATATGCGTTCTTTCATTTATATATTTTTTACTTTAGTACTCAATTCCTCCCCTATGTAATCTAATGCTAAATCAATTTGATTTCATAGCAAAAGTAAATTCTTTATTTCATTTATTTCTGAAAAATTCCAAATCCGAAATTTTTCCTTCAGTATAAAACGCCGCTCTCGTTTAGATTCTCTGTGGGCAATTATTATTATTATTATTGTTGATTTGTTATTATTACTATTGCTACTATTATCACATCTCATGCGAAAAATAATGGATTTTTTTTCGAGGATTGTCTGGTATGAAATTATGTTAAATATTAAAATTACTTTCTTATTCGTATTTATATTAATTTCCTTTTAAAGAATCTTAATGATACAGATAATCGAAAAGACATTTAACATAATTTAGATACAGCCTGGTCCAAAAGTATTAGACTCACCCATATTTATAAAGCATCTTTAAAAGTAATAATCAAATACAAATACGTATCTGTTTATGAATTTCTTTCAAAAGTTATTACGGTTTGTAAAATAATAATAATAATAATAAAGCTTAATTTTAACTTTTTCGCAACGTATAATTATAATATAGTTTTTATATTTTAGTTTAATTATAATATAAAGTGGGGTTAACTTTCTTTCGGTTTGAAGCAACATGCATTTTCTATAAATCCAATAAAATCACGAATATAGCTACCTTGTACGCCTATAAATAAGAACTGAATCTAAATTTTTCGTTAATTACAACATTTTTATATTTTTATTGAAAGAATAAGAATGCAGAAAATTTGAAATTCAAATAAAGCCCCTGTTGTTCCTTTCATGAAGTATTTTAATACAGAATATTATTGATAGTAACAATAATTTTTATAATATTTTTACTGATGTTTCGGCCTTAAGCACGGTGTTTGGATCTTTTAAAAGACGCCGAAATTGTCTGTTCGTATTGTGTTAGAATTTTTCGAGAATAGAATTTTAAGTTCTGAACCTTAAAATCATCCTTATAATTATACAGCTATGAAAATATGCGAACTGTCAGCCAATTGTAAATGTTAAATTATTATTATTGTTATTACTATTACCGTTACTATTATTATATTTTGCCTATGCAGAACAAGGATTACACTATCTAAAATGGACTTAATTTTTTTTATTATTAAGAAATGGATATAAAACAATACAAATTCATACACCTGGAGCTAAACTTACCAAATTATTCATAAAAAATACAGAAATATTTCATTTACGTAACTGGACAGATTCTTAAAAGCATTTTATAGTCAACAACGTCTCTTATTTTGAATATTTCCTCCTTAAAATTTAAAACAAAAAAAAAATAAATAAATTCAAGATCTCTTCTGTCTGGTGTTTGTTTTAGTTGTTGGTTAAGTCAAACATAAAATATTAAAATCATGTAACTTCCACTCCATTCTATCGAGTTTATATTTTTTAGCTTCCCTGTTCTCACTTTATCTTTTCAGTAGTCTCTCTTTGAAAATTTGGTCTTTATTTTCTTTTCGCTTTTTTCGTTGAAGTCTGAACCGTAGATAATCATATCTTTTATGGAACTCCTTAGGGAGCTGCAAATAGCTTGGATTTTTCTTCGTCATCAAGTTCTATAGCTGTTTGCGTCTTTCACATACATACGCAAACAATTTTGCAGTGGAGATTATATTAAAAATGTTTTCGTAAGAAGCAACAATATTGTAAAAAAGAAATGACATTTTTAGTCATAATGAATAAAATACTGATTTTGAAGAAAACAATATATGTTAAAAATGTTTCTTTAAAAAAATTAAAAGAAGTTTTTCAATAAATTCTACAATCTATGCTTTATGATTTAATATTAGTTTATTACTATGAGACTAATCAAAATATATTTTAATCATACAAATTATATTAAAATTTGTATATACAAATTATACAATATACAAATTATATTAAAATTTTGGTAAGTATTGGATTAGTACGGGAAAATGTATGCACAGTGTGTGAAAAAAAAATCCGAACGACAGTCATAACTCCAATACTAAAAGTCTGTAAGTTGATTGCACAAACGTTCTTGGTTTATGAATTTCTACAATCCTGTTACGGTAAAAAAAAATGTGAGGGGCCATATATATTTATTTATATATGAACTTTGTAAATCTCATCACGAAACACTTTTTTTTTCTTTATTTTATCTCTTTTATCATACCTCATTTACCCTGAATACAAATTCGCATTGTCCTATCTTCAAAAACACGAGAAATATAAGTTAAAGTGTGTTCGGGGCTGTATCAATATTAAGAAATGTCTTTTAAAAGTAGTATGATATTGCGACTAAAGGTTTTAAACTAATGTTACAATAATCTTTTTAGCGAGAGCAACAATACCCGCAATTAAATCCCTAAATATATTGTTTAATTGATATATTTAGCGTGCATGAAACAGCAGCAAAGAAATTTTCAATTTTAATTGTAAGTATACTCCCATATAGGTGTTCATTTCACTTATCTACTGATAGCTTGGTAACGAAATGTAAGACAAAATTTATTTTGCAGAATTTTCAAACATGGAGATTTTTAATGGTGAAGAAAAAAATGTTTCTATTTATGAATTTTTTAAGAAGCACATTAATAGAAGACAGTGCCCTAATTTCGTCCTCTTTCCTAATTTCGTCCCCTTTCCTAATTTCGTCCCCCTTTACTTCTCAGCTTCTGCGAAAGTAACGCCACTTATCACGCAAAGCACAGGGAACGGAATGTAAAAGGGATCGATAGTGAAAGTTTCGTTCGCCAAGATGCATACATATATTAATTACTTACATATATTATATACATATATATTCGCTATTTTTAGAAGACCTGAGTTCTTATTACGTCGTTTGTAGAACGTTACCTACTGTACTGTAAGTATTTATTTCTTATTCGCTGCGTGTGTTTTACGTAGGTAAGATGCTGACAGTAGCATACAGGGAGTTTTAAGACGCTCAGTTCATCTTACGGGAACTGAATCTCCGCCATATTGGGAAGTAGCGTGATTTCAATTTCGTCCCCCTTGCAGTTCTTATTTTCATCGCGGGGACGGCATTAGGAATGCTTTTTCAGAACAATTATTTCAAAAGGAAAATAAAGTTCATTGTAAAATAAAATAATAAATATAATAAAATGAAATAAAATAAGATGATAAAAGTTTAAAATGAAATTCAAAATGAAAATAAAGTTTAATATAAAATAAAATAAAAAGTATAATCAATTAAAAGACATTAAAAAAAATTTTTTAAATAAAATTTAAAACGAAACTAATCTTTTTACTTAAAAAAAAAACTTTGAAAATACTTTTATTTTTTATAAAGAAAAAAATATTGTCTTTCTTAATCGTTGCAGTTGGTGCCTTCACCAACTGCAACGATCAAGAAGTGGTATAAAGCTTTGCACGGAAGAATGGTGTTATAATCGTGTGCTTCCCACCCCATTCAACAGCAAAACTGCAACTTTTCGGTGTCGCGTTTATGTTTTCTTTAAAACGTTTTATGCTAAAGCAATAGAAAATTCGCTGTCAAACCATTCTCAGAGCTGTCAAGTCTCCGGCTTTTTGGATACCAGTATTTTAATACAGAAAATGTTCTTTTATTTAATTAGAACAATTGGGCGATTTAACGGAACAACATTCTCTCTAAAATAACAGTGGTGTGCAAAAAGCCGGAGACTTGACAACTCTGCATTCTGATAGAAAAGTTGAGAACTTACAAATAGCACAACTTTTCAATGAAGACTACGAGCGTGCCTGATCAACCATCATCAAACGGTCAAGTTGTTGTTGCCAGTGATGACATCAGCAACTTCTGTCCAAAGAGTTTCAGCGACACTGACCACTGAATCTCCACATAAAACAAAGTGAAATATTCCCAGGCGACGAAGAAACGCTCAGCTGAGAAAAAACTTCTGACATCCACCATTCTCAAAAGGGGAAGAATCAACCGTGTAAAATGTCCAAACGTGGCCTACCCAGCGACTCTGATGACGAAAGTGACTCTTCTGTTGACATTCCTTATGGTGATAATTCAAGTGATAATGATGGCGGTAATGAGTGCCATATCTGCTTGAAGCGTTTTTCTGGTGATAAACATGGAGAACAATGTGTTCAGTGCCTTCAATATTGCACTTGGTCACACGAAATATGCTCAAGAGCCAAAAAAAATACAAAATTATAAATTTTGATTTAGTTATAAAGTAAGCCTCGGCGTATTAGATTTTTTGAGGGGGGGGGGGGGGATTGGGAACATTTTTTTTTCTTTTGCCATATATAGATACTTTTGAAAAAACAATTTTTCGCATTGTTAAAATTTTTTTGCACGATATTTGCCCATGTTTCTATGCGTGTGGGTAGTTAGTCTATGTAAAATCCAAATTTGGTAGTGTTCAAGAACAAAAAATCTTCTTAAAACACCATCAAAAATTTTCAAATGCGCTAGGCCTTTCGAAAGATCTGAGTCTTTCTTCGTCAGGCGCAAAGACGTGCTTCTACAATGAAAGCAGCAGCAAGACTGAAATTAGAGATAAGGGAAAGGAAACAAGCTGAAGAAACAGCCAATAGGAAATTAGAAATCAACAGCCAATAGGAAAAGTAAAAGACAACAACCAATCACAGAAGAGTATAATCAAAACAAAAGAACACGGCAAAAATTGGAAGTGAAAAAATACATATATTTAAATATGGGAACACATGAAATTAAAAAATAAATAAATGAATAAAATATAAAAAACAGACTAATATTAATTAATATAAAATAAATTATATGGTAGTACTGAAAAGGTTTTTCCAAGCTGCAGAGTTGGGAAGAGAGCATTGTGGAATCATATTTATCATTAACAATAACATCACGATTAAGATAAATAGCTAGATTTTCAAGAAAGTCCAATCCAGAGATACTATTGGCATTAAAGATAATTTTAGCATTTTGAAAATTAAAACTATGGCTGGAATCCCAAGAGTGCTTGGCAATAGAAGATTTAGAAAATTCTTGATTGATTACATAACGAGAGTCTTCTTTTAAGATTCGAAGTTCGAGATTTCATTTAGTTTGATCAATGTAAAATAAATCACAACCATTACAAGAAAATTTATAAAGTCCCCATTTACGAAGATCATGAACAGGAGATTTAGTGGAGGGGAATTTGAATTTATTGACAGGTTTAAAGATAATGTTAAAATTGAAACGACGTAAAACTTTAGCTAACTTGAAACATAAAGGAGAATAAAAGGGGAGGACAACCAAATTATCAGGTTTGCTTTTGACAGATTTGGAAAGAGTAGATTTATTAGATGGTCTATTGAATTTCTTCACAGCATTATTGATAACAGAAGGATTAAAACCTCTTTTGACAGCAACGGTTTTCAAGAAATTAAGTTCATCCTTAAGGGATGCAGAGTCGGAACAAATTTTGAGAGCACGATTTACATACCTGTAAAAAACACCGATTTTTTGGCTGACAGGATGATTTGAGAGAGCATGAGGTGGATAAGAAACAGAAAAAGGTTTTCTATAAACACAAGTTTTGAAAGAAGAATCACATTTGGTAACTAAAACATCAAGGAAAGGAAATTTATTACAATTTTCTAATTCAAAAGTAAACTGAATAGGTGGGTCGATAGAATTGACAGTATGAAGAATGGTAGAAATATGAAAAGGATTATCAACTAAAACAAAAGTATCGTCGAAATAACGCATCCAACATTTAAAACTAACCAGATTTAATAATTTTTCCTCAAAATAATGCATATAAATATCCCAAAGAAGTGGCGATAAAGAATTATCCATACTTAAGCCGTCTGATTGTTTGAAAATTTTATTATCAAATTCAAAAGTAGTTTGGGTGATGCAAATTTTAGTTAAATTAACAAAATCTTGGACTTCAGTATCAGAGAAATGAAATTCACGTAATCTTTTTTCCAAGCAAGAAAGAGCACCTTCAATCGGAACATTCGTAAATAAAGATTTAACATCAAGAGAAAGCATAGAACAATTGGATGGATTAATATTTTTTAATTTACTAACAAAATCATAAGAATTTTTTATCGTATGATAATTAGAAATGCATAAAGGAGAAAAAATGGATGTTAAAAATTTCGCAAGAGGGTAAGTAACAGTACCAATATTAGAGACAATAGGGGACATTAGTTTTATGAACTTTAGACAAAGCATAAAAACGAGCACAAATGACTGAAGAAGGAATAACATCATGTTTAGTGTTGTCATTTAAAATAACAGAATTCTTAACAGCTTTTTTGAGAGTGGAAAGATGCAAATTCGTAGGATCTTTTTTAACTTCAACATAAGGATCTTCAGATAAGAGAGCATAGACTTTATCAGAATAATATTTTTTATCCATAAGAACAATTTGACCACCTTTATCAGCTTTAGTAATAATAAGATTATCATTGGACTTAAGCTCATTCAGAGCGACATTTTGAGAAGGTGAAAGATTAGGTTTATATTTTTAATCATTAGAAGAAATCGTATCAGCAAGGATGTGGCGAAGAGCTTCTGTTTGAAAAGGAGTGACTTGACTATTTTTAAAGGAAGACTCAATAGGAGCAATTAATTTGGCTTTGCAAGACTGAGGAAAATTTAAACCAAGATCTAAAATGCTTTTTTGCTCAGGAGTTGACATATTGATGATTATACAATTTTTGATGGAGTTTTAAGAAGATTTTTTGTTCTTATTCATTCACACCAGTTTTAACTTATTTTCTTCGGTAGTGTTCACTGAAAATTAAAACTTCCAAGGGCCTAAAAGTGACTGGGGGACGAAAATAGGGCACCTTACCCTACTTAATATTACAAAAACATATTTATACAAATATTTTGCATGCGCGTTAGGTTTAAGCTTTTACAAATTATTATATAAAACAAAATTTAATGAGATGTATAAATTACTCTATGAGTTATTCTTAAATAACGGACGTTTATCTTTATCATTGATTGGATCATTTTTCAATAATTTATAGATCACTAACTTATCATTCGAATTTTATGCAAATTTTTATTTCCATATTTTTTTGGCATGGACAACTTAAATATGCAATAAATTTACAGCAATGAAATTGAATTTTTAAAAATTGGGTTTCGTTTTAATATGTATGTGACGTAAAGAGAGGAGAGTCTGCGCACATTTCAAAAGAATAATAATAAAAAATCTAAATATTAATTTTTTGATAAACTATGCCTGAATAATTTTGACTTCATTCGTTTTTTATGCATTTTCATTGTTATTTTGTTGTTATAATGTAATTTAATAGAACAGCAGTAATAAAACCAAGAAAACTATTTTGCGCAATCTCTCCTTACAGGGTAGGAGAGAATGCGCACATGGGTAGGAGAGATTGCGCACATAGGTAGAAGAGATTGTTATTAATAATAACTGCAATTAAATTGTTAACAATAATAATTACACTTAATCGACATTGTTGAAAGGTTTTTGTGAGTAAATATTATTGTATTAGGAGTGAATATTTCAACCAAATGTTTAAATAATACATAAAAGAAAGAATTTTAACAACAGTTAAAAATTTTAATTTAAATAGATTAAAATATCAGAAAAAGAAAAACCTACTAAGATTACAAAATAACATTAATCTAGTTTATAACATGTTTAACTTGAAAATTACTTCATTTCTATTTCCACGGTTCCATTGTATTTTGTTCGCTAACCGAAGTTGCCGTCGTCCACAATCGATGCACTAATTGTTGTAAATCGTGCAATCACCTGCAACAAGCAATACATTGAATCCAGTCAGTTGCCAAAGTTGTCTCCTGGTACAGTTCCAGGCATTCAGTGCACTCATCCTCGTTGACTTTCGGTTTTTTCCTTGAGTTTTTTATCCAAATTTTTGTGGAAGTACCTTATCTTCAGCTGTTTTTTTTTCTAACTTTTTTTTTCTCTTTTTTTTCATGTATATTTTGTGGATCAGTAATATTAGTTGCACTCTGTTCCCTTTTGATTTCGATGGCATTACACTACTTGGAATGGGTAAAAGCTTTTCCAAAACTTGTATTAGAAAATTTATTTTAGTTAACAAAATTAACTTATTAGCAAATTAATTGTTCATAAATTAAAAAAATATCTAAATATTTAATTAAATTATCAACAAATATATAATTAATTTATTAAAAAAATAATTACAAAAAATTAATTTAATAACAACTGTATTATTAATTTATTAATAATATTTTTATCTGAAAAAGTATTTTTTTGCAAATTAATTTGTTGTCAAATTTAGTTTTAATAATTATGTGTTTTTCCGAAAGTATTTCAAAATTGATTCATTCATATGTTTTATACGTAATTTGCAATTCATACAAATTTATCAATAAGCTGCGTAATTTCTCCTAGCACTTAAACTTATGGGGAAATGCGCCATCTCTCCCAAGTAGCAGATGCGCAAACTCTCCTATTTTGGTAGGAGAGATTGCGCGGCCTTTTATTTAAATATGGCCACTTCTAAAATAAATTGTTGGTGTTCGCATACTTAGTCCAGGTTAGTAGTTTATAAGAAATCGTTTAAGGTCAAAATATTTTGTATTCTGACGTTCTATAAAAATTCTGCCGTACAGTTATGAAAATTCAAACATTTACTTTGGAAAAACAAAACAAAATAGCACTGCTTTATCCAAGACACTTGGAACAATCAATATGAACATTCATGTAGACACTGCACTAATGCTGCTGTACAACTACCTGGAGTCTCTGCGCGCTCTCTACTCCTTCCCGTCGAATCCCTTTCTGCGCAATCTCTCTTACCGCACGAACTCTCCTCGCTTTACGTTAATGTAAGTAAACCATATATAATTATAAGGAATTTTATACGAATAAATGGATCTTTTTTTCACTTGGATTAATTAGATCTAGAGTATAGGCATCATTCAGATTTTTCTTTCACATACTGTACCTTTACAATATTATTTCGATTTTGTTAAAAAAAATTTGTTTAATATACATTTTTGTTTTATTTCATGATTAATTTCTGTCTTAGATGCTGGTTAGGTCAACCTGAAATAAAATCTTATAACGCTAAGCGCATTCTATCAAATTTTATCTGTATGTCGCCTATTTTTAGGTAGCTTTCATTACAAAAAGCTACCACCTATTGCAGCCGTTCAGGGGAAAATGGTTCCGAAAAATGTTGGTATATACACTATATGCTCAAAGGTGACCGGTCGTTTAGACGTTTAGTCAAATATCTAGAAAAATACATCAGGAATTAACCTGAAACTGCAGGTGTGTAAACAGTATAGTATAAGTCATATATTTCGGTGAAGATTTTTTTCCGAAACCCCATAGGGGACCGTCAACATATTGAAAAAGAACGAATATCTTTTGGATAACCCTGTAAAAACTAAAGTAGCAAAAGCGTTCAAACTCGAGATTATTAATAAGTGGCTTATTGTAATATACTGTGATCATTTTTATGAGGATAGCATGTATACTTGTAGAAAAATTAAGGTTTTTATAAAAACAGTCCAAAATTTCGTCAAATTTTTTGCTTATAATTTGCAGAGTTCTTAATATAAAAAAATGTACTTTTCAGAAAATATGACAAACAACATTGTACACAATGCCCTCAAATCAGAATGAAAAAATAATAAAAATTGTATGAAAAATGAGCACGCTTACTAAATAATGATTCTCTGCGCATGCTTGAACGTAATCAAAATATAATTTGCATAATGTGTTAGCTAAATGTATAGAGCAACTTTTGTGAAAGTCTCAAAAACATAGTTTGAAAAGTCTCATAATAATCATTTATAGAATAAGCTCAAAATCCGTTATTCCTAAAAGGTAAGCAAAAAGATGAGGGGCTGTATCCAAATATAGTATGTGCAATATTGTGTACGCTATATTGGCACAGATCAATGGATATATGGGTACAACCATTTTTCAATTTGTTGACGGTCCCCTATGGGGTTTCGGCAAAAAATCTTCGCGCAAATATATGACCTATACTATACTGTTTACACACCTGCAGTTTCAGGATAATTCCTCATGTATTTTTCTAGATATTTAACAAAACGTCTAAAATCGCAAGTGACCGGTCACCTTCCATATATATATATATATATATATATATATATATATATATATATATATATATATATATATATATACTATATGGCTATTAATCACCGGGCACTTTCAATTCTAGACATTTTGTCGAATATTTAAAGGTATGCTTATCGGATTTTTCTGGAACTTATGAAGAATAATTGACTTCATATTTATCAACGGCGATTTGTTCTGAAGGACAATTAGGGGGCCAACAAAAAAAACAAAGAAAATAATAATATTATAATATTTGTGATCACCCTGTAAAATAAAATGCACGAAATGATCTATCGCTATAGCTGACAAATATTTGGATATTGTACAATATGTGTATTCATTTGTGTAAGAATAGCACATATCGCTCACCCGCAAGAAAAGTGACACATCTTGCAAAAATTCATTTTGCGCTTTACCCCGCTAATAGGTCTGTCATAAGTGCGTCTTGTTACACAAACAGTTTTATAAGTGTAGCTATGCGGAAAATCACTTTATTACGCTATATGTCCATTTGTGACCGCAGAAGAGTGGTGGATTGCGTGGTCAGGTAAAATTATCCAACCCTCCATACCTCATACCTAAGTCTTTATTTTTAAGGGTTTTAGGCTTTTATGCAGGTTTTCATTCCTGCATGCAGAGATAAGTGCTATAATTTCATGCTATAGTAAAATCATGTAAATTTTATTTGCCTCTCCTGTGAAATTTACTTTTGTCGAGATGTGTCACTTTTCTTGCGGGTGAGCGATATATCCATGGAGATATATAGATTTTTTTTTTAACTTCAAAAAAATATTGCACGTTTTTTATTTATATCATGCAGGGTTTCCTACCAAATTTAACAGAAGTTTTAGAAAATTTTACAGAATGCTGTAGAAATAATATAGTGCAATTGGAATGTAAATATATTAAATATTTGATGAAATATGAGCAGTTGTATAGAATATTTTTTATCTGCACATACGCGCACGATAACAATTTTTTTTTTTCATGGTTTAATAGCCAACTCTATGGAGCAACTAATAAAAAAAAAGCTACTCAAACATCGTAAAAATTCAGAAAAATATCGACGATAGAGTGAGCTGATTTTTAGTTAATAATTTAGTTTTAATCCGCTGAATATTAAGGGATTTTCCACAAATTGTCATCCTTTATTAACTGGTTTTCTGCAAAGGAGTTAGTATTTAATGGATGTCAACGAGTAGATTTAGAAAAAAGTTTAGATTTTCATACTTCTCTTTTTCTTGGAACAGGCCCGTTTTGGTGGTTTTCCAATAAGAACTAAAGCATCTATAAAAAATGAAAAGAAAAAGAAAAGTAAAATTATAAACGACAATTTATGGAAAACCCTTTATCATTTAATTGTTTTTAAAGAACAACTAAAAATTGGCTCACTCTATAACTGATATATTTCTAAATTTTAACGATGTTTGACTGATTTTTTTTATGAGTCGCTCCTAGATTTATTCGCCCCTAGAGTCGCCAGAATTTCCAGGCCCGGGCCCGGCCCGAACGAGACCTATCTTGGCAAGGCCAGGCGTAAAAATTAAAAGTTCGGCCCGATCCCGTTTATATTTTCACAGTTCACGGCCCGGTCTGCCCCTTGCAAGAAAGGAAAACAATTAAATCAACCTTGATCCGGCCCAACTCAATTTCTACAAAAAGTTCAGATTTTTCTTTACATACATTAAGATTCCTTTAAAGAATACTGCATGCATATTTATGGGATAATTTTTCAGTATATTTTAAAATTACGATGTTTTCGGAAGACAGAAAATACACAATAGCAACATTAAAGATTACTTAGATTTTTGGACGTTTCAACATTCAAATAAGGATTCATTAAAAAATTATTGTAGTTTAGAATAAAAGAAATAAAGGAGGGTTATAAACATCGTACCTTTTGAAGCTGTATAATAAAAAGTAGATTTGTGAAAATATTTCTCTCTCATTTTTAAGGCTTTTCTAAAATCCAAAGTAGCTACTTTCCGACACATTTCTGAATTCATTTCTTTTCGGAAATGCATAAGGTTGGCAGGTGCTCTTATTCAGAAATTATGTAATCGAATGCCGTTATCCATTGTTTGATAAAGGCAATATATCTTTGAGAAAGTACTGTCTAAGTTAGCGTTTTGAATCGAATTTCCGGAAGCGGTAGCACGGGAAAGGAGAAAAATCTGCAGCCAAGTGACAAGAATGTCTTATATCTCAACAAGTAATTTATTTATCAAAAATGAAAACACTATTCGATTCCAAATCCCTTCAATAATCAGGATTGACAATTGTATGCCTTTGCAGTTAAAAATGGTTCAAAGTTTCGCTTTTTGGAATAGTGAATTTCAGAACCACCTTATGGTGTACTTCCAAAGATTACGTTAACAGAAGTTCATTATCGCTATTAATATCTTTACAAAACACATCTATAATTTATAAAGGTACATTTCCAATGATTCAGTTAACAGAAATTCACTACATATCGTTATTACTATTTGTACAAAACATATTGCCTGATGCCCTACACATGCTGAGAACAATTAAATCCAGTTCCGGCCCTGCTTGACTATGTAGAAAAAAATGCAAGCCTGATCTCGGCCCGGAAAGAGTCTTCTGAAAAAAATTAAGCCGGTTCAGACACCGTGTAACTGTCCGATGCCAATCTCTACGCTGGACATGTTAAATTTCTGTATTGATGCTGTCAAGCTAGCATCGGCTCATGACTCACATTTATACTTATTCTTTCGAAAGTCATATTCATTGAAAATAGCTCACATTTTATCGGCTTCGCATAAACTTTTATATCGGGCCTGTAGGCCCTCTAAATTTTTTTATCGGCCCGTTGAAAAAATTATCCTAATTCTGCCGGCCTGGCCCGTTTGAAAATTCGCCTTCATTTCGCCGGTCCGGGCTCGTGCAGACCTGTAGTTGCTCTATAGAGTTGACTATTAAATCATAAAAAAAATATCTTTGTTACCGTGCTCGCATGCGCAGATAAAAAATATTCCATACAACTGCTCATATTTTATCAAATATTTAATATATTTACATTCCAATTGCACCGTATTATTTCTACTACATTTTGTCAAATTTTCTGAAACGGGTTAAATTTGGTAGAAAACCTTGCATGATATAAACAAAAAACATGCAAGAATTTTCTGAACTTTTTAAATAAATCGATATATCTCCATGCATATATGTTCTATGCTTGCACAAATGAATAAATATATTGTACAATATCCACATATTCCTAAGCTATAGCGATAGATCATTTCGTGCATTTTATTTTACATGGTGATCACAAATATTATTTTTCTTTAATTTTTTGTTGGTCCAGTAATTTTACTTCTGATCTAATCGCCGTTGATAAGTATGAAATCAAACATATTCTTCATAATCCCAAAGTACCAGAAAAATCCGACAAGTATATCTTTAAATATTTGACTAAATGTCTATATATATATATATATATATATATATATCTGATAATCGTCATGATGTAACTCTCGTATTTATCAACCGATTTGGATGTAACTTAGTGTGTACATAGTACATACCAATGTCTGGACCGAGTTTGCTGGCCAGCTTTATCCGCAATCTTGTTTCAAAATGGCGGCCATGTAAAAAGTTTTAATTTTTTTGTTAATTTAAAATTAGATACAAAAAAATCAGAATTTGAAAAAGACTTTTTTCTTATGTGTTTGACCGTGATACAAAGATTCCGGTACATTTTTCTTTTCTTTTTTTTTTTTTTTTTTTTTTTTGTCTATATCTTAAAAATGGCTGAGTTATATCACTTTGAATTTCTAGTGTGGCTGACATTTTGAAACGATCTGATTTTTGTCACTCGATAACACGCGTATTTATGAACCGATTTGTATGTAACTTGGTGTGTACATAGTACATGCCAATGTCTCGACCGAATTCGTTGGCCAACTTCATCTGCCATCTTGTTTGAAAATGGCTGCCATTTAAAATTAAAAAAAATTAATTTAAAATGAGGTACAAAAAATTTAGAAACTGAAAAATGTTTCTTTCTTATTTCATCTTGATACAAGGATTCCGGAACATTTTTTGTTTTGTCTTTATCTTAAAAAAATGACTCAGATATAGCAGTTCGAATTTCTAATGTGGGTGACATTTTGAAAATTTTGATATTTTGCCTGCGGCAGCACTCGTATATATCAACCGATTTCGATATGAGTGAGCATGTGCACAGGAATTACTAAGGTATCGACCAAGTACGTTGGTCATCTTCACCCATCATGTTCTTCAAGATATCGCCGCACTTCGAGATATCGCCGAATTTATCGACCAAATATAAATCACTTTAAATAAAACCAGCTTGGATAAAGCTGACTAATTTTGCAAAATTCTCATTCACATTCAATATTGACAAAAACTAATATTGAATCTTCTATAATGGGGTTCCTCTAATTTGAGCTTCTTGTGTTTAAATAACTGGCTTTAAATAGCTGGCTGGTTTAAATAGCTGGCTTTTTAAAAATAAGGAATATGAAAGTACCCCTTCCTCCCGGCACTGGCTGGATAAACGTTTTCAATTGCATATGGTATTTCATCTTTTCTTCGTTATTTATTTTATTCAATTTCAGTTTTGTTATATTAAATAAATGTTTCTATTTTCAGGTTTTTATGAACTTTATCGGGAAACATTGCATCAGATTAGCTGTAGTAGCAGGAGTAATATATGAAATAGTATATACTCATTTTCTGAAATTCTCGATGTTTCCATAACCCGATAACTCCATTAGGATTTTACAATTTGTCTTACATTTTAGGTTGATATCCTTAAAAATCGGCGTATCGCAATTACTTCGTTTATATATCTATCTATATATAATGGAATGACCATGTAAGTCCTACAATTGGCCACCTGCGTTCACAAACGAAAGAAAATGGTTGTATATCATATTCAGGAACAACTAAAGTGACAAGTGTTTGGTTGAATTTTTGACAAATCGCCAGTCACTTCAGTTATTTGTACGTATGATGTATAAACTTTCTTTTTTATTTGGCAAAGCATGTGGTCCATTATACAATCCTGGAGGAAAAAGTGATAATTCTCTACTTATTCTACTGTAAATCATCACATTTTTTTTTCTTTTACCAATCAGTTATTAAACGTCTGCTGATTAATCATAGTCTTAAATTTTGCTTAGAATATCGTTTACACATAGAAATTGTAACAAACTTTACAAGTTTCATCACTGATACCTACTTTGCGCATCATATTTGTTTTGTCTTTTTTCCGTATTTTTTACCTTCGGATCTAAGTCATTCGGTCTGGTAATTCAGATAATTATTCATGTTTGAAGTTTGGAACTCCTAACGTTACATTCTTTTTAATTGTTTTAATTTCAGCTGTAATTTTAGATTCGCATAATTAAAACTTTTGAAAATCGATTTATGTTAAAACATTCAGACATTACATCTTTTTATTCGAAAATTAATTTCAAAATACATATATACATATTTCAAGTGCGTGCACTTTAATTTTCTCTGTTCTCATTTTATCTCCTCAATGAACGCTGTTTGAAATTCAATTCTTTATTCTCTTTTACCTTTTTCCTTTGATGTCTGAACCATAGATAATCATATCTTTTAGGCAACTCTTTAGGGAGCTGCGAATAATTTGTATTTTCCTCGGCGTCGTTTTCTATAGCTGTTTATGTCTTCCACATACGTACGACAACTTTGTAATGTGGATTATATTCAAAATACTTTCTTTAAAACCAACAAGAACAGATACACACACCTGTAACAATTTTTGAACAGTTGGTTAAGTAAAAGTACTAGATTTTCTTTTCTTTCCTAGTGAAGGTTAGAATTGTAACTTAAAAACATATTATTTCACTTTTCCACCTAAGAAAAACGGAGCAAACAACATGAAGTCACAAACCACAAGCTAAACGTTCTAAATTAAATTTTTTTAGTTCTATATTTAATCTAATTAACTATTCTTCCATTTCATGTTTTTAGTCGCCAAACAAACGTGCTCAAAAGCTTTTTACAATTTTCAATATCTAATATTTTTTAATATTTTCTCCTTTCCGTTAAAAAAAAATTATGTAAAATTCCATAATTTCCACTCCATTCTATCGCATTTTATATTATATACATACATATATACATTATTCAAAGTTCTGTCGTATTTTATACCTAATTTTAATCCATTTACTACTGGTCAAATTTTAATACCGGATAATTTTTACCTATTAATTCAAAGCAAGCAGGTATTATCGGGTATTAAAATTTATCGGTATTTAATGCATTAAAATTAGATATTAAAATATTATAGAACATTTGCATACATCTATTATATATACATAATATACATAGATAAGTGTGTGCGCTATTTATGTATTTATTTTTATTTAATTTATTTAATTTTCTTCCTTTTTGTTATCACTTTATCTTTGCATTAGATTTTTTTGGAAAATTTGGTCTTTATTTTCCGTTAGCGTTTTCCGTTCAAGTCTGGACATAGATAAACATATCTTTTGTGAAACTCTTGGGTCAAATAGCTTGGATTTCCTACGGCATCGCGTTTCACTGTTATTTGCTTTCTTCACATACATACACTATATAGAAAAAAATCACCGGACACTTTTGATTTTATATGTTTTGTCGTATATCTATAAAATACTTAACGAATTCCTCTGAAACTTTGGAAATATAAAGAAAAGTTTTGAATTCATATTTTTCAGTGAAGATTTGAACACCAGGGCTATTACGGAACAAACAACAAATTGAAAAAAAATAGTATTTGGGATCAGCCTGTAAAATAAAATGCTTGAAAGGATCTAACGCTGCAGCACATAACCATGTGGATATTGTAAAACGTTTGTCTTCATTTGTGTAACAGTAGCAAGCATATTCATGCAGATATAAAGGGGGTTTTTTAATTAAAGACATTTTCGCATGTTATTTATTTATAGCATCCAGGGTTTTCAACGAAATTTAACTCCATTCTCAGAAAACGACAAAGTGCAGTAGAACCAATATGTGCAATTAGAATATAAATATATGATGAAATATGAGTATTTGCATGAAATATTTTTTAACTACGCATCCATCAGTGGTACGACGAGAGTTTTTAATGATTTGCAAGTGAACTTTATAGAGCAATTTATATAAAAAGACCTGTCAAATATCGTAAAAATGCAGAACGATGTCGGCTATACAGTGATCTGGATTTCAATTGCTTTCTAAAATTTTCTGGGTAATAATGGAATTTCCAAAAATTGTCAATATTAATTTCGATTTTTTTAATGGTACAATATGTAATGGTACACGACTTATTTCTTCTTATAAAAGCCCCAGAACCAGCATATTCCAACAGAAAAATAATTATCAAAATCAAAGCATCCGTTCTAAAGCTATACTCATTGACATTCATTGAATACTAAATCTATTGGAAGTCAGTTAATAAAAAATCGTAATTTGTGGAAAATCCCTTATCATCCGGCTACTTTTCGAAGGTGGCCGAAATTCAAGTTACTATATCGTCGATATCTTTATTAATTTTCAAGATATTTGATTGATCTTTTTATATTAGTTGCTTTATAGAATTAAATTCAAAATTATGAAAAAAAATCCTTGTTTTACTTTGCACATGAGCAGTTCAAAATTATTTCACACAACTGTTCATACTTCATTTAATCTTTAATATATTTATATTCTAATTAGTATGTTTTTTCGACTATATTTTGTTAAACTTTCGGAAACTAACGTTTAATTTGGCTGAAGACGCCGCATACTATAAATAAAAATCATGCGAAATTTTCTTGGATTTTTTAAAGTGATCGTCATATCCCTGTGAATATGCGTGTTATTCTTACATAATCGAACACAATACCACTGCTGTACAATATCCTGTGCTGTAGCGGCAGATCATTTCATGCATACTATTTTATAGGGTAATCCCAATTTTTTTCAATTAGTTTTTAGTCCCTAATTGCCCTCGTGACCAAATCTTCGTTGAAAAACATCAGATTCTTTGCATTCATGTTCTTTACATTCCCAAAGTCCTAAAAGCATTCGTCAAGTATTTGCCTAGATTTTCAATAACGTCTATATCCCACAGTATTTTTTGCTATTTAGCGTACATAAGCAATTTTACAAGTGTAGTTATATTCCAAGTGTTTTCGTTAAAAGCAACAGTAAGAATTATATAACAATCAAAATTTAGGAATAAATCTGAAAAATGATAATTCTACATCAATTAAATGTTTCTGCCTTTTCAAATTTTTAATTACAAAGTTTAAAATATATTTTAATTCTATTTTTTCAGTTTAAATAATAGGGTGTAAAGCAACATATAAAGTAAAAAGTCTGAAGCTAAAAAAAACTTAAACTAAATCATTATTATACTTACCACTATTTCATTAACAAAAACGCGTAAACATGGCAGTTATGCTGACGTGTGTTAAAATACTGGAATAGAAAGAAGAAAGAAGTAAATTTTAAAGAAAAAATAAAAGCTACTTCAAGTGAATGTTTCTTAAAACACGACTTATTTTCAAAAGCGCAAAAACACTCATTGGCATTAGTATTGTTTAGTACAAAAGAGCATTTTTTTATATTTTGTCAGTTTTATTGATAAAAAAAATATTCATGTCGTATAAAAAGTAATACGAAGTTAGACTTCGGTCCACCAGCATATTTATATGCATTTACTCTGGAATGGTGACTTATTCTGAACGTGTTCCGGATATCTGGACCATCCATCACCTAATCCAAAATGGTGAAAGAAGTACCTTATTTCCTTAGTGTATATATTTTCAAGTATTAATATACAGGGTGTTTATAAAGTCCCGGACCCATTTTGATGTTTAATAACTCATAAAATAATAAAGATAGATTAAAATTAATAACATAAATGGTTAGATAGACTCAAAAAGTTTCATGACCCTTGTCAATGAACTTCCACGTGTGTCCCCTTCGTCGCACGGAGAATATCAAATCGATAGTCAATTTCACGCCAGGTAGCGGCAAGCATGTCGGCATCCACAGAGGCTATTGCGGTTGTAATTCTGGCTTTTAAGTCATCAATGTTCGACACTCTCCTCCTGTAAACATTGTCCTTTACAAATCCCCAAAGGAAAAAATCCAGCGGCGTTATATCAGGTGATCTGGGTGGCCAAGGAATTGGACCTCCTCGCCCAATCCATCTTCCTGGAAAATGGTCATTCAAAGAAGTACGAACGATGGTACCCCAATGGGGGGATGCACCACCCAGATCACCTGATATAACGCCGCTGGACTTTTTCCTTTGGGGATTTGTAAAGGACAATGTTTACAGGAGGAGAGTGTCGAACATTATTGACTTAAAAGCCAGAATTACAACCGCAATAGCCACTGTGGATGCCGACATGCTTGCCGCTACCTGGCGTGAAATTGACTATCGACTTGATATTCTCCGTGCGACGAAAGGGGCACACGTGGAAGTTCATTGACAAGGGTCATGAAACTCTTTGAGTCTATCTAACCATTTATGTTATTAATTTTAATCTATCTTTATTATTTTATGAGTTATTAAACATCAAATTGGGTCCGGGACTTTATAAACGCCCGTATATTTGCAGTGGGAATTGTTAAATGGGTCTCAGACGAAGGACCGTTAACTTAATATCTCAATTAATTAATTAAAAGTATTTTTAATTTCAATATTATTTTCGTTAGTTACAGTAATTATGTTAAAGCCACAAAAGTTTTCTGAAGTACTTATAATAAAGGTTAAGTTAAATAAAGTTTATAATAAATTCCAGTATAGCGCAACTTAACCTTAATTTTATTTCTTTTTCTTTATTTAGTAAATATTTTTTAAATGTGTTTTTAAATAAAAACTTGTTAAGTTTTAATTAAAAGGTACTTTTTTTACATTATATAATTTTCTTTTTAGGTTAATGTAGGTAAGTTTTGGGATAAGATCATTTTAATTTCAATATCTGATTTCTTACCTAACGGTTTATAAGTTAGGTAAGAAATCATCAAATAGCAGTATCTTCTAAATAATCACAGCGCAACGGTTTCATTAAGTAATTATTTTTTTTTATTGCAAATGTATATTCTCCCCCCGACCAGAAACTATCGATCACGTCTTATAATATATTATTCAACTACCTGACTTAACCACCAAGGGTAATTTTAGTTCCCTAGACGCTTGGGAGGATTTTTTAGTAAACTTTTAACCAATTATGTATGTGTATAGATCCCTCATCATCAAGTTTCCGGCATCGCTCACGTTTGACATAGTATATTACAGTTTTTGTATATATATTATATAATATACTTTTGTTGTTAGTTATATATTATATATATACTATACACTATGTTCAGCTTAAAACCTTCCCTGGTGTAATAAAATCGTAGTATAAAAAGTTACAATCAAATTCGTTCAGTGGTTGCTAAGAAAATTGTGTACAAACACATATATAAACGTCGATCAACAACAGCAGCCCTTTTTTCTCGCGCTCAAGACACTTAAAAGAAATATGAAATTACACGTGAGAGTCTGAAAAATTTATTCATTTTACATAACTATATTGCATTTACTTGTGTTATATGATACTGGCAAACATTCGAAAAACAGAAATACTTTGTGATAAGATAATTCCGATTTCATTAATATTCTTGATCTTGATAGCTAAACACAGTCGTAACGAAAGACTTTGTTTCAATTAACGTATGAACATATCTTGCAAAAATCTTTCTGGTTCAATTAATCGAATCAAGTTTGAAAGAAAATCTAATTTGAAAAGTTTTATAAAAAAGAAAATTGATTTCCGATAGAAAAATCAAGCAAATCTCTCTATCTTGCAGTAAATCATGTTTTAATAATTAGCTGTAATTTTTTCTTCTTCCTGCGGCTTTACTTATGTGAGGAGATAACCTTTCTATAAAATTCAAAAATAAATTTCTCTATCATTATATCTATATACAACAGAGGGTTTTGTTCCTCTGATTTGTTTTTATTCCTCTGATCTGTTTTCTTCTTCCGGAAAATGACTTTTTTTTAGTAACAAATTTTAATTAGGTACTTAATCTGAAAATGCTCCGTGTTTCCTTTTCGTTAGATTTTTAATAAAATCTTTATAAGTTAGATAAAGATAGTTGAGGTAAGATAAAAGAATTTCTAAAAGATAATACATTTTCTTTGTAATGCAATAAAAAGAATGAAAGGAAATATTTATTTCATTTAAAAAAATGCAATTTCTTAGAAAGAAATATATTCTTTTATCTTTAATACTCTATAATATTTCTCATACATGAATGTAAATCAAAGTTTGTCATTTTAGAATGTAAGAAAGGTTCTAAATCAATCATAAATATAAAATAACACACACATTTTAGACATGAAATTATATCATACGGCTTTGATTTACATTATAGTTTAACACATGGATATTTTGATAATATCATTTGGTTGCATTTATTTAATCTACCCTAATGTCTGTCATATCATCCGCGAATCAACCAAGCATGTTAGACAGTGATGCTATGAATAAAGAAGAGGAGACAGAGAGTATAGTGTCTACCAGTTGCGAGTGAAGTAACTGAGAAAATAGTCACAAGATGGAGGCACCGTTGTTTGTTTAAATCTTACCAACAGGGCCTATTACTGCCTGGCAAACTTCCACCAATAAATTTCAAAAAAATATTCGCCTTATTCCGGCAAAATTTCTGTGATAAATAAGGCAAAAAGTTATATGCCTTTTTACTGGTGGAAGTTTGCTCCGGTAGTAATCAGCTATGAATAAAGAGGAGAAGACAAGTATTATAGTGTCTACTAGTTTCGAGTGAAGTAACTGAGAAAGTAGTCACAAGATGGAGGCTATTGTTTGCTTACATCGGATCAATAGGGCGTGATTACCGCCTGGCCACGATAAATCATGGCTTTCCACCAATAAATTTCAATAAAAATTTTCGCCTTATTCATGCAAAATTTCTGTCACAAGTAAGGCAAAAAGTTACATGCCTTTTTACTGGCGGAAGTTTGCCCCAGCAGTAATCAAGCCCAGCCGATTAAACTTCTTGCATTGGATAAATCGGAGAATAGGGTTGATGTTTACATTCATATCACTCAAGATCTCTCTCTCTGTACATATAAGTAATTCCTTGGTTTAATTTCGTCTATATAATATTTTTGCAAGATAATTGTGCTTTTGGATAGTTTTCAGGTAAACTATGCTATTTTCCTATTTGTATGCAGTCAATGTTTTATAATAATTTAAAAAATCATAAAGACAGGTCTATTAATTGCTTTCGGTGGAAAGAAACGCCTCAGAACTTATTTCTTGACTTCTACTTTTGATGGTATAGAAAACAAAGACTTACTTAGGCATGCATTAATTCTTATTTAATGTATAAAATGAAAACTATATATTGTAACATTTTCCTGTGAAACAGAACGAGAAGCACATTCTCAAGAAAAGGCCCTTTATATTTATATCAACATACACTTTATTAACAGCTAAATACGAAAAATAAGAAGCAAGTTTCTTGAATAAATATTTGAAGATTAAATAAATTTAGATTCAATTTTTGACAAGAAGATTTATAATAAGATAGATACCTTGGACTCGGCAGGTATTCAATACGTTGAAATGTCGACTAAAGGGGATTAACTCGGCATAATCCATAAAGTCTGAAATATCAAAAATAACTCTCTTGGCTGGGGGATTGACGAGCGAGGTCATCGACACGCAATAATTAGTCCCATCTCTCAAGGGATGATTTCTAAAAGGTTCAGACGTAGACGGCAGTAAAACTTCCTGCTCTACTGCACTTCTTAGAGGATAGAACGCACCATGTTATGACAGAACGAGTAGATTTAAAAACACGAATCCAGCTCTTTCTTAGCGCTACACGCTATCTAGAAACATAGCAGCCCGTGACGGGACTTGAAACGCTGATAACTGGAGCCAGCTACTTTTCCGACTACCTTTCTCGATCGTCACTCGTTTTCAGAAGTTTCACAGAGTGCGAAGACTTCAAGACAAAAAAAAAACAGACTTATCAAAACTTCCAAACAAAAACTCTCCCTTTTTTATCTTTTCTATTTAATCCCTTGGGTTTTGAGGCCGTCACAAAGCCGATTTTCCTCTGACTACTCTCTAAGCAAATAGATGAGATCATCTCTTTTCGGCTTCTTTATTAGATAGGCCGAGTTTCACACGCCATCTGCTGATGTGGCTAGTTTCTCTTATTTGGAAGACTACCCTAAAGATCTCTAGCACACCATAGACTTCTCCGTGGCGAAATGGATTTGTCTTCTTCCGTCTACGAAGTATCAAATGGATGATGCATGGTTTTCTTTGATTCACCGGCGTAGAAATCTAGAGATAGTTTTTAATTCATCTGAAAAGATAATACATGTGGAATTCTAATACTGAATTTTGTAGGCCTAGTGAGAAATCTCAAAATATAATTGATATATTATGACGTATACATTCTTAAAATAGAATATTTTATGATATTTAAAGACCTTCTTAATATACTTACAGCGTAAAAAGAAAGTAATTATGCCACTCAGTTCTTGCTCATATTGTTTAATAAGTTTCTGAGTGATTAATGTGGGAAAGAGCATGTTATCAATTGTTAGTTTATATTTTATATATACATTTATTTTCGGATATTTTTATCAAACTTTATTTGAATATATAACATGTATGCAGGTGCGCGTTCCATAATGTGTCTCTTAAATAAAAAAGACAGGGATCATACCTTGTTTACTTCAACCTTTTACGATTGGAGGCAAAGTAATACTAGAATTTCTAAAATGTAATCATAGAAGTATAGCTTAGTTCATATAAAACCTATAAAGGAAAAAAATCGCTTTAGTGGCAGAAATATTAAGATGGTAAAATTAAATCATCCAATTACTTATATGTAAAGAAAGATAGTTTTAAATGACATGAATGTAAACACCACCCCTGTAATCTGATTTAGTCGATATACTGCTGTGAAAAAAAAGTACCCGGAATGGTGGCATAAAACAAAAGGTATTAATTTATTGGTCAAAATTTATTGCATCTCCTTCAAAGTAAACTCCTCCAACTGCAATGCCCTTCTGTAAACGTTTTTTTCCCAATCATCAAAACATGCCCTTAACCCCTTAACGGTCGCATTAAATTACGGTTTAAAAATTCAAATTCCTCATTGGCACCACTTTTTTGAAAAAGAAATAGTCACCTTATTTAAAGACAGGTAAAATGGTACCATAATAAAGCCAATTACGCTATTTTATAAAACTGGTCGGAATCAAACAATCTGAGTGAAAGACACAGCCCGTGAATATCACGGGAGCGAGAATTAAGGGGTTAAAGTTGTTTTTGTAAAACCCCTTCAGTGTTCGTAGAAAATTTTCTTTTACCAAATTAATGGCCTCAAAACGGTGACCACGAAGAGGCAATTTCAACCGTAGAAATAAGAAAAATCACACAGTGCCAAATCAGGTGAATACGGTCTTATGGAGTCGTATTTGTTGAACATTTCGTTAAAGACTCACAAATAATAATTGCATTCTGAGAAGGCGCATTATCGTTGTGCAAAACCCATGAGTTTTCTCGCCACATTTCAGGCCGTTTTCGACGAATTGCTTCACGCAAATGGCGCAAAACACTCATATAATATTCTTACTGACTGTCTGGCCAGTTGGTAGGAATTCATAATGCACAAAACCACAACAATCAAAGAAAACAGTCAACAATACCTTGATTTATGAGCGACTTTCATATTGTCTTTTCGTCCTTGCTTCACCTTTCAATTGCCATTCACTTGATTTTTGAGCTGTTTCTGTATCAAAAGCATATATGCAAGTTTCATTACCGGTAATAATGCGTTTTAGAAAGGAATTGGGAATGCATATCTCGGGCCACTTGAGCACGTTGTTCTTTTTTGACCAAATTCAAAGTTCATGGAACAATTCGAAAAGCGACGCGTCATAACCTTAAATGATCTTTAAAAATTGACTGACAGGAACCAAATGATATAAGAACTTGTTCAGTAATATCTCTTATTTTCAAACGATAATCATCAAGCACCATTTCTATGACTTTATCGATATCATGTAGTCCAGTCATTTGGTAGAAAATAGGGGAAAGTTTTGGTGTAGTTTTGATATTTGGTGCCTTTATGTTTCTGGGGTCGCTGAACACGAATCTGAAGTTTGCCAAAAAAATTTATCCCGGGAAACCCGTTTTTTGGCAAAAAACGGGGAAAAAACAGGATTTTCTTAGTTTTTTCAAAGTTATGCATTTTACGCAAATGTCTTCAATACATAAATTAAAGAAGATAAAATTTCCTACATTTTACATATTAGAAGTTTTTTTCTCTGATCAATGGTTTAGCCGTGACAACGCCACAAATATGGGTGTGAAAATCAAAAAATTCTGAAAAAACGGGAATTACGGCACTGTACATAGATTTAACATGAAAACTGACCATTTTACGCAAACTTTGACCATTGATGATACTAAATATAATATTATTTACTACATTTTATGTATCTGAGGTTCATTGTTTCCTTCATAACTAAAAAATAAAAAATGAGCATACCTCTGATCAAAATCTTCATTTACTAATATAACAAGATAATAATAAAATAATAAAGCATTTTCCTAATTTGAATTAAAAAAAATAAAATAATTAAAACAGATTTTCCTTGATAAAAATTGACATGGATCTAGTTCTTAAAGTTTCACTTTTAGCCTAAACAGACCATTGGGGGGGGGGGGGGGATCTCATCGTTTGACAGAGAGGAAAGTTACGGTGATCTTTGTCCATGAAACACAGCTGTATGAATCCCATGTGCATTCTCCCCCTTGATTGAAGATGGTGTGAAATAACGTTGGTCAAGCTCCCACACCCACATCCTGCGGCCCACGTTCAATGTCATGCACTACCCCCACCTCTTCCCCAGTAGTTTTGCCCCAGCTAGAGGTATATGTGAGACAGGACACTAGCTTATCAGGAGGACATATTCCTCTTACTTTCCATAAGCGACTTTTTACTCATTAGTTTAGTAACTTTAGGACTTTGGAACTGTCAAATTTAAACGGAGCGACAGAGTAAACCTTCTTGCTGTAATGACCAGTGTAATACAAGTAGACAACGAGTTGGTTCTGTCAATCCTACAACTTTGTTCCAACGAATTTCGGTTGCAAAGCACTCGAATGAAGATCTTGAGGAGTTTCTGACGTACGACCTAGGTTCTTATTTCTGTCCCTTTTTGACAATGGCTTAAGGAAAGGTAACAAATCTACACTCTACAAGGCATTAAAAACACCTTACGAACAAGCGGTTCAAGGTTCATTTCGTCGTTCAAGCGGCAAGGTTCATTTCGTCATTGATTTTTTTTATTACATAGAGTAGTTTGGCCTAAGAATCAGTCTTTTTCTTCAATCCGCGACAAATATGTTCAGTATGTGCTGTCAAAATATTAACCACAGGCAATAGTTGTATTTGGCTACCCTGATGATGTACAAGGTGACACAAAAACTGCTCAGCGTATGAGACGATTAAGAAAGCATGCTTCAACTGACATATTGTTTGACGAAACAATGATACCAACCATTTCCAAAGAAAAGTTTCTTATTAACCCAAAAGACAAAGGTTGGTTAATGTCTATGATGATTGACAAGTTCTCATCAGCAAATATTACATGCAAGCAAGCAAAAGAAGATGCAGACACCTTGATTTTTAAAACTGCTTTGTCCTTGGCTCCGTCAAATGAGACGGTAAGTGTAGTCGGGGAGAATGTAGATTTTATGGTCATTTTGATAGGTATCTGCACAGATGAAAACGTTTTCTTTTTAAAACCAGAAAAAGACACAATTTCTCCAGTGACATTTTCTCCAACTAATGCTGTGAGTCTAACTGTTGCGAAAAACATCATCTTCCTACATGCTATGAGCGGCTGCGATACAACGTCAGCACTGTTTATGCAAAGGAAAATAAATTCCTTAAAACTCTTGTGAAGAATCAACATCTTGCCGACGTTGTTAAAGTATTCTACGAGTCGAACGCTACTCAAAAGATGATTGCAGCTGCTGAGCAATGTTTCCTTGTCTCACTGTATGGTTATAGTGGGACAAATGTGCCTTCGCTAAACCACCTAAGGTATATTTCGTACAAAAAGTCTGCCTTTAGATACAATTCGAACATTGCTGCATTACCACCATCAACAGCTACAGCACAACAGCACTCTTTAAGAGTATATCACCAGGTTCAACAATGAATGGGGGTTAAAAAAAATGCTGATGAGAGGGGATGGAAGAGAACAAATACTGGCCTTGAGCCTGTGTTCAAGGTTCTACCTCCTGCTCCCCCTGCTTTGTTGAAGCTTGTATCCTGCAAATGTAGATGGAACTGCCAACGAAATTGTGGGTCAAGAAGGCAGTGTTTTCTTGCTCCAACATTTGCTTAGTGGTGTGTCAAGATGAGGAGGACGAGCTCTTTGAAACCGAGCTGGAAATGGATTGCCCACCCAATAAACCCGTGAACCCAAAAGAAGAGGAAAAAGTCATACCACAAGGTATCAAATATTTTTTATCAAAAAAACATTTATTTTATACTATTGGTAGTAATAAAAACACCCACTAATTCCATACGTCTATTTTCTATGTTGTAGATGTCGGGGAAAAGCAGAGACCCTCAAGTAAAAGAAAGCGGAAATAATATTTTTTTTGTTTTTTAAGTAAATGTACTTACTAATGTACATATTTATTTACAATTAAATTATGATTCATAATGAGTCGTTGTATTTATTATCAGCAACTTCATTGTAAAATGTAGTCAATCATATAATCTTTAGTATCATTTATAGTTTCTTTTGCAGATGTTATCAAAGCATATTTGAAAGATTTTTATTTTAAAAAAGTGGTGCGAGATGAATTTAAAAATTTCACGTGAGTTGAGACAAACTTTGACCATCAGAAACAAACTCCTTGCATTCGTTTGTGACATTCTGACACTCCCCCCCTACTCTACGGACATTTCTCCGCCCAACTACTCTTTGTTTCTTTTACTCAAAAATTCCCTTCACCAAAAAAATTGACTCTTTAAATGACATAAAAAAACATCTCCATCATAATTTTGCCATCAAATCACAAATGTTTTGGAAAGAAGGCATTATGAGACGTCTGGACAGATGGAAGAAGGCAATGGCGGAACAATATGGCATCTATATAATTTAATAAATGTATACCAAACTTTAAATCTTCTGCGTTTCAATTTTCCTTCAAAATCGGCACGAACTTTCCGAACAATCCAATATTTTCTACGTGGTTCAGATTATACAACATTGTTTAGGCAAAATTTTCTGGTACAAAATAAATGTATATGTTCCGGGGATTATACGCCGGAAATTATGGTATTTTGTTCCTTCAGAGAATTTTATTACTATTATTTTTATTATTATTACAAAAAAATTTTAAGTACTTCATTTTAAAACACTCTGTGATTTCGTAGCTTTAAATTTTTAATAAAATTTGAAAAAATAAGCGAAATGTAATTGTAGTAGGATATGGATATTTTGCAGAAAACGTTACGTAAATGTAATAAATTGGAATGAAAAAATAATGCCAAAATCTCTATTTAATGGAAAATTTATATATCTTTTTATATATATACTTTGTTAGATTAATATATTTTAGAGTTTGAATTTGAAGGGGGTTTGATTTACGTTAGGATTACAGATTTTACAAAAACAAAAATAATAGACTTCAAGAAATTTCTTAAAAGAGCTTTTATAAACATGTTTACTTTGGTTATATTACTGAAATTCACTTATAAATATTTAAATAGTTTACCGCCTTCGTATTGCATTTTATCAAGAAAACATTATCATTCGCATAAAATTGAACAGGTAAAGTAGTGGTTCTCAACAAACATCTTCTTTATCATATCTTTTTCTAAAGTGTTCTTTTATTTTAACGCATTGCACTCAGAGATATCTCACCGATCACCCACCTCATCTTCAATGAGCGTTTTTCTTTGCTTCTTTCTTTAAGTAAAGAATGAATAATATTTTTATATGTCATAGCATAGAATTCGTAGAAATCTCTTTATTTTAACGATATTCATACGAAATTAAAGCCCTGTATACTATTGGTTTCGTTCATCCTTCTGAAGATAAATGAATTTAAATTTCAAATAGTTATTTTATCTATATCAAATAGACCGTATCAGTTTAAAGTATTTTGCGTGGATGCTAAAACTCAGGTACTATGAGAGATTCAGTTAAAAGATCCAAGATACGTATGTGGCATTTTATTAAATACAAGCGAGCAATATAACATTCTCGCGGGGTGACCCCCGGTGTACAGGAGACAAAAGTGTTACATCTTTTTAGCGGTGCGGCCAGAGATAGAATGCTGTCCAACAGCCTTGATTGTAAGTGCATCGAGCCGCAAATCTTTGAACTTTGCACAATTATAACCTAACGGGCCTTTTGAATTCAAAATCAGCCCAATGATTCATTAGCTTGAGTAACTGAAATGTTAACGAACAGTATGATATGCCAAGGGTGCGCAATGGGAAAGTTATGTTTAGAAGAAGGAATGCAGATCCAGGCGCCGATTTTAATATTAACTAGATATCTCTCAGGCCGAAAAGGCATTGTATTGACTATCAAATGGAAAATTACAATGGGTGTTTAAGTTACTGCTGCACAAGAGCATATGGTCAAAGATCATTTTTTTTTATATCTATATGTTAACCGAAGGAAAGTATACTCGAACAGTTAATGATTTTAGGATGAGAAAAAGATTTGTTTTTGATTTATTTTGTTAGCGGTTTTGAGTAAGCCTGAGATATAAAGCGACAGTAATTTATTAAGCGCAAAAGAGAAGAAATATATATACTTTTTTGAAAAGGAAAAGAAGTATCGATTAAATTTTAAATTGTTAAAAGGAGAATTTAATTTTAAAAGGGGATAAATAATTATATGTGATGATATGTTAATTTCATCATCACATATCTCTCCCATTTCACAGAAAAAGTTATTTAACCCAAGAGTTTTGGCTCGACACACCTACCTGAAGCATAGTAACAGTACACTTGCACAATGACACATAGATAATTGAAGTGAAAAAGAAAAAAAATGTTGCAACTGAATATATATGTGACATAGATAAATGAGCTCATAGAATTTTTAAAGCATATGCACTGATCAGTATAAATTGATATTCAAATTCTCAAATTCGCAATATAAGGTACCATAACTTAAAATTTCGATGATCAAATTGTCATCATAAAGCTCTAAAATACATTAGAGATTAATATCTGGAATTCGCTGTGCACAGGTTAAAAAATTTTGTAGTTCCAGCTCTTTCATCTTGCTTGACTTTCAAGTCCTCAAACTACAAATTGGGCATGCCCTAAAATGTTGGATATGTTCCAACTAAAATAATATGTTGGAATATAAATCTCCACACAAAAATCTATATGTTATGCTAAAATAAAATTCGTATAAAGCAATAAGTGTATATATTTATATATAAGGCATAACTGTAATAATATGGATATGGAAACAGGAAAGGGCATTATTACAAATGAACACTCCCGTCAACCAATCTAATTACTATATTTTTACCTCGTGGAAGAAAGACGGATGGAATCGTAATGGCGAAGTATACCAATTGTAATGGCGAGGTAGACCAGACAAATTAGTCATAGTTAATCAGATTACCTGAATCCTTGCGACTAATAAATATCATTAAATTGCTACTAACTCAAGTTGTAATTCATTTATCATTGACATTTAATTTAAGAAAACAAGTCAGAAATTTTAACAATTAAGAAATATTAAAAATGTTAAAATAAGTTTCTACCAGCATTTTTGAAAATGGTAAATTGAAACCTCACCGTTTAATTTAAATTTAAATTGCATGAACGTAACAAAAAAAAAAAAAAATTCAAAATTTCAAAAATCTCAGTTTGGATTAATCATGAAGCTGTTATTCCATGGCCAACACAATCACATGTCATTTCACTCCCATATCTCAGTTTGTAGTTTTATTAATAATCAGGTTCACAGCCTTCCTCTTCCAAAACACTTGACGGAAATTACGAATCAGTAAGGTATTTGGTTTATCGACGTGAACGTGCACACATACATATGGCAAGAACTGCTTTACCGATGGTATATTTGAAGAGTAAGGAATTAGCTACGTCAAATATTTGCAAAAAAAGCACAAACTTTGTGTTTTTCACTATCTTATAATAATGTGTTACTCCCATTTTTGGTTGTACAACTACGCATAATAAACCATTCTTTTAGTCTAACTAATTTATGACCACCCTGTATTTCAACTGAAAAAAAGAATTGTGATATATAGCGCCAACTCATAAAGTAAGAGCAAAGTGTTATTTATCTAACGTGTCTACATCAATTGCCATAAGCTTAATATCTCTCCAGAATGACTATAAATATTTATAATATTAAACTTAAGCAATATAAGCTTAAATAATACGACTGCGATAATGTCAAATTAATCATTTTAAGAGAACTTAACGCATCTATTTAATTACATGTTATTAAATATTTCAAACATACTGCCAAAAAGTTTTCGTTCAAAAATTACATACTAGGACTGGTAATTTAAAATAATAATAGTATCGTAAAGCAAATAAACCAATAAGCTGTTTTCCGCATGGGTAAAATTTTAGAAGATTATTAATTGCATGGTTAAACAAAAAGTGGAAAAATTAACCTTTAATATTGTAGAAATTGGAAGGGTTTTTTAAAGAAAAAAAAATTTCTATTTTTATGTTGCTGTTTTTTTTGTTTGTTTGTTTGTTTGTTTTTTCATGGAAAAAATAAAAACTAGCGGAAAGTTTTATTTAACGTTTCAAAGTATAATTGCTATTTAGCGTTTTTATTATGAGGATTTTTCAAAATAAATGACTAAATTTCTTGTTTGAAGAGAGACAATATTATATATCATGTAAGATAAGGGGCTGATTTGATTGTTATTTTCATCACAACAAGTTAAGCTAACGTCAGGTTCAATAATATATATATACAGAGAGACACACAGATGTTGAGAAAAGTACAGACCGTTAGAAGAAAGACCTCCGCTGCTATAATTTTATGGAATTTTACGCTAATTATGATTTTGCGGGACTTTTAAAGTTTAAATAGCATTTTTATGCAAAAAAGGAATGTAAAAATATCCTACTGAAAATTTTAAATCTGTAAGTTTATTTTTTAACTATCTAAGGAATCTCAAAGGAAACATTATATGTAAAAGTAAGGTAAAGTTCTATATGTAATACCGCTATCTAAATCTGCGTGGGAAAATTCATATAATTTACTTCTACAGATCGTAAAACAAACATACAATACATGTGCATGTTACAACCTGAATTGTATTTTTCATAGAAATCACAAATAATAGATACTAACTATTAATTTAACGTCAGTTTCATTTAAAAATAAAATTAGTTAAAAATGTTAAATGAAATTAAATAAATTGTTATAAAAATATAATCTAGTTAATTTTTTATTTAGTTCATAGATAACGAATTTAATAAATATTATATCAGTAACACTTTCTAAAATCCTCTTTCTTGTATGTAAACACATATAACAAAGCCCCTAGGAAACTTTATATTCGAAACCGACGTTTACTCTCTGCAAATTTAAATATGTATATTTAAATATTAATAAACAATGATTCAAACACACTAATAAAATGTGTAAAACTAGAGCATTCTTTGAAAAACAGGCGTGCCCTTTTTTGTTTGAGTAGCACATACTTTATTTTTGCACAATTTTTGGTTTTAAGAATACGTCCATGATAAATCATTGCGCTATTACAAACGTAAATAAAACGAGGTATAAATAGCCATACACTATTCGATATATCCACAATAAAGGATGATACATTAAATACGTCGCACTAGGAGAAGAGGACCTACAAGGCAGAGGTGCCAAGCTCGCACTAATCTTCCGTAATGCGGGGATTAATTTAACCCAGTTTAACGAAGTTTCGAACCAGAAAAATTATTTGATGAATCTTTATTTATTTAATTCCAGTTTCCTACGTGGAACGTATTTAATTTCATCTCTGAAAAAAAAATTCCGGTACGAAATGTATTAAACCCAAAAATAAATTAACCCACATATTACGGAGGATTAGTCGCAACTTGGCACCTATGACAAGGTGTGATGCAGTGTGACATGGTGAGGGGTGGGTTAACACCGAGGCTAGCAAAAAAGCATGCTGCCTCGGTTCTTTACACGAGTCTCTTTTTTCAGGTCCCTTGAGTCACGAGATATTCGAATGCACGAATGGAAGTGCACTAAAACATCATCACGTGAATCTAGCGGTCTAAAACGAAAGTTAGTGAGGCAGCCTGTCTTTTACGTTATCCTCGGTTAACACGTTGGGACGTCGCGTCGCACCTGAAATATGAAACATTTATGTAGGTGTTATTTGCAAGCATATTAATAACGGTCATTAAACAATATGTATTTTTATTCAAGCAGTAATAAAAACATTATTCCTCGTATCTTTCAATTGCAACCGTTTGAGTAAAAGTACGGAAGATTATCGTGGTTATATAATATTTATATCAGGAAGTAATTGATCGTATGTAACATTTTTGTTGCTTAAAATTGCTCCAGAAAATGTGACGCCTCAACTGGAGGGGGGGGGGGGATCTCTCGGGGCTGACAACTTGTGACATGGGTAATAAAAACACGAAATTTTTATTGTATAATTAATGCAAATACCTAAAATATAATTCGTTAAGTTTGATTTGTATTTTTTTGCTGAATTTTTTTCTTAAAACAGTTTGGACAAAATATTTTCGAATTGTACATGCACATTTATTAAATAATTTTTGTTAAAGTTTATAATATGTGGAATGAAATGGAGTAATACAACATTATATTTATATGGCTATCACACAAAGTTATTTTTAAGTATTAGTGATGGATTGAGCATTTCACGCTCTCCTTTATATGCAAGTATGCTTAAAAAAAATAAAAACTAGTAGATTTAGGTTCTCATTTTTTAGTAGATTTTTTAACTGTGTGTTTATTACTTAGAAGTATATGTAGTAGGCTTCGAAAAATAAGTTTCAGTTAATTGTATTCTCATATATGGTGAACATTTTCGATAAACTCTCATTACTTAATGTGTTTTATTGTTAAAAGATGTCTTATGCAACTGTAATGAAACAAAAAACTCCATCAGTGAAATACGAAAATATCATAGAGATTGATGGGACGGTAAAGCAAGAACACTCGAAACAGAAAACAAAAATCGTGTTCCGACGGTATGGATATAAAACAACAGTTTTTGCGAAATCGAATTCTAAAGATGAAGAAAATAGCAATGTATGCATACTGCATTAACTAACATTCATATTTAGAAAGTACTTTTATAGAATATTACATGTCTTCAAGCACTGTGATATTCTTTATAAATTAAAAATATTTTGTGTATAAAATTAAACAGAATACATGGAAGCATTCATTATTTGCATGCTCATACACAAATACACATTTGTGGTACTTTAAAAATCCCAACCATTTCAAATAAAGCGAATAACATATTGCACTCTTCATTACCGAACTGCGAATGAGCAAAATTTCCAATGTGATTGAAAGTTTTGCTTCGGTTTTGACGATTTCTTTAGCAATTCTCATACATTTGACACGTTTATTCTATATTCTTTGCAGTTTCTAGCGCCGTTTATCATTTATTTCTATAGAGAATGGAAGAATTTGTTTTTAATATAGCATCTATTAGCTGAGATTTACACATGTAACAATAGCTCTTTCAGCCCTCTCCCACGAAAAAAGAAACGGAAAAACATCAGAAATTTGTGGGAGTCGAAGAGCAGTCTTATTTACATACTCATGATACAAAAAAAATCCTCTGAATTACATTTGAATTTTAAAAATATTTATGAGAAGCCACTATAAGTTGGGTTGACCAAATATCCGTCTGGATCGACGATACTACTATTTTGACACACAATCCTTTTACATTCAGCGCATGCACTTTGTTCTAATGTGACTATTAGAAATTTAAACATCGTCATAATTAAAGGAATTAGTTCCAGTTTAACCTTTGGATTCGCATCGCTTATTACCACCCATACATCAAATCGACGTATGCACCTAAAAAGATGCTATTTCTACGGGAATATTCAAAGGAATTGAGAGAGAATTTAAATATTATTGTTTAAAAACTTTAATTTTCGAAATGAAATGTATAGGATGAGCTCTTGTTCCCGCCTACACGTCAGAATGACATGTATGGGATGAGCACTTCTTATCACTTACACGTAGTTCCGACGCCTTAAGTTTAAAAAAAAAAAAAAAAAACTCTTACCGTGGTTGCAATATTGAAAACTTAAAAAAAAATTACACTTCGAATTGAGGTAGGGGTGGTAATCCAGGTTAAAGAAGTTGAACAGCAACCAAAGCATACAATAACCAAACCGACCAGTCGACTAATTACTTTTTAAAATTTTACACCCTAAATCTTTTCAATCGTGTAAGTATTTTTTCCGTTCCTTACAAAAATCCAAACCACAGACCAATCCCAGTGTTCCATGTACCTACCACTAATTGTGTAAGGTAATACCGATTTTATTGCATATTTAAGGTTCACATACCAAGAAACGTGATACAAATTTCTATAAATTCTGATTGATAAGTTAACGAGATATAAATTATTAAAAAATTAATCCAACAATGTTAAAGCAAAAGGTCAGTTAGTTAAACATAGCTTTTTTTTAATCTGAACCAATGCAGTTGTTGATGAATTTCCTACAGGAGTCGCTATGCTCTTGTTTACCTTCAATCGACGGTGATCAATCGATTTGTCATGATGCATAGATGCTAAGCATATAATCAAATTTGACAAATTCCTGGGCATTGGGTTGGTCGAAGCAAAAATTTTATTATTTGATCATTTTTCGTTTTATATGAAACTTTTAAAAGACCAAGCATAACATGCATTATTTCTGTGAAAAAATGAACAATATTTTCAAAACTATTACCTATCTCTAGTCCGTACAACAGCCCCATCCCACCCCACGAAAAAAAATAGGATAGGTTATCTTCATATACTTTGATTTAAAAGAAAGGCATTGTAACTGAAAACCTATAAGGTCCCACACTCCTCCCCTAAAAAATCCAGTCAACGGTCTTCATTGATTTTTTTAACGCTCTCATGCATGGTAATCTCATACGAGATTGTATCGAAAAATGACCCCTAGCGAACTATGCAAATGTTATTTTTTGTTGTCTATCACATACAAACAGTATATAAAGTTCAAATTTTGCTTTTAAAATACAGAAATATATAGTAAAGACGTTTCCTTTTCAAATGTTCAGTTCGAAAATAAGCATTTGGCAGAAATTTTTCTGTTCTGCCCGATACAAGATTGTCTAAAAAAATTTCTGTTTATGGATAAAAATATGAATAAAACAAAAATATGAATAAAAAAAGTCCTTCCGGCCAGTGCCGGGAGGAAGAGATAGCTTTCATAATCCTTATTTTAAAAAAGCCAACTTATATCATTCAAACACACGAAGCTCAATTTAGTAAAAACCGAATATAGGAGATTCAATACTAATTTTTATCAATATAATGAATGACAATTTCGCGAAATTAGTCAGCTTTATCCAAGCTGCTTTTCTTTAAAGTAACTTATATTTGGCTGCCAAATTCGGCAATTTCTTAAAGTGCCTGTCATTTTAAGACAACATGGTGGATGAGGCTAAGCAGTGAACTTGGTCGAGACCTTAGTAATTGCTGTGCACACGCTCACTCACATCGGAATCGGTTAATATATAGGAGTGCTGTCGCATGCAAAAAATCAGATTTTTCAAAATGTCACCCACAATAGAATATGAAACTGCTACATCTGAGCCATTTTTTAAGGTAAAGACAAACAAAAAATGCTCCTGAATCCTTATATCAAGGTCAAATACTTAAGAAAGAAACCTTTTTCAATTTCTAATTTTTTTGCACCTCAATTTAAATATATATATTTTTTTTAATTTAATGGCCGCCATTTTGAAACAAGATGGCTGATGAATCTGGCCATCGAACTTGGTCGAGGTGTTGATGTATACTATCCACATGCCTTCTTACATCGAAATAGGCGAATACGTGTGTTATCGCGTGACAAATACAAGATCGTTTCAAAATGTTAGCCATGCTAGAAATTCAAAGTGGTATAAATCAACCATTTTTTAAGATATAAACAAAAGAACAAATTTTCAGAAACAAAAACTGCTCCGGAATCTTTGTATCAAGACCAAACACATAAAAAAAAATCTTTTTCATTTTCCAATTTTTATTACCTCATTTTGAATTTTAAATTTAATTTTTTTTAATGGCAACCCTTTTGAAACAAGATGGCGAATGAAGCTGGCCAACGAACTCGGTCGAGACATTGGTATGTACTATGTACAGACAAATCGGTTCATAAATACGCCTGTTATCGCGTGACAAAAATCAGGTCGTTTTAAAATGTCAGCCACAAGAGAAATTCAAAATTCTATTACTCAGCCATTTTTTTTATATATAGACGAAAGAAAAACTGTTCCGGAATCTTTGTATTAAGGTCAAACACATACAAAAAAATCTTTTTCATTTTCCAATTTTTTGGTATCTCATTTAAATTTTTTTTAAATTTTTTTAAATGGCCGCCATTTTGAAACAAGATGGCGGATGAAGCTGGCCAACGAACTCGGTCGAGATATTTGTATGTACTATGTACACACCAAGGTACATCCAAATCGGTTCATAAATACGCCTGTTATTACGTGAGAAAAATCAGGACGTTTCAAAATGTCAGCCACGCTAGAAATTCAAAATGCTATAACTCAGCCATTTCTTAAGATATAGACGAAACAAAAACTGCTCCCGAATCTTTTTATCAAGGTCAAACACATAAGAAGAAAATATTTTTTCAATTTTCAATTTTTTGGTACCACATTTCAAATTTAAATTTTTCTTAAAAATTTAAATGGCCGCCATTTTTAAACAAGATGGCGGATGAAGCTGGCCAACGAACCCGGTCGAGACATTGGTATGTGCTATGTATAAACGAAGTTACATCCAAATCGGTTCATAAATACGCCTTTTATCGCGTGACAAAATTCAGGACGTTTCAAAATGTCAGCCACGCTAGAAATTCAAAATGCTATAACTCAGCCATTTTTTAAGATATAGACAAAACAACAACTGCTCCGAAATATTTGTATAAAGGTCAAATACATAAGAAAAAAATATTTTTCCGTTTTCAATTTTTTGGTACCACATTTCAAATTTTAAATTTTTTTAAAATTTTTAAATGGCCGCCATTTTGAAACAAAATGGCGGATGAAGCTGGCCAACGAACTCGGTCGAGAGATTGGTATGTACTATGTACACACCGAATTACATCCAAATCGGTTCATAAATACGCCTTTTATCGCGTGACAAAATTCAGGACGTTTCAAAATGTCAGCCACGCTAGAAATTCAAAATGCTATAACTCAGCCATTTTTTAAGATATAGACAAAACAAAAACTGCTCCGGAATCTTTGTATAAAGGTCAAATACATAAGAAAAAAATATTTTTCCATTTTTAATTTTTTGGTGCCACATTTCAAGTTTTAATTTTTTTTTTAAATTTTAAATGGCCGCCATTTTGAAACAAAACGGCGGATGAAGCTGGCCAACGAACTCGGTCGAGACATTTGTATGTACTGTGTACACACCGAATTCGGTTCATAATTACGGGAGTTACAGTGTGACATAGGTCAGATATATATATATATATATATAGATATCTCTAAAAAAATACATAAACAATGATCATGGACATATAATCACTGGAAATCTTGATATTGTTCATGATTTTAAATTGAAACAACTAATGGGTTATGGTACTAAATATAGACTTCCATCTAAATTTAATGTTAAATCTATTATCAAACAGTTTACATATGATATTGATATTTTTATTTATAAAATTTCTATCTCTTATAATAAGCCTATTGAATATTTTAATCAATGGAAGATATTAGTAATTGAAAAATTAACTATGGTTTTAAAAAATAATATTGCTGATTTGGTTTCTATTAATACACAGCATTATTTCCAACAAATTACTAAATTACAAAAAAACTTCGTTATTACATATGTAGACAAATCTCCTAACAATTATGCTATTATATGTAAATCATATTATCACCAACTACTTACAAATTCTATTTCTTCTAATAAGTCTTTTCAAAAAACTAATGAAAATGTTATTGTAAATAATCGTAAAATTCGAAGTTATTATAAACTTTTAAATATTTTATCTACTAATTTTAATTATCCATATTTAGTTCTTATTCCCAAATTTCATAAAACTCCTATTAAATTTAGGACTGTTACTATTGGTTGTAATACATATAATAATAAAGCCAATACACTTCTCTTAAAAATTCTTAATCAAATATATGAACTTACTACAAACAATGATAATACACATTGTATAAAAAATAGCTATCAACTTGTTAAGATTTTAAAAAATCTTCATTCTGTTTGTAATATAACGACATATGACTTCAAAGATCTTTTTAATAATATAGACCTATTAGATTTACATAAAATTATAAATGCATTATTTAAAAAGTATTATAAAAAACTGGAATTACCATCTTATATAGATATTGCATATTTTAAATCTTTAACTAACTTCATTATCTATAATAATTATATATTGCAAGATAATACTTTATATTTACAGCATGTCGGTATACCACAAGGCGGCTGTACTTCCAGTTTACTCTCAGACTTATACTTATCTCATTATGAACGCAATTTTACTAATAATAATCTACATTTATATCGTTATATTGATGACATCATTTTAATTGAAACTGATCAATCTGCAATTACTCGATTTCCAGTTGATTATCCCACTAATTTGGAATTAACGGAAAAACTTTTATCTAACAGTACAATTAACTTCTTAGATCTTAAAATTACAATAAAAGACAATAAAACAATCACAGATTTGTATGACAAACGTAAAGAATTTAAATTCATAGTTAATACATTTACAAATTTTAAATCTTGTCTACATCATTCTGTATTTCGTAATATATTACTTAATCATTTATATAGAATAAAATGTTTATGTTCTTCTCCTCTAATTAACAATAATATTAAAAAACTAATTTATGATGCATTAAATCATGGTTTTCCAAAAAAATTCATATATTCATTAATATACAATTAGTACTTTTCTTACATGATCTATAAACACAAATTAACACATGCGTAAACAAAATTACAAAAAAATTATAAAATAAAAAAAAAATATCTATAAAAAATTAAAAATTGTAAAATAATATAAAAAAAATATTATAGGTTGGTTGGGAGGGTAGATGTTAGAGTACGGAGGAGGGTGGTGTTGTCTGGATAATACGCAATGGTTAATTATTTATTTAAAAAAAAAAAAAAAAAAAAAGCGGGGCTCTTGTATTATTACTATTTTTTTGTTATGTATTTTATGTGGATGTTGATTTGATATTTTATATGTAAGTTGGAGATTTTCATTAATATTATAATTAGCTTAATTATTCATTAATCTAATTTACAATTATTTGTTATTAAATTCTAATTTACTAAGGACAATATCATATTAATTACTAATAGTATGCCACTCTTAGTTTAATGTTTTTGAATGTCCCATAATCATACTTTATGGATTTTTATGGATGTCTGAAAATAATCCACATTCTATATTTGTGCGTTTTAAGTAATGGGATTTTAAGTATTATTTAACCTTCTATATACTTCCACATGTTTGATATTTCCTGTTCATTTTATAAATATCTTATATATAATTCATTAAAAAATAATTTTTAGATAATTTTTAATAATTATTTATATTAATTATTACTGAAATTATTTTGTTTTATAGCATATAGATATATGCTATATATTATCAATGTTCTAACATTATTTAAACTCTTAGTTTAGTCTAAATAATTTAGCTAATAGAACATATTGTATGCTTTTAAATTTTATTAACAATAGTTTTAAATACTTTGTGTGATTTATATTAGGTTTATAATTCTCTATATATAAGGATTTATTTGGTTTTGCTGTTTAAACAGTTATTTACATTCAAAAGCTTGCAAATTTTTATCTTGCGATAGATGTTTAATATAATTATCAATAGATGGCAGCACTAAAATTGTATCTTTCATATTGCTCTTATTTTTAATTTTTCTAGCTCCATTTTAGTTATATTTTATACACCAGGGTGTATTTTTAGCTAAATTTTGACGATATTGTTAAACTGTTATCTATTAATTTAATAGTGCATTTTAAATAATGTAATTAATTTCTATATATTTTATATTAGATTAAATTTGTTTTACAAGGTATTTCAAATATTATTTCAAAATGTATTAACTGCATCCTTTGGTATCATTTACTGTGATTTCTTAACTGTTTTATTCACCTTAATCTTTTTGATATACTGGAAGACATGTGCACATGGATTTTTGTAAAATACTGAAATATTAATCGGTATGGTGTTTATTATTTCTATTTTATATCCTATAAATATTTAAATACGTTTTATTGAATCTTCCATTTCATATTATTTGTTTCTATTCTGCTTTCATTTTTAATCAATTCACTTGATTTTAGTGGTTGTTCTATAATTCTCTATATATAAGGATTTGTTTGGTTTTGCTGTTTAAACAGTTATTTACATTCAAAAGCTTGCAAATTTTTATTTTGCGATAGATGTTTAATATAATTATTAATAGATGGCAGCACTAAAATTGTATGTTTCATATTGCTCTTATTTTTAATTTTTCTAGCTCCATTTTAGTTATATTTTATACACCAGGGTGTATTTTTAGCTAAATTTTGACGATATTGTTAAACTGTTATCTATTAATTTAATAGTGCATTTTAAATAATGTAATTAATTTCTATATATTTTATATTAGATTAAATTTGTTTTACAAGGTATTTCAAATATTATTTCAAAATGTATTAACTGCATCCTTTGGTATCATTTACTGTGATTTCTTAACTGTTTTATTCACCTTAATCTTTTTGATATACTGGAAGACATGTGCACATGGATTTTTGTAAAATACTGAAATATTAATCGGTATGGTGTTTATTATTTCTATTTTATATCCTATAAATATTTAAATACGTTTTATTGATTCTTCCATTTCATATTATTTGTTTCTATTCTGCTTTCATTTTTAATCAATTCACTTGATTTTAGTGATTGTTCGGGCACAGGGGAAAATTAATTTTAGCTTTAGCTTATTTCTCCCACAGAAAACAACCATTTTGCTTATATCATTGAATTCTGTGCCCTCGATAACGTAATTCTATGTATAAGCTTTTCAATTTTTGTCGGTGTCCACTTTTTTCTTTTTTCTTCCATATTAATTCTTATAATATTTTTTTTTAATACTTACAGCTTTAATTCATAATAATTGACGGTGGCAGGTTATGTTTAATTAATGGTTATATATATATATATATATATATATATATATATATATATCAATTTTGAACGGAGGGTGGTTTCGGGGTCTGGGGGTCATGATCGATGAAAATATACCAAAATTTTTTTAAATCGCTTTCCTCCGAACGGCTGCAATAGGTAGCTTTTTGTAAAGAAAGCTACCTAATATGTGTCTTTACATTTTATGTTGTGGTAAAGCATCCAAAGTTTACTTTATCACAAAACATTTTTTATAATGTGTAATAATATTTTTTAATGCTTTTAAACGTTATGTCCGCATAATATTCTAATAAATGTATGATGTTTCAATATTCAATGTTATATGTTCTTAATAGTCCATTTAAAATATATTTTGCATGTAAAATATGTTTTTCATCCACTTTAAAATTAAAATTAAGTTTAAACTGTTTTATTGTTACATGTCATTCGATTTGAAAATTAAAGACTTTCATTGGTTATGGTGAACAGAATTAGTGAATGAAAAGTGTCGAACGAAAGTAAAATTATGGTTTGCAGATGCAATGAAATATAATGAAAACCTTTAAAACATAACGTCATATAATAATGTAATTTTCCAATAACCTTTTTAATCAGAATCACAGACTACCTTTTATGTTTACTTTTTTCTGTATTTTTTTTTTGTCTAACTTTTTCAAAGATTTAGGCGGGGTTTTGTTCCTCATGTAAATAATTCATAGATGATAGGTTTAAACTGTTTTACTAATTTAAATATCATTTGATTTGAAAATTGAAGACTTCCAATGGTTATGGTAAATAGAATTAGTGAATGAAAAGGGTCGAACTAAGATAAAGTTACGGTTTACACTTTTAATGAAATATAATGAAAACTTTTAAAACATAACTATCATATAATAATGCAATCTTGTAATAATCTGTTTAATCTGAATCACAAACAACATTTTATATTTACTTTTTTTAATATTCTAAATTTTTTAAAGATTTAGACGGGGAGTAGTTCCCCCGTGCTTCCCTCCCCCCCCCCCCCCCCTAAGTTCATGTCCCACAGTGAAAACATAATGTCGTATTATAGAAGAGCAACGCTTTCATGAAAATGTCATGCATATTGCTGACAAGTTATACATTGGAATTTGTATGTATCTCACATTAATAATATAAAACGGTAAACAATTCAGAATTATTGATAAAGCTATACATTTGAATGAAAGCTATTGTTAAAATCGCAACAATAGGTTTCCATCTAACGTTTTTCAGTGGAGGACAAATCTTATGGATCGCCTCTTACATTTTTTTAATGCTTGAATAGGAACGAAAGTAATGAAATTCCACAAAACCACCCTTTTTAATGCAATTTTGAAGAATCTGACTAAACTGACAAAATATGAAAATTTTTCGATTGACCTGGATGGATCCAGTATAGCATAAATGTGCTGCTCAAGGTAGTTTGACATACAGAAATTTAACATGTCCAGCGTAGAGATCTTGATGCATAGTTACATCTTATCTGAGTGCAGGCATATTTTTTTCCAGTAGATTCCGGTCAGGTCGCCCCCGGCTCAGGTTTAATTTTTTTTCAACATACTCGGGCCTGACCGGACCTGAACTTAATTGTTCCTTGGACATGTCGGGCAGGCAATTTTCTTTTGTAATAATAATAATACTGATAATGAACTTTTGTTAACGGAATTTTTGAAAATATACTTTAACAAATTAGAGAGAAATGTTTTCAAAATTTTACTTTCTTTTATTATATAGCTTCAAAAGTTGTGATGTTTTTAACTATCTGTTTTCTTTCGTTGTAAAATATATATTTTTTAATGAGTCTTCACTTCAATGTAATAGTCTAAGAGTTTTCTACATGATCATTAATATTGATATTCAGTATTCTATAGCTTGTGGACATATACTATGAAATATACTCTAAAATGTTCGCTTAAATATGTATGCAGTATTCTTTAAAAGAATTGTATGCTAAGAAAAAAATTATTTTTTTTGTAAAAATTGAATTGGACAGGGCCCTGACCTGAAATTTTTTTTTCTGTGTAGACCTCTAACGTTGACCTTGACCCCGTCTATTTGAATAGCTTCTCTGAAAACGTAAAGCCTTCTACAAAATATAACTATTTTTTCTGAGAGATTTGAGAAAAAAACAGCGTATTTTCTGGTAAATGCCAGAATTCTCTTTACAACAAGGGCTTCGCTTCTCTTTTTTATATGAAACTTGCTGACATCGTAGATTTGTAGGGTTTCTTCGAGAAACTTTTACAAAAGCCTAACTAGTTCTATCCAAATGAGGAGCTTTTTTGTTTTTGTGTTATCGAATCATATTCCTTATTTATAATATATCTGTTATTTTCCTCCATCTTTTTTTTCCGTATCGAGATTTTCAGAAATGTATTCTATTTCTTAGTCGTAAATTAGATCTACTAAAAAACAACTTTTCAAAAGTAAAAAAAAAGCCAAGCAAAAAAAAAAGCAAAGAAAAAAGGGGAAAGTTGTGGCTAAAAAATAGTGTGATATCAAATTTCCAAGCTAATATTATGGTACTTATTTAACATTTTTTATTAAAAATTTACCATATGTAAGTCGAGTACCTAAGTATGCGTTGATAGAAAGCCTTTTCTCCTTTACTAAATACATCATAACGTGTTTCTGAAAATTAATTTTTTTAATTATGCATGATGGGCTTGGCGGCCATCTTTCCATATTTTACACAATTTTCTAAGCACACAAGTACATTGTTAAGATCGGAAATTCGAAATTGTTGCTAAAGCAAACATTTTATGCTTTTAATTTATGGAAATGAGTGCCTAGAAATTTGTGTCTTAAAATAAAGTTGAAGTAACTTCAGGTTTTATCTTATGATTCTCTTTTTTCGGAGGGGTTAATTAATTAGTTAAAGCAGTAAAAATCAATTTGTTTTTTTTTCTTCAAAATAAAAGACTTTCTTAATTTATCTGTCTGTAGCCAAAACTAGAAGCTCAAAATTCTTAATAATGCAAACATATTACGAGCTTGTCTGCTTAGAAATTTGTGTAAAATATGGAAAGATGGCCGCCAAGCCCATCATGCATAATTAAAAAAATTAATTTTCAGAAACACGTTATGATGTATTTAGTAAAGGAGAAAAGGCTTTCTATCAACGCATACTTAGGTACTCGACTTACATATGGTAAATTTTTAATAAAAAATGTTAAATAAGTACCATAATATTAGCTTGGAAATTTGATATCACACTATTTTTTAGCCACAACTTTCCCCTTTTTTCTTTGCTTTTTTTTTTGCTTGGCTTTTTTTTTACTTTTGAAAAGTTGTTTTTTAGTAGATATCAGTTCTTTTTTTTTAAACAGATTATATATAATTGAAATAATTCTACTCGCTAAAATTAGTCCTTGTATAGCCTTTATAAGCAGGGAACAAACACAATAGTATACACTTTGTTTACCTATCATTCATTTTTTAGAGTAATTAATAATTTAAAAGTAAGGAAAGTCAATTTCTTCTTTCAAAGTATCAGTCTTTCTCAATTTATATCGCCTTAAAATTTTCTATGAAGGATGAAAATTTAGTAAAAATCAAATAGAGTCAAAATAAAATATATATTTACAGTTAGTCTGTCAGTTAATTGTTTGTTCTAACATTTTTTTGCTGACGGTTTTGCAAAATAAATTTATCTTTACAAATACCTACGGAAAATCCGAGAATGAAGCCCCGCAGGCATCTAAAGAATCGAAGATCTGTCTAAAGAAGTAAATCTAGCAATTCTAGACATGATGATGAAACATTTTTGATAAAAAAAATCTAAAAATTTAAAGATATAAACTGTACATATAACTTCATCTTCATTTAGATCGTGTTATAGAGAAGAAAGAATAAATATGTATTTTACTCAAGTCTGTTTATCCATACCTATTTGCATAAATGTGAGAATATAATTTCGTATAAAAATTCCCGTAAATTGATTATATTTAATAGTCTATTATTAAAGCCGCATAAACATTAGAATAAAATTTTTTTGCAGTTAAAAATTGCCTGAAATCTATAGTCTTATCGTTCGTCAAATTTGTTATATGTTTTTTTTAATACCCAGACACCTTTTCTAAACTCTGACAAAAGATCACAGAAATACTGAAATTATCCAAATACTTATACCTTTCTATCGTATTTCTTTTTTTGAGTGGGGGGAGGGGTGAGGAAGGGCGCTTAAGAACTTCGTTTTGTTCTTAGAATTCTGAATTAATCATTGAAAAGATCTACCTACATAAGTCTTGTTGCAGAATTTTCATTAGGTAAGAGTTGCATCAACTTATACATCATGTGAATATATTAAATTACTTTTGTAAAATACTAGATGGGAGCCATTGATATTTTCAGAGCATTTGCCTACATTTTAAACTTAAATTATTTACAACTATTCATTAATTTTCTATACGAATTAAAGAAGTCGTTGTTTCCATGGCAACTGTACGTTTCACTATTGCTTGTTTGTTTGTTTGTTTTATTGAACACATATATATCAAATCACGTGAGGATCACGGCGGGATTTGAACCCGCCCCCACCTACGTTCTCAAGCGATTAGCGGCGTGGTGTCTTATCCACTCAGCCACGGTGGGCCACTATTACTTTATCTAATACCCAGATACTCAAATTTAACCAGCTGCGCTTAGAATCATGCTCATAACAGAGTACATTTATATGTAAGAGTGGTGACACATATGCACAAGTCGTGTACTCATATTCAAGTTTTTGTCCAAAGTACAGTAACTCAGTTTTCATTAATAGACGTGGAAGATTTCGATTAAACTAACCAAAAAAGTTTAAAAACATTGGCTTTCTTATTTGATTTTATTCAAAATCGTCTTAACCAACCAAAGTTAATGTCCAGGATCCAGAGTGTTTACTGCAAACATCAAAAAAAGTTTTCAAAAATGCAGGCTTCTGATTGATCAATCTCATCGCGCTAATAGCGTAAAATCTATCTTGATCCCGGTCTATTCAACGTCCTTTAAATATTCGAGAAAGCCTTGACAAGTCAGGAAAATATCACACAAAGCAGCCAAAACAAAGAAGAAAATCATTCATTGGCACGTTCATATCCACGAGCCAATGAATGATTTTGTTCCTTTGCTTTGCCTGCTTTGTGTGATGTTTTTGTGACGCGTGTCAAGACTTTCTCAAATATTTAAGGGGCGTTTGTTTATTTCACCACCATGAAGCTATGAAAGGAGAGGAGCAGACATGTCAATCTTCCCGTGTGAAAAACTACATAAAGAAAACGAGTTCTTTCCCCCTCTTCTGCCCTTTTCTCTCTTGATTTTGACCGATAGCAGCCCATTTAGCAGTCTCCATAGCAAGATGCAGCTATATATGGCGGATGCAAGGGGGAGGGTGTTAGCGTGACCAATGACATACTAGGCCAATTTATGACGTTTAAAAGTCACACGGAGTTGGATCATCTTTACACGATGATTAGTACAAAGCGGTGCGCCGATTTTTTTTTGTGTCCATTGCCATGTACAGATAATCAACTCCGTGTGACGTGATGAGCTGGCCACACTTGGGAACAGCTTCAAATGACGTCATCTACTTCGAGGCAAATGAAAAAGGACAGGCTACCGCGGCGCTACAGCGTCTAGAATTTATAGTGTGGAAATCCAATCAGTCGATCACAGCGATATCTGCAGGATATTTCCCAAAACTCCAAGACAATTTGGTCTAGACGCTGTAACATTTTTTTTAAACGTTTTATTAACTTACATTTGACCTGTGTGCTTGGCGTCAAACCTGCTGTAATAATACGATGTTTACTTTGAAATTTGAAAATATATAGCAGATGTCGCTGCGATAATCTCCCTGGATTTCACCGTCTGTGCACATTTAAGGGATACACTTTTTAGCGGTTCTTGGATAGCAAATTTCCACATTATGTATTCTAGACGCTGTAGCGGTGCATTACACATGTCTCTTTCTTCTTTAAAAAATATCCTGCAGATGTCGATGCAAATGACTGTTTGGAATTCGACATCGTTGTACATTTAAGGGATTCAATACTTTCGCGCTTTTTTAAGTATTGCTGGGATAGTCGATTTCTACAACATATAATCTAGACGCTATAACGGAGCTATAGTTTCTAGAAGATATAGTTTAAAAATCGGCTTATTAAAAAAGTGCTAAAAACTGTATCCCATAAATGTTGAACGAGGCTGAACGACGAATGTCGATTATAGCGACATATGGTAATTCCAACATAACTATTTCAAAAGAAAACGTTTCGCTCAGAGAAGATCTAGAAAATGTTGCTCCTATCGACATTTGTCATTCAGTATTTTTCAATATTTATGGGATTCAATTTTTAGCACTTTTTACAGAATTACTGGAATAGCCGGTTTCCACACTGTGACCGTGACCTAGGTAGATTTTTCTGTGTTATCGTAATGAGATTGACCAATCAGAAGCCAGAATTTTTGCTAACTTTTCACTGTTTGCAAAATTGTACCTGGATACCGGCCTATATTTCTAGACGCTATAACTGAGCTCAGGAATAGTACAGAAAGCAAACTCTGTATTTTGATACATTAAGGCCGGGATCTAATTAGGAACAAGTGTGTCTCTATAACGAAGTAGCGACATACGGCCAATAAATGTTTATTGGTAAAAATGATAAAAACAAATCGTTAAAGTTCTTTGCGAGCATGCCATTATCGCCAGGTTAATGCATGCTGAATTATTTCCCTAGTCTAATAGAGATCGTCCATGCGCGTATCTTCTAATGGAGGATATTCCAAATATGGGTTCGAGGCTGAAAAAGTCACGTGGTACCGGTAATTTACCCAAAGAATTTCTTACTGATAGAAGGGAAACAGGAAACTACACTGTTAAAAATATCGTGAAAAATTACCTCGGTTCTTACAGGTTCTCTATTTTCTGACCAATGAGAACGCTACATAAACGCCTGTGAAGCGTTCTAATTGGGCAGAATACAGATAGCCTTTAAAAACAGAGGTAATTTTTCACGATATTTTTAACAGTGTACTACTGCTTTCTCCCATGAACTGTTTCATTGGCTAGCGGGGATTTACATTACGTAGACGGAGCCTTCCCTTCTTTACGCTAGACGTTCATGCCTTGACCATGTGATCATAACGTAGATTGAATATCCTCTATTCAAGAAAGCGAATTGCCGTACTTTCGACAAAATCTTGAAATGAGCATGTCTCCTGTGCATATATCACCACTCTTATGTATAAAGGCTCTCTGTTATGGTGTTGTTTCTGATACAGCGCCTAGAATAGCTAGTGTGGAAATATGCTATCCAAACAGTTCTAAAAATTTGTATCCCTTAAATGTGCGACGATACTGCTAAAATTTCAAGTGTCGTTCGCAGCGACATCTGTGGGATATTCGTATTACTATTATTACATTGTATAGACTAGCAATTTCTTGCAGTTGTAGAAAATATCCTGCAGATGCCGCTGCGATCTGCATATTACAGCAGTATCATTGCACATTTAAGTGATACAATATTTTAGCGCTTTTTTAAGTATTACAGGGTTAGCCGATTTCAACACTATATATTCTAGGCGCTATAGTTTCTGAGCGCTGTTGGTTAAATTTCGATATTCGAGTTTTAGAGTGAGCAATAGAGAAAAGTACTAAAACTATTGAAACAACAACTTCTTTAATATTGAAATGTATAGCAAAGGAGTTCAGAATCAATGCCTTAAATAGTTTCGAATACGCACTGTTGTTATGACATCAATACCCTTCCTGAATGTGGAAATGCAAATTGTGTTCAACATAATTGGCCGCAATCTAGATAGATTTTTCGCTGTTAGCGAAACGAGATTCATTAATCAGAAGCTTGCACTTTTGCGAACTTTTCGCTGTTTGCAGCAATGCAGGCTATTGATTGGTGAATCTCGTTTCGCTAACAGCGAAAAATCCATCTGGATCCCAGCCTAAATTTCTGTAAACATTGCACTTCATCCATGGCACTAAGAAAATGACTCAAAACTTTTATGACATAGGCCGGGATCCAGAAGCAGCAAAAATTCTCAAACATTCTGGCTTCTGATTGGTCAAACTCATTTCGCTAACAGCGAAAAATCTATCTGGATCTCGGCCATAGTTTTCTTCGATGAAATCAATGCAAAAGGATAATATAAAAAATTTTAAAAGACTTCTAAAATGATTTGGCGGGTTTATCGCTATTTGGCATAATTTATAAACTTTAAAATTAATTAACAGTTTTTCGCTAATTAAGAAAAGAAAATTTGTGTTTTAAAAGCTGAATTTTACAAAAGCACGTAGATTGAGTAAATATCTGTCCAAAAATGCAATCCTTACTTTTTTATGTCCATTATTTAAGTCTCTACCTTGATTGAACCATAAATTGTGACGAAGAAAATAAATCGATCATTTTCAGTATCTCGACGTTATTTTAAAAAATCTATATCTCTGTTTATAATTAATTTATGAGGATGCATTTGGTCTCAAATTGAAGATATTTTCCATTAGGTCCTTCTGGTTTTGGTTTTATTTTTCTGCGATGATTGGTTCTTTTGATATGGGAAATTTTACGCTGGCATGTTTGGTTGATTTTACATGGAGAAGTTGTCATCAGTATAATAAGCAGTTACGGTGTCTTGCGTTTTATTCTTGGCGTTTGTTTGTTTGGCGAGGTTAGCATTTTTTTTTTTCAGCTTGGCTTGGCAGAACGACCGTCCTGCTTGATACCATTCGATATTAACTGAAAATAACATTCAGCTGGCGATATACGAGTATGTCTATTTTTTCTCTGGGAAGAGTAGTTTGCGAGAAATAATTTAAAAGTTCAATAAAAAAATAAATGAATTACAAAAACCCCAAAACTGCCTTATTAACAGATTATAGGCTCCAGTGTGGCAGATATTATTAAATACTTATTAGTTTTTTTAATTACATTTTACTTTAAATATTTTTATCTCTATGCATAATACATTATCTTCACACTTTTACATGGCTATTGTAAAAGTGTGGCATAGGTTTCTACATAGGCTTCTTTTGCTGCCATAGATTTTCGAAACGTTTACGAGAGTTGTTATAGTGTTAATCAGTTTTCTCAACCTGGAATATAGATTTTTGGGATGCTATCTATTCTCAAATGAACATTTTCATGTTCAACAAGCATGTTTTACAGACAAACATGATTAAAATTAACAGCATTAACATTAGCAATAAAATGTTTATTATTTTGTTAATCTTGCATTTATAAATTCAGTCGTGAATTTATAAATTCAGTCATGATAAATGTTTAATTGGGAATGGATCACATCCTAAAAAACGGTATTCCGATTTGAGAAAATAGATGAACACACTATAAAAATTTCTGTGAAACGTTTCCGAAAATCAGCGACAAAAAAATTCTTTATCTTTAGAAAACAAAGAGCGTATTTCGTTATCGTGGGTAACTCGGCGAAAGTTATTGTATATTTTCGTACGTGATTATATTTTTATATATCAAGAAACACTTTTCTTTTTTACTGCGCACGTGCATTTTACAATATAGGGTAATTCCGGTATTTATGCGGCACATTTTTTGGAATTTGTGTATAAAGTCCCATGGTAGACATAAAATAAAAAAAATCATGCTGTGCTATTTAATGCTACTATTTATGATATTTAATGTGCTATTTAGTGCGACAAAAAAATTCAAAACAAATTGTTAATATTTTCTAACAATTTTTTTCTAAAACATTACACTGCGGCGCGTTACCCGTACATTCAGGCTGAGACGTCGCACTTGTGCGGTAGTTATGCCGCGCTTGTAATAAGAACAGAATGATATTATAAATAAAAATATTCAAAAGAAATATTTATATGTGGACTATAATTAACGATGTAATAACAAAATGAAACTAAATGAGTACAATGAAACGTATTTATAGATTCAAATTAATAATTGTTGCCTACTTTCACTATTAAAATTATCGACTTATTTTTTTACATTAAATTTGAATTGTTATTTCAGCAACAACGTAACATCAATGTATTAGAAAGAGAAAAGAAAAAAGTAAAATTGTGTTTACATAATTTATTTGTTAACCCTTTCGGGACCGGTGACTTTTACACAAATTTTATTCGGTTGGTACCACTTTTTTAAAAGAAGTTAACTTTACTTAAATAATCGTGAAAATGCTCTAATTAAACAAAGCAAATATTATTTTTCTTTTTTACTGGTGCCAGAAACAAATTTCGTAAGCTCTTTATGAAGATGCTTATATGCACCTATGGTCCCGAATGGGTTAAGAGACTCGACTACAATCTGCAGAAAAAGTGTCGAAAAAGTACAGCCTTTATGAAACTACATTTAAACACATGATGCAACTAAGCCAATTACACTTCCTCTTTTTTGAAGTAGTTTGCAAAGAACGTCTGCATTACGCGTAATCCAATTCTTCATTATTATCATCTTGACTTGCATCTTTCTTGCCCTTCTTACTTTTTATTTCCTCCTTTGGTTTTAGTAAACTTGATAACATGCCTAACATGGTTAGTTTGTGCAAAAAGAAAAGGAGAAGTTAATAACATTTCATCATATCGTACAAAAGAAACTGCGGCATGTATACTGGAATAGCAGTGCGGCATGTATCCCATTTTGCATGGTGTAGACGTCAGCCATCACAGTTACCTGCCATCGCTAAGGGGAATGACGTAACCATACACACAGTAATCTATACAAACGCTAAACTTAGTTTTGACTTCGAAATCATGCATGCATTTATTAATTAGTGTATGAAAAGTATTTAAACATAACGTGTTTAAAAGTTTGGACAGTGAAATTAAGGATAACACTTACGTCAAATTAAGGATTATACTTCTACAAGTAAACATAGAAATTGGATTCACGCTATACACTGGTTAAAATAATATCATTGCGCACCTATACTGTGCGTTTGACGACCATCTATCGATAATTACAAGAAATACAAGGCATCTATCTCGTATGCGGCGACTCTCCCGGAGTTACCCTATAAAAAGTGCAATCGCCTTAAAATGCATACAATATATATATTGCATTGATTGCATACAATACCTACAAAAAAGCTTTCTCCACAAACAAAAATAATTTTGACCATTTTACCACTACTGAAGAATCTTCCATAATCTCGATTCAAATAAAACAAACTTAAAAAAATAAAATTAAAACTGGGGATCTTCAATATTCGAGCTTTATTCGTTTTAGAACAAGAGAAGACTGGAGTTTTTAAAATAAGGCTTCTTCAAACAAAAATAATAATTGCTCCGCCGGTAAAAACAAAATTATTTTTTAGCCATGTCAATCAAAATTAGAGTTCTTTAATAATCTAAATTTCAGTTCTAGCTTCTACACTTCTTAAAAGCATATTTTGAAAATAGGTTAATGTAGCTTCATCTAGAGAGGCTTCTTCTAAATCCTTGCGATTTTTATTTTCGTTTATTCCTGTTACGTCTATTTGATGTCTTGTCTTTCCCTTGGGATATTACCAGCGTGCGTTAGTTGTCCTTATTTTGGTATAACACTACTGACAAAAAGCAATCTTCGCCTTTCATAATCGCAGAAACCTGCGATTAATTAAAGCCCGTATTACTATTTGAAAATAGCTATACTCAAAAATAAGCCTCGCTATGCACTATGAAGCCAGCCTTAGACGAGTAAATTATAATTGCATGCTAACTGAAATTTCTGCTGCATTTTCAAATTAATAACAATTTTGCTTCTGACTGTTAAACAATTCCCCTCTATATAAGACTCTCGGGAACAGTCCTTAACGTAGGTACCTAATCAGATATTCTGTGGCAATTTATACCAATATTGATTAATTATGTAATTACTAATTTAGTGTTTAACACACCTTGTTATACGGAATGCTGTATGGGATTAAACTATTGAAAAAGTGCTCTTTAGTAAGTAAAAATTGTACTCTGTGAAACTCAAGCTGGTGAACTATATGTTAATATAGAATTTTATTTACAAACACACAGATTAATAAGAGTGCGGGATGTATAATACTAATAAATAAAATAAAGATAAACTGTAGTTCAATATTACTTATTAAAATACGTTATTAATCTTTCTTAATATTATAAATTTTAGCCCTAACACAATAAAGATTTTCCGCCTCTACGTTAAAAGCATGTTTTTAAAATAAGTTAATGTAATTCTAAATAGAGAAGCTTTTGTTAAATCCTTGTGGTTTTCATTTTCGTGTGTGCCTGTCAGGTCTTTTCAGTAAGCCATTTCTCCTGGGATACGACTTAGGAGAGAAGATCATGAGCGCGTGTTAAGAATCCTAACTGAAATTTTGGCTGCACTTTCAAATCATTGACTATTTCGCTGCTGGCTGTCAAACAATCTTACGCTATATAAGACACTCGGGAATAGCATATAACGTAGGTACCCAATCAAATATCCTATAGTGTTTCATATTAATATGTGCTTAACCTACGCTACTCTATGGAATAAGGTACCTGTACCAAATAAAGCCAAGTTATGGTTTCAGATCACAATGAGCTGTGTTATATGAGAATTTACATTTAAATGTTGTTGGATGTAATAATTATAAATATTTTTTATTATAGTAAAAAATGCATACTCTTATCGCTATTTAATCATGGCCAGGAGAGTTAAAAACAAAATTCTTTTTAAAATTGTTTTATTAGGGGGTATATGTTTAAAATAAGGCCATCATTTTCTAAATTCATAATTTAACTTTAATTAACAGATATTTTGCAGGTATTACACCAAAATAGAACAAAATAAAAAGTTCTTGTTGTAATACAGTATTATATGGCTTGTCTATTTCCAGGAATCCCATTTCGAAAAGCCAAAACTGCCAATTCCATTTTCGCTTTACTCTATTGAGCTCTCTTTAGCACCGCTTTGATATTATCATTTATTAAAATTCTTAGTTTTCTACAAATATTGACACAGCAAATTTTAACTAATTAACTTTGATAATGATAATATACGATGAAAATGAATTGCTCCGGTAATAAGACCAGGCCTGAAACTGCATGTTCTTTGCAGTGATTTCTGTTTTTTACATATTTTACTTTCAAACAAAAACAGAATGAAAAATACAGAATATTTCAATATACATTCTCAAAGATTGTAAAATTTTATTAATAATTTACGTTGATTTCGTGTGAAAATTAACATACTGATTTTAACAACGACGCGTCGAAAGACTGAGTAGTAGCAAAATGACGACGAAGACGGTATTGGTTGTAGTTGAAACTGTCCGCACATGTAAAGGACACATAAAATGTCAGGTATATACTGCCATTTGTCGGCACGAGACTATTTCCTACTACAAGATATAGGCTTATGACTTTATTAAGAGCATGGCCTTACTTCGTAGGAAGTACCTTATTTTATTTGAGTAATTTATTGAGCATGTGTTGTATTGCAAATATAAAATATATTATGTGATATGATAACCATATGCATATTTGTTAAAACACTCACTTATGAATTTTAGATCTTAATATCTAACATATAATGAAAGTATAATTAAAAATATAACAAGAGATTAAAGATAATAAATAAAATAAAGATAGGGTGAATGAAATTTATTTTATTGAATAAAGAAAAAATAAACGATAATTTTTAAAATGACAGTCAAATTGTACGTCTTATCTACATTTTATATAAATCCACATTTCTTAACCATGTAATTAAACATTAATATTCCAAAATTTAACTTTAAATTAACATTCCATTAGGATAATATCCTAAAATTTAGATTTTGTATTAAAAATATTTTATTTTCTGAAGCTAAAAGCACAAATTTTATCCAATTTCAATTTGGAGAAGCTTCACCTAAGTTATAGTGGTTTTCATTTTCGTTTATTCTTAAAAGAAGGTTTATTGATAAGTCTTGTCATGTTTAGTGATACAGCAGACGACTATATGATGAGCGTGTGTTATGATTTCTAATCAAAATTCCTGTTTCATTTTCAAATCTTTAATAATTTTGCTGCTGAAAGTCGAAGAATTTGACCCTATATAAGACGCTCGCGAATAGTCTGTAACGTAGGTAAGCAGTCAGGTATCTTATGGTAATTTCTATTAGTATGTCATAGCTGCCAACTTTTACGCTTTTTCCCTACTACTATTTTTGATCAGAAAAATTTGTCTTATTTAATTCTATGTTTTCGATGATTAAATAAAACAAATTTCTCTGTTGAAAAACAGTGGTAGGAAAAAAGCGTAAAACTTGACAGCTATGGTATGTGTACAACTTTCCCTTCTCTACGGAATATCTTATATACCTAAACTATTAATAAAGCTGTCTGTGAAGAATACAAATTCTATGAAATTCAAGTGAATGAACTTTTGTTAATGTACAGTCTGCTTTACAAAGACACATATATATTAGGATGTTACAGACAATCAAAATACCATTAAAAATATAATAGGAGATTAAATATTTCGAATAAACTAAAAGTAAAATGAAATTGATGATTAAAGAAAAATAAAAAAACAATAAAAAGAATTTTTAAATTGACAAAAAAAATTTTGCATTTACTAAAATTTTTCAGCCATGTAGCTCAAAATTAATAAATAAAATCAATTATTTATCTTCCTTATTTTTTTTTAACCCTAGATCTACCGGGAATTTTATTCAAGTTTTAATAAAACGTTCTACACCAGAATTTTTATTTAAAACTATTTAACTTATTTATTTGCCTTATTTTTGTCTTGTTTATATACTTAGTTTATTTTAAAGAAATTTCTGGTTTGAATGAATATTTTGTATGTACCTGTCGGGTCCAATGGACCCGTCTGGTAGACGGAGGGTTAATTTGGTTCTAACATAATAAAACAAAATTTTCGTTAAAAAAATCCTTCTTACAATAGGTTAATATAATTTCATCTACAGAAGTGTTTCATAAATTCTTATGGTTTTCATTTTCGTGTGTTTCTGTTAGGTCTATTCAGTAAAGTCTCTACTTTTCTCTCCGGAGAAATATTGGGCAAGAAGATCATGAATGCGTGTTATGAATCCTAATCAAAATTTCTGCTGCATTTTCAAATCATTAAAAAAATTTGCCGCAGACTGTCAGACAATTTCAGGATCTGGGGTCATTTGGAAATACACTGTTGTCAAAAATTAAGGACCAGTCACAAAATGCTAATTTTTAAGTAAGCGAATACGCAAAAGAAAATAATATAATTCAAATAATTGCTATCCCTACAGCACAGCTAGTCCATATAGCATCCCATTCATGTCATACATGGTCACAGTCACTACGGCGAAACATAAAATAGGAAATTCCACACGTCTCGTTATGAGTCTCGAATGATCACTATATGTGACTCCACTGAGACGTCAGTGTGACTGCTGCTTTGGGACGAGTCACCAGGCGACTTTACAATGTAGTTACATTGTGACTCTCATGGGACTGTCATTTTTAGACTCAATTTCAAAGTCATCATGAACGTTGCATTATTATAAGTCACTAAATAATATCACATTATAGTCACATGGTGACTTTTCACAAAAGAGTACAATGGTGACTTCACAGTACTCTGTCACCTAAAAGTCATCGTGTGACTTTAATAGGACATTATTTTGTAACTTATCACAATGCAGCGTTCACGATGACTTTGAAATTTATCTACAGATGACAGTCACATGAGAGTCAGAATGTAACTACAATGTAAAGTCATATGGTGACTCGTCACAAAGCAGCAGGCACAGTGACGTCTCAGTGGAGTCACATATAGTGATCATTTGAGACTCATAATGAGATGCATGGAATTTCCTATTTTTTTGCTTCACCGTAGTGAGTGTGACACTTGTGACCATGTGTGATATGAATGAGATGTTATATGAACTAGCTGTGCTGTAGATATAGTAATTATTCGAATTACATTATTTCCTTTTGAGTATTCGCGTACTTGAAATTTAGCATTTTGTGATTGGTCCTTAATTTTGGACACCAGTGTAATTCTAAACTTAGGTTCCCAATAAGGTATCCTTAGGGAATGGGTCGTTCGGAAAGTCGTGTCCGTTTTGGAAAATAAATCCGTACCAGAAAATTCTATCATTTAATTATTAGACATTGATTCCGATACCTAATGTCTAAAAATTACCGGACAGAATTTTCCGGTACAAATTGATTTTCCCAAACGGACACGACTTTCCGAACGATCCAATAAATTTAACTCTTTAAGCAGGGTTCAGCAATATTTTTGCCTACCTGTACTTCATAAAATATTTATGCAAAGTACGATTATGTACATCGGTGTTCGAATAACTTACATATTTATTCATCTTATGCAACAGAAAAAATCACCACAAATTTCAAAAATTTTCTGCTCCAGACTTTTAAATCGTAAAATGTATGCGGTAAAAGGCGAACAAAACTCTTACAGGCTCGTGTTCCTTCCAAGAGCGGTGTTTGCATTGCGCGAACACATAATTTTAATTCCAAAATGTCAAATGGCACCCAGAAATGTTTAATACATTTTTTCCAGATATAATATAAGTGAATAAAAGCTTTTCATTAATTCGAAATGAATTTGTTCGTAAATTCTGGTGTCATTTAATTAGTTCAAAATTTTAGCAGCCGAAGTACTTTGTCCCTGAAGGGATTAACGCGCGATGATTTATGGAGTCTCGTATGTTAGTAAACTATTGAGAAAGTACTCTGAGAATGATACAAAATGCACCTTTTAAAATTCTAGTGAATGGCCTGTATATTAATATACATTTTTATTTACAAACATATACATATACAGGGTGTCCGGGCTATAAGTATCCAAAAGTTACGGCTTATTATTACGGAACTACCCATTGAAATATAATAGACTTCACCTGCGTGGATTGGGAACCCCTCCGAGATTTTAAAACACTGATCAAAACAAAAAACTGAAACTGTGGATGAGTGGAAAAAAAAGTATCCTAGAAGCTATTTGTCTAATAACTCTTGATATGCTACGAAACATTTGGGGAGAACTGGATTACCGTTTAGACGTTTGTCGTGCTACAAAAAGTGTACACAACCAAGTCTATTGATATTAAAACTTTGTGAGATGCTATTTTTATTTTAAAAATTTTATTTTTAAATTCTAATGCGTAGTTCCGTACAAATAAGCCATAACTTTCGGATACTTTTAGCCCGGATACCCTGTATAATATAGTAGGGTGTAACATATAATTAAAATACCATTAAAAATATAATAGGAGATTGTAAATGAAAAAAAAGAAGTCAAAGTAAAGTGAAAATCCATGATTAAAGAAATAATAAAAACAAAAATAAAAGAATTTTTAAATTAAAAAACAATTTTTGCATTCTATATATACAAAAATTTTTCAGCCATGTAGCTGAACTTTAATAACTAATATCAATTATTTATCTCCCTTAATAATTTACAATTTAGTTCTAACGTAATAAAGTATTTTTGTCTCTTAAGAACACGTTCTTAAAATAGGTTAATCTAATTTCATCTAGAGCAGCTTCTCCTAAATCCATGTGGTTTTCATTTTCGTGTGTTTCTGTTAGTTCTATTCAGTAAAGTCTTACCGTTTCTCCCGAGAGAAGAGTTGGGCGAGGAGATCAAGACTGCGTGTTATGAATCCTAATCGAAATTTCTGCTGCATTTTCAAATCATTAACATGTTCGCCGCTGACTGTCGAACAGTTCTATGTTATGGAGACATTCGGGAATAGTCCGTAACGTAGGTACCAATCCTATGTTGATTCATATTAATATGTGTTTAACCTGCGCTTCTCTACGGAATATTGTATTTGAGTAAACGATTGAGAATATATTTTGCTGAAAAGGTAAAATGTATTCTGTGAAATTCAAGTTAATGTATTCTATATTAATATGCAATTTTGTTTCCTAACACAGACCTTAGAATGTAACATACAATCAAAATATGATTAAAATTATAATAAGAGATTGAAAATTATAAATAAAATAATATTAGTGTGAAAATGGATGAATAAATTAAATATTTTACTGAATAGATGAAAAAACAAAGCACTTTTAAAGAAGACAACCGTAATTTTCATTTTACCTATTATAAACATTTCTAAAAATATAATTCAAAATTAATATTTCAAAATATAAGTTTAAATTAACATTATGTTAGGCTAATCTTCCGAACTTTTTATGTAACATCAAAAGTTCATTTTTTACTCTTGCTAAAGTCATGTTCTTAACACCTTGCTCTGAAAAACGCGCTACAAACGTTGTGATGTTTTAAATGAAAGTAAACAACTTAGAAATAAATACATATCCCTTTAAGGCCGGGATTTTTTTCTTTTTTTTTTTTCTTTTTTTTTTTTTTTTTTTTTTTTTTGTAGAAATTAAAAGTTTAGGTGGTTTCCCCTATATGATGGGATAGTACTTAATTGAAAAAAAATATTAAAAAAAAAACACCCCATGTCAGGTTATTGTCAAGAGAGGACCCACACAATTGCGTAGGTTCGGCCTTATTGCAGCCTTTTTTTGACTAAATCTACACAATTCTGTAGTTTGGGATTACGTATTCAAATATCTAAAAATAAAAGTTGAAGCAAAAACTGTTGTTGTTTATTAAGATCATTTTCATCAGCCACAATGAAAATGTTTGAAACAACTTTTGTTTTTGGACAGACATAAATAAACATCACATTTCTCGCATCTCACTAAGATCGTAGAAACAAGGCCAGTGACTATTAGTTAGTTTCATCTAACCCCTTACTTTCAAATGGTATCTTTATTGGTGGATTGTGGAATTTGGATCTGCATGAGTCAGCAACATCATATTCAATCTCTTCTTCTTCGCTGTCGCTAAGGACAGCACTTGATATTTTCTTTCTTGGTAATGGTACATCCAACAGGTTCTCAGCCAAACTTAATCGAAACGATAGTAAATCAAGTGTTTTTTATGGGGTAACTTGTTCGCTTTGGCATCTCGTTTGTTGAGAAACTACGAATTTACTATAACCAGGTCAAGTAAATGAATCGCTGTTTTCAAGATCTACTTTCTTGTTTTAAACTAGATTCGATATGCCTCTATTTGCTGATAGCAAATCTACACACCTCCCATTGATGCGTAGTAGCTCATAACGCTGGCTGGACAAGAGACATTGACAATTTTTAAACTACTTTTCAGCAGTGAAATTACGCTTGAAATTATTGAATATTAAAGATGTGAATTATCACATTGCTAACAAGGCATAAACCAATTTAGTGAAAAATGTCCAAGCCGGGATTCGAACCCGGGCCTCTGGAATAGATCTCCAGTGCTCTACCACTAAGCCACAAGGACGATGCCCAGCTTGTCATCTCTCACTTATATAAGTCGGTAAGGCTGCTACAGCAGCACTAGATGGAAAAGTCTTCATGAGCACACAATCTAGCGGCGTAACATGAGACGCAAATGAACCCAGCATTGGTGAATATACAATGTTACGCCGCTAGATTGTCTGCTCATGAAGACTTTTCCATCTAGTGCTGCGGTAGCAGCTTTACCGACTTATATAAGTGAGAGATGACAAGCTGGGCATCGTCCTTGTGGCTTAGTGGTAGAGCACTGGAGATCTATTCCAGGGGCCCGGGTTCGATTCCCGGCTTGGACATTTTTCACTAAGTTGGTTTACGCCTTGTTAGCAATGTGATAATTCACATCTTTAACATTCAAGAGACATTGACTTTCAATTCTTCTTCCTTCGACCGCCGATGGACGGTCTGCAGCGAGTTACGTCCTGTACACGTCGACGCCAGTACAAGTTTCTTATTGCCTTTCCGCTCGACCACTACAATTCCATTTTCTGAGACGTGCTCGATGCTCTCACCACTCTTAAGGGCCGTTGACAAATGAGATGCCCTTCACTCTGTTTGAATTGTGCCTGTTCCTTCAAATGTCCTTTCCTTAGTTCTTCCTGCAGCGGTATTGTGTAGAAATACCGATCGAAGTACATAAAACTAGGTCTGAACCAGACTAAGAACTACAGTAGGTCCTAAGCCTAGATCCTTGTGGAAAGGGCTGATTAATGCACGGACCTCCGGGGCCTCAGCCCTGGGCCCACCAATTTCAGGGGCCCACAAATTATGTGGCTGATTTTTCCCCCTTAATCAAATACTTTTCAAATAATATTGTTTTATAAAATATGAAATGTAAAATGATTAGTATATATGCACAATTTTTTTCTTTTCTGATAATTGCAATTTAGTATTTTGAAAAATTAATAAATACTGTGAAACCTCGACTATATGTTCTTGGAATTTGCGTTTTCCTGCATGTAAATCGTCTCACAATTTAAGTTTTTGCACTGTTTGTATTTTATATTTTGGTCCCTGACGTAAAAACAAAGTTTTACTCTAATAAAAAACTTCCATATTTAATTTTTCTGTAAAAGTACTTTTCAATATGAGAGTACCCATAATTTTCAAAACTTGCCGTATCCAGAAAATCAAATTTGGGGAAAATGCCGAAAACTGCATACTGTGTCTATTGGTTTCAATATAAACGAGGATTTTCCAATGTCAGAATTATAGTTTAAAATTATTACTAAACTGTTAGGGAAAACACAATTTTTATGATTTTGGATAAGGCGAGTTTTGAAAAAGACGTCCTTATTTATTCTGCAACATAAACTGTGGATCATAGATGTTTGTGAATTATACAAATGCTTGTTTGAGAAAGTGGACGGTAATTCATTTTCTTGATTATTCTTGTAAGTTATTTATTTATTTATTTATTTATTTATTTTTTGTAAACTTGAAACTTTCACCCTAACAACTTTGTCCACTCATCAAATAAACCTACTTTTTTCTGAAAGAGTCGCCGGGAAATGGGAGGTGGGGGGGGGGGGGCTCAACTTTTCAATAGGACCTGGGCCCAACTTCAGCTTGACCAGGCTCTGCTTGTGGACCAGGTCTGTACTTTCCCACTGGTATTCGACGAAATTTAAAACTATCCAATATGATGCTGTTACCACAGAGTGTGGCTTGCTTTTTACATACTGCTTTACTGAGGCACGTCCTAAAAAAAGAATCGTCTGCTCATATACGGAAAATTTTCCCTGTTCTCTTGGTAAATTCAGGCAGACACTACGGAATATGTCATGCATTTCTGAACTTTGCATAATTTATTATTTATTCCTGGTGTTTTACTTGCTGTGTCGACAAAATGGAATGAATTTCTTAAATTTAAATATCTATTTCGTGGCATGCATGTAACTCATATAAAACTTATAACTCACATATGGCATCTATGACTCATAACAGAAACATACTGTTCGTTACATGGCGCATATTATGTCTCGAATAGTATCTATTTTAAATAGAAATCATGAATAGTACAAACCTATTAATCTTTAATTTAAAATTAATCCGCTTTAAAAATGTAATTAAAAAAATAATTTGCTAGAAACATAATTTTAAAAAATTCACTTAAAAATAAAAATTTTATTAATATTATGAATTACAACTTTTTTTGAAATGGTAAATGCCGGACTTACACAATTGTGTAGGTTATTAGCTTTTTCAACTTTTGTAAAGCTTAATTAAATTTATCAAGGACAAAATCAATTAAAATCATGAGTAAAGTATATGAAAAGAAAAATTAAATCGAAGCAAACACTAAAAATCATATTTAAAAGAAAGTACGACAGCACATACTTTTCCTCTATTGCTGTCAGATGATATGGTCTTCTTAATAGCAAAAAATCTAACTCTGTGTTACAGTTGGTGCCACCTAGTTGTGTCTTATCAAAACATCTGAAGCCGATTAACTTGTAAAAATGTACAAATTTGGTTTTAAATCGCACAAAAATAGGAAATAGTCTGTTTCTTTTACTTTAGGATCACCTACACAATTGTGTAGGTCAGGGCTTAAAGGGTTAAATATTACTTATATATGTGCCAAGTATCGTGCCACTATTTTTAATAGTCTTTTTTTAATGACAGAAAGTCTGCAATTAAATAAGACGAAGAATACTATTAAAAATTAGTGCTATGAGACTTAATACCTTTGCAGCTGATTTACAGAAACATCTAGACGTGCGTGGCATGTTTTTCCGGCGAAAGTGGTTAAAATAGGTTCATATTATTTTATTGACATCTCTGCTGAATCCTTCAGTTTAAATTTTATTTATTTATGTTAGCTCTATTTATAAGTCTTGTCACTTCGCTCGTAATATGACTTGGGCCAGCACATGATGAGTGCGTGATAGAATTTCTAATCAAAATATTTGCTGCATTTTCAAATTATTAAAAATTTCGCCGCTGTCAAATAATTTCACGCTATACAGTAGACGCTCGTTTTTACGAACCTCTTTTTCACGAACACTTGCGATTTTACGAACTATAGAGTGGTCCCGAATACACTCCCATAGAAACAATGTAATTTTTCGCTCCCGTTTACGAACTACGGATTATGAAAATCTCTTTTTTGCGAACTCAGTTTTGATACTTCTGCATTTTTTTTTTTTTAAATATCGGAACGCAGTGTCACGTCAATTAAACTCTCATCAAGTACAATGAGACATCAGATGCATTCCAAGAATGTGCTGTTTTTCCCAATCTCTTTCGGAGGGAGGGGGCATAGCAACAATTTCAAGTAGTGGTTGTAAGGACTAAGGCACTTTTTTGAAGGGAGCAATAACTGTGAAAGGTTTTCAAGCATAGATAAAATGGAAATATTTATTTTCCAAAATGTGATTAAAAAAAAATGTAAGCGATTATTTCCATTCCTAATTTTTTATTTATGTTTTCATCTATGTATTTTCACCTATTAAGTACTAATCCAGTCTGTATTTTCATATGTAATGTTTTTAAGGCATAGTAAAGTATGTTTCTGTGTACTAAAATTATTTTTTCTGCATAAATTTGCATTTATTTCTTGTATATTTAAAAATACACGTATAAATTTGTTAAATAATAAATAATCTTGAAATACTGCTTCATTTGTGAAGAGGAGGCAGTTTGATAAAAAATAGACAAAAATAATGTACGTATTCATATCATTTTTGGTGTTTTCTATTTTACGAACTTTCTATTTTACGTACTATTTTAGTGTTCCCTACGAGTTCGTAAAAACGAGCGTCGACTGTATAAGACTCTTGGGAATAGTACATAACGTAGGTACCCAATCAGGTATCCAGTAGTGCTGGATATTAATAAATGTTTAACGTGCACTACTCTAAACTCAAAAAAAGACAATTGTTTCTTAATCCAGAAAAATATATCGCAACCACGAACGAAAATATACAATAACACTTTCGAGTTACCCACCATTCCTAAAAGCGCTCTTTATCTTTAAAAACATCATAAACCAACATATTTTCGAGATTTTAAGAAGTACGATAAAAAACAGTTCCTTTTGCTGCCATTGGTTTTAAGAAACGTTTCCGAGTGTTTTTTATACAACATTAACCCTTTGCGGTCGAAGTATTCCTCCTAGGCAGCAGCATCTCTTAAAAGAAATTATTGGGTTGGCACCAATTATCTTTTAAGAAATATTTTTACTTGCAACTTGACAACATGTACTAAAAAATGTACTTTTAAAATATAGTGATGCGAGTAGAATATTAAAATACAATCATGTATATAATGCTTGGGCGGCTATTTGCCGACACTCAACCGCAAAGGGTTAACATTATACAGGCCGTGCTGACGCATTTGTGGGTCATTTATAAAACTATCGTTAAGAAATTCAAAATTCTTCCCAGAAAGTTTGAATAGTTATTTTTGGTTATTATAATGATAGCTATTTCGTGACTAAAATAAAAGAAATTTAGTATTAAAATTTTCTGGTGTGAACTCGAAATTCCCTGAATAAAAAACCGCCAGATTTTGCAACACTGTTGATAGCCTGTATAGCGTTAATAAGTTCTGGAATATTGGTTTTTCGAATGATATCAAATTCTCAAACAAAATTTTCATGTTCAACAAACATGTTTTACTCACAAACGTGATATATTAACCCCTTCGCGAAGTGCATCTTTTACAGAATTTTTAATCTTTTATTAGCGGTTTTTTAAAACAGAAATTTTTGTCGAATTTAATCGATAAAATGCCCTTAAGGGGGCTGGTCACTCAGCTTCCGAATTCTCCTGAGTAATATTAAGCCTATGGACTTTTCATGCATTAGTATATTTAAAATATCTCCTCGGGAAATTCATATTTTTAACATCTTTTTACTTTGTACTCTTCTTAAAGGATGTCTCTTTTTTTCTCAGTTTTCAAAATATTTCTGAAATCTATGCTGAATTTAATATTTTATGTGTTAAAAGCGGGCGAACTGTAAGTAAGATTTTAACACTTTGTATAAAATTAAGTCTGTATTTTAGAAATACTTTGAGAACTAAGAAAAAAAGAGACATCTTTTAGGAAGTGTACACAAAAAATAGAAGTAAAAAATATTAATTTCCCGATGAAATATTTTAAATATACGAATGCATCCAATGCCCATAGACTTTACATTAGGAAGGGGAAATCGGAAGCTGAGTGATCAGCCCCCTTAAGGTAAAATTTACAATAAAAAATTACTGGTGGGAACAATCAAAGATCCTGAGCATTTTTTGCTATGTATACGTGACGCTCGTCGCCAAGGGATTAACAGTATTAATTTTAACATTAAAATTAATGTTATTTCATTTATATTGCAGGTATAAATACAATTATGCAGCTGAAATTGTTTATTTGAGAATTGATAGCATCCTAAAAACCGATATTCTGGTTTGATAAAACTTATTGATCCAATATAAAAACTACTCGGAAATGCTTCCGAAAATCAGTGGTAGCAAAAACAAACTTTGTTTTTTAAAGATAAAGAGTGTATTTCGGAATCGTGGGTAACTCGGAGGAAGTTATTGTATGTTTTCGCACGTGATTCTATACTTCGGAGATGATGAAACATTTTCTTTTTTTATAATGTAGATGCAGCTTACAATACGTGCAATTAGCTTACAATGCATACAATATATACAATACATTGATTACGTACAATGTAATAACATGATGCATAGATAAAACTATGAACACGATTTTGTTTGATGAGCAAATATCAAAAACACATTTAGTAGGAAAAGACCATACATGATTAACTATTTAATCACAGTTAAGTAGGTAACCCTAGAAAATAACCCTACTGAAATTACTATAATACAATATAGATCAAATTATAAAAATAATACACAGAGAAATAGCTAAATTGCATGTAATTTACAGTAAAATACTGCAAAAATAATTTAAAACACAAGATAAATTCAATCAGTAATAACACAGAAAAAGAAATGCATTCAAAATTAAAAGAAAAAATACAGACCGAAAATTTCTAAATATCATCTTCAGTATTTTGAAAAATAAAACTTTTGAATTAATGTCCTCCAGCATGCGATATGACGTTGAGTAATTTGAATCGCAAGTATATAAGTGGTTACCGAAATAAATAATTAATACAAAATACATTATGAAAAAAATTATTACTTGTTTCCATTCTCTGAAAATCACAGGTTTTCTTTTTCAATATTTGTTTTTGTACTTTCAATTTCATCACACCAATATTCCAAATGTTTGTTAATTTAAACAACCCTTAGCACAAAGTTTCCGATCACTGTTGTTAAGATGCAATTCCAAGCATATATTTTGCGATACATGAGCGCAAGGACGTTTTGCAATATGCAAAATAAAAGAACGCGTATTAAAGTGTAAATGGAAAATAAATTCGGTATAACAATCACACTACAGACAATAAAGTATCCATATGAGAAAAAAAATATCCGATTAAGGTAGCAGTTGGAAAATAGTAATCGATCACTGAGAAAAAAAGTTTGAAAATTGCACATTGAAGACATATACGGCATACGCATGGGCGAAAGACGACACAGCAGGTGAACGCGCACGTGCAAGCCACCGATACACCGTTGGGTAGAGGTCGACCGCGATTAAGCAGATGGTGTACCCAATGATGTATCGGTGTCTTGCACGTTCGCGTTCACCTGCTGTGTTGTCTTTCGCCCATAGCCATTCAACTCTTTGTCCTTATGCAAAGCCCTGATTTTTTCTTGGAGGGCTTTTTGAAGCTTATAAAGCGGTACGACAAATGTCTCAATGTACTTGGTACTTATGTGGAAAAATAAAGTTATGTTTTATCTTTAATGTCTCATTACATTTTTCGTCTTTCATACACACCTCTGTCCACAGTCGCTAGGGGAAACTTATTTTCCGACCCCCTCCCCCTCGTAAATACTGATTACAGTTATCGTTTTTTTTTTTCAAATCGAGAGCTACTGCATGATTTTTTCTTTAGTGTTTAAACTTCAATAACCTATTTTCTGTGTATAAATAGATGTGTACTAATGTTTTTCCTTTATTGCATGTTATTGTTCGTTATATACAGTATGCTCACTAAAGTCCCTTGTCACCCTCTTAACTTCGGAATCGCTGCTGCTATATTCATAAATCTGGTGTCTAGATATAGTAAAGTAGCCATGCGCTACTGAATGAAACCGCCTACGACGCTACCTGGTGGGAAACTGCAGAGTTAGCATTCCTATCTCGAAAACGGAAAGAGATATAAAAAAAAGGTGATTTACAAGATTGTACAGCATCATCAATTTAGTACGAAAAGACACCTTGTGTACATTAATGCGAAGAATAGAACGGTTAAAAGGCGCATTTGTTTTTTCGTGATTTCCTACACTGTGGCGTCACGAAACTTGAACGGGAGGAGAAACGATTATCTTTCGGACAAATGTGCATCCAAATGTGCATTGCAGCTGGCTGTGAGAAGTTTGAACATCTCAAATAAAGGTATATTGTTATAACTAGTTTTTTTTTTCTTTCTAAGATCGTTTTGTCACGTCGCAGTGTAGGAAATCACGAAAAAAGAAATGCGCGTTTTAACCGTTCTATTCTTCGCGTGAATTTCCACAAGGTGTCTTTTCGTACTAAACCAATGATGCTTTACAACTTTGTAAATAACTTTTTCCCTATCTCTTTCCACTTTTGAGATAGGAATGCTAACTCCGCAGTTTTCCACCAGGCGACGCCGTAGGTAGTTTCATTCAGTAGTGCATGGCTAGTTTATTATACATAGACACTTCTTTTATGAATATAGCAGAAGCCGTTTCGAAGTTAGGAGAGTGAGAAGGGACTTTGGTGGGCATACTGTATAAACACATGCATTATTGCTAACATTCGAGGATTAAAAATGGAAAACGCTGAAAGTACCAAAAAATGGAAAATATTTTTTTTACGAAAAAATGTCTTAAATGCAAGTTTAATAAACGGAAGAACCCTTTAAGTGCCAACCCTAATAGAAATAGTTAAAAAAAGAGTAGAAAAATATCGCTGGTTGAATGTGCCACACGAAGTGAAGTAGAGAAGGCTAAATGTGCTACACGAAGTGAAGTGGAAAACGCTGAATGTGCCACATGAAGTGAAGTGGAGAACGCTGAATGTGCCACACGAAATGAAGTGGAGAACGCTGAATGTGCCACACGAAGTGAAGTGGATACAGCTGAAAGTACGAGTCATAAGATGCGCGGCGACTGGTGGTTATTGCACAACTTGATCATGTTGTTATTGTTTACATCAATGGGATATTTTTAAGCAAAGTGAAAAATGCTAAATATATAAATAGAAGAAATCTTTACAAATGATAATATAAGATATTTAAACACTAAACGAGAGGAAGCTAGGTACGTACATTTTAAAGTGCTGAACTAAGAGCCCAAAAGATGTGAAAAGGAAAACTCAAAGTATCAGAAGTAAGAAGCTTTTTTCTCTCTCTCTCTCTTGAAAAATTTCAGCGTTTTCTATTTGTAGTCCCCAATTGTTCAATTTCTAACTATTTTCTCTAATGAGAATAAATAATTAGATAAAATAGAAATGTTGGTGTGGTGATCGGAAACTTCTAGTCAAGCCGTTGTATAAACCATAGTAGCTTTTAGCTACACATAGATTTAATAAATTATTCGGTAGAATCAAAATATACAGGATTGAAAAATACTTTTTCATGAATTGCATACAAAAAAATGATCCAGAAAATTTCTATCCCAGGTTAAAAATCTGCATCACAGGATCTCATAAAATTTAACCATATAATCTTAAATATTATCAGATGTAAATTTCCGACTGGGCGAAAAATGTCCGGTCCAGGATTCGAACCAGGAATCTCTTGGCTAATCTAATCTTAAATATAGTTTTAGATATATCGTTCACTGCTATCTAAAACATTATTCATGTCAAAAATATATTGCTTTCTTTGTTTGTTTGTTTTTTTATTTTTCGTTTAAACTTTTCTACACATTATTTCAAATTTTACGTAAAAATTAATAAAAAGAAGTAACATATTTTTGTCTTTTCTCTTTTTAACAATTGTATCTCAGAGGAATTGTATGATTGACTTTTATCTGACTCCGCCGAAATAAAATAGCATTCTCTTTTCTCACGTACATGAAATAAAATTAGCAAAATCGAAACCACGTGTTTATTTGAAAGCCTGAATCAAAAATAAAATATAGAAATATATATTTGAAAAGCATTTTTTATTTCATTTGCATATTAATGAAACTAGAGTGCAAATGTCAAATGTCAAGAAAAATAAAATTTTATTCTTTATGAAGTTGGAATTAATTTCCTAAATAAGACTCTCAAAATTTTGACTCTGTATTAAAAAAATATTTGAATGCTATTTTATTTTTCATTATTGCTTATTATAACAAGTTTTTTGTTTATGAAAAATATACATTCATTTGAAATAAAGAAGTTTTTATAGCGCATAATTTTACGTAATGATAACTGGAATAAATTAAATATTTATATAAAATATGGAAACAACAGAATAGATTGGACAGTTCAGAGGCGAACAAATGACCGGTTCATTGCATTATTTAACCTGTGAAATTAAGAGTTTCGTTGTGTTTTCGAATGAAATATTTAAGAGGGGGAAATAGAACTTTGAGATATATACAGTGTGTTTCCAACTCATTTTTAAAGATTAAAATAAAAATCAGAAATAGGGCAATTTTTAATGTAAAGAACTATTTTTCAAAACCACGACAGGGGAGAGAGAAATGAATATTTCCAATCGGAATTCTATACTTTAAAAAAAATATTCTGTTTTTAAAAGTCACTGGTATTTTTTATTTCGTTATTGCTAATTTGGAAAAGTTCATTGGTAATCAAATAAAAATAAGATTTGTGTACGTTAAAGAGAGAAACTTTTTAGGCGCATAATTTAGAAAAACGATATGTAAAATAAAGGAAAAAAAATAAAAAAATATTGAAACAACAGCACTGACTGGCTTTCTTGAAACAAAACAAACGATTTACGGCATCATTTACTAGAGATTCATTGTATTTTCAAGTGAAGTGTTTAAAAGTCGGAAACGAATGCTTGAGAAATGCTATCTTTATCTATATCATTTTTAAAGATTTAAAAAAAAAGAAATTGAGCAATTTTTAATATTTAGAGAACTTGGAAAACCACAAGAGGGGAAAAGGGAATTATCGAAAAGTGTTGTGGGATTCTCCTCGTGGGTACCATTTCCGGAAAGGATGGTGTCATTAAATCAAGTGTTTGCATAAAAACTAAAACTAATAAATAAGCATTCCCTGCTGTTCCCCGAATATATGTATCTCCTTTATATTCAAGTATAATAAGACGGAAAAAGTGAAAAATCTCAGACCGATATTATGATCCAGCGATTTGAATGATTTTTGGTGCAATATCTTTCAAAAAATGAATACTATAAATTTACAGAAAACTACTGCCCGGGTGATTGAAAATTCAATTGTTCATAACAAAACTGTAAAAATGTTATGAAATTCACATTCTGGTTCTGTACGCTCTTACAATTACTGCGCCTTTACCTTTTAACGTTGACTGCAATTAGTTCAGGCAATAGGGAATTTTACCTAGCAAAATTAATGGTAATTCTGGAAATCAGATTACTTTATGTTTTTTGGGTCGCTGAATCCGAATTTGTAACTTCCCACCAAAATTTACCCCGGCAACCCCCCCCCCCCAAATTTTGGTAAAAAGCCCCCCAAAAAAGGTTTTTATTAAAAAAGAATTTTTATTGTTTTACGGGAAAAGTATCTCGAAACTCAGAAAGAAGACAAAATTTCCAACTAATTAGATATATGACATTATGACTTAGGATGAAGGGGAAGGAGGGATCTGCCTCGGAAATGCGCGTGGTGCTGTGTGGACTAAGCTGCTCAATTCCACTTAACCACTCACACGTTTACATTCGCCATCCCATCTCCCCTCCGAACTTTCCTTATAAGGTTTACTTTAAGTTTTTTGGGTCGCTGAATCCGAATTTTTAACTTACCCGCAAAATCCCCCCCCCCCCGAAAACCCCAAAATAGTTGTTATTAACTTAAATTTCTTATTATTTTAGGGGGAAAGCATTACAAAATTCAGAAACTAGACAAAATTTGCAACAAATAGGATATATGACATTATGACGTAGGATAAACGGGGAGAGAGGGGGCTGCCTCGGAACATTCCCCGCGCGCTTTTCTCAAAAACCAAATTTTTTCTAAAAATCAATTTTTTCGAGGGTTGCCGGGTGAAAGTGTGGTGGGAAGTTATAAATTCGGATTCAGCGACTCAAAAAACATAAAGTGAGTCGAAATCCAGAACTAGTATTAATTTTGCCAGGTAAAATCCCCTATTGCCTGGACTTCATAACTTAGTGCACGTAGCGCCGCAGTGCATATTCAGAGGCAGTCCACCCCCTCCCCGTACATCCTACCTCATAATGTCATGTATCCTATTTGTTGCAAATTTTGTCTAGTTTCTGAATTTCGTAATGCCTTTCCCCTAAAACAATAAGAAATTTAAGTTAAAAACAACCATTTGGGGGGGGGGGGGGGGGTTCGGGGGGGGGAATTTTGGGGGAAGTTAAAAATTCGGATTCAGCTACCCAAAAAACTTAAAGTAAACCTTATAGAAAAAGTTTGTAGGGGAGATGGGAGGGCGAATGTAAACGTGCGAGTGGTTAAGTGGAATTGCGCAACTTAGTTCACGCAGCACCGCGCGCATGTTCAGAGGCAGATCCCCCCTTCCCCTTCATCCTAAGTCATAATGTCATACATCTAATTTGTTTCAAATTTTGTCTACTTTCTGAATTTCTAGATACCTTTTCCCTAAAACAATAAAAAAAATTGATTTTTTTAATAAACATTTTTTGGGGGGGGACCTTTTACCAAAATTTGGGGGGAGGGGGGTTGCCGGGAGAAATTTTGGTGGGAAGTTAAAAATTCGGATTCAGTGACCCAAAAAATATATAGTAAGCTTTTTTCCAGAACTACCGTGAATTTTGCTATGTAGAGCCCCTATACGGTCTCTATTGCCTGGACTAAATAGTGATTTAAAAAAAAACTATCTAGGCATAGTAAAAAGCCTATGTGCTTTTCAATAAGACTGTTTAGAGTCCTTTTAGTGGTGAAATTAGGAGTCAGTGTGCAAATCTCGAAAACTGCACAAGATACTGGAAAATAGTCAATTACCAAGTTGTAGAGCAGCATCGATTTAGTACAGTGGTATTTATTGTTAGTTGCGAAAAGTATTCTTATAGCACTGCTTGGGAAAACTAATAGTCGCCTTATTTAATGACAGAAAGCCGGTTATTTAAAAAGTGAAGATTACTATTAGGAAAAGTTAGTAGCTCTGTGGCATTTAGCGCGGAAAGACATCTTTCGCATATAGATGCTAAGAATAGAACATGTAAAATTATCATTTGTGTTATGCTACAGTGTTAGAAATTGTGAAACTCTGTATCTTATTTCCCTCAGCTTTATTTTTTCTTTCAAAATAGATTTCTGCTAACACTGTCCGGTATAAGGCATACATAATTATCAAATATATTGTTTCTAAATGTCATGAATTGAAAACACAACAAAATTTTTAATAGTGAAATTGTTATACTTCTATATATCTATTCTACTGCCCTATTGTGGTCTTCATATTATGATATATTAATCTTTTTTTTTTTTTTTTTTTTTTTTTTTTTTTACTTTAATTAGATTACGGTGAGTTTAGACTTTTCAGTTTCATGGGTACAAGTTTTTCATGTGAGGCATTGCAGACTGAATAGAAATATTCCTGTTAAGATGAACGTACGATAGCAGTGTATGAAATGTGACCTTGTATAATGCGTAAAATGTATGAAAAAGTGGCACGAGGAATTAATACATATACAAGGAAATAAATTTATACCCATTATATTTGTAAACTGAATTAAATATACATCCTGTGTACCATGATCACCAAACGGTAACATTTGAAAAGAGTATTTTTTAAGTCTATTTTTGAAATAAAGTACAAGATTATTTTTTCCAGGAAAAGGAACAAACAATTCAGGAAGAAATAGATTGAAAGCGACGATCCTTTTTGTACACCGGTTATAAACCTTTTTTTATAATGCCATTATATAGCATTTAAATGTTGACATTTTTTATGTTACCTTTCCTACACTCTAAAAAGAAAGTTTCTAAATCTAGGAAAATATAATATAACGCCGAATAAAAATATAAAGTGTTACTAATGATTGCTAAAAGCTTTAATATTCTATAGAAACCTCAAAAACGAAAATATTTTCGAAATTTAAAGAAGCCTTTATAAAAACAAAGTTATATTTGCTGCCGCTGATTTTCGGAGACGTTTCCGAGTAGTTTTTATCTTGTATTAATCAGTTTTCTCAGCCCTGAATATGGATTTTTCGGATGCTGTCAATTCCAAAGTAAACATTTTCATGTTCAACAAGCATGTTTTACAAACATGATAAATTAACACCAACATTAAAATTAAAATTAAACATTAACATAATTATTATTTTGTTACTCTTCCAGGTATAAATTCAATTACGCAATAACATTTCCTAAAAACGTTCACTCTATCTATAGAAACCTCAAAAACCAAAATATTTTTGACATTTAAAAAAAAAAACCTTTAAAAAAATAAGTTATATTAGCAGCCGCTGATTTCCGGAGACGTTTCCGAGTAATTTTTAGAGTGTATTGATAAGTTTTCTGAAACCCTGAAGATGGATTTTTCGGATGCTATCAATTCCAAAGTAAATATTTCCATGTTCAACATGCATGTTTTACAGACAAATTAACATAAATTAACATTAACATTAAAAGTAAACATTAAAAATAAACATTAATATCAAAATTAATATTATTTTGTTACTCTTGCATGTATAAATTCAACTACGCACTAACTATTCCTAAAAGCGTTCTCTATCTATAGAAACCTCCAAAATCAATATATTTTCGAAATTTAAAAAAGTCTTTATAAACACAAAGTTATGTTTGCTGCCGCTGATTTTCGGAGATGTTTCCGAGTAGTTTTAATAATATCCGTAATATGGGTTTTTCGGATGAAATCAATCCAAAAGTAAACATTTTCATGTTCAACAAGCATACTTTACAGGCAAACAAGATAAATTAACATTAACATTAAAAGTAAACATTAAAATTAAACATTCACATTAGCATTAAAATTGTTATTATTTTCTTACTCTTTCGTGTATAAATTCAATTACGCAGCTTAAAGTGTTTAATTGAGAATTAATAGCATCCAAAAAACTTATATTCCACGTTGTGAAAACTGGTTGAATCACTATAAAAAGTACTCGAAAACGTTTCCGAAAGTCAGCAGTAGCAAAAGAAACTCTGTTTTTATAAATTCTTCTTTAAATATCGAAATATATTAGTTTCTGGGGTTTCTAATGCTTAAAAGCATTATTCGACATAGTGGGTAACTCGGAAGTGGTTATTGTATATTTTCGTTCGTGGTTAGATTATATTTTCGTAGATTAAGAAACTTTTATTTTTACAGTGTATAAAGTTTTTTCATATGGTAATTCTCGCAACATAGCAAAGAAATGTTTCAATTACTGACTATAGGTTTTTCCTTAGCATAAAGCATTGACGAAAATAAACAGAAAGTCATTAAGGGCTATACATATGTAACGTTATCAATACTTTTTTTCTAATTTTGGACCCCTACCTCTCCCCTCCTTTACGATATCATACGTTATCATTCGTCGAACCCCCACCCCCACCCCCAATCCACCCCACCCGATGACATCGTTATCAAAGTCTAGAAAATATTTTATTTTTAGATTCTTCTTTTTTCTTTTTATGCGCTTGCATACGCATATGATTATACATTTTTTAGTTGCATACTTTACGGATTGAAGAAGTCAATTAAATATCAATAAATGAAATAAATTAATATCAAATAACATCTAAAAGAGTTTGTTACTAATTAAAAGTATTTAATAATAGCTTATTGTTTCAAAATGCATTCAAAAGTATTTTTTCTTCTTGCACATTGCCTCTTGCCCGGGGAGGTTAAAAGCAGAACTTATCACCAAAACAGTGTACAACATTATTTGTCCTTCTTTACTCGTAAACGCAAGTATCATTTCTTAGATATTATGTTCCTAATTTCTCTGATAACAAATTATATGCGCATATGGCAGAAGAACAGGAATGCCAAGCGTTGGGGTATTCCAAATTTTGGAATGAAATGATTTTATAAACATTTAATGGTTTTAATCATAGCTTTGTATTTTTGTAAAAACACATAAAAATAATAATAGTAATAATAAATGTAACAGACTATTTGGATGTAAAGACAAAGTTCCTCGAAAAAGAAAAGTTTGGTTGGATCAAAAATGATACCGATATCAAAAAGCAACCTCCCCCCAGAGATATCTTACGATCTCAAGTGTCAGACTCCCCCCCCCTCCCTCCTAAAATGATAACATTATATATGCACAGTCCTTACAAAAGAATCATGCTTGGCTAAAAAATGGCAAAATATAAATGAACATTCTAAATCAACTTGGAGAAAACGGTCTCAAATATGTAGATGCAGGTTTATATCTATTGCTCTCATATATTTTCAAAATGGTTATGCAGACCTAGTATTGGAATATTTTTCAAAGAACTTTTGTAACATGGATTATTATTTTTTTGTTGTACCGTTAAGTACTTTCAATGTTTTCCTGAAAATTAAAAGACTTATACTTAGTTTGTACGTACATGCAAATATTTGTACACTTAATCATGTATTACACATTGCGGATATACATTACATATATACCATTGAATAAAAATTGAATAAATAGCTTCGGAAATCAGTTACTTATTCTGTTAAACTACAACCTTACAAAGATCATTCAATTAATGTGGGATTATTTACATCTAACTTAATCATTATGTCAAAATTTTGTTTTCTGCATTTTTATAAATTTGTTTAACATGTGAGTTTAAAATAAATAGTGAAAAAAATCGTTTAATGTAAAAGAAATGCCTACAGAAGAAAGAAAAATTTTCTTAACTGAAAACTGAAAGAGATCAAAGAGATAAAACATATGTACAAAAACTGCATACATTTAAGGTTCTTGGTAAAAGTTTTCAAAATCTTGTTAGAAGTGCAGCCACATAATAGAAAAAAAAAGAAAGAAGAAATTTCAGACTAGTATTCGAGATGTTTATAAAGGAAATTTGATAAGGTAAAATTAGACAAAAAATTTCTCTATAATATGAAAATTTCATTGAAACTTTACGTTATAATAATTTATTAATTTTTGGTGACAGGTAAAAATAAAATAAATGACGAGTAAAAATTTATTATTTTTTATGTAAACAATAGTACGACGTCTGAACATATTTATAACCATAAAAGATCATTAAAATTATATAGAATTTTAAAAAAATAAATAAATAAAAAACGGACGTTTTGGATTCCATAAAATCCCTCATCAGCAAATTTTAGCGCAAAAGTCATAAAAGTTGAAAAAAATCAATTCACAGAAAACACTGCATGAGACAGTCAAAACTAAAGCTGCAGTTTTATTAATGCTGAGCATTCTGTTGGGATCGATCCAGCTTCGTTAACAGTTAAATCGCTAATTCTGGTGCACCAAGCTTTTAGGAAAGTTCGACTTCTATAGTTGCTGCAGTTCGATCTGATTATAAAAGATTTCGCAGAATTTGGGGCATGGACAGTCTATAAGGTATGGTCCGCAATCTTGGAATTAAAATTTTTATTTTCGAATGCATGCCTGTGCTCCTTGAGTCTTATTTCTAGTGTTCGAATTCTCTCCCCTATATAAACTGCGTTGCACTATTAACAAGGAATACCATATACCACATCTTTAATCTAGGAACTCGGATATCTGTGTTTATAGTTGCCTAAAAAACTCTTTAGAGGTTTCTGTAGAATGGAAGCCGTATGCACACCAAGGGGTAATAAGACATTTTCGAAACCTTATCTGCATTTGTAATATATAATGGTTGCGAACTGGTTAATTTTAGTACGTTGCGAAGGTGGAGGGGTATTCATGTGTGTTTGTATAGGAAACTTGTTTTTCTCTAGAGGAAATATTTTTTTCTCTAGAGGAAAGATGTTTTCCTCTAGAGGAAAGATGTTTTCCTCTAGTAATAATTAAAATTTACAGCTTGGCAATCTCCAAATTCCAGGCGGCACCTCCCTCAGTGGATATAATAGACAGTAGAGTATCCATGAAATGACTTTTTAGCTCACAGGCTATCAAAGCCTGAGATCTAATGTGCCCGCAGGTTCTGTATGTACGTAACGCGGTAACTCTTGATAGAAATATCGATTTGCTTCAAATTTTGGATATGGGTGCACTCTGATAAGGCGCTTCCCTGATTAATTTTGGGGGTTAATTGGCTAAGTATAAAGGGGGGAACGGGGGCTAAGCCTCCTTAATTTAGATAAATGGCTTTTCATGCAGAATTATCCGATTTGCTTCAAATCTGGAATACTGGTTTATTCTGATAAAGCGCTTGCCTGATTAGATTTTTAGGTTCATTCGTTAAGTATTTAGAGGTGAAATGGGAGAGCTAATCCCCCTTAATTTAGCTAAATGGGGTTTTTGTCGATTTCTTTATTTTTCGAGGGGCATTATTCTTTGAAATAAGAGTATAATATACAATTAGCATGAATAGCCTGTGAGTTTAATGCCATCAGTTTAACTAGTCACTTATCTCATAGCTGCCAACCTCAAACTAATCTTCCGTAATACTTGTATTAATTTGACCCTGGTTTAATACGTTTCAAACCAGAATTTGTTTTAAGAAATGGAAATAAATATGTTCCACGTAGAAACCTGGAATTAAATAAATAAGCATTCATGAAATAAATTTTCTGGTTCGAAATGTCGTTAACCTGGGTTAAACTAATCCAGACATTACAGAAGATTAGTGGAAGGTTGGCAGCTATGCTTATCTTTCTATTTAATAGCTTTTTTCAAGTAAAAAGGGGAAGGAAATAAATGATTGATAATGAAGGAAGGTCAGTTTAACACTAGAACGGCGGCGAGTGGTCATTTTGACCCTTGCCGAATGAATACATTTCGATTCGATCCAGAATTTTTTTTATAATATAAGATTAATATATGCTGCGCTGAAATAACTTAAATAAATAAGTTAAATAGTTCTAAATAAAAATTCTGATGTGAAATATTTTTATAAAACTTGAGCAAAATTTCCCGCCGTTCTAGTGTTAAGAAAATTTGTATTCAGTATTACGGAAAGTGGGTCTTACTAACGTGAGTTTTGTTAATAAACAACGGATAATCCTGCTAGAGAAAGAAGGTAATCATTTTCTTATTGATGTTTATTCCAATCGGTTAACGGATTTTTTATTTATTTAGTTAATAAATTTTTAGTTTTCTTTTAAAAAATTTTGAGTTTCTTTATATCGTGTATATCTAATAAATGAAAGAAGGCATAAAATATCCTGCTATAATTTTCCCAAAATATTTGCATTTTATATTTTCCATACACCTATTAAATAATAGCCAATTACCACAGATTAACTAACCATTTCCACTATTTCTGATATTATCATCGCTTTGTAAGTTACAATGATAATGGCACATTGTGAACCAAAAAACGTAATATTTAATGCCAATGTTTAACTTTAATTAATGTACTTTTTTAAATAAGTTAGAAATATATATATATATACAAAATATTAGATTTTAAAAACATTCTGGAATGAAAAATACTGCTGTTTATTATCTGGCAATATGAGTTAACTAAGGATAATTATTAATACTATTATTGTTATTGTTGTTGTTATTTCCTTTTAAGTTATGTTTACTGGTTTAGAATAACAAGGTGAGTGGTTAAATAAACTCAGTAAAACTTCAGTTAATTATTTAATAAACTTTAATCGAACATTGAAAAAATGTTAATGACGCATTAATAAATAATGATAATAATAACAGTAATAATAACAATCCCGTTGAAATTCTGCTGATCCTGTGTCGTTATTTATTAAAAAGCAAATAACAGGCTGAAAATGAATATCCAGATCTAATGAATTAGCCCATTTATTTTGAAAAAGTAAAAACAAAATATTAATATTGTAGCCAAAATGTAATTTATGCTATTTGATCCGTTTATAAATGCATTTGATTGTTTTAAAATGTAATATTTTTGTATTTTATCCGCATTAAATCGATAATAGTCTTCATTCAAAATAAAATGAGATAAGTTATGAAGAAACCGGTTAAACGTTTAAGGGCACATCAGAGTTTTATTTATTTATTTTGATCTCGGCTCTAAATAACCAAGGAATAATTCTTATATCTATATTTTAAAATCACTTCTAATTTTTAAATATAATTTCATACACAAAATTCAAATAGTGTTTTTTGTCAATTTTGTCTTCAAAGTGCGGCTTTAAATTGAACATATAACTTCGTTTTTGTTACGAGGCGTGCTGTCAAAACGAAATTTAGTGAGGAGCAAGATTTCGGAACAGATGTGCTTGTAGTTGCAGTCCACTATCAAGGCTGTGTTGTTTAAAATGGAGAATATAAACCTGAAGTGATATAATCTATAATTGAGGACCCCAGAAGCCAACGAGTATAAGTAACAAAATTGAAAAAATTGAACTAAGTGCACAGACGACCTGGAAATATGCTCTTTTCTTTTCATGTAAAGAAACATAAGTGATTTTCTAATTATGTGTTATGTTTTAGAGATCAACCACTTTTGCCGAATAATGATCAATACTGATTGATTATAAATTTAAAGAAAATTGCACTCTACTTTTTTCACATTTATTGAAATAAGAGTTCAAAGACCACCGTGAAACAAGCAGCAGTTTCCTATTTCAATTCAGTCAATTATTACTGACGTTAAATTTTAACGTCAATCATCTTTGAACTCAATTTACTCCAAATCGAAATTTTGTCACTTGTACCCCTTGGCTTCTGACGTCCTCAATTCTTTTTGTCACAACACAATTTGGAGATAATTAGGATTCCGTACTTAAAAAGTAAAAACGGAACCATAATAAGATCACTCCTGTGTCTGTCTGTCACAGACATTTTACTCGTAAACTATGGGACGTGGAAAGTTTGAATTGGGGGAAGTAATAACGACTATTGACCCAAATATTTCCAGAATATTAAACATTTATAAATATATTTAGTAAAAATGTAGAGGGTCAAATTGAGTTACTTGAAAAAAAACTTTTCTTTGTATATCGTGTGGGGTACCGTGTGAAAGCTTTCGTAACGATGAATTAAAAAATACGTTTCTTTTAATTTTAGGTATTACATTTTCAAAGATATCGTCGAAAATGTAGCGCAAAAATACGTTCCTCCTCCCCCCCCCCTCCCCATCTAATTCCGAATCTACTGAAACTAAAATTATGAAAAAATTAGAGGTAGTAGACATTAATTTAAACCTTGCAGGAAAATTATAGCGATTACCCTATAGGCCACATAGTTTTTGAGAAAAACGCATTTTTCCGTTACACACAAATTTCGATTTACGGGCATTCAGCAAAAGTGTTGAGCACCGCTGTAGGTAACTATCGTAGCAGAAGTATAAAAGCATCGTTAATTATGGTTTTCGAAAAAATCGTCAGTAATTAGCCGAGATATTAACCCTTGAAGATACGGATGGTTTGGACATACATAATAACAGGGGCGGCGTACTCTATGTACCATCGGCTTTTAAAGCCTAGTTAACAACTTTTAATGATATATAAATGTAATGCAATGGCCAGTAACAGTATAAAAGCAATAAACGTCAAATTCCTAAAAACAGACTAATTTAAGGGGTCTCGGGATTCTTAAAGTTTCAAAATATGTTTAATTTAAATTTTTTTATATGTTAATCTTCTATCTTTTCTGAACATTTTAATATAATTGTTTCCTTCAAATTCTCATTAGAACAGAATTTATGGCTTTTAGAATTATACCCACTCAATAGCTGAAGCAGCGTTTCCGAAACTTTGAATTGATTTTTCTCCAAGTGACGTTTTTGGGCATAACGCGCAGGATATCTCAAAAACTTCTGAATATTTTTTTCATGAAATTTTAAAAACATACATTTCATGTTAATCTGTATAAACTGAACCTAAAATTTCCTTTTTATTGTTCAAATATTTTTTAAGTGATTATGTTGTTGAAATTTTCTAAATTTTGTATTAGCTAAATACAACTTTGTATTAAAAATATAAAAATGCTTTCAATACAAATTTATTTAGGTTCAGGGTAATTATTATAATATGAAGTATAAATAAGCACCAAAATTTTTATTCTAGTTGCAATGCTTATTTTCTAATCGTGCGCGTAAGCTGTTTTACCAATTTTCTGCTTGTCAAATGTCTAACTGTTTGGAGCCGCCTGTAAATGCTAATTCTGCCTCTTGCAATTTTTTAAATACATAAAACTAAAGAACGTACTTATATCTTTCATCTCAATAAAAATTGTGTTTTAAAATCATATACATTTTAAGATATTAAATGTTGAAAATGGTCTCTTTTTTTCATCATTTCCAATTTTAAGAGCCCTGAGACCCTTAATTAGAATGAATAGCATAAATACTATGAGATTCGCGACTAGTTTGCATTGAATTGATCTCTCAATACGCCTCGGGTGACTTTAAAAATTAATTAAAAACCTATCTGGAAAACGCGGCACGGACCAAGGCGGCGTTGCAAAATTGTGACCTCCTTTCGAAGCGTGCTTAGCACAATTCCAAATTTAAACTTTGAACGAATGTTTTGTTTGAGTTACACTGTAGAAATAAAGGCTATTACTACGCCGAATTTAGTTTTATCAAATGCCAAATGAAGTTTAAATATGCACAGCTTTTATTGTCCGTGCCGAATTAAGTTTATCATAAACAGATTAAGATAATATTAAACTAGTCTGATGTGTCAATTCCAAAACTTTCATACATGTTAATACATCCTGATAAATGCAGCACAGCAGCGCCACCGATTAGGTGATTTACATCAAAATCTAATCATGGAGAACTTACGCGAACTTTTAATTGAATTTGAAGTTTGATGAAAATCCGTGCTTTACTTTTTGAGATAGAGTTATTGCGGAAATAGTGAAAAATTCTGCATAGCAGTGGCACCTCTTGGGCAATTTACAACAAAGACTTATCAGGATCAATTTATATCAGGGACTAACTGAATCTAAAGTTTGATGAAAATTTCTGCACTAATTCTTGAGATACGGCTATTGCGGAAATCGGGAAAATTGCAGCATAGTAGCGACACCTGTTGGGCGATTTACACCAAAAACTAAACAGCACTAATTTATATTGGAGCTAACCGAATCTGAAGTTTGATGAAAATTCCAGCATTAGTTCCTGAGATTGAGCTATTGCGATAAACATGAATAATGCAGCATAACAGCGCCACCTACTGGGCGATTTACACCAAAAAGTTATCAGCATTGAATTATATCAAGGACTAACTGAATCTGAAGTTTTCTGAAAATCCATGCATTACTTTTTGAGATATGGCTATTGGGGAAATCATGAATAATACAGCATAGCAGCGCCAGCCGCTAGGCGACTTACTGCAAAAAGTAATCAACACCAATTTATATTAGGGACTAACTGAATCTAAAGTTTTATTAAATTCCGTTCAATAGTTCATAAGGTAGAGCGCCCACAAAATTTGTGTCACACACAGACAGACAGATAGACTCACAGACAGACATTTTGTAAAAACATGTTTTTCGTGACCTCTGTCCCGAAAAACGTATAAATCCGTCAAAAACCGGAATTCGAAAATTTTCACGAATCCAATACTTTACTTTCTTCTTGTAAAGATAGAAGAAAGTAAAAATGAGCTATATTTGATATTATCTAGGTTCCATATCTCTTTGAACTTTCACGGTATATCCATTTGCATTTTTCTAGTACATACTGTCATACCCAAATTTAGAAACGGTTTTTTTAATAATACAATTACTAATTCATATACACTGCTCAAAACAATTAGGGGAGCACGTGGTTTTAACGGAATTATGCAAATATATATACCGATAAGTGACGTAAAATAAAACATCCATAATTTAAAGCATAGTAGAAAACAGATAAATAAAACTTCACATGCAAATTAAAGTTTACGACGTCAAAAACTAGAAAAAGGAGATAAGTGCAGAAATCAGGATTTTGCAGAAACGCCTGTTTCACTGTTTCAGTTGTAAAATTCAATTGCTCCGCTTGTGTTTTGAGAAAAGGTGACTTGAAAATGTCACAACAATGTGATTTACCGGAATCCATGGCTTGGCGTGTTCTAGGGACAGCTGAATTTGGGTAAACACATGGAAGTGTAACGAACACTGCTGAAGTCGCAAGAAGTGTCAATGCAAGGCTGTGCAATCCATTCCAAGACACTTGGAATGGTAGACGTCGACAAGGGCAAGGTCGGCTATGTACTACCACAGAAACTGATGACCGATATATCCTGTTAACAGCTCGTCGAGACGGAACGGACAATTGTACTCTGCTGCGAACACAGTTGTTCTTGGCCACAGGACGAAAGGTGTCCAGCCAAACTGTCCAAAATAGGCTTCGTCAGAGAGGTCTCTATGCACGGCAATGGTCTGTATTACGTTTATCCCAAGCAGCTGTGCGGCCCAAAGAAGGTAGGCAACTGAACATCGAGTTTGGAAGCAACGCTATTGGAGTCTCATTCTGCTTAGGAACGACTCCCGATTCAGTCTGGATGTAACATTTGATGTGTTTTGGCATAGAGAGAAAGAGGTACTCAAAATAATCCCACATTCGTTCGTGAAAATTCACATTACATACAAGGTGGGTTAATGCTATGGCTGGAATCAGCATTGGTGGACATACGGGCCTGTATATCATTCGGAATGGCACTTTGACGATCCGAAGTTATACAGACAAGATAATGAGACCTCATGTCGTATTTATCTTGCTGCAATTAGTGATTTCTTTTATTCCATGCATGATAAAGCCAGACATCATACAGTTCGTCCCGTGGAAAACATGCTTAAAGCTAAAAGAATACAGCGTATGGAATGATCAGCATGCTCTCCTTACCTAAATCCGATCGAACATGTTTGGAACATACTCAGGCGACGCAATGCTGCGAGACCAAGGCCTTCTTTTACTGTCCGGAACGTGGAGATTGCAATTCTTGAGCAGTGGAACAGTATTCTCCAAAATTCTATCCATAACCTCATCGCATCCATGGAAAACAGGTGTGCAGCAGTCTTAGCTATTCGACGAGACCATACGTCATATTAAAAATCTTGCATTATTTCTAAACAATACTTTTTTTTTTATCATTTACATGAAACCAGATTGCTGCCCTAAACCATCTTTTCATGTTATTTCCATCTTTTCAAGGAATAAAAGCTCCCTTATAATTGTTTTGCGTCTTTTTTTCTGTATTGAGCATTGATACACGTGTACTATCAATTTTATGCCCATACATGGCTGTCCTGCACTGTTCTCTTCACTTTTTTGCTTGCTCCCCTAATTTTTTTGAGCAGTGTATTTATTCTACGGAACCCTCTGTGCGCGAGTAATACTCGCACTTGACCGTTTATTTTTAAATATATATCCATAAAGAGCAATATATAATTGTAATAATAAAGAAATATTTGCAAAACTGAAAATAAGTTTCTACCGAGTTTTCAAAATGAAGAACTGAAACAGTTGTTTCGATTTTTGGACAAGGGATCGCAGCTGTCCTCAACAGATAATTCTTAAACATTATGAACGCTAAAAGAAACACACAACTGAAAATTCTCCCCTGACGAAAATACCTTAGTTCCTTTTTTTATGTTTTTTTTCTTTTTTTTTTGTGACTATAGAATAATAAATATATATATATATATTTTCAAAATCACTGGAAAATTAGACAATCTGGTTAATAAAAGGTTCCTTCTTTACTCCTTCTTAGCCAGTTCGCATGATTTAGACTATGAATATAAATAAAATGGTATGAATGCATTCAAAATTTAAAAAGGTTGAAAAATGTGTAATTTGATTAGTTTTTCATTTTTTTTATATGAATGTTTAAGAAAAACCAGTAATGTTTAGCAAGATAGATTCCTAAATATCCAACATAAGTTTAATATAGTAACAGTTTAGTAAAATAAATTATAGTCTGTAGTTTAACACTATTTATCTGTTTCAAAATGTGCAGTATTCCTTTACCACCCCAATTTTCCTGTTTTAGAATACTGATTTTTTTTGTTGCAAAAATGCTCCTAAATTCTTAAAATCGGCAACTCGAATGCATAGGAATAAGACAACAGTGGATTCGTGATTATCTGACGCTCAGCAATGCGAAGGATTTGGTTAATCAATACTCCCACTTCTACAAAGTTAATGTAAACAGGCTGTAACTCGAAGATCTTGTTAAGTAGCATAAACTAAGAATTCTAGGTAGAATTATGCACATAAAGTAGGAATGAATTTACATGATGTTTTTCATTAATTTCAATAGAAAAATGAATAAAATGTGTGTAAAAACTATTTTCTCTTAAAATAGCTCTAAAATGTTTACGATCAGTGTTTTTAATCAAATTTGCATTCGATAATATACATAATTTAAAAATAAATTTTATTAGTTCATTATTGTAGTCAAAGCCGCTGAACCACACAAAGTGCTTCGCACAGGGTACAGCCGGGCGTTTCGCGGGCTGCCATGGTTCCACCGTTTTGCCAGATACCGAAGAATGCTTCATTTCTCGTGCAGCTCAAACAACAGTATGTACTAGAGATGTGTCATTTGTTGAGGAACGACTCCAAAGGAACGATTCCGGCAGTGAAACTGAAGGAACGATTCCATTCTGTAAAAGGGATTCGGTCCTTTTCTGAACGATTCCGAAAAGGAACGACACCTCGGAATCGGTTCTTTTCGGACGGTTCCTCGGAATCGGTCCTTTTCGGAACGGTTCCTCGGATTTGGTCCTTTTTGGAACGGTTCCTCGGATTCGGTCCTTTTCGGAACGGTTCCTCGGATTCGGTTCTTCTTGGAACGGTTCCTCGTAATCAGTCCTTTTCGGAACGGTTCCTCGGATTCGGTCCTTTCCGGAACGATTCCTCGGAATTGGTCCAAAATGTACCGACTTCGAAAAGGACCGATTCCCGGAGTCGTTCCGAAAAGGACCGATTCCTCGGAGTCGGTCCATTTCGGAATCGTTCCAAAAAGGACCGATTCCGAGGAACCGTTCCAAAAAGGACCGAATCCGAGGAACCGTTCCGAAAAGGGCCGATTCCTTGGGAATTGGTTCTTTTCTTGTAGACTGGCCAGTTTTAATAAATTAAAATACGCTATTTTATTTCAAAATAACAGATTTTGATTCTATTAAAGCTGACTTTATTGCCAAAATATCCTTCTAATGTGTGTGCCCCTCCCCCCCCCCCTCCTCAAAAAAAAAGAAAAAAAAAGAAAAGTAAAGAAAGAAAGAAAAAAGAAATTGAAGTGCGGGGCGGAGTAGGGCGTTTAATAAACATTACTATTTCATCTTCTTGCGCTAAATTAATCTGAAAGAAATAAAAAAAATATTTTATACGAATTGGATTTTTTACACCTGAGTGAAAAAGGGCCCGAGATGGGATTCGAACCCAGAAACTTTGCGTGCTTTACCAGTGGCGTAGCCAGGATTTCGTTTCGGGGGCGGTCCAAAAATTTTCCTTCAGGTTATACATAGTAAAACTTGTCAAGATAAAATCGCAAGTATTGGTGAAAATAGGTTTTCGTGTTTGGAGGTGCAATTGTATAGTATTCTTTTCGATAGTATCGTGGAACATACCCGTTTAAGACAGAATTCCGTTATAGGCAGGTTCCATTCTTATAAGTTTTGTGTATTTATATAAATATACTTATTTATATTATATGAATAGTAAAACCTGTCAAAATAGCAATTATCTCTAACAGAATCCTGCCTAAAACGGAAGCGGTACATGGTCTTAATATGTATTGCCATACAATTAAATTTACTAAAATCCTATGTCTGAAAGGAGATTTTCACCGCTCTTTAGTGCAACAAAGTAAAACCTCTGAAAGCAGAATCTTTCTATACCGGAATCCTGTCTCAAACGGAAGAGTTTCTGCAGGCTCCCAACGAAACGAGCAATAGGTCTTATTGCGGTAGTGTATCTTAGAAGTATAATTAATTACACTTCTTTAAACGGAAGCCTGTCTAAAATGGAACTTTTTTCCAGTCCCTTCCGATCACGTCTTGACAGGTTTGACAGTATAATAGAAGTATTTTGAGTAACTTTAAGAATTTAGGTATATCCTTATTTAATATCTTAATTTTAAAAAAAAGCATGGATAAAAAAAAAGTAAGATCAATCTCTGTAACTGCAGCTAATAATACATTGGAGTTACATTAATATTTATGAGTGAAAAAGATTTTATAAACATTATGATGTAAAAAACTGAGCGCGTATGAAGAATATTAATTTATTTAGCAATTATTAGTAATTTATTTAAGTTAAGTTTCATAATACATAACATTTGCCTACAATAAAGTTAGGATCAAGTGGTTAAGTTTAAAACTGCAATTTCCATGTTTAATTTCTTGCCATTGAATTAAAAACTTGCGCTGTAATAAACATTGGATAATGATTTCACATAAGTGCCAGTGAGTCGGTAGTTGCGAGTTTTTGAGATAAGGTTTTAATCTTTAAGAAAAAGATCTTGCAATTTCAACTTACACAAACTAATAATGTAAGAAGCACGCTAATCAAATATAGTTCATGCCAGGGTTACCAGTTTAGCCTCCACTTTTAATTCGAAATTTCAAATTCACACCAGAAATTTTGAAAGAAGAATCTTTACCTTTTGTAATCACAAAATTTCTGTCATAAAGCAAAAAATACTATTTTTATTTTCTGGTGCGAATTTGGATTTTCTTAATGAAAATGGGGGCCAAACTGGCAACCCTGGTTCATGCTGAAAAAAATAGTTCTGTTACAATTGTCTAAAACAGCCATTATACTTCTTGGTTTCTATTTTTTGCCATTTTTGATACCATATTCGATATAATAGTTGCTTCCGATATCTAGTCGTCTTTGGAAGTTAAATTTTTGTAACAAATTTACTTGTGATGGATTAGCACGCTTTTGGAAGTATCAGGATGTGTAAAAAATAATTGTAGTTTTTGTTATCGTACTTCACAACCAATTTATTTTGGATATTTCGAAACAGTTTCAGAGCATTCTTCAAGTTCAGCAGTAAGCTCCGGACTTTGATACGTGGATTAGCTTCAATTCGATTTCTTATTGTTAAAGACCAAGTGTCACCCAAGACCTTCTCCATACACAAAATTGTTATTGTCACCATGACTGGGGTCAAAGGAAATGTTGAATTCAGACTTTTTTTGTGTGGGATTTCTGAAGCTCTGGAAGGGACACTTCGGAGTTCCGTGGAGGGTGCAGCACTTCTAGACCATTAATAAGCATAAAATCTCAAATCTTTCGTTTGCACCCTTCACCCGTTCGGGACTACCATCTTTTATATGGTTTTTATTCCTTTGACACCACTTTTTGTCAAATAATTAAATTTAGTTTATTAATCGAAAAAATGTCTTAATAAAATAAGAAAAATTTTACTTTTAATTTTTAGTGGTATTAAAAACAAGTTCTGTAAGCACCTTTTGAAGATGCATATAGGCACCCATATGGTCCCGGAGGGGTTAAACAACTTGACATGAGGATCAAAAACCTTATCTTTATATGCACTGCTGGCCGTTAAAATAGCAACACCATGAAAGATTGAAAATACAAAAAAGATATTTATTGTACGTAAACTGTATGACATGAAAACAAAATGATTAAATTTGTAAACAGTTTGGGGGTTTACAAGGATGCGCAATTGATAGAAACAGCTGCTCCCCCTGGCAGCTAAAACGGTCCTTACCCGGCTAAACATGGAGTCGAACTGGGCTTGGAGGGCAGAAACGGGATACTCATTCCATGCTGCTTCAAGTCTAAGCCACACTTCATCAAACGTATTAGCTGGAGAAGGGTGGCGGGCTAGTCTCTAAGCAATTCATAATCAGATGTTTTCAATGGGTGACAGATCTGGAGACCGTGCAGGCCAGGGCAGCAATCAAATATCCTGTGTATCGAGGAAGGTCAGAACACGACGTGCAATATGTGGTATTGCGTTATCTTGCTGGAAGATGGCGTTTGGCAGGCCTCGAAGACAAGGCACAACCACTGGACGTAAGATGTTAAAAATGTACCTATCTGCGTTCAAATTACCGTCGATCCAAACTAGACATGTGGATGTCGTGTACCCAATGGCTGCCCAAATCATCACAAAAGGTGCAGGTCCCTTATGCCAATATCGAATGCAAGCAGGCGACAGGCGTTTTCCTCGAAGCCTCCATACGGCCATCAGAATATTGCACGTAGAACCGGGACTCGTCTGAAAATACGACATTGTGCCCGTCATGCATCCAGCTTTGACGTTCGGCGCACCAGAGTCGCCGACTCTCTCTATGCTGCATTGTCAAGGGAAGCCGCAGTACTGGTCGCCGTGCTGACAGTCCAAACTGCTGCAAACGTCGTCACACCGTACGAGCGGATACTATGGGTGCACTTCAAACATGCCCATTTCCTGACTAATGGTTCGTGGTGTGGTTGTACGGTTTTGCAGGGCCGACCTCACAATATGTCTGTCCTCTCCGGTGTTAGTCATGGGAGGGCGTCGAGATCCTGCATGACGTTCAGTATGACCCTCAGAAATCCATTTATTCCATATTTGCATGACAGTGGTTGGATTTCGACCAGTGGAACGGGCGATATCATGGAAAGACAATCCACACTCTCGATAGGCAACAATACTGCCTCTATCGAATACCGACACTTGGTGGTAAGCATTTCTTCTTATTATTCGAGGTATAACACGATATTCTGAGCAAAGACCGACCTTACCAAGCTCGTTCCGAATGAGAAATCCACTACGCAACTTTTCTTTTATTCAGTGCTTCAGATGTCGTTTCTCCCGCCTGCCTCATCTAAATGCACTGAAATGCTAATCATTTACATATTCCAGCATCTTCTTCCTTTCATGAGATTTTGACGTTCGTCAGATCATTCCTTCCTAGTGTTGCAAATTTAACTGCCAGTAGTGTATTTCAGAATTCACAGTTGCACTGGTAAAAATGTGTAGGTATCTGTGTGTCCATTCAAACTGATGCTCACCCATACCATGATTCTACGACCTTTGTATCTATACCTTTCACGGATGTTTGCAGCTTTATTGCATGTGTTTTTCCTTCCATATGATAACACGTCTGCAATAATTCTCCAAACAAAATCAGGATTCATCGGTAAAGAGAACTCGACCCAGCCGTGGTACTCCAATGACGATGATCTCTGTACCACTTTACCGGGCGCATTTCGATGCCGGAGTTAGCGGAATACAAATAATGGGTTTCCTTGTATGCATCCCTTTTTTATACAATCTGTTACTCTCAGTAAATCTGTATAGTCGAGTTCCTGTTGCTGCAGCGAACTCTCTTGCAATCTGAACTGACGTCAGTTGCCTGTTTCTTTTAGCAATCGTTGCCCCATAACGGTCCTGAGAATCTATTGTGGCACGTTTTTTACCTTGACCTGGTTGTCTGTGCACATTACCAGTGTCTGTTAACCGTTTCCATATTCTTGACATGACGCTTTTAGCTATTTTTAAGTATTTCCAGCTTCCATTCTACCTATCACACGCCATTTCTCGCAATCGGTCAGATGTCTTCTGGACAACATATTCCACCTACTACAAGCGAAAATTTTACCCAACTACACGTACAATCCTTGAAATTAGACTTTAAATCACCCACATGCAACCTTTGAAGTTAGACTTCAAATCACCTACGTGCAATCTTTTTCACACATGAACCGAAGGAACGGGCTGAAAAATTTACATATTTTTCTGTAACGAAGGCTAATCCCATTGGACTACGTGATAACGTTGACATTGAGTTACCAATCAATCACCTTTCATTGAAGTTCCCTTAATAGAATTAACACAAAGCACCTTTTTATGGTTATTTCTATAACTTTTCTTGACAGTGTATTTTGAAAGTGGTAACAAATAACCAGTCCAAAAATAAAGTTACTTTTATTAATTGCTTGCAGCAGATTTAAAATAATTGATAATATTGACAGTTATAAAGTAAATAAAGATAAGGGTCGCGAAACTCAACCAATGTGCCATTATTGCGTTCGTGTAAACTCATCTTTCCCATAAGTGTCGGCAACAGTTGGTCCCATCGAAGTCCAAGATAAAGAAGTTTTACGTTTAATCTAGTTACACAAAATTTGTGTAAACGGAATAGCAGGTATACTTGCATAGTTGTCCTTCCGTCTCGGGACATTAAAATGTTCCCGTTTACGAGAGGATTCCGTGTTCATAGAAAATCTGCCAAGAAGGAATCACAATTGGAACAAGTTTCATTCCATATGGGTTTCAAACGTAAGCAAGTATAAATATATAGTGTTGTTTTCGTCGAATCTTGAATTGTTTTCCTTTGAGATAGGTCATCTTCACAGATTTTACTGTAATGCATTTATGCTCTTCAGAGGTGTACTATAGAGTGAGTACGTTTTAGCAGTCTTAATGGATAAAGTGAAAACGGAAAGTGTTTATAACGGAAACCTGTCTAAAACGGAAATGTTCGTAGTCCCGTCGGATGACATACCTTTGAAAATTGTACCTTCTAAGACGAACACCTGTTTAAAGCGGAATTTTTAATAGGTTCTTTGTGATTCCGTCTTAGCCGTTTTTACTGTTGTATCCACGATTAAGTAAACTAGTTCTTCGTTTGGGTTCGGGGGGGGGACCCCCTGGACCCCCCTCCCCTTGGCTACGCCACTGTGCTTTACCGATTGAGTACCTGGACCCCGAGGGTAATGGAACACCATGTGTACTTTAATACACTAATACATTTTCTAATTGGTAAATGTATCATACGAAATGAATTTTTTGTAAATGAATTCTTAAGGCTGTTCTCAAATCCAAAAGGATAAATTTGTGACAAAAGTTTTAATTTATTTTTATTCGAAAATGCATGAAACGAGCAGGTGTTGTTGTTCAGAAACTATGTAATCGAGCTGTTTTTTTCCGGTTTTTTTTTTTTTTTTTTTTTTTTTTTTTTTGCAAACGCAATAGGCCTTTCAGAAAATAGTGTCAAAGTGGGCGTTTTGAACCGAATTTCCGCGCGAAAGAGGCATCATTTCTCTAAAATGAGTGAAAAACATGTTTGTCACGTGATCAAAATCGATTATAACTCAATAGGTAATTTACTGATCAAAAGATGGAAAACACAGTTCGATTCCAAATCGCTTCCATGGTCAAACATTCCAATTTTATATCTTTCCGTTAAAAAATGAATTTGTAAATGTGTCAAAACGTTTTACGCTTGTTGAGCAGATCACTTAAGAACAGCCTTAAGAAAAACAAAGAAAATGCTTGTTTAATTACTAGTGAAAAATATTTTTTAAAATCTGACTAGAAACAGTTTTGAATAATGTAAGAAATATATCACTAGGCCATAAAAATTGCATTTTAATAGGATAATAATAACTGATTTTCAATTATTTTAATAATTGTAGAGTTACGCGCTTTCATGCATATTTCACTATTTCATGTTTTTTCCTCAAACATAATTTCAATTTGAGAATCCTCTTTGTCAAAATAAATATATGACCAGCTACGAGCGCTCGAGTACCACTTTATTTCCACAGTTTGGCGTCTTGTTTTTCTCTCCTGAAGAAGATGATTAAAAAAATCTCGAAACTCCCTAAGATTGTTGTTTTAATCAACTTACATTGAGGTTTATTACATAGAGTAAAATCTGTTAGAACAAGGAATTTTTGTAAAACGTTTCTTTCTTTCTTAAGATAATGAATATTTCAAAAAGCATAATGTCTAATAATAATAATAAGATAACAGTAACAGTGGTGGGTGGGATTGAAATAATTTAACCGCGGTTCGCTCTCTTAATGGCCGTTTTGAGTATAAAAACGGGAAAGAAAAATCACGTGCTACATATAGATTATTTCAAATGAAAATCAAATTTCAAAGTAATTGCTTAAAAGGCGCAAAGGCCAACATAGTGAAAAAGATTCCAAGCCGGGACTCGAACCCGGGCCATCAGTATAACGCACTGCCGTTCTACCGACTAAACCACTTGGAACGATACGCAGCTCGGAAAATTTCTCACTATTATATGTTGGCAAGGCTACAAACGCAGCACAAGATGGAATATTTATCGTGAGCCACCGACCTGGGGCTAACACGAAACATAATTAAATCCAGCATCGATAGAAACTATATTAATACGTGGAAATTATTCGTGAGAATAATTTTAATAACATTTTAATGACATTAAGCTATTTCAAATGCATTAAAATTGATATATATCACTGAATTGCACTACAAGATGATTGCTATAGAATAGGGTGTTTCACTTCTGAACCAGATCCTGAAGGCGGTGATAATAATGTTGATGAATTATGCAAAATATCCTGTGTGCGTAAAGTTAGGGAGCTGAGGAGAAAGACGATAAAGGGGATAAAGTTATTGAAAGTACGGACACTGGAACAAAAATGTAACCTACTTTAACTAGTTACATAGTAACCAGTAGGGCCATCCAAATGAAAAATGAAATTAAGATTACCTAGAGGTAGATTTTGAAGAGGAATCTATGAGACTAAAAATTACTAGACCCTGGTGACAAATATCAGAGCAATAATAAAATTTCCTATACAGGATGTCCACTCTCAACGCTAATTCCTCCAATAGCTAATTCCTAAACCGTTAGTCATAGCCATATAGTTCCAATTACAAAAATGTTTTAAATAGGGGTAAAGAAGTATTTAAAAAGTGATTTGGGTCAATAGAATCATTTCTTGAAAAATTATGAAATTTAATTTTTTATACGATCCCCCGGTCCTTCAAGTTATAGTTGGTAAAACTTTCCTATTACACTTATAAGTAAGACAAATAAAAGTCCTATTATTCTACGACTAAAACTGACCGAAGTAATGGCTGTTTAAACTTGGAGCATATTTTTTGCTGCGAAATAGGAGTCATTTACAAATTTACTAGAAATATAAATAATCTTCAGATATATAAAAAAAATATTTGATAGTAAAATTAACATTGCATTATAAATTTGAAATCTATAATCATTCTGAAATATTAATGCAAAATATACAGCTTGTACTAAACATATAACGGGAAAAAAATAATAGAATTTTCGTTAAATAAAATGTCGAAAAGCAACAGCCTCGATTCTTTACACACTGAATACAAAAATGGCCTTAATTTTTTATCACAAAGTACAGATTTTTTCTAAATCGTAAATTTGAAAGCTAAAAAGTGAAAAATTTTCGGAAATCTGATTCTGATAGTATAAAATAGACGTGATTGTTATTTCTTTAACTTTTGATAATTGATTTTTATGTACTTTTTACCATTGAATCCGAAAATGACCTTCATTTTTAACCATCACGTCAGGAATTTTCGCAAATTGTAAATTTCAAAGTTTAAAAGTTCAAAGTTTTAATTGAACCTCTTCCCTTCCCACATCATCGGATCCCCGAGCTGTTTAGCTGTAAGAATCCCAGTATAAGCCAAAAATTGAATAAATTCTTGAATTAAATAAAATTAAATTGAATAAAAGAAGTTTTACATCCATTTTATAGTATCAGATTTTCGCTATTTTTATAACTTTGAAATTTACCATTTACAAAAAAGTCTAACATGATGGTTAAATATGAAGGTAATTTTTACATTCAGTGCTAAAAAGCACATACAAATCAATCGTAAAAGTTAAAAAATACAACCATCCACTCTATTTTATAGTATTAGCTATTTTTTCAATTTTGAAATTTACTATTTTGAAATTTACTATTTGCGAAAAATTCTGACATGATGGTTAAAAATGAAGATAATTTTCGGATTCAGCGCTAAAAAATACATAAAAATCATAATTTTAAAAATACATAATTTTAAAAATAAAAAAACACAACCATCGCAGTATTGTGTTATCTTATCTAAAACATTTTAGTAAACTTGTTGGCAGTAATCTATCCGAAATGTTTTGTGTTACCCTGTAAAATAAGTACATAATGGTAAGTACTGAAAATCATAATAATATTACATTGTCATCTGATTTACGTCAATATGTAAAATTTAACCTCGATCGCATATTTTAAAGTGAGTTGAATTTCGAATACAAATTTTGAACTGGAAAAACATACATACGATCGTTTCAAGTTAACCCGTTACCGGCTGGTGTTGTGTTCACGCAACAGTCAAAATAATTGCTCATGCTTACATTAATTACTTTGTCACCACTATTTTACAATTAAAAAAATTGCCTTATTTATTGGCAAAAATTTCGATATTTTAATAAAGCGGAAATTACCTTTCTGAATTTGTGGTGACAAGCGACTTTCAACAAGAAATTTGAAAATTCCTACTTATAGTTTTGGCGGTTAATAGGTTAAATAAAAGCTTATAAAATAGCATAATTTTTGTTAAAAAAATTATGAAAAGAAACAGCTTCAAATCCTTACAAAAATCTGTCGTAATACGATTTCTTTCAAAGCGCAGCTACACATGAAATAAATCCTTCAAATACTTTAAGCACTTTGTTTACGACCCCTAGGAGCATGGCTAAACTCATGTGTATTCGGATGCAGAAAAGTGGCATAAGTCTTGCATTTCAAAGTTTCGTATAACTTCATGAATTTTAGTGTTAGATGAATGGGACTTTTTTGTCTTTCTTTTAAGAGAACAGGAAATTTTTACTAAATATCTCTTATAGGGCGGGGGACCGTATAAAAAATTAAATTTCGTAACTTTTTTAGAAATATTTTTATTGATCCAAACGACTTTCAGAATAATTTTTTACCTTATTTAAAACATTTTTGTTTTAACATACAACAACACACAATTGGAACTATAGGTCTATGACTAACGGTTTAGGACTTAGCCACTGAACATCTTTGAGAGTAAACACACACTGTATAAAATAATAATATAAATGGACGGTCATTTGACGACATATTTTCAAGAGAAACCAATGATTACACTGAAAATCGAATAGACCTTGCACCGCCTTAAATTTCCAAGAGGAATTATGCTTTATACCATAAATCATAAAGTTAGAAATAACTGCAAATTAATTGCACACACTGATCAATGAAATGAATTCTTAAAAACAAAATCATCTGTCCAAAACATTGCAAAATTAAGGCGACTGGATGCGTAAGAAAATGGATGGGTACATAAGAAAATAAATTAGTAAAAAATATTATGGATTGCATGTGGTTCTCTTTATCTCGGAAGTGTTTTTTTCCCGTTCGAATCCTATATTTTTCAAAATCGTTCTTTTTTTCTCGGAATCGTTCTTTTTTTCTCGGAATCGTTCCTTTTTTCTCGGAATCGTTCCTTTTTTCTCGGAATCGGTCCTTTTCCTCGGATTCGTTCCTTTTTTCGGAACGATTCCGGCTGGAACGATTCCTTAAAAGGAACGATGTTGCCCATCTCTAGTATGTACAGTTGTGGGGAAAATGTAAACACCCCCTACTAACTCCTCAACAAATTATTGTAGAAGAAAGTTACTGGTACCGAACTATTGGAAATAAAGTCTACTTTTAAATGATGTATATACAATTTGCTTAGGGGGCATTTACATATTAAAATGAACCCAAACTTTATTTTTTTCAACAGCAATACCCAATTTTAACAAGATATTTCAAATCTTCGGTTCAAACTATGCCCAGACATCAAATTTCAAGTCATTTGAATGATAACATTTTTTAATTATAAACATTCAAAATTTAGTGCTTCTAATGTTAAATAATATTTCCATATTTTTATTAATATCTCCTGAAATTGTACTCCTAATGTGCTAATTTTTTCTATAGCAATAATACTAAAATACTCAAACATAAACACGTTGAATTTGCAATTTTTATAATTTTATGATATGAATTATGAAATTAATATTCGAAAAAATTATGAATTTCAACCTACAATTTTATTGATGGATTTAAATTTATTAAGTCCTGCTTTATGAAAATGCAAAATTTCACATGTTTCTTCCAAGTAGTTTTCAAATTATGCTTAAAAAACGGCAAAATGATGGTTTAAGTGATCTATGATAGAAATGTCTCTATGCGTCTATGATAGAAATGACTAGATATTTTGAAATTTCTTATGCTATCCTGTGATCTAGCATTCTTCAATGACTGCTTGAGTGGCGCTTAAGATGCCTTGATCAAGAAGGGGGCTCTCTCGATCAACAATTGTGTACCGAACTTCAATTAGGACACAGCCCCTGAAATACGCTCGTTTTAAAATAATTAATTTCTTGGAAACTTATCGTACGAATTGCATAAAAATTTGCTTTTTAGGCTAATTGAAAAGCGTAGAGTTCATTTGTGCTGTCAGAATTGTGTACTGCTATTGAAAAAAGTAAAGTTATGGTTCGTTTTAATATGTAGATGGCCCCCTAAGCAAATTTTATATAGATCATTTAAAAGTAGACTTTATTACCAATCGTGTGGCGCAAGTAACTTTCTTCTACGATAATTTTTTGCAGAGTTAGTAAGGGGTGTTTTTTTTTTTTTTTTCCACGACTGTAACAGCTAGGAAGATCATGTTTCGAGGTTACACTCTCATGGCCAACTAACCCACAGATAAAGTTTGTAGGCACTGTCCTAACCCTTTTCGCTTGTCTTTGCCCAGAGTTACTCCCGGCATGGAATCGAGTACTAGAATCGACATTACCCGTAGAGCACCTACAAGTATGATTGGTATTCGTCAACTCCCGGTCGAATTTTCTGAGACATTTTCAGGCTCATTTTTAAAAGTAAAAACATGAAACTTGCTGAGGTGATTTTTGAAGAGATGTATAAGAGGCCGTGTGATTTCATTTTTTGCTCAATTAATTAGAATTTCGTTTTTAAACAATTATTTCCTCAGTATGACCCTTATTTTTTTTTTCATTCCCAAGTTTCCCGCTTCGGAAAATTCGATTCAAAACGCCAACTGCGGCAACATTTTTTTCAATATTTTCTGCGCTTAACAAAAAATCGAGAAGCACGGTACATTATTCAGTTTCTAAATAAGAGAATTTCTCAGTTTGATGCGTTTGAGAGCAAAAATGAATCAGAAAATAAGCAGTTTGGATTGGAATACACCCTTAAGGGACCGATTAAGAACATCAGGACAATCTTCTGGAAGAAAGGTGCTTTGAGGAATTTCAGCAAGTTGCGAATTTTAAAACTTGGAGCGGAGGTTTATAAACTTTCCTTAGCTTAGAATTTTATGTTTTGTGAAATATACTGGGCTTTTCATAAAGAACTCGCTAATTTTAAGATTTAATAATGCATTAACTGTAATAAATTTAAAGATGAAATAAATAACATGTTTATGAGATATCTGGTAAATTTGATATACAGTATTTTTTAAATAGTTCTAAATTTCTTTAATAGCTGCACAGTCTGAAACTGTAAAATTGTTCAAAATAACTTCAAAATTTGAAATTTTGGCAAAATATTCCTTTCACTTTTCAATAGCTAAATAAAATAAAGAGTAAAAACTTTATCTTTGGTGTAGTCAAGCACATAGGTTTGAGCATTTTTAGAGTTTGAAAAAGCTCAATGTAAATTGACGAAAATGTGAACTATTTTTTAAAGTACTGTATACAAAATGCCTGAGATACCTGATAAGAATGACATTTATTTTATCTTTATATATATTATAGTTAATGCATTTTGAGTTTTAAAATTAGGAAGTACTTTACGAAACATCATGTATGTGGTAAATAAACAAATACATTAAGTGAAATAAAAAATGTTAAAGAAGGAAAATATGTTTAACTATATTATTATATTTCTTTCTCTGTTCTTTCTATAAGACAAAATGGTATTTCTCCCAACCCTAAATTCCAGACTTTGCTTGTAAGAAATTTTATGAAGCCTCTATTAAGAAAAACCCCATATTTTTTACATAGAAAAAATATAGAATTTTTGGTAAGTTCTGGAACAAGTAGCTTGTAAGTTTTAACAGAATAATAGATTACCACAAAGGAAAATATACTTCTTTTTTTTCAGAGCGAGTTAATTACGTTGAAATTCCATTAAGCAGCGAGCAAACAGTAAACATAACTCCTGTTGTGACAGAAGGTTTTCCAGGCTTTGAAGCTGATATTTATCGGTACTTTTCAAATAAGCTGCAAAAAATTGTTAATAGAAAAAGAATTTTCAGATCAAAATCTCCAAATCCATAAGAATTTTGAATATCATACAATGGATTAGAAAAGTTCTCCCAGGACTTAGAACAGTTTTTTGAAATTTAACTTGCAGCGTGTAATTTTAATAAGTTTAATAAGTACAACTTTAAGATGAAATATTTGTAGTTTAATTCAGTAATATGAATTAAAATAGTAAAAGGATACAAACATAAAAATGTGTTTAAAATCGAAAAAAAAAATTTAAATCATTTTGATATAATATTTAATTTTGGCGGTGACAGATTATTGGGGGTTATCTCTGACTCAGTTTTTCACCTTTTACGAATGAAAGTTAAAAAAATAATAATAATTTTTGTATAATAAAGAACGCGCATAATGTAAAAATAGAATATTCGACATAAAATATATAAATTTCATACATAATTCTAAAATTATGCACATTACTTAAAACTGAAAATTCAATTTTGTAAAGCTGGAGACTTTCTGTTCAGTAGTGAGAAACCATAATTTTATCTTTTTATATTTCAGGAAACAATGATAAATAATTAGAAACCATTAATCCCATTTATAATAAAAATGAATCCTTCAAGATTAAGATAATCATAAAATATTTTTCTTCTTTGGATCAATAAATTCCCAAATGGCGGTTGCGATTTCAATAATGTATACATGTTTAAACGGTAGCATTTTCAGGTGCTCATATGTTAATTTTATCATTATTTGATAATGCTGTGTCTATCTTTGATTAATTTTCTCTGTAACTTTTATAAAAATGGGAAAATCGATACCAAATTTGACCTTATATGTAACACACACAGTGACCGAAATTCAAGCAGTTTTTGATCTAAAATATTTATTACATTTTAACAAACGTGATCAATTCGTGGCGTTTAAAAAAATAAATCTAAAAAAGTTATGTATTTTAAAGTTATGAAAGCTTTAGCATTTCCTGTTAAAGTGGTCACCCTAGTAATACAGCATGTTCGTTTTGAAAATGAACACTGTCAATTATAGAGGGGTTTTTTCATTGTGAAATGTATGTAGAATATTATAGACTATATAATTCTTCAGTGCTTATTGCTCGTATGGCACATACAAAATTTGAAACAGAATTTTTTAAAATTTTTATATTAATAAAGAGACATTCAAAAACACTTGTATTTTGTAAATTAAAAAATATGTTTAGTTTCTTAAAATTTTTTTAGTTTAGTTTCAATAAAGTCATCATCTATTTTTTCCATATTATATGTGTTATTTTGTCATTTAACAATTTTTTAAGTAAAAAAATTAATTTAAATTGAAAACAAAATTACTCAATCCAACATTTTTACACCATTTTTTAACAGCCATTTCCATTTTTATTAATGTTTATTTTTTATATACATGAAGCGCAAATTTAAGAATTAATTCCTAATTTAAATATAAACAGATATTTTTCATTTCACCCATTTTCTTTCTTAAATGCGTAATAAATGCAGAAATGAAAGCTGTGAAAGCCCATTACTTCCTTTCTCCTTTACGCATATTACAAACACATAATACTTTTCGTGCCCATTACTTCCTTCATCGTGAACAGTTATGAATGTGAAAACACAAGATAATTCATTCTTCAAACTCAGGCAGCATGTTTTAAAAATTTTCTCCGCCAACGATCAATACTTAATTCTATTCACGATTTCTATGTGCGGAGTTTTTTGATGGCCCTATTCACGGAGAATACCTTACGTTAGAAATATTATATGACAAATTTTTCTTTCTTCCATTTTCTACACAGCATATCCTTGTCATGTTATTTTCGTGTCTTTAGTGATGAATTTCGTCTAACAATAGAAAAATGAAATAGAAGTACTTTAAAGGGGAGATTTGTTTTATTATTTCTTTTTCATTTCACAATATGTTGGATTTTTTCTTGAGCAAGTTTCACAGTTCTATCGAATGGTTCTTAAAAAAAAACGGCATCTACTCAAACATCACGAGAGAAAACTAACAGCTATATTAGTGTTAGTATAATAAAAAGAAAGTAAAACTCCTTCATTACACTTCAAAGTTGCACTTTTCCCCACATTTAGCTATCTACAATCGCTATCATAAAATTTCAAACATCAATTAAAATTTCAACTATCGAAAACCAAGAAGAGTTCACAACTCCACTATTCATGAGTAAAAACTTGGTGGCGTACCCAAGACTCCACTATAGACAAGTAACAGACTTTCAATTTCAGTAATGACTAGTAAAGCAATTCTCAACATGTATATCTCAGAACGTCACAATTGTTTAACTAAAAAACAATCCATGTCCTCAATATGAGGTCTAGAAAGTTTTGATTTCCTCCAAAACAGAACTTGTACAAAGCCGCGGTTTTCTTTTTCTGAAAAATTTGAATTTTTGACAAGACATGCTTATATTTTAAACCCTTCAATTGTTAAGTGTCTTGATATCTTACATTAAGTCATACAAATCAACAGGTCATAAAACATTAAATATATTTATTGACTAATAATTGCAGGGTTGGAGGATGACCGCCGCCCTGGAAAAATCCCAATTGGAATAATGTAACAAAATTTTACGGGAACTGCAATGCTACATTTCGGCAAATGATAATTTCAACTAAATTTTTTTGTAACTCGAAATTGCTTTTGGATATATATCTTAGTATCCCATATTTTAGCTAAATGTACTTGAATAGTTAATCAATTAGATATATAAAAGACAGAAGCAATGATTTAATATTTTTGTTTTGAAACAGATGTGCAACTTTCCAAATATATGTGAAAGCACACAATAATAAAGATTAAAGTTTGCAAATAACAACTGTCTTTATTTTCGTCGAAAATTATATTTTTCCATGGTTTTAAGCGAATTTTATAGAAGAATTAATTATTATCATGTGAGTACAATAGAACCTTAGTTTTCAAACTGCCCAGTTGCCGAACAATTCGGTTTTTGAACAAGAAATTCGAGCGACATTTGTTTCGGTACTTGAACAGTGAGCGTGTCGTCGTCAAATCGACTGAATGAATAAACTTTGCTAAAGCGAAAAAATTGATTTTTTATTTATGTTTTTTTTTTTTTTTTTTTGGCACGCAAAGTACCACATTCATAAGGTATAATGACTAGCAGCGTTAACAAAATTCATGTATTTTCATATTCGTAATCAGAGAGGATGTTGAATCCGCTGATATTTATTCGGATATTTTTCTATTTACTTTACTTTTTTTCCGAGCACAAAATACGTATACAGAAAATATAATCATCACAGTGGTAACGAATTTCGTGCATATTGAGAATAAAAACTATCAAGTTAACTCAGTGGCCTTTAAAGTCTAGGTTGGTTGGTTGTGTTTATGACGGCCAATTATCAGCACGAGGGATATAGGCCCTAAGGGGTGGGGAAGTGCCCTCCGTGGGGGGGGGTCTTTCTAAAGGAACCTAACCTGTATTTACGCTTGGAAAACCAAGGTTCGAAGAAAACTCCGAACGATTAGGCCGACGAGCGCGATTGGGATCGAATCCAGCATTTCCCATCTACCAGCTTCTAGAGCAGAACCTCTCGGCCACTGGTGGGGCCCTTTAAGATATAAAAAAAGAAGAATGGACTGTTCTAGTCAGTTCCACCGATGAAATTGTAGGTACGGTTTTTGTTAAACTTTCATTGAATTGTTATACAATTGTCATTGCCTCATGTAATATACAATACTGGAATTTTTTTTTTCATATTTTACTGTATTTTACTATACCGTGTATTGTTTGAAACTGGTAAGTACAGAGTGTAACTTGGGAAGTGGGAATCAATTAATCGTATTCTTATGTGATTGATTCTTATGATAAAGTTTGATTCGGTTTCCGGACAATTCGCTTCTCAAACAAGGCTTTGGAACGAATTCTGTTTGAGAACCGAGGTAACATTGTAACAATAAAAAAATGGAATATGCATAAATTAATTTTAATAAACGTTTACGCTCAAATCTACCTCAAATTAGTTATAGAAGAAATAAATCTGGTAATAAACTATAAAACTTAATAACTCTTTGCTACACTGCCAAATTAATAAAACATGACGAATTAACTTCAGATCGAAATATAAAAACGATCCTTTGTCAGGTTCAATTTTTTTTAACTGTTCATTTTTCTAATGTAATCATGACCTAATCATTAATTAGACATCGACGCTATTAATTTTATGGTGTTTATAAGATTTTTTTTAACTTAAATTACCTTATTGTAGTTCCTTGGTACTTTTTATTATGATTTAGTATATAACCTATATAAGGTAAAAGCTACTTTCCACTGCACTGATTGAAACAAGATGTTTTCTCGAGGAAAGTAACCTGAATCATGCAAGAAAATCCTGACAAACCATGCATAGGCTTTCCGATTGTTTTCCGGTTTTTTGTGTAATGTGGCTCAGTGAAAGCATTGGATAGAAAAAAAAATTGGTAAATGAATTTAACTATAACTCGTTATTAGCCGAAAAGATGTATTTTGATAGCTTAGACAGAAATTTGTAGTTACAATAATATCTATAAGAATCACACTTTTCCTAACGAAATTTCAGTTGAGACATCATAGTCTCGTTATAATATCGAGTCTTCCCAAAATCATCATAAGTGGCAAAATATTAAAGCTGCAGGTGTAGAGCTACTGAAATGTTATCCTTTCAGTCTCAGAATTTAAACAGTAGCTATCATTACTTAATTTAACATAATTAATTATTTTTAATATGCCGTTCAATTGTCCAAATGATCATATCAGTTGCAATTTCTGTTTTAATTTGACATTAAAACTAATTTTTGAAATCGCAATACATTTCGACCAATAGTTTCTCTATTTTGGGTTCCTTTAAGAAAGAACCCAGTATTTTACAAATTCATTTCCCAGCAGTGTAGAATAATTAAAATCAGGCTAATTCAGAATAAATACAGACAGAAATATAAGATGTAAATTTTGATGAACTTTAATTGAAAAACGTTAGAAATTGGAAACTAATAAATTTTATAGAATTTTTTTAATATAAAAATAACTCAAATTTTAAAATAAAAGTCATAAAACAGATTGTCTCCTTAAGTTATATAAACTTTTTTCAATTATATTTTGCTGGAAAATGGCTTAAATATCCATTCAAAGTTTATTCATATGCATTTTTATTTAAAAAAAAAGAAATAGACAAGCCTAAAAATCGATATATATATATATATACTAATAAAAGAAAGCTTCACTCTGTCTGTCTGTTGGCGATGGCTAGCAAAATCTACCGGGTGCAAATGTCTGAAAATTTGTATGAGGATACTCCATGGCAGGTCCAGATGCATATGCGCCTCAGAATTTTCATTCATTTTTAATAATTAGCAGAGATATGTATTAAAAACTCATCAAAATCGCATTCTTGTTTCTGAAAATAGGCAAGCACACCCGCGTTTGCTCATTTTCGAGCTTTTCGAAGCCGAGAACCAGAGAAAAGGCAAAGGGCAAGATCGACTTTTATAATTTGTAGTTTTTCTTAGTGCAGTACTGTCTAAAAGTACAAAATACGGAAAAACGGATGCTATATTCTCAAATTTCATACTTTTAAGATTTAAGATTCGTTCGAAAAAAAAAATATTAAATCTTTCAAAGAAAAAAAATCCGAGTTCGAGCTTTTATTTTTCTACCTTACGCCAACCCTAAAATTGGACTCAATATCAGAGATACCGATTTAAAAAAAAAATAGTTTCTTAAACCTGGGATTTTCTTCTTTTCAACGGTGTAATTATATTTTAAAAATACGAATTTTAACTCTTTCAAAAAAATTCGCGATTGCAAGTCACCTCGCACCTCCGGAGACACTCGTTTTTTTCTACGTTAAAAGTAACTAACATCGGTACTTCGAAACAATCTTTTTATTCTAATTTTAAAAGGAAGCTCGTTTGCGCAGCCATTGTCCAGGAAAATATTGTGAAACATAAGGCCTTTCAACTATTTTATATTTGATACTGAGTCCCTTGGAAAATAGTTAACCATACTTCAGATGTAAACTGGAAAGCGCTTACAATGAATGTGGAAATACATCAACATTGATAGATTGAAAGTTAATGAATTTCTTTGCTACTAAATTCATTTCCCCTATTAAATAAATCACAAGTTCATAAAACTGAAATATATCAGAGATAGATATATAATATAAGATGTTTCTACGAAGTTACCTTGATGCTTTTAAGTTGCCAATGCTTCATACTCTTAACTCGATGGAGTTTAAAATATTTAGACTAATGCCATATTTTAAATTTTTAATCGCTTATCTGCTCAGTATCTTCTCTGGAGAACTTATGTTTAATTATTTGATAATAATTAGCCGTTTATATCTTTATCTTTGTGTGAATATTATACTATTTATTCCGCTAAGAAATCAATCTATATATCTATAACATTGTTAGTCTTTGATTAAATGTTGAATAATAAATTTCAGCAGTTTGTAAAATTTAAAGATAAAGGGAATTTAATTTTATTATAAATGTTTGTGATGGTTATATATTATATGTAATTTAATTTTATAGACAGAATATTTTAAAGGCTTGGGTGTAACACAAGGTAACTAACAAAAAGCAAGTTTTCTAAAGAAAATTACAAACAAAACTATCGTGATTGCTTCTTCTAAAACAGGTGATATTTTAAGTTAATTTACAGGCAACATCTTTTATCTGGTAGATTTTTTTTTAAATGGACTTATGTGCAAAGATACTTTGTTTTTAAAATTCATATCTAAAATTTATCTTCAATATTATGGCATATAATTGAGTAAAAATAAACATTATATTTTTAAAAGATTGTCAAAACGGTGTTAAACAATTTTGTATGAGCATCGGGAAAAAATAAAAAATGTAAGTTACGTTCGAGTCATTCAATTGAAAGAAATAATATTGCTTAAAAGTATGTATGAAATATGGCAGCGCATGAAAAAAAAGTAAGAAATAAATTTATTGAGTTAGAAATAAATTTTTCTGAAACTTTCAAAAATCCTTTTTTAGAAAAGCTCATTTCATAAATTATTTAGTGGTATCGGTATAGTAAAAACTAGAGGATACAAAAGTTGCTTACCGGATTCCTGAATATAGGTGAAAACCATTTTTAATTGAAAATTCTAATAGCTTTTTTACATTTAATATGTTTTTTTAAGATTGACCACTAACAAGACCAAGAAGACTTTTATAGAAAAAATATGAATTATAATTTCAAATAAAGTTTTAAAATTCATTAAAAGTGATACTTTCGTATTATCCGCATGCTAAGAGTTGGGTAATATCGGAAGAAATTGCCAAAGATTTCGCTATTTACAACAGACATTTGATTTTAATAATTTCAATGGTCATACAGTTTTCAAACAAATTGCTTTTGAAAGTACTTTTTTTCTATTTGACTGCGTAAAAATTGAAATCGTTCAATATTTAGAAGTTAAAAAATTACAGTAAAAGCGAAATTTATTGATCATGTGTTGCTGCCATCAATATGATGTTAGCGATACTCACGGGCATGTTTTTGCTTCGTAATATAAATATCTATACCATATAATAGGAAAGTATTTTTTTTTTTTTTTTTTTTTTTTTTGCCGGGCTAAAAATGTGAAATTTATGTGTGTGACCAACAATGTCCGACTCATTGAATTTTGACAGCTTGAAAATGTTATTCCTCTTTTCCTGCATATTTTGTAAATATAGGCACAGGCGATAGGCTTTAATTAAAATCATATGTTTTAAAATTTTGTGTATCCCAACTTTTGAATTAATGACAATTTTAACTGTCAAAGCATTAAATTGAATTTTTAAGAATACACTAGAAGATTTGTGCAATTATTAAATAAGTTTTAAAAACATTTCGTCTATTATAATTAATCAACTAAATTGCTATTTAAAGGAGTTTTGTCCAATCTTTACATATGGATACAGACATGTTTCAGAATTAAAACTTTCTACACCATGCCTTTCAACTTTAAGAAGGCTGGACAGTCATTGTTGGAAAAGAAATTATCCATTTAAATATATTTTTTCTTTGTATTACAAATAATTCTTTTCGAACATTACAAAGTAAACTATCTATAACGCATCCTAAATTATATTGCAGTAAAGCGTTGCGGCATAAATGGTTAAAGAAGATTAACTTAGATGTGCCTAAAATTTAAATTGAAGATTGTTGAATAATATTTTATTCGGCGTTTAAATTACTTATATATATAAACATTTTTATAACAATTTTTGGAAAGCTTAAAAGTTTTATGTTTCTTTAAGGAGAAATTGTCAGTTTGTAAGGGCAAAAATTAGATGTTTTTAAGATTTTATTTTTCTTAATGAAGAATCAATAGAACGAAATAGATTCTCCACTGAACAAGTATATTTTATCTATTTTTTAAAACATCTTATGTAAGTAAAAGAAAATGTAAAAACTGGTAACGGCATCCTGATTTTTAATCGCATATGTGCAGCGTGCATAACTTTGGGCAGTGCAGTAAGATTGGAACGCGTACGGTCATTTGAAACACAAAAAAGACGTGAGTTATGAAAGCCAATAAAATTTTCAGGGTCATAAATCTTAGATTTTAGAATAGCGGATATTTTTTTCTATTTGTCTCATGTTTAGTTGTACTTGGTGCGACTTAAAAGTTCTCAGAATGCATATAAATATGTTTAAATCCATAAATACTATTTAATAAAATATAGCTCTTTATTTGTGGTACCTACCTGATTAATATTTCTGAGTAAAAATTCTGGTTCAAAACTGATTTATTCGATCCGCGGATTTTACTAAATGCATTACGGGAACTTTTAGATCACCCCACATACGTTTCATTTTAAGACTTTTTTATAGGCATTTTTTTTTTTTTTTTTTTTTTTTGGCATTGTAATAGTTTCAGGTCAAATATTATATATTATACTAGAAAGGTAGCCCGTCAAAAATTACAGAAATTTAGATATAAAGATATATACAACTAATGTGGAAGGATATGAGTTTTCTCGCTTGTTCCGCAGTGATAGATGAAAATAACACATTTTAAGAACGAAACACATTTATGAAAAACTGTGTACAGTAATCTGCACAGTTTGGTTCCAAGTGTTATGTAGATTTGAGGCTTTTTGCGGTCATGTCTATTCAATCTTTGTTTACATTTGTTTTAAATTCATATATTGGACAATTTAGATTGTTGAGCCTTAAAAATAAATAAATAAACACTTGAAGTAAGATTAAAAACTATTAAATTATCGTATACGATTTCATGAAATGGTATTATATGGTATTATATGCGTGGGCTTCACGATCTTGGTTACGACGTTGGCGAAATTGGCTGCAGCTTGTCATAATTCTAATAGTGTGGGCCGCTATAACAAAAAAGTAACCAGTTTTTAGTAAAATTTCTGATATAAAGCAGCTTTCAAAAACTTGTGTAAAATTGCAGGCCGTTCTCGTGTTATGTCAGTCCTAGGAATAATATTTCTAACACTGAAGATTTTCCATGTATAGATGGAATTTAGAAGAGCTTCTCCAAAAGAAAGGTCCTGAAATGACATTGTAATTCCTCTAACTTCAAAGTTTAATCGGGCCCTGATGTTGAGTACTGAAATCTAATAAATACAGTTATTTTGAATATTACAACAGAATTAAACAGTTAAACTTATTTAACTTAAACCCGCTGTTACTTCCCGATGTTATTTTTTAGTATTAAGAAAGAAAATTATTTAAAATTTTCAAATCATGCATATATGATTTTTTTTTCGTCTTTAATAACTAAATAATGAAAAAATAGGCTTTTGTTCTGAGCTCATAAATATGACAATAAAATAATGTAACTAAGAGACATTGCAAAATTAAATCCTTGTGATTACAAACCATAAACAAACGATACCGCCACCACTTTACCTACTATGACGTCATTAGAATATTGCCCATTGATTGTTGGAGAACTTACTTTGTGAAGGATTACCTCAATGCTTTAATATTTTTGACGTTTCACGATGAATGAATCACTTGTGTTTGTTTCGGTATATGGAATGAGATATTAAGCTGTGAAACTAATTTCAATTGAAGTTATCCAAGGATGTATGTATTTTTAATCGAAATTAAAAACAATGCTTTGATCTCGAAATAAAAAGTTTTAGTTTGTATAATTTGTTATTTCTGTTAATTATTTATTTAAGTACTTTTCCATTATAGCGCATTTTTAAAAAAAGCTTGGCGCGATTCGGGCATCAGAAAGTGAGATATGTTGCGAAAATATATAAACAGCTATGAAAACAAATCTAATGAACTTTTATCTTTGTTTATATATGCACTTATATGCATAAAAAAGTCGTTTCTAAATATATATTTTTTTTATATACAAATTACGGCACAGATTTCAGATATGAACCGGGATACCTAACTGGCGCCAAAATGGTGTTAATTTGCCTGCTATGGTAACTCGGCTATTGTTTTTTATTTATTAATAAATTGTTTATTTACTTTTATTTTCTGTTTTTTAATTATATAAACTGCTTTGTTCTATAGTTATTATTCAAACTTTTATTTATTTATAGTTATTTCCTTTTCAAAATGATAGCAAATAATTGAAAAATATATAAGTAACTGGTATTCGAAAGCGAGATTTCTGCCAAATTGGCGTGATAAAAAAATCACGCCAACCCCCATGCGTATATGACATCTGTGCAAAAATTACTTCTGTTTCTTTATAAAAATGGGTAAATAGTTTTTTTTTATATTAAATTGTCGGCACAGATGTCATATACGCCCATATTGGCGCGATTTTTTTTTTTTTTTTTTTTTTTGACGCCGATGTCATATACGCACCGGGTACTTAACTGGCGCCAAAGTGTCGTTATTTTGCTTGTAATGGTAACCCGAATGTTGTTTATGCTGTTGATGTTTTCGCCAAATTGGCGTCGGAAAAAAATCGCGCCAATATGGGGCGTTTATGACATCTGTGCCAAATTGTATACATATGGAAAAAATTGTTTGTGAGTATGAAGCAGTAGATAGGTTGTCAGAAAATACGTTGGCAAACTTCTTTCTCGCCAAGAAACTTTTATCCTAAGTATTGTACATAAGCAATGATTGCTATAATGCATTTTTTATTATGATATGCGCTTTTATGTTTCACTACATTTATGCATATTATACTGTGTGTATAAATGCTACAGTTCATATGCAGGGCTACACAAAAGAATTCGTAAGGGCTACTGAGTATGAGAGTAAATTGCTTAAAGGTGGTTTTTAAAGGAGTTATGCATTTTTACGCTGAACTGCATTTAGTTTCCTAAGAAATGTTTGTGGAATATAGATAAAATGATATACATGGTCACGCAAAGAATTGGATACATAACCGTCTATGGATGATAATATCTGTAAATGTGATTTCAGTAGTTTTAAGAGTAGTTTAAATTAAATTTTAGCTAAATAGTGGCATGTAATAACGTTACTATTGGCTATGGACGGTAACTGCTGAAATCAATTTTTAAATTTTTTTTATGCGTTTTCTAAAATGTTTACTTAGTTATCTTGGTACTTCTTAGTTATCCCGTCGACCAAATTACTGTCGCCAAATTGTAAGATTAATTGCCAATAATGGCTGCCATTAATTAATTAATTAAATGCCAATAATGGCCAATAAAACCATTAATTCGACGTTTTATTTGTATTTTTATTAATGTTTTACTATTGATTTGGCGATTTATATAGTTTGGCGAAATTGGTCGACGGGATATCTAAGAAGTAACGTTATCTTATTTACCTTATTTCCCTAAATAACGAAGTTTTGTTAAAGCATTCAGGATGTGTTGGAAAGTGTTTCATATTCTATGCTTAACGCATGGTTTTTCTTTCTTCTTTAGTCTTATTTTGCGTTTATTTTATTCTTAATTATATTGCTTATACTTCTTTATAGAAACTTTTAGAAACCTTATAGAAACTTTGGCACAGTTGTCATATACGTTATCATATATTGGCGCGATTTTTTTCCGACGCCAATTTGGCGAAAACATCAACAGCATAAACAGTAACATCCGGATTACCATATCATGCAAAATTACGACACTTTGGGGCCCGTTAAGTACCCGTTGTGTATATGACACTGGCGTCAGAAAAAAAAATCGCGCCAATATGGGGCGTATATGACATCTGTGCCGAAACTTTAATATCTAATGTTTAAACTCTTCGCTCCACTCGCCTTGCATATAGTACAAACTATAACACGGATAGCGCAAAATAATAGACAGTTTGGTACTTTTCCACTGTAGGGGCTTTGGCATTTTTTTAAAAAAGCTTGGTGTAATTTGGGCATCAGAAAGTGAGATTTGGGTACTTTTCCGTTATGCGGACACCATTGTCGCCAAGCGTAATAGTTGGCGCAAAATCGTGAATTGAAGCATTTGAAAAATAAAAGAAAAACCATTGTCGATACTAAAGTGAGCATTTAAAAAATATGACATTTGAAAATTCCAGAATTTTACGAACTATTTCATCAAATCACAAATATATACTTAAAATAAGTGAACAAATAACTGCTATAAAATAAAGCAATAAAATAAAACTCATATTAAACTGTTGGCATAAAATTACAAATATCTTTTAGCATTTTGAAATAATTGGCGCATTAGCATACATTTTGGCATGGTGTCCGTATAACGGAAAAATATCGAGATTTGTTGTCAAATCATATAAACAGCTATGAAAACAAATTTGATGAGCGTTTTTGTTTGTTTTATATGTATATTATTGATGTTTTTATGTACAAATTGCATCTGTTTCTGTATAAAATTAGAGAAACGGCTTTTTTATGTTAAATAAATCGTATAAATATCGAAAAAAATGCGTGTGTATATAAAATGAAACAGTGAATAGGTTCCCGGAAAATATGTTACCAAATTTCCTTTTTCGCCAAGGCACCTATACTGGAAAAGTACCTAAAGCACATTAAAATCGCGCAGTTAGGAGCACACATAATACACCGTTGTCTATTGGCGGTTATTTTATTAGTAGCATCGGGAGGAAGATGTAAAGATGTACTTTAAATTCTCACCCATAGATTTCGAAAAAATATCTTAAAAGAGTGGAGTTTAAATTAAATTTCTGTGACCTCCATTATGAAAGATTAATGGTTTTAAATCGGAATTTCGCCAAATTAGCCAGCTATCGCCAAGTTGGCTAACATTTGGCGCTACTGTGGTAACCCTGCATTAATATTTTTCAACAATTACTCATTTCAATGAGGCGGTCCTACCGGAATAGTGAGGGACACACAGAGACTTGGATTTTATATAAATAGATATTAAATATTAAAATATTATATAATAAATATTATATAGTTTTATATAACTTTTTGATTGAATTTTAATAATACCATGTTTTGTTTTATTTGCAGGAACGATTATTACTGAGTGTACTACCTCAACACGTAGCTATGGAAATGAAAGCTGATATCATTCGACCCCGAGAAGGTCCATTTCATAAAATATACATTCAAAAGCACGAGAACGTGAGGTAAATTTTAAAAGCTTGCTTTTTCTATCACTTTTTCAAATATGGTTTGCTTATATGGAGATTGTTTCCATGCCTCTTAAATATTTGGAAATACATAAAACATATAGAAATTTTGTTTCAACGCTTGCTGACTGTATATTAAACCTTTGTAGTATGTTTATTTTATAATTACGCTTTGAGTCATGTTAAAAATGGGAAAATCTTTTTTCTTTTTTTTTTTTTTTTAATATTACTTTTAAGTTGTAAGTTCTTTTTCGTTAAAGCTCTTTTCAAAATTCTGAATTTTATTGTTTGTGAAACTGTCAATACGACGCGGCGTTTGTACTGCGAGTTATAAAACTTCTCTGTGAATTTCTTCTTAAATATGGGCACTAAGTATTCGTAAAGAACTACGGGTACTTGAATGAATTTTACTTTCCTATCAAGATTTCTAAATTTCCGAAATTGGGATTGAGCTCGTAAGAATGTGCGTATTTGTGAAGAACACTTGGTATACGACTTTCGTTCTAGTACGTGGCTGTTTGGTTCTTATTTAAAGTGCAGATTTCACAAAGAGTGTTGGTGTCTGCAGCGTCACTCGACTCTAATGAGATAGCCTAAGCAGTGGTGGGGATTTCCGGATGGTAAAGAGTTAATATTTTATAACGTAACTCTCCAATAAAAGATATTTTTAAGTTCACAGAGCCTTTTTTTTAACCTTTTGATGAGTAACCCCGTATATATAGGGGAGACTAGGGATTGTTGACCCACTTTTTACAAAAGGATTTCTTATTTTTCAAATATTAAACGTAGAATAAAGTTTCATATATCATTTTATTCGTTATACAATCAGTTATCAAAATAAAATTGCTACATAAGTTTAAGATATAAGAAATTAAAAAAATTACTGATTTTATTCATGATAAAATAATAGGTCAAGGCTCCCCACATATGGAAGGGTTGACCCACTACATGGGAGGCTTGAAAAAAAAAACAGGATTTTGTCTGAGCAGATATAATTGTAAAGCAAGGAAAATGAAATTTTAGCATTTAAGACAGTATTTCGTTAGCGACAGGTTCTGTTTTCGTAGGATTTCAAGTATTATTATGTCCGGATTTAGAAACTTCTATCCCGCTTTTTTGTCTCCTTGTCCCACTTCTTGTGACACTCGACCTGACAACTCCAGTTGTCACATAGTTCGACTTCATCTCACTGTATTCATCCTGGTGAAATTTGTTAACATACCTTCCTAAAGTTTTTCTATCAATTCTATGTTCTTTTGAAACCGCATGAGCAATTAACTTATCATTAACATCTTTTAAACCTTTCAGAGGCAAAGTACTTACAGTACTGAAATGTTGAAATAAATGACTGACGTCGGAATTTACAAATAAATTTATTTGGAAATAAGAAAAAGGCTATCTTTCACATACATATTAAATGGAAAAGATTTTAGCAAAATTCTGGTGCCATTGTGGCGTATGGGAATTAAAATTAAGTGCAGGGCTGCCAGTTTGGCCTCCATTTTTATTCAGAAATTTCGAGTTCATACCAGAAATAAAGAATAATATTTTATGCTTTATTTCATAAGAGGCATTTAGCGATCACATAAAGTAAAAATTCTTATTTCAAAATTTGCGGCATGAATTTGAAATTTCGGATTAAAATTGGAGTCCAAACTAGCAACCTTGATTAAGTGGTTTCATAAATATACCACTGCGCCTGAAAGGTTTAAGACTGCTGCTTTCATACTTTCTAGTCCTTTCTAGTCTTTTCCACTGTTTCTTTTTAACCTGTTGTAAGTAATATTTAAATGAATAAAGTTCCTATCAACTTTCCCATTTATATTTCATTAAATCTTTTCTTGCAGTGGATAGTATAGCAATTTTTCACATCTTTCTTTAATCAGTTTTAAACATTTTCTTTTCCATCACCCCATTTTACTGTAGCTTTACAGAATAAATTTACATTCTTTTTTTATATATAACCATTAATTTTTCATTATGCACAGTGTATAATAAAAAGATTTCCAAAACCACTTATCTAAGACAGCCTTGAGCATCTGGTCAACCCTCCTTCATATTGACTGGGTCAACCCTCCCCACATAGCCTTTTTCTAAAGAATAGCACATTGTTATGTTAAGCCAAACTTACTGTACAGTCTTTATGCCTGGAATGAAAGCTCAACATTTCTGCATTTCTTAAAACCTACTTATTTAAATTTGTATGATACATTTTATCTGAAAGAAGCTTACAAAATATTTCTAAAAGGCACAACTTTTAGGTTGAAAACGCCTCACGGTTGATTTTTTTCACACCTATTTCAATTATCTGTATGAAACAAAGACTGTTCTTTAAGCATTCCGGTAGCTTTGGTTGACACCTATTGATAAAGCTCTGAAATTCTTTTAAATGTGAAAACTGATGGGTTGGTCAAGTCTCCCCTATGGTCAACCCTCCCTAGTCTCCCCTACATTATAATGGTTTATACATAATTTTTAATTTGAATAAATTCCTTTATAATTTATCTATTCACATTTGTTCATGATAATTTGTATTGTTTTGTAATGTAATGTATATATATACATTCTAGTCCCGTGTTGTACGCCGAAATTCACGCTTTGAAAGGTTAAGAAGTGAAGTTTGATGGTGTTTTGTAATCTAGATATTTTTCAAAGTGACTCTGATTTGTTTTAGCCATTTTTGGTATTGATTTAAAAATTTGGTATTGATTTCAAATGAAAACCTAAGATTACTAGTTTCAACAGATTTAAATAAAACACGCATTTGTTTAAACCAATCATGGAGTATCCAGAAAAAACGAAGTATTATTTTATGGATCTGTAAAAAATAGTGAAATTGGTCTTAATTATTTATTTATTTTTCATTACTACAATTAAATAAGAAATCTTGCATGTATTAAACATAACTCCGTAAAAATGTTATGTCTACGACCAACCAAAACCTTCCTTATCCATATTACTCCTAATTAGTTTTAAATTATATATATAGATAATTTTATCAGTAGCATTTAGTATATCCTGTATCTCAGAAAATAATATCTTAACTGCTCTTTAACGCTTACACATATTTTGGAGAGATCTCGTTTTTTTTCGTATAAAAAGAAGTTAAAGGAATACATCTATATAAAGAAATACATTGTACTATCCGAATTTCACAAGAATATATGCCCCAAGTTAGAGATGCAGTTATCAGTAGCACTCTTATTGCTTTTTGGTCACTTCCCAATCAGCAAGATTATTTGCCGGCGATTAACCGGTTTATTTTGCAGTTTGGAGTAAGTACGATTAAACCTCCTCAGTGAGAACATTAAAAAGATTAAAGGACTTGAAACCCACTTCGATCTACAAAGAAGTGACCCAGTTTGCTCTAAAAATATCTATTAATACAAGTTACAGTAAATTAGTTTACTGTTGGCATTGTTGATAGTTGTTAAAGCCTTAAAATTTAAAGACAATGACTTCTGTATTAATAAAGATATAAAATATGAAGGTTAACGTAGTATAACCAATCCAAAATAATGATAATAATATTAATATTTCAGAGCTGGGGTGATAAATTTAAAAACAGCAAATCAAACGTTAATAAATTTTTCAGGAGCTCCTTTCTGCAATAATCTCTGTTTTAAAAGGAAAAGTTTTTACTCAAAATAAGAGCTTATCTTCTAATTGCCACAAAAGCCTTTACCCTGAATACATGAAATTAATTTTCTAAGTATTAGTCATGTTGAATACGATTTTAACTAATGCAAAGCATTTACTTTTTTTATATTTATTTATTTAATGAAGCGCCTTTTCAATATTTATCTTATTTCACAGTATTTCGTCATGTTAAATATTTTTTTTAAAGTCTGCAAGTTTTTCATTTCTTTTTCAATGAGAGAAAAACTATGATCAATTCCGGTCTCTTTGCCTTAAAATCTAGCATCCCCAATTCTTCTTTATTGCTTTTTTCCTATCAAGCATGAAATAGAGTTTCGCATCTCACTTGTTACCCATTTCGAGGTTCATAAAGTCACATTTGGAAATACTTTCTTAATACATAAATATATTTTTTACTTTTCTGTTTTATAGTTTTCTAGATTTTAATCAACAACTTTTTGAAAATAATTTTTCTCATATCTATATTTTAAAGCAAAAATATATCTGTGGATAATGCTGGAGTCATATTGACAGTGCCAACACCTCGCCATTGAATTTAGCTTTTGCTGCAATTTTTTTTTTTTTATACTGAACGTCATTCAATTTCAATTTTTCATCGCTAAACAAGAAAAAAAATATCTTTCAAATGCAATTTTTTGATGACTGAATCTCAGTTTACTGAGTCTTATGATTTTTAAAATCGTTTTCAAGCAGGATTTTTTTTTAATCCACCCGCTTATAGAAGTTTGACACGTTGCACTTGAATTAATGTAAATACTTCATCATTTGGTTAAGGATAAAATTCCATAACAAGATTTTAAATTCTTCACTAAAATATAAATAAAAAAATAATAAAACTTAAGTATAAATTTGTATAATCGGACAATGCGCTTAAATACTGAAATAATCGGAATAAAGGTGCTATAAATAGTGAAATCTTTTGGTGATTTCTTTGGCTATTAATCACTGGCATGAGGCTAATACGAAAGTAATAATGTTTTTAGTAAATTCAAAAACATTATTATTTAAATGTCATGTAATAATTCATATTTTTCATACAAGTTTTTGGAAAAAATATATATTAAATATGAAAACTCTATTAGTCTTCAATTAAAACTTATTTTCACCTATGATTTATACATCGGATAGTATGTTCTGTAATCCGGGAAGCTCAGATTGTGTAGTTTGATTGATAAAACAATTCAATTTTATATTTTTTAATTTTTAAGTCCCAAGTTATGAATTAATGAAAATTTCCATTATTCCTGAATTTTTGAAATTGTATTATAAGATTTATGCAGTTATTAAATAAATTTTTAGAAAGATTTCATTTATTGAATTACATCGTTACTTATAGGGACTTTGTGGAATATTTACAACTTCACTCAAATTATTTCTTTACCATATAATTTTTAGAATTTTACAGAATTAGAAAATGTATAAATACCTGTAAATTGGCCTTACAAAATAATTAAAGAACTTTATACAATTGAATTTTTCCACTTCATGTCTTTAAATATGAAGAAAGCCGATATGTTAATTTTGGAAAAGAAATTATTTATTTAAAAACATTTTCGCTTTGTACAACGATAAATGCTTTTGGAACATGGTGCAGTAAAGGATCGATAAATCATTCTAAATTGTATTACTTCCAATCGATACATTAACTAAATTTTATAAGACGTTTTATTAATGATACTTTAAATTACCATCGGAGAATAAATGATTAAACATATTTTTGTCCTAATTATTTATAACAGTTATAGATTTAATTTCGAAAACTTGATTTTTTTTTCTTTTTTAATGATAGATGACTTTTCGTATTGAAGGGAATTTGTTAATTGTAAAATTTGTGTAAAAAAATAAAAAGACGAACGGTAACAAACAAAATAACAGAGGCGCAAATCACTTATTTATTTAAAAATACAGGAAGTCTCACTGTTATGCTAAAATGAATATTCATTCATTCCTTTAACTTTAATGAAGATATTTTAACGAACTTATCAACTTGCCTTGCTTTGTGAGAAATGCGATCGTATCACGATACGTGGAAAAAGCGGCTACCATTTGCACTCAAGCAACGCTGAGTCAATCGATTCTTCGGAATGTACGCACGATCTCGCTCCCAACTTAAAGCATTTTTCGTTATACCATCACATGTTAGACACAACAAAAAAAATATCGCTCACCCGCAAGAACAGTGACACATCTCGACAAAAGTAAATTTCACAGGAGAGGCAAAAGAAAATTTGCATGATTTTACTGTAAGATGAAATTGCATTCAAAAATAAAAACATGCATCAAAGCATAAAACCCTTAAGAATAAAGACGTAGGATTGTGTTTGGAGGGTTGGATAATTTTACCTCCACACACAATCCACCACTCTTTTGTGGTCACAAATGGATATATAGCGTAAAAAAGTAATTTCCCGTATAACTACACTCATGAAACTGTTTGTGTAGCAAGACACACCTATGACAGAGCTTTTAGTGGAATAAAATGCAAAATGAATTTTTGCGAGGTGTGCCACTTTTCTTGCGGGCGAACGATATGTTCAAAAAATAGTTAAAATGTCTTCATTAAGTTTAAAGTTCTGTACAAAAATTCGAGTTCAGCAAGTTTGGGTGAACGAGAGTTCTTGTATTTTTAAAAAAATAAGTAAATTATCGCGCTATATTCGGATGTAATTTTTTCTTGTGTCTGCTCGATTGATTTACCTTTTCATTTTCTCCACATATTTGTGAATCATTCTATACAGTTCTTTTAACTGTATTTGGTCTACTTGCCTAATAATAGAACATGTTTTTACATTTACTTTTATTTTGTCTTTACAATTACTATTATTTTCATCGACTTCTAGTAATGAGAGGACATATCTTTACATTTATTATCATCACTTCATTTGTATTTCAGCATTCAGTAATAAAAGAACAAAAAGCTTTGCTTAAAGTCCGTACACCGTTACTGAAACTTTTATTTCAAACATGTGTTTCGTTCTTTAAATTCACTAATAGGGGGTACTTGTCCGAACCAATAAATTATGATGAAAAAAAAAAAAAAAAAAAATAACAAAATGTGATAGGATTAAATATTTAATTTTCCAATGTTCTCAAACACAACTTAAATAATTCTTGTTTGAACTTAAAACAGTGATGTGTTTTTAACATACAGGGGGCCCACTAAAGTGCTCTCCACCCCTATTAGGGGCATACATAAGATAAGGTAAAATACCCCTATTATTGAAAATCCTGCACCACTCATCGCAATCCGTCAAGGTGGAATACTATAATCGTCATAGACATGAGTCATAGACACTCACAACAAATTCATCTAAAGATCCTTCAAAACAATCTTTTGTTCCGTCTACAAGAAAATTGTAAGAGCCTAATATTTCTCTTATACGGAAAGGAAAGGAATAGTCATGCGCACAGAAAAACAAAATTATGTATCAAATTTCTTTACAGTTTTTCACTGTAAAGAAAACCCCCATGAAATCACGTGTTGGACCACCGTTTGACAATGTTAAGGTTTCAAAACAGCTGCTCGGCTATGCGAAAGAAGCTATGGAATCTTACAGTTATAAATCAGATGTAAATGAGGAAAATATTTTATTTGAGAAATTTGACCCTACGTGGTTTTCTATTATTATTTATGCATTAGTATAAGCCTGTTTATGTTACATAATTTGGAATTTTATGCTTCGTTTTTCAACCGAGCATCATTGTCTTACATGTAAAAATAACTTTAACATGAATCCCTGAAATGTAACTTTTTTAAATTTCATATCATCAGCTTAAATACACCACTAACTGCGGGAAGAAGTATAGCATTATAAGGCAGACTCACATTTATCAATAAAAATGATAAAGTACTAGACAAGTTAGAGTTTATTTTAATAAGAAAATATAGCTAAATATGCTCAATGTTTCTACCACAGCATCAATGTATCACGCATGTATTCTACTTGTGTTCCAGTGGTGTACAATCGAGCATACTTAACTATATTTAGTTTTTTTCGTATCTTTAAACGTTTTCGAAATAGGAACGTAACTTTCAGTTTGCCGTTAGATGGTACTGTCAGTGGTCTCTTCTCGTAGCGCATAGTCACTTTAGTCTACCTAGATACTAAGTTCATGACTATAACTGTTGCTGTTCTGATGTTAATGTGGCTGAACATGACTTTAGTGGGCACCCTGTAAAACCCAAATATTACAGCATTCTTTGCTTTTATTAAACTTACCGGACTAGGCTAGCATTTTCTATTTCTGAAAAAAGGAAATATTTTCTAGATTTAAAATCTAGATTTTCTAGATTAAAAAGAATTGGCTAATTGCTATTATATAAAATTAGAGCGATTTTAAGAAAATAAAAGAGGAACTGAAGTCAGGTTTTTTTTCTTTTTTTAAATATGTGTCCAAAATAATTTTGGATGAAACTCTTTAAATCTGAAGTAATTTCCATAAATTTTAAACAATACGAAATTTGAGAACTTTTCTAAAAAATTATCTTTCAAAAACTAGCTGCAAGATAGCTGTACTAAGCAAGAAAATTATTCCTCTCCGTGATAGATAAAATTTTAACTCTGAAATATGAAAACTCACTGATAAACATACATCAAGAACAAATTCAGCCTCCTAGATAAAGAAACATTTGAAGCAAATTATGTTTGATAGTTTTTAGTGAACTCCATTAGGGAGGTGTAATTATGCTCTGAATCAAACTTTAACCAATTTATGTTTTTTACACCTTTAATTTTTCAAAAAATAAAGAAGTATTCATTTTATAGTATCGAATTAAACTCAAGCATTTGTTGAAAGAACATTAATTATTTTCATACTGTTGCCTAGTTTTACATTATTTAAAGTGAACTTAATCTGGATGATTTGAAAATGAACAATAAATCTAAATATATATGTTATTAACGAAGTTATGGAGTAAAAAATTTATTCCACAAAGTGTTTCAGTACAACATGCACAATTTTATGAGAGGAGAATTATGTTCAAAGACCAGAATCCTGCAGCATTTCAAAACCTAAAACACCATATTCGTGCGCTAATGTGTAGAACATAACGCATAAAAACCCGCTGCACGTGAGTTTTATTAGTAATAATAGGTGTATTTTCGAAATGAACAGATGTCATATAAAGGTTCGAGGTTGTGTTCATGAACTACAACACATGCCTCACATTATCGGCACATGGGATGACGAACTTTATGGATAATTCTTAGATGTATTTCCCTTGACCGCGAGGTAACACGGGAGGGGGTCCTACGTTCCGGTCCCAGGCTCATACAATCCTGTTTGTCCCTGCTCGAAACTACCCGAGAGCCAAACCCGCGACGCGTCCCAAAAGCCGCCGCCAGGCGTGACCCATCGAGGCAGACCTCACAGAAACTCCGGTCAGACCGGCGCATTTCCCAGCGCACGTCACGCCGGGTATTCCCAAAAGAGAGATGAATTGGTCGCATACGACAATCCTCACCACCCAGCTAGAAGAACCAAATAGTCCCTTCTCTTGGTTCCCGACCCGGTACTCCCCGACAGCCCGCAGGAACCGAACACCTACAAAGGAGTCGGAACAACGAACCTACACGAGGTTTCCCAAGCGGGAGTTACTTTACGGAGGGCTCACAAGACCAAATACCATTTTCCAGCAAAGACATTTATGCGAGCCAACCAATAGGAGAGGGAGGTGCCCCTAACTAAGAAGCCGCCGGAGGGTCGAGGAAAATCCCTCCTGACGCAAAGACGACGCCTCGCTCAGGGGATCATGAACACGCCTTTAACGGACCCCGAAGAGACAAGGTAACTCCTCCTCTGACGACATAGACATTGCCTCGCTAGAGGTTTTCGCCCAATCTCTCCACTCAACCTGCAGAACCCCTCGCAGCTCAACGCTGGGAGTCAGAGAGACCAGACTAGGTACCGTTAGCGACCCCGAGTGGGCACGGAAAGTTACACCTAGACGGGAAAGACCCCGCCTCGCTAGGGGGTTGGAAAGTCCGGAGTCCCGCCGGCCCCCACAACTCGACACCATCCGAAAGTGGGGAAGCCGCGGGAGGCCGGCAAAAGCCCGGCTCCCGCTACCTTACCTCACGGCCGTCGATGGTACCCAAGCACGAATGGTCCTGACCCCGTGCAGTGACAGACCGTTACCTGTTAGTTGCGTTCGAAAGTTAGTTTGAGACACCGCTAGATCCTCACCACTGGGCGCGACAAACTCCAGTAGCGCACAGACACGCAGGATCTGGGTCGGACCAAGCGTTTACCCGAAGTTGGAAGCGCACCGCGTTAGTCGGCGAGCCTCCGGTCCGGTTCCCTGCGGGGATAGTGTTCAATGGCGGACCTGCCGGACGACCCTGTCCCAGGGTATTTACGGAACGACATCGGGCGACCAGAGCCATACTGGCCTCCCTCTGCGGCAGCTCCCTGGTCGAAGAGGGCACCACCAAACCCTACCCACCTTAGGGTCGGCTCACAACTGCTCCAGTTATGGACATCTCGGCGGGGTGAGCCTCCTGACGCAAATAGCACATCAGGCGCTGTCCGAAACCCTCACCCTTCGGTTGCTCCGGGAGACCCTGCATGGCGATCCCGCGAGCCCCGTCGTCACCAGTGAGTCACCGTTCTACGAAGCCCGCTCTCTCCTCTCAAGCTCCCTATTAGTCAATTGGTGGATGGGGTCCTATCACATTAGCTAGTCTTTGCTCAGCAACACCACCCGGCCCTTAAACCGGCACTGAGATCGACCTATGAAGCGTCGCTATCCTGCTTGCCCAGAGAACCCGGGTCCCGGGGGTGGAACGCATCTCACGCTACGTCCACCGATGCACAACATCCGTTAGCCGTGGCCACCGGACTCGTGGTCTGTCGACCGCGAGCCACTCTAGGAGGTTGTGTTTCTTCCCCATCCGGCCCGGAGTGGCCACCTAGGGAAACACAGCAAATGCTTTAGAGTTTTAGTGCAGTTCCTGGAGGGGAACCCCTGGCATTCGTGTACAACGAACTCAGCCGGGCTCCAAGTCTCCTCCCCCATTCAAGGGGTCGGTTTTGGACCACCCGAAAGGGCAGCCACATTGACTGCGAGGTAAAATTACTGTTCCCCGATTAGGTTGTCACATCATCTCCCCCAAATAGTGTGTGGCAGCTCGCAAGAGCGAATCACACTTTAGAAACCAGTCAAGAGCCCCCACTATGGAATTACTCTACTGCCAGCCGGGATGGAGGATCCCCTATAACAGGATACCTCTGCAATCCAAGCCAGCGAACAAAACACAAAACAAGTAAAATAAATTAAAAGATAGGCTAAAACAAACAGGAAAATTAGTCCTTGCATCCTGCGCACATCCGGGTAACTAGGGCGAAAGCGTTATTGCTACGGAGTAGAGAATGACAGCGAAAAGGTTTGGTCTGGCCGGCCATTTGGTGGTGTCGCCTGTTCTCCATTCTCTCATCCACGGCCAATTATCCTCGTTTCCCGATCAGAGATTGTACGTAAAGGGTCTAGTCGGTAAGCATAGCGAAATGGCCCCCACGGCCGATGTTTGAAATAACATGTGTGGGCTCAGCTTAAGATAACAATATATATCAATATGTTTTTAGCCCCTGACCTTGAACTGCCCTTGAGATAATCGGAGAAGTATGCGCCGGTGCTACTATTTTTCAAATATTTTTTCTCAAGCTACAAAAGTTTAAAAAAATGAAACCAACGCCAATTATTGAAGAATATATTAGTTCACATTATATATTTTTCCCCATTTTTACACAAATTTTAACATAGAAAATTAAACAAAAATATATTTTTAAAAAATTATTAATGTAGTAATTTTATATTTATACCAACCAAACAACTACAGAACAATGCTTAAAGTATGTACTTTTAAGAAAAAATTCGTTAAAATCGAAGATGCGCTTTTTGAGTTATAACAAAAATAATGCTAGCAACTTGCTAAAACATTCGTAACTTTCTCCGTTTGTATTTCCAGAAATACGCTGTTATCAATACATTTCCACTCGATTCGTGACATTTCCGCTCGGGCAGAATGCGCAGTGCGCCAAAATAAGAGAATGTTTCCATACATACCACTTCTCTATATGTTTGTTTCGTGTTTGTAAGCATTGTGTTATTTTGGTGTACTGCGCATCCTTCTCGCGTAATAATATCAAGTCGATGGTCTGGTCGATTGTGCAGGTGAAGCTGAATAGGGGCTGTAAATATATAAGGTTATCAACTTTTTAATAATTTCGCGCTACCAACTTTCCGATATCAGACGTTATCATTTCTCACCTCCCCCTCCCTCTCCCTAATAATATCGTTATCAGTTTCTGAAAATTCCTTTTTTTTTTCCTTTTTATACGTTTGCAATGATATACAGATATGGTTGTACATTTTTTATTCGCATATTTTACTGATTTAAATGAAGAAAAGAAATTCATAAAATATCTCTGTTATTCAAGAAATAACTTTATATCAAATAACATTTTAAAGAAATACTTATTATTTAGACGTTTTTAATAATAGTTCTTTGTTACATAATGCATTGAACAGTAATATTGTCTACTCACTCTTCTCATTTGCACGGGGCTAAACAGAATTTCTTGTAAACAAAACAGGTGGACAATATTCTTCCCCATCTTTTACTAGCAAAAATAACAAGTTTCATTTCGAATCTGGTTTCGCTAACAACGAATTATATACGCATATGGCAGGAGAATATTAATAGTGAACGTTGGGTTGTTCCATATTTCGAAATGAAATGATTTTATAATCATTCAATGGTTTTAATAATAACTTTTTATTTTCATAAAAATAAGAAAACAGACTAAAAAATTTTAAAATATTATATGTAAAGAAAAAGTTAACAAAAGAGTAAATTTTGGTTTGATTAAAAATGATAACGATATCAAATGACAAAACCCCTCACCCTACAGATATCTTTGTATGTCAAGTTTCAGGCTCCCCCCCCCCACACACACACGCTTCCCCCTAAAGTGATACGTTATATATGTACACTGTACAGCCCCATAGCCTTCTTCTATCTGAAAATAATGGTAGCCAAATGTTACCATTTTGTTTGTCAGTTCTTGATATTATTACGCGAGAAGGATGCGCAGTACGCCAAAATAACAGAATATTTACAAACGCGAAAAAAACCAAGTATAAAGAAGTGGTATGTATGAAAACATTCTCTTATTTTGGCGCACCGCGCATCCTGCCAGAGTGGAAATGTCAGAAATCGAACAATGCATTGATAGGAGCATATTTCTGAACATACAAACAGGGAAAGTTACGAATATTTTAGCAAGTTGCTAGCATTATTTTCGTTATAACTGAAAAAGCGCATCTTCGATTTTAACGAAAAAAAATTTCTTAAAAGTACATATTTTGTGCATTATTCTGTAATTTTTTGGTTGGTGTAAATATAAAATTACTACATTAATATTTTTTTCTAAATATTTCTGTTTATTTTTCTATGTTAAAATTTGTGTAAAAATGTGAAAAAATATATAATGTGTGCTATTATATTCTTCAATAATTGGCGTTGGTTTCATTTTTTTTTTTTTTTTACTTTTGTACTTTTTGAGAAAAATGTATTTGAAAAATAGTAGCGCCGGCACATACTTCACCTATAATATCAAGGACAGTTCAAGGTCAGGGGCAAAAAACACTCTATATTGTATTCTCATGCTGAGCCTTATTAGCACGCATGTTATTTCATACATCGGCAGTGGGGGCTGTTTTGCTATGCTTATCCGGCTATACCCTTTCATGTAAATGAATAGAATTTTTATTAAATAGCAACTAATGTCCTGAGATAAAATTGCATACATTATCAAAAGCAAATTATGATTAGTATTTAGCAACTTATATCTTCCTTACTATTTTCCTTATAAATTTTCCTCTTTTTAAATTTTATTGTAATTAATTTCATTCAATTTTTTTATTCAATAGTTACTTATATTTTAGACTCTTATTCCGTTAATAAATTTCTTAAAATGATGTGCCTTTGTTAATTATTTTTTCATTCTGTAAACAAATTCAAAATGGGATTGTATTAGAAAATCTTTCTAAACATTTATGATAAAGTTTTCATTGAATAATCACATTTTAAAATAACGCGTTTTGTTAAAAAGAAAATTTCTTGCATAGATCCGATTCATTTCCCATAAATCAATGAATTCCATTCATAATGTAGAATAGGTCAACAAAGCATTAGAATTAAATAAAATTCTAAAGTTTCTTCGTCTTCGAAATCAAAATTTAAAAAAAAAGAAAATTCCTGATTATTATCTTTTAATATACATATTATTTCAAAGTCTAAGCTTCACTTAGCACATATAAAAAGATTCCAAAATTGTCATTCCCATTCCTTTTCTAAACTCGTTTTTAGAATGCTAATTAAATAAGTTTTGGCGTTTTTCGGAATTTCTTCAGTGCTATTAAAATAGAGACCTACACCCTCGTGCAAAACGGTCATTAAATTGACTAAATAATAAAAATACTTATATTAATCCACACGTAGCTATATAAATGTATTTTATCAAACTAAGCAGGCAATAAAAACACAAAGAAAATATTGTAAAATAAACTGTTATTATTACAATATAATAAATGGCATTTTCACTGGGTATGCAATAGGAGAAAAATGATAAGAACGGAACAGATTTTAATAAATTGTAGAAATATTACATGTAATTGTGCTTCATTTGTGTTTAATAATTTAGTTGAGTTTACGAAGTTTCGAGTTTGTCGAAGTGACTAAACATACCATACCTCACAAATGGTAAATTTTAATTTTGCTGTACAATTTACTGCCATATTTTAACGCGTGGAGCAATGTTATTTTAACGCATGAGTACCATTTCAATGACATTCGATCAACAAAGAGCACACATACCTTGAAATAAATTAGTAGATTGTACAAAATAAGTAGTCTATAATTGCTTGAATACCACCATAAGCTACCTTTAACAACGTTTTAACGCACAAATAAGTGCAAACAGTGTTTGTACTTATTTGTGCGTTAAAACTTTATTAAAGGTTTTATCTGATGTATTAAAATTCGCACAAAGTGCTTGATTTATTCTTATAACTGCTTGAGTTTTTATTTTGTGGGTTGATTTTAAGCTTTGGAGATATTACGCCATGTATGAAATTTTTTCTGAACTAAATTTTTTCTTAAACTAAAGTTTCGATCGTGAGAAGCATTTCCATCAAAAATGCACTCTCGTACGCCAGTGACTTGATTTTTTTTTTTATTGAATTTCAAAATTTGCAAAAGACTATTGGCCCATTCCGTATATTCGTAATAATTCTGCAAAGTGTTAATTAGTCTTAAAGCTTTGTCGGCACAATGTGGGTCTGTCAAACATTTATTACTTTTACAATGAACCTTTTTTTTTAAATATATAGAATTTTCAAATTTTATTTAATTGATTTATATATTAAACATCCTTTGGAATCTTCGAAAGGAGGAAGCATACTCAGTGTTTTTCTTGTATTATTTTAATGTTTAGTTTAATTAAATATTATATTTCTTTGTGAAGTAACACTGCATTGTTCAGTAAAATGCATACCTGAAATCTTGCAACCAGCATTAATAAAAGTGATGAAACGTAATCGAAATCAGCGTCAGCAAATATATCTTTAGCGAAACAGTTAGTAGTTATTTAAATGCGTTAATTTCTTTTTTTTTTTTTTTTTTTTTTTTTTTTCGTTTCGACAAAAAAGAATGCATGAGTAACTTGCATTTATTTGACGTTATTTTTCTAAATACTGTTGCACATTTTTTACATGCGAATTTTAATTTTCATCTGTTTTGGAATAATCAGACATTAATTCCATACTTACCATCTAAATATTGTAATTAATTAAAGGTTCATTGTTTCGAAAGCCTGCAGTCTAAATCTCAAAATTAAACTGAAAATTCTACATTGAAATTTTTGATTAGATGAACAAATTTGGGAAAGTTTTGCAATCCAATGTATATAGAAGTTGAAGATTAATTCCGCTGAATATTATTAATCATGGTTTTCGCTGATGAAATTTCATAAGTAGATATCAAATGAAATTAAATATTTATTCAAAAGTATTTGTTTTAAGCCAATAACTAGTTATTCAATATTAGTTATAAATGAGTGCAGTATATTTTTCCTATTAATAATGATAAATCAGTATGATTTATATTATTGTATACTAACCCTTATTGCTCCATTAAGTAAAGTGCATTGTTATAATTAAAACATAATAGTTAAGGTTAAGTTTATCTTCCTAAAATCTTCTATCCTCTAGAGTGCTAGAACTAACGTTAGTTATCCCAGATGAGATATTCTGTAATACAGTTGGAAGTATAAAGATAACAGCTGGTTAGATATTTTCCAATTATATTCCTACAATATATCATATATCTGGAAATCAATGTTATAAATTATCAATGTAAAAATACCTATTTAGGTTTCCAAATGGTGCATGCACGAATTTGACAAAGATTCTTTGTTTCATTATAACTATGTTTCATTATATATTAGTCTTTTTAAAAATTAATAAAATTATCTACTTATATTTTTATTTTATTTTTTACTTTCTGTTTACAGACAGTGTAAGGAAAGTATTGTAATCATGATAAAAACCTGATTGTGGAAATATTGTATATTTTTTACATCTTAAGGATCCCTGAATCCGTTTTCAGACACTGATCGCTACTGTCTCAATAACTATATTAATTTTTAAAGATATCGGCCGACGGGTTTGATATGTACACTTTTTTCGATCTTTTTCATCCATTCTTTTACGATAACTTATAAAAATTTTCTCTCATATCTAAACTGAATTATTTAATTACTAACGTTCATCTTATATTGATACGATTATGTTTTACCAGAACGCGACTTAATTTAGTAAAATATTTTTCTTCATTTTATTAATTTATAGGCCTTAATTTCAGCACGTACAGAATAAAGGTTTATTGAAAATTACTTTATTAGAAAATGTTTAAGCTTTATAAATGCACGTTTTCATTTAAAAATGCGATCCTTATCACCAGTTTAAATGTAATCACCTTTGTAAAATTAGGATGCAAGTTCGTTGTTATATTACTATTTGTTTGAACGCACAGTATTTTGTCATGTGTTCGAAACTCGTGTGGAGTCACTCCGGATTTGATATATATATATACTAGCAGGCTATGCCCGCTGCACTGGTCAATATTTCCAAATGAACCTTGGATTAAACGAAATGGTGAATTTGAACTTGTATTTTAAACAATATGGACCTTCAGCTGGAAATTGCTCATTGCTGAAAACGATGCAAACGCCATTGCGATATTATATTATCTTAAGCATTGCACAAAATTTACCTATTAAGAAGCAATTCTTTTAGTTGGTGCACTTTTGGTAGGGTAATGAGACCGTTATGGCAACAGGAATTCAAATGTTCTCTAATCTCACATTACTACATCAGAGAGCATTACAATGATTGCACAGATTGACCATTGAACATGAATAATATCCAGGTGGTTCATTTTCGTTTGTTAATTCTTGAACTCCTGGCCTCTCAGTTGGCACAATATGTGATTCTGGTAGCTTAAATACAATCTCATTGACAGTTAGGTTATATTTGTTAATAAACGTCCTCTTGTGACAGGTCTACTATTACTGTTTTCTCACTTTGGATTCCAGCAAAATATATACCGTAAAAAATATACTGAATGATTTGCAGTCAAACAAGAAGGTTTAACTTTCATATTTAAAACAAAAGTGAAACATAAAAAAGCGTGTTTTTAAAGCTGAATTGTTTGAATAAAATTAAAATGACGTCATTTTCACGGCCTTTTTATTTTGTAGACCATTTACAATCATGTAACCGTTTAGACGTAACAAAACTCGATGACTTAATCTTGTAGAAAGATGAACCTCTTGCATCCAATAAAATATTTCTAATCATCTGCAATCGATTCCATTGTGATGGTTGACATCAAACAGTAAAACTGATGCAACAATATTGTTACATCTTTACCAGAATTATTTACAAAACAAACTTAAGTATTCGCGAAGTTACGTTCCAGTAAATGTCAAATTGTTGTCGACTCAATTATAAATCTTTTACCAATAAATATTCGTGCCTTAAATAGAACTGGTAATCTATACTAATAAAAGAACAAATCGCTCTGTGTGTATGGGGGGGGGGGGGATGCCTAACGAAATCTACGGCACGTACGAGGTTCAAAATTTTTGTGAGGAGAGTCCAAGGCCTTTTCTAATGTACATGATCCTCAGAATTTTAAAATTATATTTATTAGCTGAGTAATTAATTAATATTCGGAAATCACTCCCATAAAAAAGTAGCTATTTTATCTCCAGTCATGAACGCGCATGCCCAATACACATCCCTATGAAATTGAATGTAAATTTCGAGTATTTTCACGAGTCGTCTTGGCCCGTTTGGTAAAGCGCCAGCCTGCCAAAGTGAAGGTCCCTGGTTCGATACTCGTAGGACCAAAGATAAAATTTTCTGTTTATAAATAAAAGAAATTTAATTTTTTTCTGAAATTTTATGAATTTAATTTATATGCAAGCTCATTTTTATATATAAGAAATCTTCTGAAAGGATTGCGTAAATTTCTTATAACAATAACAGTAACTATGTATATTTTAAGTTTTTAAACAAGAAATTTAAAATGATTTAAAAAATTTTAAATACAATTTTTTTTTTAAATCTACTACAAAAATTATTCTAAATTAAGTAAATTAAACAAAATTAAAACTACCGTATATACTCGCGTATAGGTCGACTCGCGTATAAGTCGACCCCCTAACTTTCGAATGCAAATTCTGCAAAAAATCAAAAACCCGCGAGTCGACACCCTAACTTTTTACTTCAATTTTGTGCAAAATCAAACCAAATATTTCAATTGCCTATGCGAAAAAGTAGTAAGTAAATAAAAATAAATTATCGAAAATTTTTTTAATGATAAATTATTATTATTTGTTTATTTTCTGTAATATTTTATTATTCATACACATAAAAAGTCATAATTTTGCAGTATTCGAAATTTTATTTTTTATTTTTTAATTGACTCGCGTATAAGTCGACCCCCCAAATTTGCTTGCCAAAAATTGTCAGAAATTCCTCGACTTATACGCGAGTATATACGGTAATTCAATTTAATACTAATATAAACTAAAAATTAAATTTGACTAAATAAAATAGAAAAATATTTAGGATGAATTATAAAATTTAAAAGAAACAAAAAGAAGTTACAATCTTCATGCAGAAACAACATGTGAAAGGTTTAACAATTCGTATTGCTGTCATCTAGCGGCGAGTTAGAAATACAAAGTTCTCTGCGGGCGATGCCCCTAAAAAAGGACACCAAGGAAATGTCGTCTTAGACAGTTCAAAGAATGACTTTGGATTTTATACAAATGAATGATGAATTAATACCACAATAAACGATGAATTAATACCACAATGAATTATGAATTAATACCACAAGGATACAGGGAAAAATGGCCCCATCATTTTTAGAAAATCGGAATTTTTAAGAACTCAAAAAAATTCAATATTTAAGTCTAGAAATAGAGCAATTTTAAATATAATATAAATACTAGAATAAAAACCTTAATGCTTAGTGCTGCCATCTGTTATGGTAAAATGAAACTAATTGCAACTTTTCCTGGAGTTTTTGGAAATTTACTACGGATTTTTTTTTTTTTTGAAAATTTTGAATTTGGTGTCCTTTTTTAGGGACACCTCGCCGGAAAGAGTTTTAAAGAGTTATTCATTATGGGCCCGGGCGTCGCCGGGCTTATCAGCTAGTGATAAATAAAGTTAGTTATACAAAAATTTTAGCAATATGTATTTTGGTGAATGCTTGAACCGACGATTTATTTTGCATTTTTCTAAAGAGCATAATAACATGGACAAAGAAATACGCTATCTATTTCCTTTATATTCAAGAGTAAATTAATCTAAATCTATTGTGTAAATAACCCAGATTATGAAAATAACTCTTAATTTGTTGCTAAATTTAGCTGCTAGGGTGTGCTTCAGGACAATTTGCTTGATATGATGATTCAAATTTGAAGTAATTTTATTATATCTAGGCTGAAATTATAAGTCGATAGACATTATTCCAGTTGCCATCATTGAATCAAAGTTTTTCCCCCTACATTGAAAGTATTGTTTTTTATGAGAGTAAAATAATTTGAGATAAAAAAAAAATAAATAAGAAGAAATGTTCGTTTGTTCATATTCTTCATTATGAAAAACCATAATTTAAGTAATCGCTAATTTCAAAATCTGTCTGATCTTCTGTAATTTGATACGCCGTCGAAAGTTCCTTTCAAAGATAAATAAAATTTCCAACAATACCGTAAATACGCTGACTGGCGGGTGAAACGATTCCTTAAGATTAGTCAAATATCTATAACAAAACATTTTTAACAGAATGGTTAAACAAAAGAAAGTTATGCAGAAAAAGCTTAAAAGAAATGATGAATTAGAAAATGTATCTGAAATTAAATTCAGCAAGCAATTTTTATTGTAAAATTATGGCTTTTTTTAAAATAGTAATAACGCATAATTGCAGAAGTCTTCTTAAGAATATTCTTATATCCTAACTTTTAAAGCAGTGAATATTCCTATAATTGAGATTGGCAATATGTTCGACATGTAAAAAAAAATAATAATAACATAATACACAATATTCAATTAATAAGTAACGATCTGAGTTCGAGGATATAAAAATCACATGCTTGAAGAAATCCAAACGGTATGTTTCCATAGTAATGGTATTCCATACTTTGATAAAAAAAATATTTTAAATCTCTGAAATTAAATTATTGTAGCATATGTGTGTATATGGCAGACATTTACACTAAAATTTAAATACTTGACTACATAATTATGATTTTAACTGCTTTTTATATAATTTACATTTGAATATAAAAGTTTACTCCAAAATGTTCTCCTACACTTAAAAAAAATCCCCGCCGGCTCGGCCTACAGGCGGAGGTAAGGTTTCGAAGTTAAGTATACTAATTTCAGAAACAAAAACCAAATCATGATTAGAGATAAACCCACTTTAACAATTATATCTGGCCGCTTTTGACGAGTTTTTATTTCATTTTTATATTAACTGGTTTTATCAGAATCATGTTAGGGCGGTATTAAAAAAAAATACATTTCCATGCTCAACAACTCGAACTTTTCTGGCATAACTCCAGATTAATTTTTAATAGGAAAAATATTAAACTTGTTGACGTGATTTTTGAAGAGATTTATAAGCGACCTATGTTTTTAATTTTCTATCAATTAATTAAAACTTTATATATAAACAATTATTTTCTCCGTAAGACAATATTTTTCGTTTCTAACGCAATCGCTTCGGGAAATTCCGTTCAAAATTCCCACTTTGACATCGTTTTTTGGAATATATTCTGCCTCTGTCAAAAACTCGATCATTACGGTACATTATATAGTTTCTGAATAAGCAAATCTACCAATTGGATGCGTTTGAGAGCAAAAATGAATTTAAAAATGAGTCAGAAAATAAACAGTTTGGATTTGAATACTCCCTTAATACGAAGTTTTTTTAAACACAATCCGCTTCGGGAAATTCGGTTCAAAAGGCCCACTTTGACAGCATGTTTTAAAATATATTCTGCCTCTATCAAAAAATTGACCATTACGGTACATTATATAGTTTCTGAGTAAGAAAATGTACCAATTGGAAGCCTTTGAGAGCAAAAATGAATTGTAAAATGAGTCAGAAAATAAGCAGTTTGGATTTGAATACACCCTTACTAAGATGATTTTTTTTCTTCAACCGCTATGTATTTTTAATTTGTTTTTGCTGTAAGAATTGGTCCTATCCAAAACTTGTCTACATAGATGTTGTAGACAATATTAAGAAGATATATGATAAATTCATGGGGATTTTATATCTTTTGAATTGAGGGAGTTATGGATTTTTTTCTTCTTCAAACGCCCTTTTTGTTTTCGTTTTTAATTTTTTTTGCGGTACAAATTGGTCCTATTAAAAACTTGTGAATATAAAAGTTGTAGATAATGTTAAGGAGATTCATGATAAAATTAACTGGATTTGATAGCTTCAGAATTAACGAAGTTATGAATTTTTTTCGCCCAAAAACCCTATTTTTTGCGCCCCTTGAGCCCATTTTTAACTTTATCAAAAATCTGTGGTACAGAAATTTTTGGCCCTATTTTTAGAAGTAATAAAAACTTTAAACTGATTTGATATATACAAAAATTGGGGCGTTTTCGGTTTTCACAAAACCCCTCCCTATTTCCATCCCCTTGGTCCGATTTTGCCCATTAACGAACTTGACCGAGATTTTATGCCCCTTGATTTTATGTATCAGTTTGGCAGAGATTGGTGCAGAATTGTGGAAGTTATCGTGTCTAGAAGAAAGTGATATATATACATTTATAGATAGATAGATAGATAGATAGATAGATAAAGTTTTTTACTGAGGATGGTTTTGGGCTCTAGGGGTCATGATCGGTGTAGATCTGCAAAAATTTTTCAGAAATTCCAACATAGGAACGACGCCAATAGGTAGTATTTCATACGAAATCTACCTAAAAAAGGAAAAAAAAACATTATTTCGACCTTCGCCTGGATTATTTCACGCTTCTGCCTTTGTGGCTAAAAACTGCATTGTTTGTCGACCAAGGTAATAATTAAATAGTATGTAACTCACTAATACAGCGATTTTTACAATTACTTCTTCTAGTTTCTCCTGTAAGTCATACGATGAGAGAATTATATAAAAATGATAATTAAATTGGAAAAAGAAAAAGAAAAAGACTAAAAGAATGTTACTTAACACTAGAATTACCGTGAGCCGTCATTTTGACGGCTACCATATGAATACGTTTCGGTTCAAACCAGAAATTTGATTATGAAGTAAGTTTAAAAGATACAAAGAAGAAAAACGTTAAATAATAAAGATGAACTGTTTTAAATCAAAATTCTGGTGTGAAATATTTTTATAAAACTTGACTCAAATTTCCGGTAGTTCTAGTGTTGCAGTTTTTGCAAGCGCATTTTTATTAAGCTGGCGCAAGCGAAAAATCGCCAAATAATGTATCAATTGCTTCTTTCATACTAATTTATTTTTTAAACTTTATAAACATTCCTTTCATGGTTAAATTAAATATTTTCGTTTTATAAATTTATCTCCCATTAAAAGGGTTTATTATTATTTTTTTAATTAAATGAATGACAGTTATTTTCTTTTAATTTGCGAGTTGTTTACGCTATTTTCTACCTGATATAGTCATTTCAATTCTTTAACCAACAATAATGATGCCAAAAAATAATTACTGACAACCTTTTCGTTCAAAATAACAATAAAATACGAAACTTATTACCAAAAATCACAGTTATCCCTGTTTTGTTTTTTTTATGCATAAATCACCGCGGGAATATTGTCTGTCGAATGATACAATCTGCTTTCTTTCTTTCTAACCGATGACCAAGCCCCTACCTGCCGGGTTGCCCAGCTGAACGGGATTGATACCTGGTATCAGGGCGGGTGACCGTCTTACCGTCGCGTACCGGCAATAAGTTTGACTGGCGCCTAGTTCGTCTTTTATCGGCAGCGCCTACTGCTTAGTTATGTACTTTTTTAATGCCGGTTACTTAACGTTTATGTATTGTTGTTTGATACCTACGCATTTATACTGAAGTTGATCTCGTAATTTAGAGCCTTGATCAGATGACGAGACCTTCGCCTGGCAAGACACCTCCAGAGGTATAATTCATAGGTAACTTGGAGAACTTTGCACCCACGACGGATTTTACATGCACAAGGCGGCATAATAGCATTCAGTAAGCCTCGTTCCCATACGAACAGTGGCGTGGCGTCCGGTCATCGCTGGATGCGGCGATGACCAAGCAATATTTTAAAACTCTTAATAAGCTTTTAAAACTCTACGATCCAGTTTTAGCTGAACATTTGGAGTTCATGTATAAGTGAAGGTAAGATTTAAAGTTTCTTTTTTGAACATTCAACCATTGAATTTTAGAGTTAATAATTTTTCACCACAAACTTAAATAATTGCGATGACCACCGAAAATTTTCACGCCACGCCACTGCATACGAATTCGATACTGAGCCAACTAGCTACCGCTGCCCGATTTGAATAGAATAGCCTAGCCTGGAGTTTTTGAAGCCTAATTGTTTGGTGCAGACTTGTCAAATGAAAAAAGGTAATTTTTGTGGGGGGGGGGGGAAGCAAAGAATGGGGCGCCGCACATAGACAAGTTGCACCATGAGTTAATTTTGGCCCGAAATGCTAAGCAAACTCAACGTAACAGGAGGAAAGAGACTCCGTCTTTCTACCGTACCACACCGGGTGAAAACTAGCTGAGGTAGGCTGTCCCATTGCAGCGGGTCCGGTAGCTCGTACAGGCCAAGCCTATGTGCACCTAATAAAAAAGGCGGCAGTCAAAAAAATGAGAGGGGGCGGTGAGTTTTACATATTAACTTTACTTTAAACTTATATTTAACTATTACTTATTTAACATACTTGAATTTACACTTAACTATGTCTAGCTACTATTATGAAAAATACATTTAAGATAGCCTAGAAACTAGGTCAGGGTACTTTTTTAAAATTAAGATTGCGCTATTAAACTAAGATGTTAAAGACTATTTTATAACTAGGCTAGTTTTAACTAAAGACTCTTGCTATTAAATTAGAATGCTAATTACTTAACTTATTGGGTTGGAAGACTGGGGATGCAGTCCTTAATGTTAGGCTGTGATCACTCTGTTAATTTGTTTTTCTTTCTTTATTTGATGACTTGGTACGTAAATGCGCACTGGCGATCAGTCTATTGGAACCTAACGGCTGTTATCACGATTTTACGTACAACTTCGTTGCGAACTTTTTTCGGGTGGTAGGCTTGTGCACTACTGCAGTAGGACTATTTCCGTGGCCGTTAGTTCGTCAGTATTTTACGGTGACTGTTATTTTGCTATGTGATTCATCTTCCTTTGTTTGTTCTATACACATCTTTTCTATTCCCATTTAGCCATCATTCGATGGTTCGATGGGGGAAGTTTGATTCAGCCGTAGCTGCCAGTTCATCATAGGTTACTTCCAACTCTCAGCGAATAAACGATTTTTTCTTCTTTTGTGTAGATGAAAGGTTACTTCAACTGCGGCCGCGGCTAACCTACCCTGTTACTTGGTGGTTTAACTCGAGTCTATTTTTTTCTTACTTTCCTGAAAATAAGATAGTTTATTAGTATGGGGCGGAGTTTTCCGCTTGGATGATGTGTGCTTTAGCTTTGTTCATGTCTATGTTTTCTGTTTTCCACCTGATCTCTGTTTTGCCCTTGTTTTGTGCTTGTTTATTGTTTGCGAGCTACCTATGCCAAAGTTGCTCGTTGTTTGTTGTGATTTGGAACAGATGGTGTGGTCGCGTTAGTGGGCAGGCAGTGAGGTAGTGTTTTGAGGTTCCCAGTTACCTCCATGCCACAGTCTGCCGCTTCTTTGTGCTTAAATTTATGTATGTATTTGGGGAATGGTCCATGACCCGTATAGATTCGGCTAAGTAATTTACGGCTGTCTAATCTGTTTCTGCTGACTGTTGGGAAATATTGGTGTGTGGTCCTGCCCGTGTCTCGATAGTCACACTCGAACTGCCACTGTTTGATAATTAGTTCTTTAATTCTTCTGTTAAGGTTGGATATTGGTGCTTTTAGGTTAAAAGGGATTTCTTTTGTTTTGTTTTCTGCTGCTTGCTTTGCTAATTCGTCGGCTTCTTCGTTTCTTTGAATGCCCACGTGTCCTTTGATCCAGCTGATTTTGAATTTTTTGTCTGAGTGTTTGATTGATTCGTGTATATCGTTTACTAGTTGTATGATATTAAATTGTTTGCTTAATGCTTGGATGACTGACATGCAGTCCGAGCGGATGCTGTATTCCATCCCTGCACTGTTACCCCAATTTGCTGCTTTTAGTATAGCCAGTAGTTTGGCTTGGTAAACACTATTAAACTTCCTTAGAGGTGCTGAGCGTGTTTTATTTTTTTGTTCGCTTTTGAAGGCTACGAATACCGAACACGTAGCACCTGATTCCAATTTTGAGCCGTCTGTGTAGATATTTATATATCTTTAAATTTATAGCTTATATTTTGTTCGATTGTTTCTTCTGGATGTGCGTTCCACACGTTTATTTTTTCCGCGTAATCTGTGTGATTAATTGTTGTTCCGTAGAGGTTTACTATTTCTCTTAATCTTGATATTATATCATATGTTGCTTCATTTTTAACTTGTAGGTGAATTGTAATCAGGCCTGCAAGTACCTGAAGTGTCTTTGGCATGATTACAATACATTATCCAATCATTAAAAGTGATAGAAATTGTTGGCATAAGCCCCTGCAACATACGCCTTTTCATTAAAAAAAATAAAAATGACGATCGGCTCAGTAATTCTGTAAAATATGTGACTGCCCAGTTTGAAAACACTTAGACATAGTCTCCGTCATATGAAACACATTTTCAAACATTTCCGATTGCAAAATTTCGTGGAGTTTATTTAAACTTCAATAAATTTAATTCAAAAACCCCTAAGTTGATATCTTTGTCCTAATTCATGAAAACAAGTCCCAAAAAACATGCTTTTTTTCTTCAAAGGTACGTTGTTAAAAATTTGCAGCCGTCCAGTCATTCAACCGTTTTTTAGAAAACAATTACATAACCGTAATTTAACTTTATTCTGACATAATATGGTCAATAATACGCTTGATAATATGGACAAATAACCGTTATCTTTGAAAAAGGACCAATGACTGGGCAGTTTGCTTCAGATTTTTAACAGTGTAGTAAATGAAGTAAAGATAGTAAATCAAAGATAATAAATAGAGAAGTACTTGCTAGCATCTTAAAATAACAGTTTGGTATTTAATTTTTATCTTCATGAAAACTTTTACTAAAATCAAAGGTTGTGAAGAACTCTAAAATTGTCGGTATAGACTACATATAGACTGTCAAAAATTTGCTACAAACTGTCCAGTCTTTCGATATGGAAAACGGATATATAACCGTAATTTAACTCTATTCTGACGATATTATCGCCCATGTTGTTGTAAAAAAAGTATTAAATTACGGTTATGTAACAGTTTTCTGTTTAAAAAGAAGATCAAATAACTGGACAGTTTGCAGCATTGAAATTTAACAGTGTAAGTAATCGACAATTGTTTTCTAAATGTGAATTTCAGTCGATAATTCAGTTTTCTTTTTAGAAAGTCTGTTGTTTTCTTAATCAAAACTCTTAATACTACATTAACAATGAATGTAAGCAATTATAGTTTTTATTTCCTGCTAAATAATATTTTATGGAGACACAAGAGAAAATTAATAACGTAAATGAAACAAATATCAAAATAATGTTATTCCAAAAACATTTACTTGGGTATTTAAAATACCTTTTCGGTGAGGGAAATCATCTACATTTTGACAAGCTACATAAGTGGATGCGTAAACTTTAGCAGGCTGTTTTACGCCAAAAACGTTGTTGTGCAACACCATCTGTTTAAAATAAGAAACTTCAATCTTCATACTAAAGTTATTTATTTCTCGGTTAATAGAGAAGCACTTGCTAGCCTCTTAAAATAATAGTTTGTTGTCGCAATGCTTTTTGTCTGTCTTACATAATCTAAAAATAGAGAAAAAGGATCAATTACTGAGAAACCTGGATTGGTGTAGAAAAAAATCTTTACTGAAGAAAAAGGAAAACGTTTTTAGAAGAAATGACCCATAAATTGTTTAGTTGTCTATTCGTAAAAAATTATGTTTGTAAGAAGACTATTTTGTACATTTTTTAAAAAGGTAGTAGCGTTTTGCTTTCTACAGAAAAAATTCTAATAATATTATTATAATAACATAATAAATATATAACGTTTAATAATAATAATGCAATAATAATTATTATTTTATAAAATAAGAAATTTCAAATCGTCATACTAAAAGTTAATTTTATCTCGATTAATTCAGAAGCAATTGCAAGACTTTCAAAATAATATTTTGTTGTTGCAATGTTTTTCGACTGTTTTGTATGATATAAGAATAGAAAAAAAGTGTCAATTACTTAGGAATTATGTGGAAGACTTCATTGAATACCACGGAAGGAAAAGAACGCTTTTAGAAAAGAAGATTCGTAAGTTTGTAGCATCTTTCTGACATACATTTATAAGTAGACAATTTTATCATTTTTATAGCAAATTTAGTATTGTTCTGTTTTCTATTGAGAAAATAAGAATAATATAAAAGCGAGGGCAAATCAAAAAATAAGTTACACTTGCAAGTTATGGCCATTTATTAAACCACATATACATAGGCAACACGGCTATGAGAATATACAATGTACGTTCACTTTTTCACATAGTCCCCAAGAGACTGTAAGCATTTTTCGGAACGGTCAACCAACTTTTCGATTCCGGATGCGTAGAAATCTCCTCCAGTGTTATGTAACTACCCGGAGACAGCGAAATCCAAGGTGCTCGTGAACAATGGAAGACACGCTGCCGTACGAAATGTTCAACATGCTGGTCGGGCATGCATGGATATCATGGACGAATATTGCGAATGCAGACCCGCAACGTCCAGTACCGTTGCAAATGTTGACCGTGTGGATGCGTTCATTAGAAATAATCGGCGCATAACACTCCAGGAAATTGCCAGCATGCTGAACATTTCGTACGGCAGTGTGAGTTCTCCATTGTTCACGAGCACCTTGGATTTCGCTGTCTCCGGGTGGTTACATAGCGCTGGAGGAGATTTCTACGCACGCATCTGGAAATACACATACGAAACGCACACATGCGAAATGTTCAGCATGCTGGTTCGGCTATGCATGGATATCACGGACGAATATTGCGAAGGCAGGCCCGCAACGTCCAGTACCGTTGCAAATGTTGACCGTGTGGATGCGATCATTAGAGATAATCGGCGCATAACACTCCAGGAAATTGCCAGCTTGCTGAACATTTCGTACGGCAGTGTGTGTTCTCCATTATTCACGAGAACCTTGGATTTCGCTGTCTCAGGGTGGTTACATAGCGCTGGAGGAGATTTCTACGCACGCATCCGGAATCAAAAAGTCGGTTGACCGTTTCGAGAAATGTTTACAGTCTCTGGGGACTATGTGGAAAAGTGAACTTACATTATATGTTGCCATAGCCGTGTTGCCTATGTATATGTGGTTTAATAAATGGCCATAACTTGGAAATGTAACTTATATTTTGATTTGCCCTCGTAATAATATATAATATAGTAATAATAATTCTAAAATAAAACTTCAGTCATCATCCTAAGTTATTTACTTCTCGGTTAATAGAAAAGCACTTGCTAACCTCTTGAAATAATAATTTGTTATTGCAATGCTTTTCTCTGGCTTAAGAGTACATAACATAAGAATAGAAGGAAAAAATAAATTGTTTAGAAGCATTCATTGATATAGAAAACGCCTTTACTGAAAATCGCGGAAGGAAGAAGAAGATGCTTTTAGAAGAAATAATTCATAAATTGTGTAACTGTGTATCTATCAGAGATGCGTTTGTTATCAGACAGTTTAATATTTTTATAGTAAATGTAATAGTGTTTCCGTTTTATATATAGCAAATAGTAGTAAGGATAATAATAATAATTCTATAATAAAAATCGTCAATCTTCATACAAAGTTATTTATTTCATGGTTAATTGAAAAGCACTTTCTCAGCCTCTTAAAATAATAGTTTCTTTTTGCAATGCTTTTGTCCGACTTACGTAATCTAAAAATAGAAAGAAGGGGTCAATTACCCGATAATATAGGATTAATGTGGAAGATGTTTTTATTGAAAACCACTGAAAGATGAAGGAAATGCTTCTAGAAGAAATTGTTCATAAACTGAACCGTTATCTGTCTGTAAAGATGCATTTCTAAGCAGACTACTTTATATTTTTATGAAATATGCTGTAGTGCTGTTTTTTCTATAGAACAATTATCTTAAAATTTTAAATTACCTTAATGAATTATCTTAAAATTTTCTTTCTAAAGAAATTGTGTATAAAAATGATTATTTCTATTGGATGAAATTTAACTTCTCTTTATGTGGGCATTAATTCTTAGAAATGTCTTTTTACATTCGATACCAAAAAAAAATCCTTAAATTAATATGTGTGCAGGTCGATACATTAACTAATAATTTTTTCCAGATATTTTTAAATTGATTTCGCGGAAATTAATATTTAATAATGGAGAAGAACTTGCTAGCCACCGAAAATATTATTGTATTGATGCAATGTTTTTTGGCATGATTTATATAACCTAAGAATAGAGGAAAAGCTTTATTTACTCGTAAATTTGGGTTCGTGTAGAAGAAATCTTTACTAAAAACCACTGAAAGAAGAAGAAAAAATGCTTTCAGGAGGAATGATTTATAAATTGTGTAGTTGTTTATCTGTACAACTTACATTTGTAAGCTATTTTAAATTTTTACAAAAGATGGAATATTTTTTCGGAATAAGTATTTTTTTATAGGAGAAATATAATTTTGATTTTCTATTGTTGATACAAAAGTTTAAAAAATTCATATAAAATATAAAAAATGTAAAAGAAATGACCCAGAAATTTAAGCAAATTTTTATTGTTATTATTATTATGGGAGGTAAGCAGGGAGGGGAATTTGGTGCTAAAGTTTTTTGTTTGTTTGTTTAACAACACTACTCTTTTGTCTTAGAACAAGAACAAACACATTTAGGAGTATCTACATTCATTATCTATCACTTCAATTTTTTAGCTTTTTATTTGGAAGGCAAAAAAAAGTGTATTTTCTTTAAAATATCTACAAGCATCTAATTATCTTGTATTTTCTTACATCCATATTCAATATACGGTTTGAACTCTTTTGTAATAATTATTTAAAATTTGTCTTATTTTATTTTAAAAGAAACTCATAATTCTTATATACATAAATAATCAAAGTAAGATATTTAAGAAAAATTCAGTATTGAAATAAAACAAACACTAGTTTCAATTTTAAAAAGCAGAAAAACCAACGTTTAAAATGCACAAATAATATATGAAAAGCAGCAAACAGCTGTTTCGAATCTACTAGCGAGATTCTTCTTCAGTGCAAAAGGAACAGCGTGCTAGAAAAAGCAAGGCTGAGCAAAATCATAGACAGAGACGCGCTGGCTTTTATACCCTATGCGGGTGGCGAAGGCGCCGAAACAACCAATGAGAGAGAAGCAGTGGAAACGACTAGTCGTTTCCACTGCTTCTCTCTCATTGGTTGTTTCGGCGCCTTCGCCACCCGCATAGGGTATAAAAGCCAGCGCGTCTCTGTCTATGATTTTGCTCAGCCTTGCTTTTTCTAGCACGCTGTTCCTTTTGCACTGAAGAAGAATCTCGCTAGTAGATTCGAAACAGCTGTTTGCTGCTTTTCATATATTATTTGTGCATTTTAAACGTTGGTTTTTCTGCTTTTTAATATTGTTGCACAAAGGCTTTATTTGCTATTTTTATATACTAGTTTCAATATCCTTTATCATAACTATAATCTATTTGTGCTTCATTTCTTTTAACAATAAAAAGTATTTCTCATAAAATCATTTTTTTTTCATTGAGTACTGTTGAATATTTATGAAATTTAATGAATTCTAAACAAAATGTTGTTTACTCTCATTTGTTCGTAAAATTTTAAAAATTCCAGTACCCCATACTTTTTTCACAGATATTTCTTTCTAAGGCAAAATTATTCTTTCATCAATAAAAATGTATAAACACAATAAGATTAAAAATTCGAAAGCGTGTTTTCATAATTTTCTTTGAATTTCTTTTTAAATATTAGCTTTTTTTAACATATGAAAAACTTTAATAAGAGTAATGTTATTAAGTTATTTTTTATTTGTTTTTGTTCACATCGTCCTTTAGAAAAAGAAATATTCTGCAACTGTTTTTGAAAAAAATTGCACGATGTATGATTTTTTTCATATTTCACTTTTTTTAATCTGGTAAAAGAAATCTTTAAAAAGTCATCATTTGAGTTTTACATTATTGACCAAAAAACCTTTTTCTTTTTTTCTAACATTTTTATTTTCCTTATACTTCAATTTAATACGCGTTGTTCTTTTACGGAATAATCGAAAAGATCATGTAAAATTTTATAAACGTTTAAAAGGGATATAATTAGGGTAGTTACAGTTAAAAGTACAGAGTATAGCGAGAAAGATATCAGCGATCATAAAAACTACAAATGTGTGGTATGCATTTCAGAACATAAAAGCATGACGCACAATACTGCTGATCAAAAAGTTCGGATACAGGATTTCCTCACGAATGCGCTTTATTAGTGAAATGTGTTACACACAAACACCTTCAAAGCGCACCATCTTATCAACTATGCACTTCTTCCAGAGCGAGTGCAGTTGCTTTAAGCATTTCTGGGAGCCTTTAGGCGATATGGTGTTAACCCTTTATCTACGGCATTATCATCTACTGCAATTTTTTTCATGTAATGTATTTTTTTCAGTTACTACAATGCAAATTAAAGGATAAACATAAAAAAATACTCACCCATGAGAAATTTAATTATTTAGAGGTAATTAATTAAAGTGGTACTTTAAAGTACCGTCAGTACACTATGACTAAAATATCGTAAGAGAAAACCCACAAGGTATTTCAACTGGCACCAGAAAATATTTTCGATTTAATAAGTATGTGAAATATAGGCTTTTTCTTATTTACAAATAAATCGTTTGGAAAATTCCGGTGCCAATCATTTATTTCAACACTCTAGAATTGAATTTGCTTTGCTCCTGAAAGTTAAAAAGAAAAAAAACTATTTTTTTTTAAGTTTTTGATCTTGTTAGCAGTCCTTTAGTTATTCGACGTCAATATTCCAGGGACAGCATGTTTTCTCGCATCTCCACATATGCAATATATGAATTTACATATGCCATTTCTAGCATAGCAAAAACGAGCAGGTGCCACAACTTTTTCGATTTCCTATAAAACAAAATAACAATGAAACAGAAAAGAAATACCAGGGAAGTCATTACTACACTACATTTTAGTAATTACATTTTAAAGCAGATGAAAACGATGGATAACTACACAGACGAAAAGTAAAGAAGAAGTTTTTCTCCAACACCCAGTGTACTGACGGTACTTATAAGTACCAACGAGTAATGCAACTGTTAAATGAAATACATACACCGTTCACCTTAGTCAAATTGTATTCTAAGATCATAATGAACACATAAAAAGAATCCAACACTTATCTTGTATCCTTTACTATGTTTGTAGCAATGAAAAGACAAGCGCGGAAATCTGTACAAAATGTCGGCACAAAACACATCGACTGCTTCAAAGATAGCCCCATTCCTCTCTAAAATAACAAACCTAGAACTACTGCTGCCATGTATTCGGATAAAGTGGAGTTAAAAGAGCGTTTTTTGCAAAGTACCATTAGAATATTAGTAATATTCACTATGGTATAAAAGTTTAAAGTGAGTGATACTTATAAGTACCTTCAGTGGATAAAGGGTTAATTACGGCCGCCAGAGCTTCCTGTACCTTGGATGCACTAATTGAAACGGCGTCCTTTGAAAACACATATACGGGACACATTGCTCACTTACGGTACACATACTGCAACATGTGCAATGTTCTGTCGGAAGCTTCTCGAAAAGCTGGCAGAATTAGATATTCACACGTTGCTCTTCAAACGCTATTTCTACTTTCGGTGAATGCGAGCTACTACAGTTCATTGACATTGTCCGAAAAAACCTTGCATTGTAGACCTGCTTCGTTCTCACCAGATCTTATGAACCTCTTTCCGGTAAAATAATTCCTATCTTCTCCAATCAGAGTTAACAATATCAGCACAGTCTACAAACGTTTTTATCCTAGTAGTAGAAACAAATAAGACAGAAAAATCATGTATCAAGCATTGATTACGAAACACTTTCCAAAACATTCAAAATACTGTAACAAAACTTCCCCGTTTAATGAGGTGAAAGATGATGTCTAAGTAAGCAATTTGGAAAACCTATAAGGCATTTGAAAACCGAATTTCAGCGATTGCCATCAAAAATCGTAAAACCGAATTCTTTTGTAAAGCCCTGAATATTATCTATAGATTTGTTAATATGCTACATAGTATGCTGAAAGTTAGTTCATTTAGGAAATGCATAACAGAGTTGAAAACTCCCCTTCAACAATTTCCATCAATAAAAGGAAATATACTTGAATTCTTTTGTGTAATCGTGTATACGATCTATAAAAATTACACTCAGCAAGTACTATGCAAAAAATTGTTAAATTTAAAAGCGCATACCACAACTGAAAACGCACTTGTAGCAATTATCACTCATAGACTGTACTATAACCGATTTTTTTTATGTCCCTGTAAATAAAATTCTATACGCACCAGATGCTACATTAAACACCTTACATCTTGTAGCGCACCTCAGTGCTGTATATGAGTTTCAAATGTTTGAAATAGCGTAAAATCAATAAAATACATTGCAAACGATTCTTGCCCTTAAACCATAATATAATGAAATTCTTTTCAGCGTGTCTGTAAAAGAACTATTAACGCTACACACTTCAATTTCAATAAAGAACATGCCATACTAACTCCAAATAACATTTATCAATAACACGGCAATCCGATTATATTTATGCGAGTTAGAGCACGCACAGTCAGCCAAATAAACCCAAGTCTTAAACACTTTTCGACTACGTTGGAAAGTATTAAAAAAATTAATCTCTTGAATTTCTGTTTGGGGGAAAGATGTCGAACCCCGTGACCCGAATGTGACTAAAATTTGAAAGCATCATGATCCAAGGGTCTCCACATTGTCGTCATGTGACGTGATAAATGAGTCTTGTCTACGCCATTGTGGAGTAGATGTGCTTCATTTATGACAGGTTGGGCGATTCAAAAATCGCCCATACTGATTTCACAGTGAAGTTAAAACGCGATGATCATCCAAGAGTGGTAAAGGGACGAAATAAAAATACCACATTTAGCGACCATCCGAGGCAGAAGTTGCATCCATGTAAAATCTCATTTCAGATAACCATTCTCCCCACCAACACATCACCATCAAACTAGCCCTACCTTCCAATGCCAACATTCATATTCTTTCCTCAGGCATTTATTTTAGCACCTAATACTTCTCCACCAGAATGTAAATTTTCACATACTTTACAGTTCGAGTATTCAAAGCATTAAACTATTATATTGTATCATAATGTTTTGTCTTTGAACGCGATTTAACTGATTTAAGCCGTGTTAATCACATAATCGATTTAGCGGCCCCCACCTAATTTTGACGCCCCGGATGACTGTCTAGACTGGTTGCGCTATCAGTGCAATCTGATGTAAAAAAAGTAATATTATTAATAATAATTTAATAAAACGGTTTTGTTTTTAAAATGCAAATTAATTAAGAATTGTAAATATTTTCAGAAATCAGCAGCTATTATAAACGTTGAATGAAAAAATTAGGTAAGCATATTGCAAATGTCTTATATGGTATTAATAAAAGCAGAAGACCTTAATAAAAATGGTTTAAACACAATTTTTCAAAATAAATTTTGAATCATTCGTTTCTTCATGTGCTGAAATGCATACCACGCAATACCACTCATGTTTGGTATTTATATGCCCACAGAACTTTTTTTTACAGCTTTTTGAACTGGAAAACTTTGATTCCAGCCAACTTGCAATTCCCTATCAAAAATGGAGTATTTGGCTTATTATTTTTGATTGCGATTTAGTTGTCTGTCCGTATTTTCTTGTAAATTTTCAAAATTACATGGAGTGGTTATTTCTTTTTTTTTTTTTTTTTTTTTTTTTTTTTTTTTTTTTTTTTACCATGTCTGCCTAAATTTGCCAATCTGGGTGAATGCAGGTCAAACTTTTAAAAAAGTTTCCCTCTACATTACCAAATAGAGCCTCAATATTGCACAAATACTAAATACTGCGCAATAATCAATATTTTACTTTTACGTTGAAGAAAAATTCCAAGCAGAAAGACAAAATTAATTTGTAAAAATTCAAAAAAGTAAATATAATCAATCATGAATGTTTTACATCGTATTTATTTTGGTACTCTACAGTACATACCAAATGAAAAATTTAAAGCAGTTTTACTTTTAGCTTTCAAAAGTTTTGAATGTAAGATAATTCTTTTTTAATTAGAAAATATACAAACAAATAAATCATTTTGTAATAATATACTTTTTTTAAAGGTGTACATTTACCACTTTTTCTGTTCCGAAACAATCTTTGGATTAATAAATGCATTATAACATCAGAAAAACGGAAACGTGTTCCGAAAGACTAAATCAGACTCTCTCCTGATGAAGAAAGATTCGGTCTTTCAAAACACGTTACCAGTATTTTCCTTCTCTTGCATTACTTGTACATTTATCTCATTAAGAAAGGTTCATTCTGTCAAGATGTGTTGCCAGTCTTGTTTCTGTTCTTGTTGCTGTTTCACATGCCTTTGTTTCATGAAAAATGGTTCAAACTTTCGAAATACATTTTTTTTCTTTTATGGCTAATTTAAGAAGTTAGTATTCTAGTGAGCGTTGTTGCAACAGTTATTTTATCCATTTACATATCTGATTTGCTGTATAATATTAAGTACATTTAGAAAAAGTTTCTCATCTAATTATGAGATTTTCATAAAATGTAATTTGTTACAAATGACTCTCTGCTTTTTAAAAAATGTGCTTACATCTAAATCATGAATTAAAAAATATGTTTAAATGTACCATAATACAGCATACTTGAAAATAGTCTCAAATGCATGCCAGAACTTTCAGTATGAGATAGAGCAATGTGAGAAGTTATAAGACTCTATATACGACAACTGTTTGTCTAGTGTTCACAAAGCGATATTTACTTGATATTTACATACTATTGGTAAAATTAATGAACCATTCATGCAAACATTTGGCTTCTCTGAGGGACGTTTAAAACCTTCGTAAATATCCGCCTTTTGCGAGTCTTAGTCGAAATTAATACATTACAATACGTTGTTATATGGCACTGTACCTATTTTGAAAACAATTTAATATTGCACCGTCTCTACGTGAAATGTTTCTTGAATCACACGCTTAATCGGAAATTAAACTTGTGCATTATAATTTGCATAATGTTGAATTGATAAAATATTTAACTAAAGAAAAGAAAGTTGTTTATTTTTTCCATTTTAAATTTCAGAATCATCTTACACTTCAAAGAGTATCTAAGTAAAATTGAGGATAAAGTCCGATAGTTTAGATTCAGGCAGATCCCACAAAAAACAACCTTTGTCATAAATAAACAGGTTTTTGCGATAAAAACATGTCAGTATTCCGTAATTATATTTTCAGCACATAAATTTACGGGATTTGGCCATTTAGCTTAAAAAATGCTGTTTCCTGTAAAATTATGCGGTAAATGCCTGTGAGTGTATACTCTCTTATAAATGTTAGTTCCGGTAATCTTAACACTAGGTCGGTATTATTTTTTATTATAACGATAATCGTTTGGGTGCACTTCATGGTTGCCATGAGAATAGGATCATGACTTTGGCGATATTAGCTCATTTGGTAATGTCAAATTGCAATTTCGTCTTTTAATCGGAACTTAAATATTGCTGCATACATCTGATGAGTGTAACGGGATATCTGAATTAAAATATAGAAATAAGTGTCTGCCCCGATCTGAGAGGCAAACATGATGATTTCAAAATTCGTTATTTCAAAAAATTCTTATTTTCTATAATGAAAAATACTACAATTTCAATGCAAAATTAATAGATAAATTTATAGAATCATTTTAACAAGTTGTACTAAATCATTGCGATATATTTTTACGAATATTAATTTTTAAATGAAAATTTTTAAATTAAGATCATCATTTTGTTAAGAGAATAAGATATCTATAAATCAGTGGCGTGGCGTGAAAATTTTCGGTGGTCATCGCAATTATTTAAGTTTGTGGTGAAAAATTATTAACTCTAAAATTCAATGGTTGAATGTTCAAAAAAGAAACTTTAAATCTTACCTTCACTTATACATGAACTCCAAATGTTCTGCTAAAACTGGATCGTAGAGTTTTAAAAGCTTATTAAGAGTTTTAAAATATTGCTTGGTCATCGCCGCATCCAGCGATGACCGGACGCCGCGCCACTGCTATAAATATTCAAAAGTTTCTCTTAAATATTGCACCACTTCCTCTTTATCCCTTTCGCGACGGGTTTTCCTCACAGAATTTTGTTTTTTTTATCACCGGTAATTCTGAATGGAAATTTTCGCCTAATTTAATTCCAGAAATTTTGTTTTTGAATAGGACAAAATTTACTATTCAAAATTACTGGTAGGAATAATCAATCATTCTAAGCACTCTATACTTCACGTAGTCGAAGCTCATCACGAAAGTGTTAAATTTAGAGCCTGATATTTTGAACTTAAAATTACACTACGTTCAAATTACTTAAAAGATGAAAAAATATTTAAAAAGGTGTTAAATTACTTTTATATCCTTAGTACTTTCAACTATATGCATAGCCTTCGTCAGAGAATACAAAAACACAAGCGTCTTATTTCCAAATTTCACGTGTGGAAAGGAATGAAAGTGAAAATCAATTTTTAGATCCGGAAAACATTGGGAAATTGAAAATATGGATATAGAAAGAAGCAGGAATATTATGTTTTTTGTTATTTTTTAAGCAAGCTGAGCCAAATTCTGGGTATGTTGTAGGATAAAACGTTATTACAAACAGTATTTTCTTTAGTAAAAATTTCTATTGATTCACGGATAATTAAATCATGATAATTCTTTAAGGGGCATACAATTTTTGTATCTTCGAAATTAACTTGTATATTCAGCTTTTGGTTAAGTCTTGACACGGTTGTTGTTGGCCGATTGTACTTCAAATCTCTCAAATATTCTTTAATACGGTCTTTAAGTTTACGAGAAGTCAAGTCATTCCTATGTATTCGAGATAAATATTTTCTGTTTTCAGTGGAATTACATATACTCGTGAAACTTCATCTTTCGGGATCGGGTCTATTTTGGCGCTAACTAGTTCTTTCAATTTTATTGGAGGAGTGGCGATTAATTCCACTGAAAACAGAAAATATTTATCTCGAATACATAGGCATGACTTCTCGTAAACTTAAAGATCGTATTAAAAATCATTTGAGAGATTTGAAGTACAACCGGCTGACAACAGCCCTGTCAAGACTTAACCAAAAGCTGAATATACAAGTTAATTTCGAAGATACAAAAATTCTATGCCCCTTAAAGAATTATCATGATTTAATTATCCGTGAATCAATAGAAATCATTACTAAAGAAAATACTGTTTGTAATGGCGTTTTATCCTACAACATACCCAGAATTTGGCTCAGTTTTCTTAAAGAATCATAAAACACATAATATTCCACTTCCCTCTATATCCATATTTTCATTTTCCCACTGTTTTTCCGGATCTAAAAATTGACTTTCACTTTCCCTCCTTTCAACACCAACTACGTGAAATTTGAAAATAAGACGTTTGTATTTTTGTATTCTATGACGAAGGCTATATATATAGTTGAAAGTGCTAAGGATATAAAAGTAATTTAACACCTTTTTAAATATTTTTTCATCTTTTAAATAATTTTCACATAGTGTAGTTTTAACTTTTTAAAGATGAATTTAGTATTCTATTCATTTATTTATTTGCTGATATTTTGAAATTTATTGGTCAATCTTACAGCAGTGATTTAAATTTTGGCTGCCAAGTTCTATACTGTGAGAAGTAAAAATATTTAAAATAAATAAGTTCCATGTTTCGATCAGAAAATACGCCTAAATTTAACGGAAACAATAACTTCAGAATTTTGTATATCAGTGCATTTTGCTATCTTTAGAAAATAACATTGCTATGATATCTTATAATTTTACAGCGGAGAAAACGCCGAGGTGCGGAGAGTAAATGCTTCCGTTTATTCTACTTTTTCAAAAAAAAGAGGGGTCTCAAAATTTTTCTACTCGGACCCGTATCCAACACCTATGCTTATAGAGGACCTCCAGTGAAAGAACTTTTTTTTTATTTCATAAAATATAAGGTCCTAAAAAGGCCGTTCCTAACAATGCACCTTTGTCTATAGTTTAAACTCCATTTTTTTTTTTTTTTTTTTTTTTTTTTTTACTGCAAACAAACAATAAAATATTTACTTAAAGTGCAAAACACAATACTTAACCCTTTATATCCTGAATTTTGAATACAAAAATTGCTTCACCTGAATAATTATTTACGCTATTTTACGTACTATGTCTAAGACATCCAGAACAACATATATAATAATAATTTGATTTTAAGATAATTTATTTAATTAAAACTTATTTAATAAATCGGTAGTTAGAGCTCTTTTTGGAAAATATTGACAAGAATAATTAGATTAATTAACAATAAATACAGTTATGGAAATCTCACAATTCTTATAAGAACAGTGCAAATAAATGTATTGTGATCCTATCTGTAAGAGAGAAGTGTTTTATAGTTGCAAATTTTTTGTATAACTTTTTTTAATAGGATAAAAGCTACACCTAGGTAAATGATTGAGAAAATAACCACATTTTAAAATATATATCTTCGACTGTTTCACTGTGATTTCTAAATATGATCGAGCAAATTATTTTCTATGAAAAGTGCAATCTACTTTTATTAAAAGATGAATTAAATAAATTTTACATTGAATTTTCTTTAAATGTACTTAAAAGTACCGTCAGGATATAAAGGGTTAAAAAAGTGCATATTTTCATAAATATATTCATTACGTATTATTGATTACAGCTATAATAAAAATAACGGACGAATCTAGTCATAGTATTCAAACACAAATAATAAAGAAATTTTAAATAATTTTTATGGGATAAATTAATACATTTCAAATAATAAAAGAAATTTCATGAAAAAAATAAACAGTTTTGACTATGACATAAAATTATGAAAAAAATGTGACATAAAATTATGAAAAAATATGACATAAAATTATCTTCATGCGAACAAAATTTCTAAATTTGTATCACTAATTCAGCTATTTCTGAAGAATTAGCATTTGAATTGGTAATAAAATGGAGACATGCGTCGAAATCAAATTACTTACTTGGCGAAGTTTTAAAATGTCCCCATGTGTTTGTGAATTCTGCTCAACTTTGATTAAGTTCAAACTCGATTTTTATAGATGTGTTTAAATATACAATATAAAGATAAGTATTAATCTAATTCAGTAATTCATGTATGTATTAAAAAAAAAAATTGGCAGAAATACAGAAGAACTGTATAAAATAATATTACTATATCCTTCATATAGGGATTAACTTGGGAGGGTAGATATCGCCTAGCCGTAATTGGCTCACTCAGAGTTCTGCGATTAAATAAGGCGAAGATTTCTATTTGAGAAAAAGTTATGTCTGTCGCGCCGCCCCCCCCCCACCCCCCACCCACAAGTTTGGGTTATCAGTATGCTTGGTGATAATTTCAGCGTTCTAAATTCTTTTTTAAGTAAAATTTGACTTAAAATTTGTCATTTATTGATTGTTTCTCGGGTGACTTTTATTCATTTACTGTGGGAAAATCTCTAATATTTTCGTTGTTTTAACCCTAGAACGTACAGCTGGTGTCGATTTGACACCGATCAAATGATTAAATGTCCATTCGAACCAACAATTGTTTGATAAAATAATTTAAATACAAATAACACATAAATAATTTTAAATACAAATTCTGGTATAAAATGTTTTATTAAGGTTGAGTAAAATTTCCGGACGTTCTAGTGTTAAGGGAAAAATAGGAAATTATTTTACTTGCATATTAAAATCAGGTTTAGCAGACAACTATAAATAGTGTTTCCATACTGTAAATGAAATTCACAATTTATAAAAGTTTTCGAGAAATTAAAGCCTTTCACAACTAATATGAAGAGTAACTTTTGAGCAAATGCTCATTTTAAAGAAATTATTTACAAGAAGTTTTCACAATTTAAATATTCAATACAAAATGTGTTTAAGCGAAATAACCTAAGATGTACTTGGATGCGGTTTAACCGTATATATTGTCTCCAAATGCAGAGTATGTACGCTATATATATGTAATTTATACAATATATAAAAGATACCCCAATAAATAAAATGCGTTTCAAAACGAATTCTTTCAATTCTAAATGAAAATGAAATAACTTATATCTAATATTGTGAATATTTCCTGCGGCAACCGTGAGGATACTCTTTTAACTGTGCAAGTTATTAGGCGGGATTTTTGCTATGCCAAAATCCGTTAAATGTTTGTGCCATGGTCAATATGTCATGGCTGTTCTCTCGCTGGTTATGTCTTTGATTTAATTTCTTTCATTTTTTAATGTTGTTCATTGCTGCGGATATTACATTGATTAATAATTTTCTTTTTAATTCAATTTATTTTTCATGGTGGATTTATAATTACTGGTGATTAGTCGATCGGACACATAACAGAATTCAATTTTTGCTTATTGCTGGATTCCATTACAGAAATCGACTATGTTTTTTGCTTATATATGTATTTTATTTACCCTTGAAAAAGTGAAATACTATATAAGCTTCCGGCTTCATTCATCCATTTGATCTATTGTATGTTTTGATACGGCTTTTTCTGGTTCAACGTTATTTAGCTGGATAATTGTATCTTTTCTCTTTAATAAGATATTTTATCAAAATTTGGAGGGTTTTTTCATATGTTTTATATGGATTTATCGCCCGCAATGTGCTAGTGGATTAGTGGAATTTAGCATGATTCTGTATTACTAGTTACAGGTTCCATCATTATTTTGTATAATGACAGTGTTATGAATTGTAGCTAAATTTATTAATTTATTTTTAGTAATTGGAAATCGATGATGATTTGTAATTATATAATGGTTATATATATATATATATTTATATATAACCATTAAATAAATATTGTCTACCACCAACAAAGACAGTAAAATTGTGAATAAAATGGCATTAACAAATTGACAAAAATACAGTTCCCCCAACACACTTAACATAGATTCAAAAAACATAGTAAAAAACAGCAGGAATTGAAATGGAATAATGAAACATTTTTAGAGCTTAGACAGAATGATCGGGTCCCAAAGGCCTCAAGTTACACAAATAAAATGTGTGGTTTCATCTTCATATTAGCCATAAATTAGCTAAAGAATATGAATTTCGGACTACCACACACATAAAACACAGAAATAAATCATTGAACACCAATTAAGTTCAAAATAAAACAAAATAAAAAAGGATAGAAGAAAAATAAAAAACAAATTACCAAATTAAAATCCGTACTGTCTTAGCAGTAGGCATAACAAATACACACATTGGAGATCACCAGCACATGTTGCCAAAAAGTTTTTTATATGATGGTGGACCAGGGATCAACAATATACAGCATAGCCAAGCAAACTCCCAATATATCTATACTAATAAAAGAACAAATCGCTCTGTGTGTCTGTCTGTGTGTGTGTGTGCGATGGCTAGCGAAAACTACCGCACGTAAAAGTCTGAAAATTCAGGTGTGATTAGTCCAAGACAGGTCCTAATGCACCTGAGGCTCAGATTTTTAAATTTTTAAGGGCCGGGACCCCTGGGCCCATTTCAGTTTTAATGCACTAAAACGTTAATAACATGCCTCTTTTCTATCCGATCATCTTCTTTTTAGGGGTAAATTCTCCTTTCAGTTTCTGCCCCATTTCTACATTTCACTTAAGACCCTGGCACCCTTGCAAGGGGCCCAGTACAGGGCCCCATGAAGTTTTAGTGCACTAAATTGTTAATAACATGCCTCTTTTCTATCCGATCTTCTTCGTTTTTGGGGTGAATTCTATTTTTAGATTCTGCCCCATTTCTAGATTTCAGTTAAAACCCTGGCACCCTTGCAAGGGGCCCGGTACAGCACCCCTCTAAGTTTTAGTGCACTAAATTGTTAATAAATTGCTTCCTTTTAATCCGATCTTCATTTTTGGGATACTTTCTCCCTTTAGTTACTCCCCCGTATCTACATTCCAGTTAAGACCTAGGGCCCGTCTAGGATCCTGTAGGGCCCGGTCCAGGGCCCCTTAAATTTTTCGTGTGCCATGCGTTTTTCACACCCTAATTTTCTCACCTTCGCAATGCGTAATTTTAAAGTTGAGTCTTGAACTCTTCTCCTTAGACCAACACTCACATATTTTTATTGGGGCCCAAGGGCCCTTTTTTAAGCATTTCCCCAATTTTTTGCACATTTATTTTAAATTATATTCTAATTATTAATTCATATCCTATGCTTAATCTCGACTAATCGAAGATCTAAAACGCTAAGTACTAAAACGTTGTAACATGTTTTCATGTTAGGGCCCTGTTCTCAACTACCAGTTGGCGCCTTTGGGGCCCCCTATTATAACTCCTTTAAATAGAGTCCGATTCGCTAGCTTTTTTTTCTAACAACATCTGAGGTTCTCCAGCTGTTACATGAACAACAACAAAAAAATATTTCAGGCTTCAACTACCACCAATTTTGAATATAAATCGTCTTCTTAGGGCCCTTGGTTCATCTTCTTTAAAAATGATCCGAATTCCTTGCAATTTTCTTTACCATAGTTCTAGAGTCCTCAGATTACATTGAAAACTACTAAAAAGTGTATTTATACCAAACTACATGCCACTTAAGTCCCTTCCCCCTTGGGGCCCGGTACAAGGCCCCTTGAAGCTTTTGCACCATAAATTAATAATTATTAATAAATTGCCCCTCTTAATCCGATCTTCATTTTTGGAACCATTTTTCCATTTAGTTATTCTCCAGTGTCTATATTCCAGTTAAAGTCCTGGGGCACCTTAGGGTCCTGTAGGTCCCGATCTGGGGCCCTTGAACTTTTTGTGCGCTATGCATTTTTTACACCCTAATTTTCTCACCTCCTCATTGCATAATTTTAAAATTGAGTCTTGGACTCTTCCCCTTAGACCAGCATCCCCATATTTTTATTGAGCTCTAGGGCCCCCTTTTAAGCATTTACCCCATTTTTGCGCATTTCTTTAAAATATTATTCTAATGATCATTTCATACCCTATGATTAATTTTGACTAATTGAAGATCTAAAATGCTAAGTACTAAAACATTTAAACATGTTTTCATGTTAGGGCCCTTTTCGACCCCCTGTTATAGCTCCCTTAAAAATGATCCGATTCACGAACTTTTTTTTCTAACAACTTCTTAGGTTCTCCAGCTACTACATGAACGACAAAAAAAAATTGCAGACTTCAGCTACCACCAATTTTAAATATTAATCGTCTTCATGGGGCCTTTGTTGCAGCTTCTTTAAAAACCTATTCTATCGCAATTTTGTTTAACATAGTTTTAACGTTTTCCAGCTACTTTAAAACCCCTAAAAAATTTTGTTATACCCAACTACATTCCAGTTAAGACCCTGGCCCCCAGGGCCCGGTCTTTCTTTATGCCTCAGCTACCACCTTTTTCGAACATTAATCTCCTTTTTCAGCATTAACTTACGTCTACTCACTACAGCCGTACATTAAAAATCGCGTTACTTTAAACGTAACTCTAGATAAGGGATTTACTCCGTTTATTAAATATCGTGTTAATGCTAACAGTAATTCATGAAATTTACAAGGTTGAGGAGGCATCTTCCACCGCTTGGTGGCGAGTTATTTTCTCGGGTTTAAGGGCCCAATTTCAACTGGATTTGTTTCCTTCAACACTCTAAATTAAAATGTCTGAAATTCAGACACTTAAGTGTCTGAAATGGAGTGTTCAATTTTCAGACATTTTAAAATGTCTGAATTTTTTCAGACACTTTTTGCGTCTGAATTTCAGACACTTCAAACGTCTGAATCGCATCCATTTTTTTGTAAGCATCATACGTAGCCATGTTTGACCACGTTGAATCCTGGAAAAATATTTGGCTGTGGTCCTGCCCCTCCCCCCCCCCCCAATACAGCCTGATTTTTTTGGTGCTCTCAGTTTTGGTATACAATTTTCGTTACGTTGATAATTTAAATCTTTTACGACATTGTACTGATTATAATCAATATCTTGAACTTCAGGAGTAGAACAAGATTAAAAAACAAAAAATTTTTATCTAAATATTAGATTTTTTTAAATTTATTTTGTTTTTAACCTTATTTTACTTTAAAAGTTCAAAATATTGATTATAATCAGTACAATTTCGAAACAGATTTAAAATATAAGCTTTACAAATATTGCACATCAAATTTGGGGGCACTACAGTCGTAGGGGGACGGGGCACTTCCCAGTTTGCCCTTCCTTTAATCAAGAAGTACTTTTGCAAAAAACGCAACCCTGCATTATAGTTGTCTAAATTGAGATGTCCGGTATTCGGGAGTATCCGTTGTGGAGGTTAATGGACATTCTCGAATAGCGAACACCTCTATTTAACGAATACTTTTTTAATCAGCAGACATACATATTTGTATATTTTTACCTCAAAAAAGTAGACATCTCCAATTATCGGACAAATTCCGCGGTCCCGAAGTGTTCGCTATTAAGGGCTTTTAAGGTACATAGATAAATATATATATATATTTTATAATCTTGTCCTACTCTAAAAGTTCAAAATATTTATTATACTCGGTTGAATGTGGAAAAAGATTTAAAATATCAGATGTACGAAAATTGCAAAAATCCCCCCCCCCCCCCAAAAAAAAAATGAAAATATAAAAAAATATATTGCCACATAGGCAATTTTACATATACATCACTTGATAATCACAACAGCCATTTAACTATGAATAATGAAAATAAATAAGTAAATATTCTACTTTAATAACATTGGGGAAAAAATGACTTTGGTATTTTGTTAAATATATTTGCGTTTTTAAACTTGTCCTACTCTAAAAGTTCAAAACTTTCATTATAATCAGTGCAAGATTTAAGATATCAGCTTTACAAAAATTCATGCAAAATCCCCCCCTCCCCCCCCCAAAAAAAAAAATGAAAATACTTATTTAAAAATTATGTTTTTAAAAAATTTATATTTCCACATGGGCAAGTTTTTATGTAGATCAGAGGGTACTGACAAAAGCTATTCAACTATCAATAAAAACAAATAAGTACATATTCTATATTAAAAACATGAGGAAAAAATAACTTATGATTTCCAAACGTCTTTCGTCTTAAATATATACAGTAACATCTGTCATTTTTGTATTTTTCGTATAAGTGCATATAAATAAAGTTACCACAATTTTAAATACGAAATCTAGTTAGAGGTTTTTACTTTTTCCCATTATAAATTTCAAATTACTTTTTTATTAAAAATAATAAAAAAATCAGTATTAGAGTTGATTGCAAATCAAATACATATGTATATTTTTACAGGCAGCTTCATATAATAGACCAGTCTCATTTACTTTATTTATCTTTTTTTAATCTGCGGTTTTATGCCAGGAAGTAAGAAAGCATTAGGTCATCTTTCAAAGTTTTTTTTTTCTTTACTTCCTTGTGGCCGTCATTTACTGCGAGATAAAAATTATCCATTGAAACTAAGAACTGACATTGAATATATAATTCGTAATAAAAAAGAACGTCATAAGTTTAAAAATATATACTTCTAGAATTAGTGGGGTTTTTTGCGAACAGATTCAAAACTAATTAAATTTCATGCAGGATTTTGTTTAGTACAATAAATAAAATCATAAAATACACTAATTTTACTACTATAAAGAAACTTACTTGAGTTGCTGCAAGAGGTAAGAAATATTCCTCGATTTGAAATTTTAAAAACTACCACAACCACAGTGAGGGAGAAAGACTTTCATCAGTTTAAAAGGTAATCCCATAATACATCCGACTAGCCATATTTAAAGAATGAGATGTTTCATCCTAAAAACAGGACCCGCCAGACAAAAGTTTCTTTTTTTTGCCAGCTTCGACAGGACGAAGATGAATAACACAATATTATTGATATAAATTGATACGAGTTAACACTAAGCCCATTGCACACGCTTTGTAGAATTTCCGGGTGTAATCTTCAACCGTCGTCTACTTCTGTTCTGTGTCTATCCCGCCCTTGTATCGACGACAGCTTCTAAGAGACATTTGATGTCGAGCACACACGTCAGATGTATGTATTCAATAAATTAATAATCCAAGTTAATACGAATTAAAATCACAGTACTTCACATTTCGCAAAAAACGAATTAAAATACACGCGTACATAAAAACAAACTTTGTTTGAATTACAACGTATACCACTTCGAACGAAGACATCTAAAACGCATGCGCAACTGGGAGTGCTAGTGCCCCCTGGTGGTTATTGCGTCGGAAGAATCAAAACGTTTTAAATTAAGACACGTTTAAAGCAATGAAGTGTCTTAAAATAAGACGTTTGCGGATATTTTAGACATTATTCTCAGTTCGTTTACACCATGGTCATAGTAAGACGCTTATGTATCTTAAATTAAGACATCTATAGTGTCTTAATTTTCAGATTAAGACACTTAAGTGTCTAAAATTCTTTTTCAGTCACATATGTGTCTAAATTTAAGACGCTTCTATTTGCAGTGAACTTAGACAACAATTCAGCTACTTTCTGTATTATGAAATTTTATCTTAGACTTTAGTTACCAACATTTTCTAACATTAATGGTGCATTCTTTTTTTTGCTGTTGTTTCTGTGGGTTTGATTCCTACGAGGTTTGGCTTACTCAACTTGGTTTTCGATTGTCTCGGGCACCTGCGGGCACTTCCGGTAAATGTTACCATATGTAGTGGGGATCTAGATTACAGGTTCGTTCGGAAAGAAGTTTGATGGGAACACATTAGACGCTGTGGAAGGCAATGGGGCCTCCAAAATGAGGTTTATTTAAAAGAATTTCCAAATATATTAAATCATACAAACTTAAGTTTTGTTTAAGGTTATTATTTACAAACCCCGAGCAACGCCGGGCGGGTCTGCTAGTATATATATATAATGGAGGATGTGTTTTCTTTCGTGTTATTACTTGTCGAGACAGTGTAGTACAATTTTAACTAGCGCTGGATTATTTATGAATATAAAGGCTAAATATTGATGTTGTAAAATATCGCATTAACGATATCTAAGCACTAACTCTGACGATATATCCCAATAACAATAATATATCTTTTGCGCTCACCGCGATTTCGAGCTCCAAAAAACAGCACTGAATGTCATGTACCAATATCTTCTTCAATTCATTCTTTCGTCCGATCCATAATTTATTCAAGGGCCTTCTTCATTCAAAACAGAAAATCTACCTCCGCTGATTATATCTCTTTCATTAAAATCTCCAGGTAAGAAATATCTCAATATATCCCAATACATTTACTTGTTATGTTTAATCCTATCCCTGCAAACTAGAAACGTATTGTCCTTTCGAGATGAATACTGAAGAACACTGAATGATGAATACTGTTAGAGATTAATACTGGATAAAATTAACCGCCCGTCACTTGTTCCGTTGCTCTTATTGGCACATACAGGGTGGTTCAGAACTATATGTCAAAAATGTTAAGGCAAGTAGAGGGGAGATAAATAAACAGATTTCTTATAGGAATGTGGGTGCGGAAATGCAGTGTTGAGGCTGTAGAGGGCGCTGTTGAATGCGGCGGATGAATACTCTTCATTGGCTTGAATCGTCATTTCCCGCACGCATTTCGAGCAATACGAATTATTACACCAATGCGGATCTCTCCGACCTTCATTTCATGTATGGGATTGCACAAGAAAATGGATTGGCTGCTCAAAGGATTTATATTAACGATTCCCGGGTAGGTCTGCCGGATCCCCGAACATTTGAGCGTCTTCATTAGGCGTTGTGCACGAGTGGATCATTTTATGATTCCAGGCGTGATAAGGGCACTGTAAGATATCGCAGAATTCCTGCTGTGGAAGGAAAAGTATTACGCACAGTAGAGGATAGTCCTTCGACAAGCTCAAAAGCTGTCGGACATGCTATCAGTTATTCAATGAACCATAATCTTTTTTGGTTGTTGTTGATGTTTTCAATACTAGATACACTGAATAATTTGTAAAAAGTTACATAATAATAAACTCAAAGAATGAAAGAAAATTTTAAATTACAAGGTTTCCGTGATTAATTTTTGTAGTAAATCGTAAGCTTCTCAAAATATAATTTTTAAATTTCTTAAATTCATCTTTTTAGCCATCCAAGACAATTCTTTGCAAAAATAAAAATAAGAAATGATTATGTTCATTCATAAAATGAAGTTTTTCATGATGAGGTGATTTGTTTATGCCAAGCATACACGAAGGGCATGTGTCAAAGTGATTTTTCCAAACTCAATTTGAACCAAATAAAAAGAAGTTTGATATTTTTATCCAATATTAACCTACAATTAAAAATTAGCGGAATAGTTTATACATTTTTATGGAGACAATTTCGAATTTTATCTTATAAAATGAGTTTTTATTTAATCATATCATGAAAAAAATGGTGATGAAAATGGGACTTTTTTAAGAAAAAGCTTAATACAATAAAATAGGAAGAATAATAAAAATACTATCTTTAAAGAAAAGCTTTTTGAATGTAATGGTGCAAATGCGAAAAATTATTGAACAATTCATTTGGTTTATTTTTTCTATATTTTGTTTTAAAAAATAAAAAATATAAGTTGTTTTGTATAAACAAATAGATAAAAAAAACTTTTTCGTGGCTTTCTACTTTGTTTTGTCTTTAAATTTTTGCTACTACAGCATTTGTCTTTCGAAAATAGCAAATTTCTCTAACTCTCCCCAACTTTAAACTAATATCTCGATATGTCAGCAATATCAATATTAACTTGTTCATATATTGCTATATGACATTTCGGATATCGCTCAGCCCTAATTTTAACATTAAAAAAGTTTTACATTAGCTAGAATTTTAACACTTTTTCCAATAACTGTGTTCAAATTTTACGAACTTTCTTTTAAATGTGGGGCGTTTTTCACTTCCCATTTATTTTTATAAATTAATTGTTGTTTTTCAAATTTCGGGCTGGTCTCGCGTAACTCCTACTTTCCGAACCGCTTTAAGAACCACTTTTTCTGAATGGACAATCTTCATATTATTTAGCTGCAGAAATGCTGCGATTAAATCAGCCGAAGAAAATTCAGAAATAGAATGCTCAAAAGTGGGAACTGTGCGGGATCCGAGTTCGGGAGTTCTTTTTGCGATACCTTGTGAATGCTGTTTCTGCTATTTATTAGTGACATGAAACACAAAGATTAGATAGTAATTAACTAAATGAAATTAATGTTCATATTACCTAATTTGAGCGTAATTTAAATACATTAAAAGGTTACGGTACAAGTCTTAGGTTTATTTCTTCGGAAATCGAAATGTTGCAATCACTTGTTTATGTATCTATATATAGTTCAAAACTTGTCATTGTGATAACGTCCAAAATATTGAACCAGTTCGAATCAATTTGAGACGTTATATTGATCTTACAAATATCTTAGATGAGTACATTAATCTAGCAGATTCGATTATTCTTTCAACAGTAACAGTCCTTTGAAATTCCGAATAACACGTCATCGGGCTGTATTTTCAATTTTTTATTAATATATGTTAAATGTCTTCGATTTCAATCAAAATTTTAGTTGTTTACATTTGTAACTGAGATATACAGTGTGGCGCAAAAGTTTAATCATAGCGCAAATATTTTAATAAAAATAAAATTGTAGAGCGGAATGCTTTCAAATATCCACTGTAGGCGAATAGTATGATAATAAATATATATCTGAAGTTTGGAAAAAGTTCATCGTTACGAAAATCAGAAATTACAAGAAACATTTTTTGTGATGTGTCAAATGTTTACGCACAAATGAGATTTTATGCAAATATCTCCTTAAAAATGACAGGTGGAGGATCGGCGAGACTTTTTTCCTAAAGTACGAAGTGCAGCGATCTCTGTACGAGTTATATCAAAATGCCGAAATCTCTGTAGTTCTCGCCTGAAGAAGTTGGAGAAGTTCGGAAACTGAAATCTGAAGGTAAATCCGTTTTGAAAATTTCGCTGATTTTAAAACGGTCTAAATGTGGTATTTATAGAGTTTTGTAACGTGGAAAGCAATTCAAAAATGCGTATCGCTCAGAAGAGTCGAGTAAAACCACATTTCTTGGGGAGAAAAATTAAAAGATTGGCTGTAACTACCAACTTGTCTCTTAATCAGATTAAAAAAATCGACTTGGATCAAAAATATCACCTGGCACCATACGCAAACGAATGACCGAATCAGCATTCATCAAAAAACAAAAATTAGCTCTTAAGACTTTTCTGAAACCGTGTCACAAACAAGCAAGACTTTAATGAGCAAAACAGAACATGTATTATCGTGACAAATGGATTAGTGTTATTTTTTTTAATGAAAAAAAATGAATTTGGATGGTCCGCATGACTTCTCATTCTACTGGCGTGCTTTGAGTAAAGATCCGAAGAGCATATTCAGAAAACAAGAACGTGGTGGTTTGCTCATTGAATGGGGTGCTTTTGGCTAAAATGCACAAACGCCTCTTTACTTCCTAAATGGCAGACAAAATTCACAAAAAGTATCAGGAAACTCTGAGTGAGCATGGCTTAGATCTCAGAATATCAGTGTGATAAACTGACCAGCATTCTGTCCAGATCTCAATCCGATAGAGAACATCTGGGGAATCCTCTCACGTGACGTCTACAAGGATGGGCTGCAGTAATACTCCGTGCAAAAGTTCAAATCAGCGATCGAGGAAGCCTGCTACGAACTCGCTCCCAAAACGTTCCATACTCTTATGTTATTAGTGGAAAATCGCGTATTCGTTCTCATAATGTGCAATCGAAGCACCATACACCACTAAAGGACTTTCGTGCTTCATATTTCGTTTTTGTGCATAAACTTTTGCGACGTCACAATTTTCCTTTTTTTTTTAATTTATTATTTTCCTGACAATGAATTTTTTCCGAATTCGAAATATTAATTTGTAATCCAACTGTTCGAATGCAGTAAAAATTTGAAAGCATTCCAGTGTATATTTTTCATTTTATAAATATATTTAGCTTCTGCATAAACTTTTGCGCCGCGCTGTACTAATACAATTTCGTTGGTATTCATTGAATGGTTTGGCTTCTAGCCTTGTTTGAGCAACGGATAATATTATAGCTTAATATCATCGTATGTTATAGCCTTGTTTTATCCTGTTAACTTCCAAATTACTAGACCTATTAGCGTATAGATTTTGCTAGTATCTTGATTCCTTAATGAAGAAGCTCGAATAGCCGGTTCGAAAGAAAAAGTTCTTTGAAAATTCAAATAACATTACGGTCAATGGATATATATTTTCAGTACGTTATTAGAATATGTTAAATTTCTTGAATTTCAATAAAGTTTTAGAAATTGTTTACTTTTGCTTAAATTGAGAAATTCGTTTAATTTTGCTTAAATTGAGAAATTCATTTAATTTTGCTTAAATTGATATTTTCGTTTAATTTGTATTAAATGTGATGTATGTTCCTTGTAAAATAAAAACAAAGAAACTAGTGCCGTCTTCCGAATGAGCCAGAAGGACTTTGTTTTAAATGTATTACAATTCAAAAAGGTAAATAAATGTAAGCACGGGAATCATGGCGATATTATCCAATGCTAGGTATCATATCGCGTGTTCGTAAACTGTTTTTTTTATAAAATAAGAGGACTGATAATACCCATCAGGATGAACAATTTTTGGATAGAGAATCAGGGTCGCCATTTGCTTTTTCAGTAAAAAATATGTAGGTTGTTACACTCCAAGTTGAGCCCCGATTTTCGTACATAACCTTAACAAAAATTAAGATATTTTAGCTAAATGTAAATATCAAGTTTACTTTTTTATTAATGCGGCGTCATTAATAAATAATAATGTAAAGCGCTACCATTCGCGTCTAAAGAACACTGAGTTACATGCTTCATTATTCAAAATGTAGCTGACAATAATTATACGGTGTCATTTACTACTGAATACACTGAATCTACAATGTATGTGCAATGTACTTTTAACCCCTTCTCGGGATGTCATCAGATTTCGCAAAAAAGAAAAGTTAGTCTTTCGAAACTTTCGCTGATATATTTTCATTTTTATGAAAGCTGTGTGCGAAACATCAGGTTAAATTGAAGCCATACACCCTGTATTTTTGACTGAATAAGTTAATGACGAACCCGGTATCCAGTTCAAAAATTTTTCTATCATGTTCTTACACTGCAAATAAAGGCGTCTTAAATTCAGACATATATGTGACTGAAAAAGTAATTCAGGCACTTAAGTGTCTGAATATGAAATTTCAGACATCATAGGTGTCTGAAATTAAGACTCTTAAGTGTCTTACTGTGTCTTATTCTTCAGAAACAGTTATTAACATCCTGCATAAGAAGAACCTGTGTTTTTTCACTCAATAATTTTAAACTAAAAGCATCTTATATTCGCGGAAAGGTTTAAATTTATTTAATCATAATTACTATTTAATCTTTCCCGTTGAAATATTTGCTTTTTCCGGAAAATTTCAAAACATTCTCTAAAAATTACTAATATAAAATGTTTCTGTATATTTGTTAAATATTCTTGTTTTAATAAAAAATACTGATCAATAAAAGGTTATTTATGTTTCATTCTAAGATATTTATCTCGTTTTTACCGTTATTAAATTAGCCCGTGTTGTTTAAATAGCATGTGTGAAAAAGAATGCTCTTTGAAGCGTGCGTATCTGTTGAAAATAAAAGAAAACTCTTTCCGTTCAACAAGCGTGTAGAAATACATTCTATAAAATATTATTAAATATCTGTTTTGATTTACTAAGATAGGTGTAAAAGAATAAAATTATTAAAAGCTTTTCTGTTCCTGTAACCCCCGCTCTCTTCCTAAAATTTACATTGTAATATCTACTGTATGTTCTGTATCTTCAAATCTAAGTTTCCACGAGAAAGATTTTGTAAAATTATCATGAAAGAAAACTTATTGAAGCATGTTATTGTTTGCTTTAGAAATTAAAAAATGAAATGCTGTTATCCTTATTTATTAATATTCAAAAACAAGTATTTTTTGCAATGGTTACAAATAATAATGCGATATTTTCTGAAAATAATACAAATTGCACTTTTTTTATTCATATTTTGTATTTGTTTTTTTATCCAGCTAATTATAAAATACGTGTTTCCGTAATGCAATTTCAATTTTCCTAAGCTAAAATTATTGAAAGAGTTTGTGCATGTTCTAATTTTTTTTTTTTTGACTCTTAAAAGCTGCTGTATCAAAAGTTCACGTCAGTTAAAGAAATATCATTATAGCATATCGATTATGGTAAGAACTAACAAATAAATTAAACTCAGTTATTTTATATGCATTATTATTTGGAATGACTTAAATACACTAGTAAATAATTATAGAAATGTTTCCAGTAACTCCAAACCCGTTAACGGAAATTCCATGCAATCTCATAGAAACCCACGATTCTAGAAGTCTTATCCTTAACTTCAAAAACATCCAGGAGAAGAACCAGTAAAAAATCTGAAAATATGGGGGGAACCAGTAGGTTTTCGAAATTAACAAAAACTTATTTTCCAAAATTTACAGACAGCAAAAATATTCATTTAATAAACTTGTCCGTAATCCTAGGAATCCTATTGTTTTTTTTTAGGTTACTGATTGGAAAATTTTGAAATGGCTTCTGGAGATAACTGAAACGTTTCTAAAATTATGGATAATTAATAGGTTACATTGTATTTTCATAAATGTTTCTGCTATATCAGGACATTTTTCTGCAATTTTTCACAGTGTAGCAAACCGTGTCCTGCTCTAAGGCGAACCCGAGATTATTCTGCTAACTTTAACAAAAATGGAAAAATTGTAACATATTTATTTTGGATTATGTGAAAGTAATTAGGATCATATGAAGTCCTGGAATTGGTCACCTTCTGCCTCAATACAATACTGAACTAGTTGCTCCATATTTCGAAAATTGGTTACCGGTACTTCTGGTGTCACTGACCGAATGATAGACATTTCCAGTACTTATCATGATTTCATTACATTTCACTCAAAGTAAAGTGTGTTAAAAATTCCGTTGTAATATCTTCAGTATTCTTAAAATCATCACCATACGAAAACTCGGATTCTACTGGAAATGCGATGCACCATTACAAATTTCATAACAGCATTAATATTACTCGTAGCACTTGTCCTTGGTACTTATTGTGCACTTTATTTGACACGATAACAATCTAACTTCGTGTCAATGCACAGAATATCTCAGTTGTGTTCGAATAGAGTATACTAAAATTTCTTAATTTTTAGCTTAAACTCTTGTGGTAAATTTTAATCTTTCTATTTATAAATGAAAAGAAAGAAATTAGTTTCGGCACACCTTTACATGGTATTTACTATATATTCGGACTATGAAAAATGAGAACAAAATAGCGCACACAGCTTCATAATTCAAAATTCAAATCCAGTTTTGTTTTCTTTCCTTTGAGTAACTAAAGTTTACTGCACTTTTAAAAATCAGTTAAGTCGTTTAAAAACACAAAATATTTTCTAAAAGAATTTGGAACGATAGAAATTCCCCCATGATTTGCACATTCTCAAAACATTAAAAATATCATGCAACCAGATTTATAATGCAGTGGTTGAAGATTCCACATCCTTGCTTAAAAGGACCACAACTCAAAAAATTATTTTTTTGAATTATGGCTGCCATTCTACTTGGCAATATTTGTTAGATTCTAAATAACAATAGCAAAGGGGAAAATTCATCTTTCGAAACTAGTTTTAACGCTGTTTTGAAGCCCAGTTTTCATATTTTTGAGTCTTCATTTTTTCTTTATACTGCTTATTATGTTGTATCTCGATTATACCTAAAAAAAACTCACATTATAACAAAATTTTTGATCCATTTTTATGGCTATTGAATTTTTCATTATAATTTTTTAAATGTTTAAATGTATTGTAATTCTTTTGCTTGTTTCTTTGTTTTAAGTATAATCGAGAGACAATACAATAAACTGTATAACGATGAAATGGCGATTATTAAATATAGATCCTGGACATCGAAATCGTAGCAAAACTAGTTTTACAAGATTGAATTTGTAGTATAATATGAAAACTATTGTTTTTTGGAATCTAACAAATTTTTTTGCAGGCTTCCTCATTCAAGATAAATTTTTCCCAATCAATTTTCGTCATTTCAAACCTTTCTGATCCCCTTAAGGGGGCTGGTCACTCAGCTTCGGAATTCTCCTCCGTAATGTTAAGTCTATGGACTTTTGATGCATTCGTATATTTAAAATATCTTCTCGAGAAATTCATATTTTTAACATCTTTTTTCTGTGTACTCTTCTTAAAGGATGTCTCTTTTTTTCTTAGCTTTCAAAATATTTCTAAAATCTATGCTGAATTTATTATTTTATGTGTTAAAAGCGGGCGAACTGTGAGTGAGATTTTAACACTTCCTATAAAATTAAGTCTATACTTTAGAAATATTTTGAGAACTAAGAAAAAAAAGACATCTTTTAGGAAGAGCACACAAAAAATAGAAGATAAAAATATTAATTTCCCGAGGAGATATTTTAAATATATGAATGCATCAAATGCCCATAGACTTTACATTAGTGAGGGAAAATTGGAAGCTGAGTGACCAGCACCCTTAAGAAAGCTTGTTTAACCCTATATTGCTCATGGTAGCATATATGCCATCAGCAGTGTTACCAATTTAGTGATTTGTTTTATTCAGATATTCCTAATTCATACCAAAAATTTGGAATAGCAATCTTTGCTTTATTTAATCACAGACATTCCGTGATTAAAATAAACGAAAATTATTACTTGTAATTTCTGATGTGAATTCAGGTTCTCTTAATTTCGGAATTTCTTTAATACATTCTACCATGGGCATTAGAGGATTAAACAACGATTAAATCAAGGTATAGGTAAAAATTCTGTACGACTTGCTTCTTCATTTACGTCACTGAAACAGTTGACTAGACAGATATTCACTATAGTTTCAGTGTATTTACAGTATAGTTAAAACTAATACATCAAAGCAAAACAAACTAATGCCAGGGAAAAGAAACTCGTAAAATCTTGGAACACTTACAGTCTTTTAAAGGCGTCGGACCTTTTTTTCCGCATGAAATCATCTGACTGTCAGCAGGTGCGTTTCTTTATTTAAGTTGATGAGTGACAGCTTCCTAGCGTGTTTTATTTTTCCCAGGATGAGAAACACACTTTAAATATCGTAATGCACTGACGCATACCGATGACATAGTTCGTTAAACACAGAAGATTCTTCAACTTCAACAAATCTCTAAATCGAGCCTCCCTAAACAAATCTCTATATTTTTCTAAAAAGATATCCTAAGAATTTAATAAAGATATTACGTCAGTTCTAAAGAATATAAAATTATGTAAAATAAAAGAACAGACTTAAATCTCCAACATGTTATGTTAATCTGTTCCATGCGAAAATAAATCCAAAAGTATTTATTGCGAACAAAACAACAACTTCTTTAACCTTCTTATGCATGAATTATTTTTAAATGTATATAAAAAAAAAACATTTTTCACTAAAGATAGATTTAAAATGAATTATAAAGAACAAATAAGTTTAATTTTTAACAATCTTATATTTATTATATAAAAAAAACTCACATGATGTTTGCAAGAAGTAAAAAGAAAATATTTTTAATAGTTATTAAATTTTTTTGTGATAATTTAAACTTTGATACATTTACACAAAGTATAGAGTAAAAAAAATTTTTAATAGTGTTCTTTTTTAAATCAAAAAGAGAAGAGAAGAAGATATTTTCTTATGAAGAACATAAGCAAATTTTTCAAAAAGCGAAATTTCCAACTGAATATTCGAAAAGAAAATAGTTCTGACACCCATTTTCGCTATATCTTTTATTGTATCTATTATATCTGTTCTACTTGTATTTCACTGTACAATCATACGTTTCATATGTATTTGTATACGTGATAAAGGAGTAAAAATTATATAAGCATCAGTTCTTAAGGGTTATTTTACAAGACACTCTCCTATGAAATTTCATGAAAAGGTTATAAAGGTCAGATCAGAAATATTCATTTGTAAAAATGTGTAAAGCTCAATTTTGAATATCTTTGGTCAATGAAAATGTTTGATATATTTAAAATGGGCAAGTTCCTTTCTTGTTTTGAATGACAAGTACAATGTTTAAATAAACCTGAAAATAACGTTATCAATAAATCAAAAGTTTTAACTTGACGAGTATTTTGTTTAAATTTAAATTGCCACTAAATTCAGTATTAAGTTTATGTATTTTACACTTCAAATATTTTTTTTTCAATTATAAAATCAAAATATACCAAAATGAAACAAATCCTATATCTTTGTTAGACTATTGACGCACAATTAACACCGATTAAAATAATAGCGGTATTATATTAATAGTATCGACATCTTTTTCATCAAAGTACACATGGAAATCATAATTTCAAAGTAGGGGAAGGTGGCCTAAAAGGATCCTAGCGGGCAAAACGATCCACATAGGCTTACAGACAGGTCGCGCTATCTACAGGGTAACACTTAAACTAGTTGTGCCAAGTGAAGAAGAAGCAATGGCTGTATTCAAGCGATCGCAGTATTACGCGTCTGAAAAGAATTTTTAGAAAAAGTGGTTTTTATAACATCTGTTATAAGATAAGCACTAACTTTCGTATTTATTTAGATATACGGTCTTTCATGTACAGAAATATGACTTGGTTTACTTAATAGAGTATGTTTTTAGATGTGAATTACTCTTGCTAAGCTTGTTATGTTTCTCGGCGTCATCCAGTTATATGACCTAAAATAGACGGGCATGTTGCCGGGTAAAACGATCCATTTCATTGGCTGAAGAAAATCCGGTACCGCGTCCTAGCCATCATGGGAGCCAAATATGTGTGACTGCCCCAAACCTTTCTCTTTGAGTCCACGTGTTATCGTACCGATCATAATTTTCAAATATTCCATTTTATTGTTTTTCAAAATTATTGGTGGCACTTTTTTATTTTAAAATTTACATAAAATTAATTATGTATGCTTTTTGGCTGCAAAACTTATTTTATTTCATTATGTATTGTCATAATTACTTTTATATCCTTTATTTTGCCAATAAAAAACAAGTTACAATTATTTTTAAATGAAGGATCATTTTGCCCTTGGGTAAGGGTAAAATTATCTTTTGGACACTTTTTCAAAAATCTAATTTTTTTATTACTCAATTTGGGTTTAAAATATTATTAAAATATGTTTATAATGCAAAATATAGTGTAAACCCTATTAGCATAGGGCCAAAGTTTCATTTACACAGTTGTGTTATTTTACACAAGTTTTCCCCTTAAGGGTATCCTTTTAGGCCACCTTCCCCTACTATAAGGGAATGTGTGGGTAAATACAGTAATTTAGGTCAAAGGAATTTTGTTTATGCGTTAGGATTTTTACAAACATTTTATTTTAAAATGTTTTTTAAACTTTAATTAACGTCTTTAACGTCTTCTTTAAGTGTTTTAATTTTAATTAAAGCACTATAGGGGATGTAATATACGTGAGTAAATACAGTAATTAATGTCAGAGTTTTTATTTTCCTGCATTAGGATTTCTCCAAAATTGTATTTTTAAATTCTAGGATTATATTCGTTAAATTAAAATGCTATATGGGGCATTCTCACAATCTTTTGACTTTCGGGAATAAAAATCTGGTGAAATTAAACTTTCTAAAATAACATTTTAATCTGATAGACGAATGCCTTAATTATTCAAAATAAAGAAAAAATGGTCAGCAGCGAAGGAATTTTTATTTAACTGAAGTTTAAGTTAAACTTGCGAGTTTAATTTTCCTTACAATTTTACCCCTATAACTTTTTATTTTATTCTAAATTTTTACTTATAATGAATTTGCATAGTACCCACAGGACATTCAAATAAGAAATACTAAAAATGTGGTATTTCTAAACAGAATTTTTTTATAACATTGTCTTAAAGTTGTGTTAAAAAGGGACGGTAAGGTAAAAGGAGGGAACGGTATAGGAAAAAAGGGACGAAACGGGGAAAAGGGGGCGGTAAGGATGGAACGGTAAGGAAAATTACAACTTATTTTTAGGAAAATCATGTTAAGACTAAGTGATAGCCACAATGTTCATTGATTTTTAGAAACAGTTGTTAACATTGGATTAAATTAAATTATTTTTTTAATTTACCTCGAAAAGTGCAGCAATAAAGCCACGATCTTGAAACTGATATTTAATTGCTGATTTAAATTCTGTAGTAAATTTTCTGTCAAAGAATTTTAGACATTCTTTCTCTAGCATACTTCTGCATGAGAAAAAACTTGAAAAAAATTTTGTGGCTGTATCTGAAGTGATTTTCTGTATAAATTTAGCAAGAGGGACGGTAAGGATGAAAAACCCGGGGGCAGAGTTAAAAAAATAATATCAATCGTAAAAATGTATGCAGGTTAATTTTTTGCTACATATTTATATAAAACAATTGTCCCAGTTTTGGAAAAAAATTACATCGAATTACTTTTATTGAAACAATTTTATGCAGACAGCTCCAAACTTAAAAATCAGCATCAAGATCATGGGACGGTATAGGAGTTTTCCTGGTATTTGGACCCCCAACATCGTCCAAAACTTATTTATCTCGTTAATATTGTTATGCAATCATGCAATGGGATGTTCTCCAGTATATGAAATAAAAAACACAAAAAAATGTATTAAAATAAAAATTATTATTCAGGGACATAAAAGTCAAAAGATTGTGAGAATGCCCCATATGCTCTATATAACATTTCCTGTTCTCGCTGTTAAAAATAGGATGTGCCTTATATATGCATACTCAAAATATACGCATGAAAATTGTGTATAACGACATACTCAAGTTTGTGTTCGTTTATGAGGAATGTAAAAATTCAAGTAAATTTTTGACTTCATATTTGACAAACACTGTGTATGAAACGTATTTTTTAAATATTAGTACATTTATGGCTCTTTTTATTATTTTTTCCACTCTTATTGATTCGTGATTTCGGGTTACGCAATAATTTGCAGCTGAATGGCTGTTAGTATCATTGCAGTTGCTATATAAAAAGAACGCAATATGAAATAAAATTAAATTAAAAATTAATAATAATATTAACAATTTATTATAAATATTTTCAGAACACATTATGTAAATCAATATGTTATAGTGGTACTTAAAACCTACAATGTAAGTATACAAAATTTGGCTAAATGTCAATCTAGTACATATCTAGTACCGGAATCTTTATTTTCTAAATTTTCTAAATGTACCCGATAAACTCTAACAGACATTAATATAAATAAGAATACTTGAAAATTGAAATTCTTGAAAAGATAGGGTAATTTCTGTAAATTGCTCTGTAACTCAGCGAATTTTTGTTAAAGCTCTCCATTTATGTTCGATACTTAAATCAATTGCTTCTTAGACAGTTTTTTTTTACCCGACCGCTTTCAACTATACATGCACTAAAATAGTACCTTATAAAGGAAAATAAGAAACACTGTTAGTGTCCCAGTCGATTGCAGTTTGCCACTGTTCAATTTTAAGACTTTCCTTAAAATTGCTTTCCGATAATTGATTGGTTGCGAGTTGTATGTAACTGTGAAAAACAATATTTCAGAAAGTCTTCCTAAAATAATGTTTAAAAATTTTCTTTATTTTAGAAATCCAATTGCTTTACTAACACCCAAAACACGACTCTTCCCACCACCACATTTCCTTCACACAACCATGCCAACCCAACTCGATTATCCGATATTATTTGAAACAAGGAATAAGATAGTTTTACTACATTTTCTTCTGTTCCTACACTGCATTTCATCAAAGAAATATAGAGGGAAAAAGTATCGAAAATAGAAAAAAAGTAAATAAATTAAAAATAACCAAAGAAAAAGTGATTTAATTGGGGAAATGAATGGTTAACTAATAATAGCTAACAACAGGACTTACCCTGGTGACTATTATTTTTATTATTTTGTCTTCTGCATATTTAAAAAATAATAATAATCTACTTTCCAGTTTAGTAGATATGTATCACGAAGATTTTTTTTTGGAAATGGTGGAAAAAAATAAAATAAAATAATTGTCGCCAGTGGTTTCCCTTTAATAACAAATAAATTGCTCTCTAACTCAAAACATTTTTGTTTTAATAGCTGTCCGTTTATGTTCGATGCTTACATTAGCCTATTTTTCTCAGAAGTTACTTTTTACACGATATTAGTTAAGTATAAACGCAGGGAAATAACAAACGCACACAAAGAAAATTAACAAATGTTGTTGGAACCTCAGAAGATTGGAGTTTGCTACTTTACAATTTATTTTGTTTTTCCTGACAATGCATTCGAACAATTGATCTATTCTCAAAATGTATTTGTTTGTAACTGTGAAAAACCGCATTTCAACAAGTTCTGCGAAAAAAAAATGCTTCAAAATGCTCTTTGTTCTAAGAAATCGGATTTTTTTTTTCAACATCCCGAACACGAAAAACTAAAGAAACCCCCGATGGCTCGATATTCTTTGCAACAATGAATAAGAGAGTTTTTATTCATGTCTAAGAACAGTTTTGATGCTTCTCTGGCTACAGTTTCTTCTTCTATTCGCACTATGTGTATTTTCTCAAGAGAAATAAGACGAAGTCGCCAGCGTTTTATACATCAAATAAAAAGTGATTTAATTATTGAAACGAAATGCAGAAATATTCAGCTCCGGAGAGTTTCTATTTAGCTAACAATTTGCCTAATATTTCTTCTTTTCAGTACATACAAATAGTATTTTAAAGCTGAGATTATTTAAAACCTTCTTCTTTTATGACATATTTATATACATACTAGGGGGCTCTGTCCCCTGCAAGCTACCCTCGCCAACCCCCGTTCAGACGCCGCAGAATCTGAAAATCTAAAAATCTAATGGGTTTTAAAAATATTAGAGAAGATTAAATTATACTTAAAAAGCTGTGCAGATCTCCCTGTAAACGGGTTTCTATTCAATTCCCTTTGATTGCAAAAATTTAACGCAGAATCAGTTGCTGTTAAGACATCCAATGGTTGTTTTCGTTTTTGATTAAAGAGGATCATTTGAACATTTGAAAAGAAGCTAAAATAAAATGAATTAAGCATTCAGAGTCTTTGTCAACCGATATTTTAAAACAATCTCTATAACAATAACCTAAATCATGTGACTATCATCAACAGTTCGGGGCGGAACACTTTGCTTTTTATACTCTAGGTGCCATTTTGATACTTTAAAGTTAGCCAGGCACAGGTGATAAGTCGCCAAATATTATTCTATCCCAATCATTTCATCTATATTATAATAGTTCAAGTCATCAAATGCAATAAACAAATACGATCTGATCCCTTCGCCTTTCATAGAAAGTTTGGAACAAATATCATATTGGCGCGATTTTTTTCCAACGCCAATTTGGGAAACGCATCAACAGCATAAACAACAACATCCGGCTTACCATATCAAGCAAAATAACGATACTTTGGCGCAGTTAAATACCCGTTGCGTATATGACATTGGCGTCGGAAAAAAATCGCGCCAATATGGGGCCGTATATGACATCTGTGCCGAAAGAAAAAAAAGCCGGGTGCAAATCTCGCCAATATCTTTTTTTCAACTCGCCAGTTAGCATTTTTTTTATTGCTCGAGTGGTAAATTAAAACATTGATTTGAAGTTGAAATTAAATGTCATGGTTTGTTACATAATTTAATATTTCGGCAGATGTCATATATGCACAGCATGTTCGGCATGATTTTTTTTTTTTTTTTTTACAAAAATTTGGCGAAAGCCTCGTTATTGAATACCAGTTACATATGTATTTTTGGTACTACTTAGTTATCCCGTCGACAAAAAATCTATCGCGAACTGTAAGATTAAATGTCAATAATGCTTGATCGTAAATGTCACATTCACTTGACTTTTGGCAAGTTACACGTGTTTACGTCATCAAGTGATTTTTATTTCGACGTTTTATTTTTATATTTATTAATGTTATACTAATTTATTTGTTCTTTCGTTATTTAAAATAAAAATTTTGTCAGTCTGTACAATTTGGCGAGTGGTTTGGTGATTTATATAATTTGCGAAATTGGCTGACGGAATAACTAATACATTGTACCGTATTTTTTAATTATTTTCTGTTATTTTCAAAAGTAAATAGCAAAAAAATAATTAATTACTATAGAACAAAATAATTTATATAAATTTAAAAAAGAAATAAAAGTAAATATACATTTATTATTAAATAAACAACAATAGCCGGGTTACCATGTCTATCAAAATAATGCCATTTGTGCGCCAATTAGGTACCCCGGTGCGTATATGACATCTGTGTCTAATATTTTTCTTTTCGTTTTGTTTAAAAAAAAGTAGAAGTGAAAGCCACCAATTTAAATGTTTCATTTTTAAATGAAAGTTTTGTATTTAATAAAATGATAACGAAATACAAAAAAAAAGCATTGTTCTTAGCATGGGTTTAAAGGTGGCCCAACTGTCGCCAAATTAATTTAAAATAGTAACCTTTTCTGAATTATGAAAAAAAAATTTCTGTTATGATTAAAATTTGAGTTGCCATCACTAGAAAAAATGTATTTAAAATTAGAAAAAAATTAATATTTCGAAAACTAATTCGAATTTAAAAATTCTAAAAGTTTTGAGATCTGTGGATCAACACGGATTTATGGTGTTAATTTCATCGCAAAGTATTCCATATTTTAGGAGAAATCGCCGTGAAACAAAATCAGTTGTTTAATCAGTCGATTCAAAGAATCGATACTTTTCAGGCGTTTCATATATTCGTTTCATAAATTCGTTTCATTAGGATTTTATATATATAGGGTAGACATACAGACATAAATGTCTCCATGTAAGTAGTAGTTATCCTTATGTGAGCTTTCAAAAGGGAATGATTGTGCATTTACATTTTTTTTTATTTTTTTCTGTAGGATTATATGATAAAACTATTTCTTTCGTTAAATCATTAAATCATTTTTAAATACCTCTTAAGATATGAACAAGATTTCATAATATCTGTTACATGACTACTTTTTGGAAATATATACGTATTTTATTTTGCAAATTAATTTGATGATATTTTAATTAATAATTGAAAAAAAGACACTAATCTATTAATGTAACTGGATGATGTTTTTTTTTAGGTGCGTTCGTAATTATATAAATACGTAGCACCTATAGTCGTCGTTCAGTCCGTCCGTCCGTCTGTCCGTCCGTCTGTCCGTCCGTCCGTCTGTCCGCATGTAACAGAGCAAAAACTACCCAACCGAATGGTCTGAAATTTCAAATATATGATTGTTGCAAAATTTTGTCGAGCCATTTCAAATTTTATGAAAATCGGATGTATAGTTTAATTACAGGGACAGTCAAAAGTTTTTCTTTACATTACGGCCAATGGGAAAAATTATTGCAAGTGGATTTTAATGATATTAGAGCCTTCCGAATGATCTGAAATTTTAAAGGAATAACTGTTGCAAAATTTTGTCAAGCCCTTTCAAATTTTAGGAAAATCGGATGTATAGTTTAATTACAGGGACAGTCAAAAGTTTTTCTTTACATTACGGCCAATGTTAAAAATTATTGCAAGTGCATTTTAATGATATTAGAGCCTTCCGAATGATCTGAAATTTTAAAGATATAACTGTTGCAAAATTATGTCGAGCCCTTTCAAATTTTAGGAAAATCGGATGTATAGTTTAATTACAGGGACAGTCAAAAGTTTTTCTTTACATTACGACCAATGGGAAAAATTATTGCAAGTGCATTTTAATGATATTAGAGCCTTCCGAATGATCTGAAATTTTAAAGATATAACTGTTGCAAAATTTTGTCGAGCCCTTTCAAATTTTAGAAAAATCGGATGTATAGTTTAATTACAGGGACAGTCAAAAGTTTTTCTTTACATTACGGCCAATGGGAAAAATTGTTGCAAGTGGATTTTAATGATATTAGAGCCTTCCGAATGATCTGAAATTTTAAAGATATAACTGTTGCAAAATTTTGTCGAGCCATTTCAAATTTTAGGAAAATCGGATGTATGTTTAATTACAGGGACAGTCAAAAGTTTTTCTTTACATTACGGCCAATGGGAAAAATTATTGCAAGTGCATTTTAATGATATTACAGCCTTCCGAATGGTCTGAAATTTTAAAGATATAATTGTTGTAAAATTTTGTTGAGCTATTTCAAATTTTAGGAAAATCGGATGTATAGTTTAATTACAGGGACAGTCAAAAGTGTTCCGTTACATTACGGGGAATGGGAAAAAAATGTTGGAAGTGCATTTTAATGATGTATCAGACTATGCGCTTTATGAAGTGCAAAAAATTATACATTCAGTACAATATGGGGTGCAAAAAATAATTATAAAACTAGATATAGTACGAACGCACCTCATTTGCCATGTTTGACGAGCAATTTCCAACTTGTTTTTTTTTTTTTTCCCCGAATATGAGCAGTTTCTGTTCTAAGTCGCTCGGTGGGCGATTTACCGATTCTAGCTGGCCAAAAGTCGATTTTTAAAAATTTATCCTGGCGTAATTTATTTGTTGGCTCAATAGTTAATGCGTTGTAACCTGCTATTGGTTTTGATATAAATATAATTTTATGGTCCATAGACTAGCGCAAAGTTGGTGCTTCTTAGTTGGGAATGAATTAATCAGTTTGAGTATACTTCTTTAATCTGTTACTTGAAGCGGAATAAAACATACTGCTCGATTATAGACGCTTCCAAATAAAATATGGACTTTATTTTATCGGATTTATCTGCATTAAGTTTGCACATATCAGCTGTTATTTCCTATTTAATGTCTCAAAAAACTTTGTATTTTTTTTACAATTTTTCAGTTTTAATATAGAAAAAGTTATATGATAAAGCACGATTAAGCTCAGTTTTTGATATGATTAAACAGTTTAGATTATTACTTATTCGTTCCAATTTAATTTGTCTGCCCTTAGGTGAAACCCCTCCCCAGTTTTTAGAATTGTTTTTAGCTTATTAAGTCTAAATATATATATATATATTTAGTTCAAGTTTAGAACAATTTTTTTTATCAAAGACAGCAGAATCTAAGTTAGTCACATAAATAATCTTTTGCACCATTATGCAACGACAACAAGATTTAAAATTTAACGAAAATGCGAATTTGGTTGAAAATATTTTGTTTGTAGAGGAAAATTACAATGAAGAGCGCATGAAGTTTTGCAAGACCAAAAGGTTTAAATTTATGACCAAATTTGGACAAAAATTGCCAGTAGTATGGAGATATCCCAGGACAAAATGATTTAAAATATATTACTTGGCTGCAAATTTCGAGTGGTTACAAAATTGATCCAGACAAATTCTTCAAATTCAGATTTGATACAATGCAAAACATAATGTAGGCATTTTCTGATGATATCTTATGATTCCCATTCTAACTGGTGGTTCCCATTCTAACATTCTCTAATCCCCTGTAACTCTAACCTTAATAGACATCTAAAGCCCTCATCAAAACACTGTTTATAGACAGGAACTAACAATTAAACACAACTTAAAAGTCATCAATACAAGTAAATAAGAAAATATTTAAGTAATATAAAAAATAGTTTCACATTGATCAGAAATAATTAATCAGTCGCGTTTTTTGATTTTTTAAATTTAATTTTTACTTGTTTTAAATATTTTATTCAATTAAATATGATCCTATAATTAGGTTTAAAGACTTTCAATTTCTACCAAAACTCTCCATGTCTTAAAGGGATATATATGTGGGGATTCAAAATGAATGGGCAATGCCATTCATTTTCAATCACCCTGTATTACCCGAAATACGTATTTAAGTAACTACAAGAAGAAAAATCTCTTAATATTGAGATTAAATATTGTACAACATATAAAGATGGAGAATTTTAATAAATTGAAATGAAGTTTTCGAATGGATTTTCAGAAATAAAAACTTTAAATGCGTTTTCCATAAACCAGGATGTTCATGAACAATCGGTTACGAAAAGTGTTCTGTTGAAAAATTATGGCTATATTTCTATAAAGACGATCGTCTTCAATGTATGTAATGTTGTTAGTCTAAGGAGCTACCAGTTAAGGTATCTCTATGCCTTTAAAACGTCAATTTTGATCTAAATTTCAATTTTAAAACTTGCTGTTTTAGAAAAAAAGAAGGTGAAATTTATAATCCTGTGTCTTTTTTAAACATTTATGTTTTTTGTTTCTTACAAACTTTAAAAAGCGAAGTTGAAAGTTATATTTTGATATTTCTGAAATGTGATTTTTTTTTTTGTAAAATTGTGTTGAAAAAATTGTCATAAATCAATAAATAATAGTCCAATTACTACAAATTTTTTGAATTATGTTTAAAACATATATTCAAAGGAAGTAGACTATTTTTATGTTGATTTATTGAAATGTTAATGGGTTACAGAGTTTTAATTTATGAATTATTAACTTTTTTCTGCAATTTTCAACGTTGCTTGTCTTTTATACCTACAGCATTAAAATATCCATGTCATTGTCATAAAAATAGTTTAGTTCCTGTATAACATTATTATATTTATTATGGAATTCATAAAATGTATTTATATTTAATAGTTTTAAGAAAACTGCAATTTTCGGTTAATTTTATGCTATTTTTTTAAATAAAAATTTAAAAAAAAAATTTAAATTGCGTGTTTGTATGATTATGTTACATTTTATGGCATTTTTAATAAAAATTAGCAATTTTTAACAAAATTTACAAAAATTCAAAAAATTTGTTCCGAAGGCACGCAGATATCTTAACCTTTAAAAACATGGACTGTGGCGTACTGATTGCTCATTTCAGTGGAAGGGAAGCTAAAAAATTCCAAATAATTACGTGGTCAATATCTGTGCTTCATTTACGATCTTCCCAAAGACATTTCAATGTTCAACCAATGTTTAAAGTTGTCGATCGCAATTTTTTATGCTCTGTTTCATTATTTTTATTGGTAAGTCACAACTAATAGACGAAATATGTCGCCGGTATATTTGTGTAATTTAATCTTTTTTGTTTCTTAATTAAACTTTTTTTTATAAATGTGATGTCTATTAAATACTATTTCTATACATTGTACACTATTCTTCTTTATCTTCAAAAGTTGATATTTAGGCTTATATTAATTCTAATTAAATTGGTGGTTTTTAATAATTTCATGTTTATTACTTATATATTACTTCACATTGCATTAAACAAGGATCACATTAAAAGTTTTTATTAAGACAATAGCGTATAGAGGGCACCGCTCGTGTCTTTATGTTACTACTATAAACCATCCATATCTTAAAGATTAAATATCGCCCGTTTCTTTATGTTACTACAAACCATCCATATCCTAAAGATTAAATATCTGAGCATTTCCTAACAAACATCAAACTGATAGTTTGAATAGGCATATCTCTGTAGGTTTTAATTTTGTAACTTAGATCATAGTTCATTACATTCTTAGTAACCCACATTGTATGCTTACGGAAAAGTATTAAAAACTGCCGATATTTTTGCCGTGAGAACATAAATAAATATAAAAACAATAAATAAATTGTTTTTCCTTAAAATTGTAAAAATTTTAAACAAGTTTCATCAAAACAATTTACTTAACAAATGAAATTGTCTTTTTATATACTAGTGTATTTTAAACAATCAGTATTAAACTCATTTTTGTTTTTATTTTTTTTTTTTTTTAAACGGGTGTCAAACGTAGTATGGTATCTTATATGAAAGAAATGTACTGTGTCTACTTTATGTGTGCAAACATTACCATCTACAAACGTGATTGTTAAACAAGTGGAATTACAAGAGAAATTTCAGCGTTTCCAGGAGAATACGAGATCAATTTTAAAGTTCTTAAAATACATTTTTTTAGTTAGGTTATCTTAAAAAAGAAAAATACAATTTGAATTAAATTGACAATGAAAAATAGAAGAAGTAGTTCAGAAACCATTGTCCAAGGACGTTCAGTGATTTTTACTATCAAACGCATACATATTCAAGTTCTGCACCCTTTAATCTATGAACATTTTAGAGCAAGGATTTATAACTTCGTGAATGTTACTGACTATCAAACTTATACCTTATACGCCCATGGGCCTTTATTTTATCAACAAACTTATCAAAGTAAGGATTTGTCATTTCACAGATTTAATGCGTCATGTACGCTTCAATTTTTACCACGATGAATCTAACTTACATCCTATCGTTATAACTTAAAAAATTCTCATCGGTAAATCGCTACCACTCAATATAATATATTTTTTTGCGCCTCGTTAATATAATTATATGCTCGTTATAATTAAATTTTGATTTTGAAGAAACACCTTAGAAATTCCTGTTGAAAATTTCCGTTTTCATTTTTTTTCTTTAATTTTTTTTTCTTTGTTCATTAAAAGAATAATCAGCCTTGGAACATGTATATAGGATCAAACTTTCTTTCTGATATCTGGATTATAAAGTATTGTCTAAGAATTTAAATCCACTGGGAAGCTTTGCAACGGGAGTTGAAAAAACAAATCTTCAAGCTTTCTTTGACGTCATACTTCCCTTGGGAATAGTTTCTTACGCGGATTCTATCATTGAAAAAACCGGATGAGTTACAGACTCGTCGCTTCCGTAAGAGTAAAAAATAATGGGGGGAGGGGAGAGAGAGAGAGACACATATGTCATAATATAAGGTCGTGTTTGGGTTAAAAATATGATTTGTTGACTTTGTAAGTTATGAAGGTATACAGATTTTGGAAATTCTCAAAACAGAATAAATATATGTATGATGCTTGTTTCTGTCATTGTAAACTCAGTGGTTTACTTATGAATGCCGTTCAAGTCCTGTAAACATAAGAAACGCATTCTAGTAAAAGATATGTGTTATAACTTATCCAGTTTCTTCATTAGAATTTCTTTTCTAATCCTGAAACAATCTCAGAGGTTTTTTATATGGCATAAATAGGATATAGTTTTTTAACTTCAAATGCAATACTCCAACTCAGGACAAGTGCTAAATTGTCAGAATATCTCAAAACTTCAATAATTCATCACTATCATGTAATTAACCCCTTAACAGTCTCGTTTTTATGACTAAACAGGCTTTTTTAGTGACTAAAAATTTCTTTAACTCGTTAATTTTGTGATTTTTCCTGAACTTGGAAGTGTATTTTGAATAACAATATATCGTATAGTTTGGATGCATGTTTTTACTAAAAAATTGTGCATGCATAAAATAATGCGGATGAAGACGATTTTTCAAAAAATATACAAATAAAAATGCATAAATAAATACTCCGTTGCATGCCTGATGACAGAGGCTGTTAAGGCTGTTAGTCACTCAGCTTCAGAATTGCCTTCGGTAATGTTAAGTCTATGGGGGGTTGATGCATTCGTATATTTAAAATATCTTGTCTGGAAATTTCAATATTTTAAACTCCTTTTTTCTGTGTACTCTTTTTAAAGAATATCCCCTTTTTTTTAGTTTTCAAAATATTTCTAAAATATACACTTAATTTTAGAAATGAGACACTCAATTTAATGAAGTGTTAAAATCTTACTTACAGTTCGTCCGCTTTTAACGCACAAAATATTAAACTAAGCATCGATTTTAGAAATATTTTGAGAACTATGAAAAAAAGAGACATCCTTTAAGAGGAGTATACAGAAAAAAGAAGTTAAAAGTATTGATTCCCGAGGAGATATTTTAAATATACGAATGCATCAAGCGCCCATCGACTTAACATTACGGAAGGGAATTTCGGAAACTGAGTGACGAGCAGCCTTAAGTGACTAAAGAACTCTATGCTATATATGTATAGTTGTGTGTTCTATTATGAGTTTGTAAAATACGTTGAGAATAGAGCGTAATTCTAACGTTTAAACGAAGTTTTGACAAAAAATTAATGGACATTTTTTTTACTTTTTATTTAAGTATCTAATCCAAAACATGATAATACCCTTATTTTTTTTTCTAATATTTGATAATATAATTATGAGTGAAAGAAAAGACAGACCCTTAAAATATTTCTTAATAATTTCACAATTTCTTTCAATGGTTCAATCTAAATTAAATTTTAAAAATGAAGTTATACAAATAAAATATCTTTTTCACTGCAATTTGACGCAAAATATCACAATACACATTTATTCAAGAATCGTATAGACGAAGTGTTGTCCCAGGGTACCGATTCCCCTTCCTCCTATGGAAATAAGCTGAAAATGGTCCATTCATGTACATTTATTTAAAGATACGCATTGTAATTTTAAATCTATAAGGATGACCCCTCCCCCCTCCAAAAAAATCATTCTGTGTATGGTGTCGCATTTGTTAATTATTATTTGTGACTTTAGAATCCTAATAACTTTCTGTGGGATTACTTGTCTCTCCAGCTCATGGCTTACTATCGTTTGAAAATTGGGAAGAAAGTTGACACAACTGTGATTGGTCGAGTTTTAATTCTTTTGTGTTTCGGTGTTCCGTATTTGGCTATCATATGGCACTTTGGCAGCAATGTACTCATCATAAGTAATATATAGAAAATTTAAATAAATCAAATCTCACGAAAATTAATTCCAACGAAAACCAGAATAGCTATCGAAACAGCAAGAGAGAATGTTTGATAAAATTGTTATCTTTGAGGATCCTCTTATTCAGAGACTCCTAGCAAGGCACTGCAAAGTGGAATACAGAGTCTCAATACACATGGTGTTTTAAAACATGTACCTATACTCTAAGGAATAACAAATCTAGTATTTATTGAAGAGATAAATGTTTTAATGTAAAAATTTAAAAATACACTTCCATAAATGTTCAAACTGGCTATTAATACTCTCTAAATACAGCCGATAGCGCAGACCATGGATTCAAAAATGCTATGCATAATTTCATGTGGGACAGCGATACATTTTCTTTCAAATTCCTCCTTCAGTTCATCGAGTGCGTCCACTTTCAACGGAAAACTTTATCGTTGAGATGTCCCTATAAAAAGATGTCCGTTGTAGTTAGATCTAGTCAAAACACTCAGTACTATCTCTTTGGCTTTGCAATCTGTTTGAAGAACTTGCATCAAAATGGGTCTTTACGTCACTATCATAGTGAGGAGGTGCTCCAAAGCTGTTCTCGAATCCAAACTGGCTACATTGTAATATATTTTTTAATTAATTTTTGTTCTCAAACGCATAAAATTAGCAGGTGCTCTTATTCGGAAACTATATAATCGAACAGTTTTTTTCGGTAAAGGTAGACGATCTTTCAAAAAATGCTCTCCAATTTCGCTTTTGAACCAAATATCCGGACGCAGCAGCGCGACAGAGCGAAAAACTGCAATCGTAAAACTACAGTCACTTATCAAAGATATCATTCATTTATCGAAAAATAAAAAACTTTTCGATGACAAATAGTTTCCATAATCATGCACGAAAGTGTCATGCTTTTACATTTAAAAATGAAAACGTGTCAGAAAATATATCAGAAAGTGTTAAGTGGGTAGGGGGTAGGGGGTAATTTTTGTACAACCGCCTTAAAGTAAATCTCTTCGTCAGAAAACAGCTTTTTGAGATGAAAACTTTCAGTGAGTTATGAGGAGTTAAAATATGAATATATATTTTTAAGACAGTCTTTATGTAAAGCAATCAGAGAAGAATAAATTAATTAAAGTAAGAACTGTATGCCATGACGCTAGTCATCCTGAAAATGCGGCTGGAGAGGACCCTACACTTTTATACTTTACAGGGTGTCCATCAAAGCCCCAATTATAATTTTTAATAGTAACTGTAAGATTTTAGAGTGTTGGTTCAAGATCACAAATAAAGAGTAACTCAAACAGTTTTAGATAAGTGCATGCGCGAGTACTGCTTTGTAATTTACTCGCTTGCAGTGCCACATACGTAAAATGGCGACTCCTGAGCGTAAAGCGTTATTGCTGGGATGAAGATTTAAAAGCGTACACTACCGGAAAACCTTTGGGGCTTTATAAAAGATCATGTCTACGTTCCGCCGCTATCTAATGATTTGACAGATTTGAGACACAGAATTGAAGAAGCTATTGCTTCCATTACTCCGGACTCGTTAACCGAAGTGTAGGAAGAACTGGATTTTAGCTTTGGTGTGTGCCGTATATCTAAAGGTGCACATATTGCACATATGTATGAAAAGCTAGGTTAATTTACCTTCAATTTGATGTATAATTTGTTGTAAATAGTCTAAATGAAACTTTCATAATATACCATTGAAACTGGGACTTTCTTTGCAAAGTAACACTGTGCAAAGTAACAAACTATCAAAAGTTACCACAATCAATAAAGAATGAAATATATCGCTAAATGAAGAATCTAGCATATAAGCAAGTTCGGTTTGAAGATCTTTTGAATTTAAAATAACAAATTATTATAGCTAAATGGATTCTGAAAACATTCCATATAAAATACGGAAAAATGTATCCATAGTATTGCATAAATAAAACAAGATCTCACACTTGGAAGCTATTTGGACTACCCTCACATACTTGGAAAACAACACGATATTCAACTAAGTAAAACTTCTTTAACTGAATTAATTTTATTATTTTAATGAATTCATTTCTACCTTTTTTCAATTTTGCAGTAAGTGTAGTCTTTGCTATATATTTTTCAATTTGAAACGTCTACTTATTTGACTGTAAGGAATAAAAAAAGTTCCTTAGCTAATTCCATCTAACAACATTTTAAATATTTTAAAGGAATTTAGAAAAATTAATAAGTGATTAGTCTTACATTCTGTCAGAAGCAATATAATTTTTAACTAAGTATTCTTTGTCTATTAGCGGCAGAGTCCTATTTCTTTCACTACGGATCTTTTCGTCATCGTTAGGAATAGGTAGACCACACTCTAAAATTGCGAGGAATGAAAAGTTCACTCTTTGAAAGAGTAACAGGCATTTTCACAGTTTTGGGGGTGAATTTTATAAAAAATGTTATAAAAATTCACTCCTTAAAGAGTGGAATTTTCCACTCCCAACAAAGGATTGAAATATTTCACTCCATTGTCGAGAGTACACTTACTGTACTTATTGTCATTATTGTTTTGTAGTTAAATACGATATTCGATTATTATGATATTACGAAACGGTTTTAGATTGAAAATCAGCATTATACTGGGAAAATGTCTTTTTATATATTACAGTAGTGAAACTTTTGAAAGATGTTTTTAAATTACTAATAATACTTTAAATTATTACTTTAAAATTCTAAATCTTTATACCAATGTTTTCAGATTTAACATTTACCAAATTTATAAAATAATAGGAATTTCTTATAACATATGGTAAGATTTTTGAGAAGTTGTTAAATCTAGTAATGCATTTAATTCATCTATTGTAGTTTGTTGTTGTTTAATAGTACAATTATAAAATACTAATTATTATTTTTAGTGATTTTCAAATTGGTATATTTATTTTTTTTAGAATTATGTATAAGCATTTTTTTTTATGATTTTAATCAAACATTTAATTATAGACATTCAGAATCAGTTATTAAATTTCCTTCTTTTGTAAACGCATTTTCTACGTTTATGATACACGTAATTATGGGCACTAAAAAAATAAAACATGATATTTAAGCATTGAAATATAATGTATTTTTTATGCCTGATGTTTATAGAAAAAACTGTTTTAGTATATTTTTTAAAACGTTCATATTATCACTTATATAATATTAGATTGAATACATTTAATTAGATAAATAACTACTTTTACAAATGATTTTCAAACAACATGAACAGTACATATGTAGTCGTTTCTTTTATTTTATATTTCCTTCTTTTTTCTATTTCCTAGATTAACTGTTTTCCTATAAAACATACGAAATCTATTTATCTCATATTGACAAAATACAACATATACGGGAATAAAAAAAATAATTAAATATGGCTTCTCATGTCGTTCCATAAATAAGCGTTGTATGAGTATCCGTTTTTCAGCAATAGCGGAAGAAAATTCGAAATCATGATTAAGTTAAGGAATATGTTTTAAAGAAAAATATATACATATTCCAGAGAAGATAAAATTCTAGACTCCGTGTTCATATTATATAAAACAAAGACAAATCACAACGCATAAAAAAAAACTTACACATTCTTAATATTTAGATCGAGCTTATAACTTATTAAAACAAGATGTCAGTTGATGAGCATTATTTTTTAAGTGGAAAAATTAAAAATATTTTAGAAGAATAGGACTCTGCATAGAGGTCTGCATGGGCCCGGGCTTAGCCCGAGGCCCGTACCCGGCCCGGCGGAATGAAGAAGAATTTTCAAACGGGCCGGACCAGGCCGGAATAATTAGGACAATTTTTTCAACGGGCCGGGTCGGCAAAAAAATTGAACAGGCCTGCAGGGCCGGGCCCGGCCGATAAAAAGAATTAATCGGGCCTATCGCCCAATATAAGAATTTAAGAGAAGCAGATAAAATACGAGCCATTTTCAATGAATATCATTTTTTCGAGAAGTATAAATGTGCGTTACGATCCGATGCGAGTTTAACAACAACAATACAGAAATGTAGCATGTCCATCGTAGAGATCGGCATCGTGCAGTTACATGATGCCCGATCCCGGGTTTAATTTTTTCGGCAGACTTGTGCCGGGACGGAACTGGTCTTAATCGTTCTCAGGATGTGTAGGACAGGCATTATGTTTTGTAAAAGTATTAATAGCGATAATGAACTTCTGTTAACAGTATCTTTGGAAATGTACCTTAAGGTGGTTCTCATATTTACTGCTCAACAATGCGAAACTTTCAGACACATTTTCTGAATAATTTTTAACTATAAAGGCATAAAATTGACAGACCTGACTATTGAAGGCATTTGGAAACGAATAGCTTTCTCCATATTTGATAAATTACTTACAGAGATAATAGTGATTCTTGTCACGTGACTGTAAGTTTTTCTCCTTTCCTGTGCTAACGTTTCCGGAAATTCGATTCAAAACGCTAATTTTGGCAGTATTTTCTGAAAGATATATTACTTTTATCTAAGAAAAAAACGGCATTTACATGGTTTCTTAATAAGAATACCTGCCAATCTCACGCGTTTTCGAAAAGAAATGAATTCATAAATGTGTCGAAATGTAGCTCCTTTGGATTTGAGAAAAGCCTTAAAAATGACAGAAATATTTTCCCAAATCTACCTTTTATTATACAGCATCAAACGTTATCATGTTTTTTAACCCTTTATTCTAAACTACATTAATCTTTTAATGAACCCTTACTTAAATTTTGAAACGTCTGTAGAGACGTTGACTAAAACACTGTAAGTAATCCTTAATATTTACTATTGTGTGTTTTCTATTGTGCGAACACATAGTAATTTAAAATATACTGTAAAATGTTTCCATAAATATGCATGTAGTATTCATTAAAAAAATCTTAATTGTATGTCGAGAAAAATGGAATTTTTTTGTAGAAATTGAGACGGGCCGGGGCTGTTTTCACTGATTTTTGAACGGGCCGGGCCGAGAACAGTAAAAATGTAAACGGGCCGGGCCGGGCTCGGCCCGAACTTTCAATTTTTACACCGGTCCGGTCCCGGGCCTGGAAATTCCGGCCCGTGCAGACCTCTAACTCTGCAAGATTAGATTTAAATTCAATAGCAATGAATACTGAGATCTAAATATTTAAAATTTAAATTACACATTTAAAAAAAAAGAAAATAATCAACGTACATAACGGGAATTATTAAAATACTAAATGCAACTTAATAGGTATCTGAAAATAAATAAATAATATTAACTGATTAGGATTTCGGTTAATGACTTGCCCTTATAGGCATTTTAAATCTATCATATTTATAAGGCATGCAATGAAGCAAACAAAAGGGATGAGATTGGAATAAAATATTTTAGTTTATTTCTGTTAGTAATCTAATTTAATTAATCTGTAACTTTAATTGAGGTTTTCCATGAAAGTTGAATTAAGTATGAATTAAATAAATATTGTCAATAAAGTATTTTATTCCAGTCTTTACCACTCTTGTATCTATTTTCATTGCATGCTCTGAAAGATGTGATTCTTTTAAAATGCTCATAAAAGAACATATAAAAAGAATTTACTCCATAAAAAATAAACATTCACTCCTATGAAAGAGTGACTATTCACTCCTACCAGAGGTGAAAAAACACACTCCTTTAGTAAGAGTGAATAGTCACTCCTCCGAAAGAGGAATTATCCACCCATGTTTAGAGTGAATATCAACTCCCCACGAGTGGGTATTCACTCTTTCAGAGAGTCAACAATTCCACTTTTGCCCAGAGTGAATAGTCACTCTAAAAATGTTGTTTGACTCTGCGATTGAGTGACTATTCACTCCTCCGGAGTGAATAATTACTCCTTTTTATTTGGAGTGCACATTTGAACAGCTGTCAAAAAACTGGTTGTTGTTTTATTCATTATTTTTTAATTTAAACCGTTGGATTAAACCAATTGGAATTTGTCCGGTGTACAGGAAATAGACGGAAATCCTTTTTAATTACTTTATGTTCCCGCTCTTTGCACAGGGTGGTAATAATTCCGCAGAATTTTTCTCTCCCTTCAGATTCGATAAAACTTCCGTGATTGGATCCAGTTTCGTTGTTGCCATCATGGCCACATTGCCCGTAAAAATTAATGGGGGAATATTAATTATTAAATACCGCACTTTGGCGTTAAACGGAAATCTGTCAACATTAGAACATATTATTCCATGTTTTATTTTAATCAATTGATTTTTTTTTCACTTTTTCAATGTGTCAGACGCGTTGATTTTCTATTCAATGTGCATTAGAACATTGTTTAAGGCTGATGATAAAATATCAATGTGAAATTTGCATCAATTTTGAGAGCCGTGAAAGCTTTCTTCAAAAATTAAGAAAGAAATTGAAGTTGTTTAACATGCAAAAACTCAATTAATGAGGCGGGTATTAGATAAGGGAGGGAGGGGGAAGTAGTCTTACGTACGTCCCGAACCAACATCGTCTTCAACTTAAAAAATTTTCTTCATTGATTTTATTTTTATTTTTTAATGAACATATTATTTTTTTTCAATTTTGCAATAAGTTTAACCTTTTGTACTAACAGCATAACTTGAAATGTTTACTTATTCTACTGTAGCTGAATAGAAAAGAATGTTCTTAGGCTATTTGTAAATGACAATAAACAAGAAATAAAATATAAAAAATGTCTAGACATCCGTATTGTTCAATGCGGTCATAAACAATTTAAATGTAATCTAATGATTTTTAAAAGTTTCAGTGAAGTTTGGTTGGAGAGTGTTTCCTCTATGATTAACATTACGTACAATAACATTTTTACGATTAACATTAAATTTATTTTTATAACTGATATGTAATGTAAATTAATTAACTTTTAGATACATATTTCACGAAAAAGTTTTTCTAATGAATTTATTCGATTTTATTGATCTACTAGATAGCTTCTGCTTGATTTTCTTACGCTAATGATAGAAATTCAAACTTTTTTCTCAAATATCAAAAAAGCGATTAATGTTTCTTGAAAACTAAGAAAATAAATTTTAACTCGTTTAAGTAAAAATCTAATTTTTTAAAAAAGTGAATAATCATCCGTTCTTGCCGAACCAAAAACAATATTCAACTAAATAATTCTTTTTTCATTTTAAGCGTATTAAAATAATATTTATATTATTTTTTCTATTGCTTCAGTTTCTGATAGAAATATGTTGATTTTCCATTTACTATTAGATCTTTTTTTTTTTTTTTAAGCTGGTGGTAACATTCAATTTCAATCGGTTGGAGATAAAGATAAATGTTTTTTTTGTTGTTATTGTTGTTTTTTCTTGAAAAATAAGAGAAAAAATTGCAGATCCATGTTTACCATGCAAAAATTTAATTAATGAAACGGGGGTGTGAGTCTCAAAACTCTCCTTATCCAAAATTTAAAAAATCGAGTTTTCTTTATCAATCTATTCTATTAGTGAACCTGCATCGGAAAAACACTACAATCTGCAGAAAAACTAGTTTTATCGTGTATTTCTGGCACTGTAAAATCTTGGTTTATAACGAAAACCAATGGACGCATTCAGAGGTTTTTCGTGATTTCCCAAAATTTGATTTTCCGTATAAGGCGAGTTTTGAAACTCTCTTCTCAAATGAATAATATTGCATAGACAATAAAAAAGGAGAATAATTTCATATACGCGGAGAAATCATGTGTTATTCAACAAAATAAATATTTCTTGATTAAAATTATTTTATATAGAAACTAAGGGGCTCTGCCCCCTACAAGCTACGCTCGTCAACCCTCCGTTCAGACACCACAGACTCTAACCGCACGCTAATTTGATCGGCTTCAAAAAGATTTCGGAAGATTGAATTATAATTTGAATCTGACAATTATAATCTGACGTAATTTTCCCCAATCTTTTCTTTCTCTTTTTAATATTCACGTAAAAATACTCTTGTTAGAAATGAAATGTTATGATCATCTTAAAATGTCAAATAAATGTCTCGCGCAATTTTTAAATTTAAACTGTTTTGCAATATTATTTTTGTTCATTTTACGTAATAAGTGTAATGTGACGTAAATGTGACGTAAATTCTCCTATTTAAGACTTCTAACGCATGTTAATGAATTTATTATTTTACAATATTCTTTCTCTTTTAAAATTCACGTGTAAAGATAGATTGAACTTGTTTACAAATAATAATAATAGTACTATAGTATGGTAATAATAATAATAATAATAATTCGTAATAAAATGTAAGATATGCTTTCATTATAAATAGGTTCCGTATCCACAGTCCTGATTTTATGTCTTTTTGCTTAGATAATTCCACGGAATATCGTACAATTCCTGTAGTTTCTTTTAATCCCTTGAAGGGCGCTGATGCAGTTATGATAAATAACATCTACCATATTCCTATCCTGATTAAATTCCTATGTACAGTTTTTGCTCCTATAAAACTTTTATAATGGAATGATTTTGACCAACTTTGGCATTAAATATCTCTTAAAATAATTCTTCGATTTGAAAACTGTCTGCATCAGCGTGTTCATCAAACACGTATTATGACGTAATTTTCAATGAGTTCCTGCTTTTTATATTTTCGGTTTATAATAGTCACGTGTAAAATAAATTTTTAATTTGAAGCAAACATTATTGTTTGCGCTGTTTATACAGTTGGCAACAGTTTAAATTAATACAATTTTCTAAAATATATAAAAAATATCTCTCGAAATGCTGAAAATTTGAATTTAAAATAGAAATAAAACCTCAAAAAATGAGTCAAATTAAAAAACTAAATGCAGTCTGCACACCGGGAAATTCTGACGCATAAAATGATCTAAAAATGATTAAATTCCTATGTACAGTTTTTGCTCCCATAAAACGTTTTTAATGGAACGATTTTCTCCAACTTTGGCATTAAATATCTCTTAAAATAATTCTTCGATTTGAAAACTGTCTGCATCAGCGTGTTTATCAAACATTTCTCTATAATACTACCGATTTTCATACTTTTGTATGCAACAGTTTTTTTTTTAATATTAACGAAGAAAGGCCATGCTTAAGCATTCAAATTGGATGCCGATCTGCCGGGATTATCTACGCAAATTTTCATTGGTCCATTTCCAAATCAAAACTTTTTTTATATATAGAAGTATTATATATACCGGGTGTCCTAAAAAGAACTGACTGATTTTAAAATTCAGTAACTTGCAAACGGTGACAGATATTTAAAAAATTCTTGCAGGAGGGTTATGCATAAGGTCAAAAGTTTTTTCACAGTGATTTTCGAATTTATTTCGAATTACAAAAAATAGATGGCGCTGCTATCGACAGACACTAAATTCAGGCTCGATTTTTGGCACTTCGGGACCCAATCAATACATTTTCATCTCCTTTTTCCGCATGGAAGAACAGAAAGACCAAAAATCGAGCCTGAATTTAGCGTCTGCCGATGGCAGCGCCATCTATTTTTTGTAATTTGAACTAAAATCGAAAATCACTGTAAAAAAACTTTTGACCTCATTCATGACCCTCCTGCCAGAATTTTTTAAATATCTGTCACCGTTTGCAAGTTATTGAATTTTAAAATCAGTCAGTCCTTTTTAGGACACCCGGTATATACATGCAGTGAAACTTCCATTTAACGAAGTCTCATCGTTACACATAAACACTTCGTTATGAAGAAAATTCGTTAAATAGAAATCAACTCAAATTCATGAAGTTTGTATAATAAAATATACGGGTATAAAATGAAAAATACACATAAAATGGAAATATAGGGAAAATGTATTTTAATTCGAGCAGTAACTTTTTTTTTTTTTCTTTGCAATGTTTTTTTTTGCAAAATTTTAATTAGCATAACGTCTAAAAAAACACATAATAAAGAGAGGTAAACAAAAACTGAAGCGTAGCGTACCTTTTCTCTTTTTTCTCAGTATTTTAAATCGTTGACTTTAAAAAAGTCTGTAATATTATGTTGTACATGTCTCTTATAAAAATACATTGTAAATAAAAATTTTCGCACTTTTGTAAGTATCCAAACAATTCATCTGTAACATTTTCGTGAAACTGGAATCTCCTTCTTACTGTAATTATTAAGATGCTACTTGGCGCAGAATGATATAAATTTAAAAAGCAACGTTAACAACACCAGAATAAGCAAAAATTCCACAGACTAGTTTCGGTAGCGTTTAGCGTACCGTCCTCAGTGCAAAGAATAAAGGAAACTTGCTCATTTATATAGAGGAGAAGCGGATTTAACTGAGAAGTTCATTAACCAATGGGGAAACAGGAAAACCTGCGTACCAGCCAATGGGAGAATAGTAAAGGTAATCTCACAAGAAATGTGAAAAAAAAAATGGTAGTGATTAAGCAAAAGAGGATTTTATGATATATTTCCAGCAATCTGATAAAGGGGGGATAGCAAATTCACTATTAACAATATTGTCATAATTTTTGTAGATATGAAATGCTTCAAGAAAGTTAAGTTCGTGTACAGAAGTGGGGTTAGAGATTATTTTGGCTGAATTAAAATCAAAAGAGTAATTCATCTCCCAGCAATGTTTAGCAATTGCAGATTTATTGGTTTCCTGTTTTTGAATATATTGTTGGTGTTTTTTAATACGAAATTTTAAACCCCGTTTGGTCTGTCCTATGTAGGAAAGACCGCACTGGCAATTAATACTATAGATACCCCATGAGTTGTATAACTCAATAGGATCTTTGAGTTTCGAGAAGGTAAGCTTATTCGTATGGGTAAAAATTTTTCTGAAGTCATGCTGTCTAAGAATTTTGGCAATAGGAAAGCTGTATTTAGGAAAGAAAGGTAACACAATGCGGCTTCTGAAGAAAGAAGAGGACTGATTTGTGTTAGAGGGACGTGGTTGCTGTAGTTAACGTAAAGCAGTATCGATAATAGAAGGGCTGTAACCTCTGTCAATCGCAATGGCTCTAAGATACTGAATTTCACTATTAAGTGAGTGAGAATCAGAACAAAGATGAATGGCACGATTTATGAAAGTAAAAAAGGCTGCCATTTTCTGGCTGGGAGGGTGACAAGAGCGAGCATGTGGGGGGAGGACAAACTGCAAAACTTTTTCGATAGCCCGATGCAGAGAAACCGTCCACAGTACGTGTGACAAGGGTATCCAGATTTGTTCTGATTCTCACTCACTTAATAGTGAAATTAGAGCCATTGCGATTGACAGAGGTTACAGCCCTTCTATTATCGATACTGCTTTACGTAAACTACAGCAACTACGTCCCACTAACACAAATCAGTCCTCTTCTCTCTCCAGAAGCAGCATTGTGTTACCTTTCTTTCCTAAATCCAGCTTTCCTATTGCCAAAATTCTTAGACAATTCTTAGGGGTTTAAAATTTCGTATTAAAGAACACCAACAATATATTCAAAAACAGAAAACCAATAAAGCTTCAATTGCTAAACATTGCTGGGAGATGAATCACTCTTTTGATTTTAGTTCAGCCAAAATCATCTCTAAACCCACTTCTATACACGAACTTAACTTTCTTGAAGCATTTCATATCTACAAAAATTATGACAATATTGTTAATAGTGAATTTGCTATCCCCCTCTTTATCAGATTGCTAGAAATATTTCATAAAATCCTCTTTTGCTTAATCACTACCATTTTTTTCACATTTCTTGTGGCATTACTTTTACCATTCTCTCATTGGCTGGTACGCAGGTTTTCCAGTTTCCCCACTGGTTAATGAACTTCTCAGTTGAATCCGCTTCTCCTCTATATAAACGAGCAAGTTTCCTTAATTCTTTCCACTGAGGACGGTACGCTAAACGCTACCGAAACTAGTCTGCGGAATTTTTGCTCATTCTGGCGTTTTTAACGTTGCTTTTTAAATTTATATCCTTCTTACTGTACCGAAGTCTTTTAACATTTCTTCTTTTGAATGGAAATGATGAAATAAATAAATAATTTCATCTTCATACAATCCGCTGAAATAAATTCACACATCCATCGCAGCAGCAACCTCTCCGTTTGAATGTCGTACACGTACGAAAGGGAAATAAGCTTCGTTATACAGAATATATTTTTCTTAATATGGAGATTAATGTACTTATTAATGATGTTCAAAGTCAAGGTTAAGTAGAAAACATCGTTAAATGGGGATTTCGTTAAAGGGAAGTTCCACTGTATTTTTAATTGCGCAGAAAATAATAATTGGTACGTACTTCCTAATTGTAAGCATCTATTTATATTATTGTAGTGGAAACAAAAAAACAGCCCTTAAGTTATTTACAAGTAACAACGAGCAAAATATAAACCAATGCCTTGATATCATCGGTACCATGTCAAACTATACAATATGAATACAGTGGGTTACTTTTTTTTAAATTCAGATTTCTTGAAAAGCACCACTTTTTTGAAATAGTAAAATTTATTTAACCGTATTTAATGACATATTAATTATGGCGAAAACAAGGGGAATTTTATCATTTCAAAAAGGTGGTGCCAGTCACGAAATCTGAATTTTTAAAAAGGAAACCACTGTTTTCACATTGGATATTTTGACATGGTACCGACGATATATGGCCTACTTCCATCATATATGTATTTTATAGGTAGATTTCGTAAAAAATACTACCTATTACATTCTCCCCTATGTTAGAATTTCTGAAAAATGTTTGCAGATCTGCACCGATCATGACTCCTAGAACCCAAAAACACACCCAGTAAAATATATATATATATATACACTGGTGGACAAAACTTAAGGACCACTGTTATTTTCAACGATTACACTTAGAAATAGATCCGCAGCAGCACGTGTAATTTGCATGAATGCGGGATGTACTCTGTTTTGTGCAACTTATGCAAATTTTGTACTTCCGCTTTTGTAGATCACGTGACAGCAGAGATAAGAGATTTATGGCAATCGGCTGGTGCTGTGAGTTGTCATTAGATATAAAGATTGAAGGCGATGGGTTGAATCTTGAACATTGACATTTTGAACACGTCTTCCAGGCATCATTTAGATGATTATACTCGTGGTGGAATAATCGGAAAGTTGGAAGGACGCAAAATGAGATATGTTGCCCGTGAATTCAACATCGCCCACAGTATTGTTTCTAGCCTATGGGCGGCGTTCCAAAAGAGTGTAATATGTACTAGGCGCACGGAAGGAGGTCGTCCTAGCAGTACGACATCCCAAGAAGATCGCTGTATTGTTATTTAGGCAAAAAGGAAGGCGACGCAGCACAGCTGGTCAATTATAAAATCAAATTTGTGCTGCCAGAGGAACTAAAATATCGCAGAAAACTGTTGCAAGACGTTTGGAAAGGGTGAACTATACGCCCGAAGACCTGTTGTATGTGTCCTACTCTCGAGACGTCAACGTAGCACCTGTTTACAGTGGTGCCGTATGCATCGCAATGGGACTGGTGACGACTGGTCTACCGTGCTCTTCTCAGATGAGAGTAGATTCAGTCTATCGTCTGATTGTAGACATAAACTGATATGGCGCGAGGTTGGTAGTGCTTACTGTCGCGAATATATTTTAGAAAGATCGATATGCGACTCCATGTATCATAGTGTGGGCGGGCCTCATCTGCAATGACCGCACGGATCACTATGCGCTTAACCAAGAGCCCCTGACCGGTAGACGGTACATTGAAGACGTCCTTCTTGCACATGTTCGACTTTTTCGAGATGCGGTCGGCGAAAAGTTTCGTTTTATGGAAGATAACGCACCTTGTCATCGCACACAGTCTGTACAAGATTGTCTTGAGGCCAAGGATATCCATCGCATAGACTGTCCAGCACGTTTCCCTGACCTGAATCCCATTGAATATGTATGGAATGCTTTGGGGAGACGTATTGCTGTTCGACAATTTTCTCCCACAAACAAGGAACCCTCATCCGTGCAGTGAAGGAGGAATGGGGCAACTTGCCTCAACAGCTACTGAATCATGTTGTTCAGAGTATGCCACGCCGTGGTGAAAGTTGTCTCGCATTACACGGTGGCTACATCCCTTATTGATATGACACTGTCGATTGTTAATTGTGAGTATTTTGATTTCTTTGTAAACTCATGTTTTCGAACAATATTCACGTTTCAGAAAAAGAACCTCTGGTAATACCCTGTATACGTCCTTTAATCAAACATTTTATATTAAATCCTGTGTAACATTCTGTCAATACTATTGTTTGCTTCTTGGCCAACAATCTCACGTAGATTCTCATTAACGTGTACATTTTTTTACGTGTACATTTACAATGTGAAACATCATTCGCATTACAGGCCATGTCTATTAGCATTATTCTTTAGTTAAAAAGAAAGCGGATTCTAAACGAGCATTAGTTTCTTCTCTGCACATCATACCTACATTGCAAGAAAAAGAGCTACTGGTAAAATTGTTATACCAGAACCAACAGAACTCCATTGTAGCTGTAAAAGATTTCCGCCTATGAAGCAGATACGAAGAATTGGAGCTCCGATGCTCCGATATCTCAATTTCCCCTACGCAAGATGATAAAGAAATTTGAAATAACTAAACAACCTGAAAATCTTCAAAGTAGAGGAAGAAAGTAAATCCAGTGTTTTAACATCGAAAATGTGGCTACCGCGGTCCTTGAAGCCGGCAATCAGTCTCCGCATGCTAGTGTGAGTGTGCCAGTTGTTTCCCGAGTATTGTATATATGCCGTATTCCACTGTACGAAAAATCTTACAGCGGATTTTGCATTTTATTGGCCAATTTCACTTTTTTAATATTATTTATAAAGCGAATTAAATGTTTATGTGTATTACAGCGCCCCTTATCTGTATTTTTAATTTTTGTAATTTTTTTTAATAAATGTCAAGCACATTATTTAGATTATCTGTAGTTCAAATTTTATTTCATTTGGACCAATAGAACGCATACTAGAGCCCACTCAAGTGGGAAACTTATTTCTTGCTAACCCTGTATTTTTCCATTCTTACAGAAAACTAAACAAAACAGTCAATTAAATGTTTTTTGCGTTTGTTCCTTTTTTATCAACTTCTAAGCTAGTTATTTAGCACTTTTCATCATACTTAAAAAGTGCTTGTGTTCGTTATATTATGGTCAACGCAGAAAAATCGTTTGCAGTATATTTTAATGGTGTTGCATTGTTTCAAACATAATGAATTTGATATTCATTTCTTTTGTGCACTAAAACATGCTTTATGTAGAATATAGAGTGCAGAGCATTTATTATCCATGTACTTTCGTCAGATAATGATCTACGAGGAAGAACCACCTCCAATGTATTTTAATCAAGTTACAGTATTTGAAACAAAACGAAAGTGATATGCATACCATTTATCGTTGATTTACAGGGACATACATAAAAACTTCTGCTATAGTACTGTCTGTGGGTGATAATTGCTGGAAGTGCATTTTTAAAATTTTACAACAACCACCCAGCAAAGAAAAAATTGCTGGCCAGCAGCAAGATGGGTGCTGGCAATGATGGAGAAGTGCTGGCTAATGGTCTACCACTGCATGACCACTGCTGGACAGCTTCAGTCTACTTTGCTGTTGGAAATCATCAGATAAAATTATGATGGGCCTCCGTTTTATCTCTTGCGCTGGCCCACCACACCATGGAAGTGCACGAACTTTTGCAGTATTATTGCTGGGAACCGTTACGCTATGTGGCGTAATTCATCTAAGTTTTAAAAAAATTCACTGATTGTAATTTTTATTCAAATATTTTAATCTGAAGTGCAAAAATATTTAAACAATTACGTTTCAAGTTTAACAAATAATAATTTATTAGACTTTTAAATATTTTGTCAAGTCAGTATTAAAATAAGAGTTATTTTTATCACCCCGCGGCAAATTAATGAATTTGAATACAAATCTGAAATGAATATCTTAATACAATTTAAGCTGTCAAGCTATTTCTTTTTTGAAACAGTAAATAATATAGCACCACTGCCACCAACAAAATAAATAAGTAAATGAATAAATAAATAAATTCTTTATTTCAAAACACATTTTTTTTAATCTGTTTTCGCTAAGTTACAAAGGATTTCGGTTTTCGTAATTTACACAGTTGAGAATCAACCAACGTATAAAATATATAGGATTTCTATACAATACAATTTTTTGCATTTACATTTGAAGTCCACCGAAGTGGAATGCTTTGGGGCCTATAGCTACTATGGCTGTCGCCTCGAATGATCCCTATTATACAGAAACAACAACAATTCAACACAATTTTATTTTCCATTACATATATTATATTACAACAATGGGACATTCACAATTACATCCATGTCTTACCCGAGGATTCGAACCCGGGCCCCCGCCGTGGCAGTAGCTGTCGCTACCGACCACGCCACTGGGCGACTACAATACAATAATTTCTACACAAGTTTAATGATTGGGAACGCAAATCACAAAAGAAACAAACTTGAAATAGTGTAATGAGAGCGCGAAAACAACGAGCCGTAGTAGAATACGCTGGAAGTACTTGTTCATGTCCAATCGCGAAAACCAAACAGCATCGAACGTGTTTAGTACTTGGGAGGGTGACAACATGGAAATAGCTGCAAGTTCAAATATTTCTATAGAAATTTCTATTATAGACACTTCTATAACTACTGGTGAAACTAGCTCATAGAAAAACGGGCCATTATTCTATAATACTTTTTCTATAAGTTTTTTAATAGAATTCTATAAGAAATTTTTGTAAGGGAAATTGCTGGGCCAGCAAAGGAATACCAGTAGGATAGGTGCTAGCACTGCAGGAAAAGTGCCGGATTTAAGTAATGTGGTGGCATACCAATGCTGGCCTGCTGTTGGCCATCACTGATGGGCCAGCTGCATTCCGCTCGGACACATTTTGACAGGTTTAAGTAATGGCACCATTGCACTTTACCGCTGATGGCAGTGCTGGCTGCCATCTTTTTTCCAGCTGATGACCCACTATTTCTTTCTTTGCTGGGTACATTCTATTTTAGTCCTGGAAGCAGATGCGACAATTTATTGTAGAAGAACAGAAAACTTGAAAACTGGTGTAAAAACGTGTCGAGTAAAAATGTTTTTTGAAATAGTAAATATTAATATTTTTTAAACGAAAGTTACCTTTCGAGCGGGAAAAGTATAGCGAAAATTTTAGTTCTTTTTTTTTCTTTTCTTTTGTGATTGTACGGGGACCCCGGTGAACGCGACTTCAAACTGCAAAAAAAAACAGAACACTCCACTTCCGTCTGCCTGAATGGCCGTGAAACGTCAAGAAATGCACAGGCAGAATCCCTTTGAAAAAAGGAAGCGAGCCATTTTGCGATGTTCATGGTATTTTTTATTTAATATCTCGGCTTATTATCAAAAATAAGAAATCTGAGCATGAGGGCAATCGTATCAGTCTTCGTCTATCATCATCCAAATTTTCAGACCTATACGTACGGGTACATTGCGTTAGCCATCGCCAACAGACGGACAGTGGGACGGACAAAAATCTTTCTTTGTGAATATAGATGATTTATGTTGCCTTTCGGCTCGGATGGCGTATTTTGTTTATGTTAATAAATAAATTAAATATATATATATATATATATATATAATATTTTCATAATCCTGCCCCCTTTTTTATCATCATATTTATAGTGTGCCACCGACGTTTAATTATAGATTTAAGTGTGCCGTGAGGTAAAAAATTTTGAGAAAAACTGGTCTTGACAATTGTATTGTTTTATAGAGATAAAGAACTCAAATGAAATGTAAAGAGAGAAAAGATTCTTTCAAACATTTATTGAAGCGAAATAAGGAGTGGGGAGTGGTATCAACGTATCACTTTGTGGAATTATAATAAAATTCATAACTGATATGAAATTTGAGTTAATAAATTTAGAGGGTTGCATTAATGGAAAAATGCTTTTCTGATTTATTTATATTAAGTAGATTATGATTGTAATTTTACGTTAATGATAGAAAATTAAACTTACTTTTAAATATTTGAAAAGCGAATAATTTTTTCTTGTCAATTAAGAAAATCTTTTTTAAATGTTTTAAATAAAAATTTCAGAAGAAATTTGTCTAATTTTTCGTTCTTCTATCAAAGGAACATGATATCTAACTAAATACTTCTTTCTTTGTTCGTTTTTATATTTTAATGCATACATTCTTCTTTTACTATATGTACATAAATACATTCATCTTTTCACTTTTTTCCGTATATCAAAAAAAGTAATATCTATCCCATATGCATTTGATGGAATTTCTTTTTTTTTTCTTTTAAGTTAATGACAAATTGCCAAATTAAACTTTTAATCAGCTAGAGAACAGAGAGCGGTAAACGTTTACTTCAAAAAAGAACGAGAGAATGCCAGACGTTTTCCATCGAATTATTTAATTAATGAAACAAGTAATCTTACATAGATAATAAAAGAAACGCATTGTCTCACTTAACAACACAATATGCAACTAAATACGCCCTTCTTTTAATTACATTTATTTTTGTATCTTAATGAACATATATATATATGTACAGTACACTTATATGTATGTTTTAAATATCGCAGTAAGTATAACCATTAATACATATTTTTAGATTTGAAATGTCTACTTATTTGACTGTATCGTAATAAATAGTAATGCTCTTAGGTTATTTGCAAGTAACAACAAACAAGATTCTAACACAATAAACCAATTTCTAGATATTCGCATCAGGGACATAGACAATTTAAATGCAGTATAATTAATTAAACTAATCCTTTAAATGAGATGGGGGAGAGGCTTGTCAATGTATCACCGTCTAGGAATAAATAAACTAAACTTAGCTTGAGAATTCAGAAATAAAAGTATTTTTTTATTATGGCTGATTTACTCTACAGAGATTTTGATTTTGTTTTTACGTTCATCATAGTTCATTACGTTCATGATTATTTTTTTTATATTTCAAAATCAATACTTTTCCTTGTAAATTAAGAAAATGTTATTTAACTGTTTAACCCCTTAATTCTCGCTCCCGTGATATTCACGGGCTGTGTCTTTTACTCATAGACCGGGAGTCGGCAGCACAGACACATGTTTCGTACGGATACCGTTATTTCTCCAAGAAAACTACCAGTATCTTTTTATAGAAAAAGAAATCTAGGTTAAACGCGCAAAATTTCGCCTTCTTTTAAGAACAGATTTTCTATAAGATAATAGTGGTGCCAAAAAATTTCCTGGTCTGCAAAATTCAAGGAGGCGTACGAACCATGAGACAACCACCTCATCGAGTTGGAGGCTAAAATTCCAGAATTAGCTAAAACTCGATTCCCATATTAAAACGCAATCGGTCTGCCAAGTCATATCTTGGTGGAAAACACCTAAAAACCCGATTTTACCGGTAAAAACCTGATTTTCCTGCTCCCAATCCGCCATGTTTTCATACCTTCGGGTGCAGGAAAACGCAATGGTAAACCTACGAGTCCACCTCTAAAATCGGGGTTTTAGGTGTTTTCCACCAAGATATGACTTGGCAGACCGACTTCGTTTTAATATGGGAATCGAGTTTTAGCTAATTCTGGAATTTCAGCTTCCAACTCGATGAGATGGTTGTCTGTGCTGCCGGCTGCCGGTCTATCAGATTCATTGATTCCCACCAGTTTTATAAAATAGTGTACACTGTATAAAATAGTGTTGACTTTATTATGGTATCATTTTACCTGTCATTAAATAAGGTGAATATTTCTTTTTCAGAAAAGTGGTGCCAATAAGCAATTTTAATTTTAAAACCGTAATTTAATGCGACCGATAAGGGGTTAAAAAATAAATGTATTTAAAAATAAACGGTCAAGAATTACTCGAGCTCAGAGGGTTCCGTACAATAAATATATGAATTATTAACTGTATTATTTTTAAAAAATCGCTGCTAAAAGAATAATAAGATTTTGTACAGTCGTGGAAAAAAAAAGTAAACACCCCCTACTAACTCCTCAACAAATTATCGTAGAAGAAAGTTACTGGTACCGAACGATTGGAAATAAAGTCTACTTTTAAATGATGTATATAAAATTTGCTTAGGGGGTCATCTACATATTAAAACGAACCATAACTTTGTTTTTTTCAATAGCAGTACCCAATTCTGACAGCATAAATGAACTCTACACCCTTCAATTAGCCTAAAAACGAATTTTTATGCAATTCGTACCCTAAGTTTCCGAGAAATTAATTATTTTAAAACGAGCTTATTTTAAGGGCTGTATCCAAATTGAAGTTCCGTACTGGATTGTTCACCGAGAGAGCCCCTTCCTTGATCAAGGCACCTTAAGCGCCACTCAAGGAGTCAATGAAGCGTGTTAGATTACAGTACAGCAGAATAAATTTCAAAATGTCTACTCACTTCCATCATAGACGGTCCCTTAAACCATCATTTTGCCGTTTTTTAAGCATAATTTGAAAACTACTTGGAATAAAAATGTGAATTTTTTGAATTTCCATAAAGCAGGACTTAATAAATCTAAATCCATCAAAAAAATTGTAGGTTGCAATTCATAATTTTTTCGAATATTAATTTCATAATTCATATCATAAAATTATAAAAATTGCAAATTCAGCGTATTTATGTTTGGGTATATTAGTATTATTACTACAAAAAAAATTAGCACATTAGGAGCATAATTTCGGGAGATATAAATAAAAATATGAAAATGTAATTTAACATTAGAAGCACTAAATTTTGAATGTTTATAATTCAAAAACTTTTCATTCAAATGACTTGAAATTTGGTGTCTAGGCATAGTTTGAACGGAAGATTTGAAATATCTCGTTAAAATTGGGCATTGCTATTGAAAAAAATGAAGTTTGGATTCGTTTTAATATGTAGATGACCCCCTAAGAAAATTTTATATACATCATTTAAAAGTAGACTTTATTTCCAATCGTTCGGTAACAGTAAATTTCTTCTACGATGATTTGCTAAGGAGTTAGTAGGGGGTGTTTACTTTTTTTTTTCCACGACTGTACAAAACTATACAACATAGGGTTGGGTAATAGCTGTATATACGTACCTAGGGTATTCGTTATAGTTTTCCTTCAAGGTTTAAATTAATGTCTACTACCTCTACATTTTTCGTAATTTTTATTTGAGTAGATTCGGAAATAGAGGAGGGGACATATTTTTGCACTACATTTTCTATGATATCTCTGAAAATATAATACCTAAAATTAAAAGAAATGTATTTTTGAGTTCAACGTTACGAAAGCTTTCACACGATGCCCCACGCGATATAAAAAGAAAAGATTTTTTTCCAAGTAACTAAATTAGCCCCTCTACATTTTTCCTAAATATATTAGTGAATGTTTAATAATCTGTTAATATATGGGTCAAAGGTCTTTATTACTTCCCCCAATTTGCCCTTTACACGTTACATAGTTTACGAGTAAAATGGATGTGACAGACAGACAGACACATAACTGATCTTATAATGGTTCCGTTTTTTGCTTTTTAAGTACGGAGCCCTATAAGTAGCGCGTAATCTTTCAATCTTGTAACATAGAGTAGGTGGGGGTAAAGATAGGCACTGGCTGATTTAATCTTAAGAAGCATTTCTACAATCGTGACCGCTATGTGCCACTTTGGTCTGAAGAGTAGTAGTTGTGTGTTCAAACCTTCTGAAAAAGTAGCACTCCGTGTCAAGAAAATGAGGTAAGTTTAAATTTTCGAAATTTGGATCTAATATTTTTTTCATTTCACTTTATTGTTTAGCTGACAATACCTCGAATTTTTACAAATCCAGAAATTCAGTAGAGAATCGGAGCTCTTTAGCTTCTAAATGCCGTGTAGTTTATCTCGATGGCATTTGTTTAAACTTGTAGATAGCCGGTTAAGCAAAATACTGCAGAATGGGATAAAAGTACGCATCCGTCTTGGGGCAAAGATACGCACATGTTTGAGATACGGGGCTTTGCCCTATCGTTTTAGCTAGATGCAAAGCTTTCCACAATTACGTTGTGGTATGTTTTATTTTTTATAAGTTAGTATCGTATAAAATATGATAGCTACTAACTAATATAAGCTAGTTAACTTCCTTTTCCTTTTTCTAGTTAAGTTTTTTTAAACATAGAACGTAGGTATCGACCTACCTACTTTTAAAAATCAATATTCTTGTTTCATAAAACGCTTTTGCCTTAAGTCTTAACCCTTAAATCCTGTTAAAGTTCTCACAGACCACTGTTATATTCAGTTTTCACAGTTTAACTTGTAATTTTCAATTTAACTATTGATGTTAGTTTAATTTTGATTCGTTTGGAAACTTAGTAGCATCGCTAAAGATTTCTAAATGGAGATAATTTTTATTATAATTGACCTTTACATAAAGTTTAGCTCAAAAACAGTATCTTGTGAGTCAGTCAACCCTTTTATTCATTCTACGATCAAGCGGTCGCGGAAACCACTCACAGTATTTATGGAACAATTTTTGTCACAGCAGCTACGGGTGCTTCTTCTTTCGGTCATACAGACCGCTGATTGTTTCTTTTTTCGCGGTTTAATTTTTAATTTTAAGTTAACTATAGATACTAGAGGAATTTACTATAAATTATAGTTTAACTATACATATTAATTTCTTCCTGTGTCTAGCACTAACGCTAGAGATTTCTGAAAAGATGAGTTTTAATTATAGCAGTCCTGTACATAACGTTTAGTACAGAAACAGTATCTTATAAGACAGTTGAATCTTTTATTCATACTACGATCAAAGGGTCTCTGAGATCGCTCACAGTATTTCTGTAACAATTTCTGTCACAGAAGTTAGAGGTTAAATGCTATTTGCGATCTCACAGACCGCTGTTGTTTAATTTTTTTCTTTCATGGTTTATCTTATAATTTTCAGTTTAACTATAAATACTAGTGAAATTTACTAATGCTTTTACATAGCTCATTCGTTTTATTGGAAATGAGGCAAAAACCAGCAATAATGGGGCAAAAATACGCACTGCGTATCTTTGCCCCACTACTGCGTACTTTTACCCCAACCAATGGGGCAAAGATACGCAAAACAATGTTTTTTAAAAATTGCAATTTCTCAAGGAATTATAATTTGACAGAATGTTGGTTGATAGTGGCACTTGCCTATGGTTCTAATCTAACATTTTAATAACTCCTTACATAAATTTAGACCAATGTGTGCTTTAAAAATGAAAATTTATGGAAAGTGCGTATCTTCACCCCCACCTACTCTACACGATATTCAACTAAATATCCCTTCCTTTGTCCGTTTTTATATTTAATTAAATACAACTTCTTTTTCTTTTTTTTTTTACTTTTTAAACAGGTAAAGAATTTTTTTTTTTTTTTTTTTTTCATGGTTAAATTTCATATACATTAGATGGATGTTCGCTTTTTATACACTAATGACAATATATCAAATTAAACTTTTAATCAGCTAAAGAGCGGTAAATGTTTCTTCAAAAAAGACGGAGATAATTGCAGATGTTTACCGTCCAAAAATTTAATTAATGAAATGAGTATTCTTCCATAGATAACAGAAGAAGCAAGTTGTCTCATATACTTAAAGAAAGAACACGATATTCAACTAAACAGTTCCTTCTTAATTGGATTTATTTTTATAGTTTGAGAACATATTTATATATATATATATATATATATATATTTAATTTTACAGCAAGTATAACCTTTGGTACATATTTTCTAATTTGAAATGTCTACTTATTTGATTGTAGCGAAATGAAATTAAACGTTCTTAGATTATTTAAAAGTGACAACGAAGAAAAAGAAACCATGTCTAGACATCCGCATTGTTTCATGGACATAAACAATTTAACCCTCCGTCTACCAGACGGGTCCATTGGACCCGACAGGTACATACAAAATATTCATTCAAACCAGAAATTTCTTTAAAATAAACTAAGTATATAAACCAGACAAAAATAAGGTAAATAAATAAGTTAAATAGTTTTAAATAAAAATTCTGGTGTAGAACGTTTTATTAAAACTTGAATAAAATTCCCGGTAGATCTAGGGTTAATGAAGTAACAGAATTTAAATATTTAGGATCTACGATCACCTGTGATAATATGGTAGAAGCAGAGATTAAAACCCGACTTGCAGCAGGAAATAGATGCTATTTTTCTCTTCGAAACATTCTAAAATCATCTCTAATATCTCGTACATCCAAACTTAAAATTTATAAAACTGTTATAAAACCAATAGTAATTTATGGTAGTGAGACCTGGACCACTACACAAAAAGATGAAAAGCTACTTATCACTTGGGAAAGGAAGATCCTAAGACAAATTTTTGGACCTATTAAAGAAGACAATACATGGCGTATAAGGACAAATATGGAGTTAGAACAGTTATATAATGAAAAAGATATAATAAATACTATAAAAATAAGAAGAATGCAATGGTTAGGCCATCTAATCAGAATGAGGGATGAGCGAAGCACAAAGAAGATTTATAGTGGTAATTTAATTGGAAAAAGAAGTATTGGTAGACCCAGGAAGAGTTGGATAAAAGAGATAGAAAAAGATCTTGCAGAAAACCAAATTATAAATTATAAAGTAAAGGCCAGAGATCGGAAGGTCTGGAGAAGTATATTGAGGGAGGTCAAAATCCTACATGGATTGTAGCACCATTGTGTAAGTAAGTAATATTTTTAACATTTTTAAAATCTAGAAAAATTAATTAGAAATCATAAACTGCAGAAAATTATTGATAGAGTGTAAAAATGTATGATATATGAAAATATATACATTGTCTCACTGTGTACCACAATTTTCGATACTCCGTTATGCTGCTTCTGTGCTTTTATAAATAACTTTTTAAAAACCATTTATACATTAATGTGTAGCGTATGTGTGTAGATTAAAGATGTAGCATTTTTTTTTCAAAATAATAAAAATCGTCGCCATTCATTAAGTAATAATAATTTTCGTCTCACTGTGTACTAGCCTCCCCTTGCCAATAATCAGACCTGTATAAAACTAAAAACTTTCTGCGCACATAAATATTGGGTCAAAAACTTTCTGCAAATTAATTTAATGTTTAATAAAATAACGTGTTATATTATTTGACAATGTGAATTTAAAAAAAGTAATTTTAAAATAATTACTATTTAAATTAAAAATTAATTAATAATAATTACAGAATAATTATGTTGGTTAAAAAAATAATAAAACTAAAAATCCATGATAAGAAGGGGATTTCTTATCAATTATTTTGTCAATGCATTCAGAAACAGCCCAATCCTTAATATTGTGACCTCTTCGCGCAAAATGCCAGTCACTCTGTTCACAGAAGTAATGTGACATTGCTTCTGAAACAATTTAATCACATTTCCTAAGGAGAGGTCCATTCATAGTTATCATCATTAAAGAGACCGATGGGTTTTTATTGCGGCCCTTTGAAGAAATTCCTGTTTTTTCCGCGGCCCTTTGCTCGTTTTTTTCGCGATCATTTGGCGAAATTTCTGTTATTCCGCGATCCTTTGACGAAAATTGCGTGTTTTTCGCGATCTTTTGACGACATTTGCGTTTTTTCGCGATCCTTTGACGAAATTTCCTTTTTTTTTTACGATTTTCTGACGAAATTCACGCTTTTTCCACGGCGCTTTGACGAAATTCTCGTTTTTTTGCGATCCTTTGACGAAATTACTTTTTTGCGAAATTTGCACCTTTTTCGCGATCTTTTGACAAAATTCGTGCTTTTTCCGCTATGCTTATACGAAATTCATTTTTTTCTGCGGTCCTTGGATAAAATTTGATTTTTTCTGATTCTTTGACGAAATTCGCTTTCTTTTCACGATCTTTTGAAGAAATTCGCGCTTTTCCGCGGCCTTTTGACGAAATTCGTGTTTCATTCGCGAGCCTTTGACAAAATTCGCGCTTTTCCGCTATGCTTTTAGGAAATTCTTTTTTACCTGCACTCCTTTGCCGAAAGTTGCGTTTTTCTGCGATTTTTTGACGAAATTATTTTTTTTTCACGATTCTTTGAAGAAATTCACGTTTTTTCCCGCGATGATTTGACAAAATTGGTGACTTTTTTACGAAAGATTGACGAAACTGCTTATTTTTGGCAACCATTTGTTGAAATCCGCAATATATTTCAGTGATATTTTTTTATACCTGAATTTTTGGACTGATGGCCGATTTTTTTAAATTTTCGGAACCGAATGCCTTACATTTTCGAAAATTCGGAACAGAATCACCCCTGGCAAACAATAAATAAATCGTGCATAAAATTGGGGAATATTTTTAAGTAGGGGAAGGTGGGGCACGTTGGGACATGGCTCACCTTGGGACATCTCAATTTTGAGGCTTAATTTTGCAGTTAAAAATTAGCACATATAAATGCCAATATATGATACTACAATCTACTCTTCCATATGTTTTGGAATCACTGGTGTTTGCTGGCAAAAAATAATACCATTATTTTTGTTTTGAATGAGGTTGAGTAACATTTATGTGTGTTTTGAAAAATAAATTTTTTATTAAAGAAATGAAATAATACAAGTGGGGGCACGTTGTGATGAAAAAACATTGACTTATTGTTATTTTAAGGGTAAAAAATAGACTGCAATCCTAAGCTTAACTGTTTTAAAGTGTTTGTTATTTAATGTGCGAGGTGGGGCAGGTTGGGACACTCAGTTGTGAGGCACCTTGGGACATGTCCAAAAATGCTGTAAAGACCAAATGCAGATTACTGAAGGAAAAAAAAATACACAACCAATTAGAATTTTTATCAAGCAGGGAGGATGAGACAGTTGCGCTAGCAAAATTGGTAAAAATTACCCCTGGCAGGAAAACAAATATAAATGATTTGTGTAATGGCAGTAGTGATGAATTCAGCTGTTCATGTGGTGCTGATTTTCCTACAGATTGAAAACTTACTTAAGATAAGTCCAGAAACTTAAAGGATAAAGGTAAATCAACTGTGGGATAGTGTACATTGGCAAAGTTTGCAGGAAGACAAAGCAGTGTTGTATTTGTGTTCAAAATGTTGAGGGCAGCAGCGAGTATGAGATATCCATGTTGAGAACATGAGATCTAGAGTTGTCATTTTTTTTTTTTAATCCTGATAAACATGATAGCACATTTGTGTATCAAACAGATATTCTTTTAAAACTTGGCACTTCTGAAAACAAAATAGGTCAGAGATGTGTTTTATTAGAATTTGATGAACACCATTTTTTTCACATCAAGTACAAGATCTATTAATGAAAACATGTTACAATTCAAATTATTAAAGTGTTTCAATGCTTAAATTATTTCATGCTCAACTGAAGCTTTATAAATAAAGCTTTGTTCATCAATTAAATATAAAATTTTACATGTATTTTTAATTAAAACTAGGGACATTTTAAAGGCTTTTTTGTTTTGTGTTCACTCTTTTCCTATGTGAGATATTAGATTATTATGAGGTTTATTTGATGCAGAAATGTTTATACTTTATGTCTAATTGGTTCTAAAATAAGAATAAATATTAATAAAATTTAGAAAAATTATTTACTGAAAAACGTCACAAGGTGCCCCACCTTTCCCTATTAAAAAAAAAAAAAATACAAGAACAAAAATTACGTTTTTCTTCGTAAAAATTTTCTGCAAAGGAACGCCGTGCGCGGAAGCGTCTATATTATACAACTAAATAATCCCAACTAAATAATTGCCAATAATCCACAATCAATAAAAATTTATTAAAACCTACAATGGAATTTAAAACATTAAAAACAAACAAACAGCAATAAAAAAAAGGCCCAACACTATTTTAGCAGAACGTAACATTATCTCTACGAAAAGTGTTAAAATATTGAAGAGTGAAAATAAAAAACCTGGAAACTGAAAATAATCTTGAGACTAAAATTAAAATCTATGTACATCTCCCATTACCTCTTTATCTGCTACCGGGTTTGGAATAGCTTTAATCATATTTAAACTAAATTAGTTTTCTACATACGTATTATCTCTTTAGAAAAGGTTAATAAGGTTGTTTTTGCATTGAAAAAATTATTTTTATTTCATAATTTAGCATTATACAAACTAATTCAGAACATCAATGATAACTTACAACATCTTATGCTATGCAATTTATTTCTGCTACCAGTGATAAATAACGCATAATAAGAACACTTTTCATTTATTAGATCACATTTAACCCTAGATCTACCGGGAATTTTATTCAAGTTTTAATAAAACGTTCTACACCAGAATTTTTATTTAAAACTATTTAACTTATTTATTTACCTTATTTTTGTCTGGTTTATATACTTAGTTTATTTTAAAGAAATTTCTGGTTTGAATGAATATTTTGTATGTACCTGTCGGGTCCAATGGACCCGTCTGGTAGACGGAGGGTTAAATTGTAATTCATTATTTATTGTTAAAGCTGCTGTTGCCTGTGATTTCATTCGGTCCATTTTCATGTATTTTGTTTTTTCTTTATTAACCACGAGGCCTAGTTTTCTTCCTTCAGTGTCTAATTTATTGTATGTTTCAATCAAGACTTTCTTATTCCTAGCAATTATATCAACATCATCTGCAAATGCAAGGATTTGGAGGGAGCTATTCATAATAGTACCACCTCTGTTGTTGTAAATACTTCTAATTATTTTCTCCAGGCATAAATTAAAAAGTCCTTCCGGCCAGTGCCGGGAGGAAGAGGTACCTTTCAAATACCTTATTTTAAAAAAGCCAACTTATATTATTCAAACACAAGAAGCTCAATTTAGTGGAAACCGAATATAGGATATTCAATACTAATTTTTATCAATACTAAATCATTATGAACGAGAATTTCACGAAATTAGTCAGCTTTATCCAAGCTGCTTTTATTTAAAGTAACTTATATTTGGCTGAGATGTTGATGTATACTATCCACATGCTTTCTCACATGGAAATAGGCGAATACGTGTGTTATCGCGTTACAAATACAAGATCGTTTCAAAATGTTAGCCATACTATAAATTCAAAGTGCTATAATTCAACCATTTTTTAAGATATAAACAAAAGAACAAATTTTCAGAAACAAAATCTGCTCCGGAATCTTTGTATCAAGGTCAAACACATAAAAAAATCTTTTTCATTTTCCAATTTTTTAATACCTCATTTTAAATTTTAAATTTAATTTTTTTTAAATGGCAACCCTTTTGAAACAAGATGTCGAATGAAGCTCGCCAACGAACTCGGTCGAGATATTGGTATGTACTATGTACAGACCAAGTAACATCCAAATCGGTTCATAAATACGCTTGTTATCGCGTCACAAAAATCAGGTCGTTTTAAAATGTCAGCCACAATAGAAATTCAAAACGCTATAACTCAGTCATTTTTTGAGATATAGACGAAACAAAAACTGTTCCGGGATCTTTGTATTAAGGTCAAACACATACAAAAAAATCTTTTACATTTTCCAATATTTTGGTATCTCATTTTAAATTTTAAATTTTTTAAATTATTTTAAATGGCCGCCATTTTGAAACAAGATGGCGGATGAAGCTGGCCAACGAACTCGGTCGAGATATTTGTATGTAAAAAAAATCCACTCAAAATCCACTCAGCCATTTTTTGAGATATAGACGAAACAAAAACTGCTCCCGAATCTTTGTATTAAGGTCAAATACATAAGAAAAAAATATTTTTTCAATTTTCAATATTTTGGTACCACATTTCAAATTCAAATTTTTCTTAAAAATTTAAATGGCTGCCATTTTTAAACAAGATGGCGGATGAAGCTGGCCAACGAACTCGGTCGAGACATTGGTATGTACTATGTACAAACGAAGTTACATCCAAATCGGTTCATAAATACGCCTTTTATCGCGTGACAAAATTCAGGACGTTTCAAAATGTCAGCCACGCTAGAAATTCAAAATGCTATAACTCAGCCATTTTTTAAGATATAGACGAAACAAAAACTGCTCCGGAATCTTTGTATAAAGGTTAAATACATAAGAAAAAAATATTTTTCCATTTTCAATTCTTTGGTACCACATTTCAAATTTAAAATTTTTAAGAAAATTTTAAATGGCCGCCATTTTGAAACAAAATGGCGGATGAAGCTGGCCAACGAACTCGGTCGAGACATTGGTATGTACTATGTATATACCGAATTACATCCAAATCGGTTCATAAATTCGAGAGTTACAGTATGACAAAGGTCAGATATATATATATATATATGGATATACAGGGTGATTCAGCTCGTCGGTGACAAACTTTAAGGATCGATAGAGCACACCTAGACGAACATTTTTGAATAGGGAATGTAGGGTCCCTGACGCGATGGTAAGGCGCTAGGCGCTTTCGAAAATTTGGGTGCCGAAATTCGAAACGTCATAAAAACTAGGGAAATGGTTAGATTTTCTTGCTTGTTGCGTCGAAATGATTCTGTTTGTTTAGACTTTCTTCAGTACCAATTTGATAAGCGTATCTCTTAAAACATGGATAGGGGGCGCTGCAGACTTTGGAGAGCTAGACAACAACTTTAAGCCCGTTATTTTGATAATTTAACACATGCTCGCCAAAGTTTATACTCTAACTTAAAGTTTGAACCCAAAAGTAGAGCCCTGCAAAAAGCGTAAGAGCCGGAATAAAATGTCAAAGTACAGGGTGGTCGAAACTCGAAGGCTCCTAGGAGATAAACAAACAGATTTCTTGACTTATGGCATGCATTTTCATGATTCTGTTTGCTGGGGCTCTCTGAAACTCAGTTGAACGGTACAAAAAGAAACATCGATAGGGGGCGCTTTGGGCAAAAAACATAATTCGTTGACATTTCGGACGCTAACTGGAAACGGGGCGCTACGATCAGTTAGAAACAAAACAAGAGAGTAATTTACTTATCATAAGAAGCTATTAAAACTGCAGTTTGTTTGTTTTTTTTAACAAACATAGCTGGTTTCAATCATGCACAATGCGCGCAATAAAATTTACATAAGGTGCTTTTTGCTGATTTATGCAAAAGATATCGTACCATATCGATATGCAAAAGATACGTAATGCGTAGACGACAACGCGAGATGACGTAGTTGTATGCGCAGACACGTCTTTTGAACGTGCGGTACCTACTTAAGCTTCGGGTTACTTGTCTGCAGATCGGTAGTAGGATGGAACGGTACACAAACTCTGAATTGGCTGACATGCATTTGGCGTATGGCGCTGCTGGTTGTAATGGACGAGCCGCTCAGCGGTTGTACGCCGAGCGTTACCCCAACAGGCAAATCCCCTGCCATGCCTTCTTCGCTCGAGTACACCAGAGGTTGTCCACAACGGGATCTTTCGACGGAGGCAGGCCTGAACGGGAGCGATCAGTGAGCACCCCCGACAACGAAGAGGCTGTGCTTAACCTGGTTGAGGACAACCCAGGTCTTAGCACGAGAGATATCGCCAGACATGTTGGCATTTCGCAAGCAACTGCGTGGCGCATCTTACGTTCCCGGAATCTGCACCCCTACCACATCCAGCGGGTGCAGTTGCTCAGAGAGCAGGATTTTGGCCCTCGAGTGGAATTCTCAAGATGGTACTTGGCGATGAGATCCAGGGATCCCCGTTTTGTAAACAGCATTTTGTTTACGGACGAGTCCACCTTCAGCCGGGAGGGAATGTGGAACGCCCACAACAGTCATGTGTGGTGTGATGAAAATCCACATGAAACCAGAAGCCGAGCAGCCCAGGAGCGTTTCTCAGTAAATGTGTGGGCCGGCATTCTGGGGGATTGCCTCATTGGCCCTTATTTGTTACCTGAACGGCTGACAGGTGGAAATTACCTGATTTTCCTGGATCAAGTGCTGCCGCAGCTTCTGGATGAGGCGCACGTACCCGAAGGTTCGCGTCGCCAGATGTGGTTCCAGCACGATGGAGCTCCGGCCCATTACACGAACGACGTGCGTCTCCATCTAAACGCAAGGTATGGCCAGCGGTGGATCGGGCGTGGGGGTCCAGTTCACTGGCCTGCCCGATCACCAGACCTCACCTGCTTGGATTTCTTCCTTTGGGGTTACCTGAAGGCCGAGGTATACCATACACCTGTCAGCAGTGCTGAAGAACTTGTGGCGCGCATTGTGGCAGCTGCAGGGCAGATCAGAGATACTCCTGGCATTGTTGGAAACACACACTCCTCAATGCGACGGAGGTGCGAAGCCTGCATCATGGCCCAAGGTCGAAATTTCGAGCATCTTCTGTAGTGTTATTTTTTGTAAATAAATTTCCAGTATCATTGATGTTTTTGGTCTAAATTTATTCAGAAGTGTTGAGCAGAGGTAGAAAATGTGTTTTCATTATTACTAACTGATCGTAGCGCCCCGTTTCCAGTTAGCGTCCGAAATGTCAACGAATTATGTTTTTTGCCCAAAGCGCCCCCTATCGATGTTTCTTTTTGTACCGTTCAACTGAGTTTCAGAGAGCCCCAGCAAACAGAATCATGAAAATGCATGCCATAAGTCAAGAAATCTGTTTGTTTATCTCTTAGGAGCCTTCGAGTTTCGACCACCCTGTACTTTGACATTTTATTCCGGCTCTTACGCTTTTTGCAGGGCTCTACTTTTGGGTTCAAACTTTAAGTTAGAGTATAAACTTTGGCGAGCATGTGTTAAATTATCAAAATAACGGGCTTAAAGTTGTTGTCTAGCTCTCCAAAGTCTGCAGCGCCCCCTATCCATGTTTTAAGAGATACGCTTATCAAATTGGTACTGAAGAAAGTCTAAACAAACAGAATCATTTCGACGCAACAAGCAAGAAAATCTAACCATTTCCCTAGTTTTTATGACGTTTCGAATTTCGGCACCCAAATTTTCGAAAGCGCCTAGCGCCTTACCATCGCGTCAGGGACCCTACATTCCCTATTCAAAAATGTTCGTCTAGGTGTGCTCTATCGATCCTTAAAGTTTGTCACCGACGAGCTGAATCACCCTGTATATATATATATATATATATATATATATATATATATATATCAACTTTTAAACGGAGGGTGGTTTCGGGGTCTGGGGGTCATGATCGATGAAAATATACCAAAATTTTTTGAAATCGCTTTCCTCCGAACGGCTGCAATAGGTAGCTTTTTGTAATGAAAGCTACCTAAAAGAATTGTCGAGAGAACATCACCTTGCTTTAGACCTGAATTCACTGCAAATTCTCTTGAAAGTCTTCCCTGTACCTTAACTTTAGCTTTTGTATTTTCCAGTGTTAATTTTATAAGCTTAACTATTTTATCAGGTATTTTAAATTCCTTTAATATTTCAAATAACTTATTTCTGCTTATACTGTCATAGGCCTGTTTAAAATCAACAAACAATTGGTGCAAATTTATATTTTGTTCATAGAATTTTTCAAGGATGTTCCTGATACTAAAAATTTGATCCACTGTTGATCTTCCTTTCCTAAAACCACACTGATAATCACCTATCACCATTTCAGCATACGGTTCTAATCGCTTTGCAATAATCTTTGCCAACACTTTATATGTAACATTTAATAAGGCTATGCCTCTATAATTCTGGCAATTTAAGATATTTCCCTTTTTATGAATTGGGATAAAAATATTAGCCTCGGATGGAAAATGGCAAACTTTGGGCTACCTTCATGCAAATTTTCAGTCTCTTACGTTTAGTAGATTTCCCCAGTCATCGCACGCCCACACACACACACAGAAAGAGAGAGAGAGAGAGAGAGAAACCTTCTTTTATTAATAAATAACTTTTTTTTTTTATATCAGAACCACATAGTAGGTACACAATGAGGCACATCTCACTGTGTACCACAACTGTGTGTTTCACTGTGTACTTTCGTTACGTTGTAACAAAATTGATACCACATCTATTACATCAATTTCATCGCTTTATAAAGTTTATGTTGTTTTGTCGAAATAGTATATTTTCAGATATAGCTAAGTTTGGTTAAGTAAATATATGTCATATTGAAGGAAATAAACTCTAAAATAGACGTTTATGTAACTTTGACCACTATAAAATAAAGAATTATTTACTATTTTGTCGGACGAGTAACTGAAGTGCCGAAACTACATCCACGTATTGCATAGGATGAGGTCGTTATATGTGTGTGCCAGCTTAGAGAAAAAGTTACAACTATATGTCAAAGTGGCTGCTGTCTCACTGTGTACTACTATCCCCTCTGTTTGTTTCTCGCTAACATTACCTAACGAATATAAAACTTCATCTACAATAATAAGAAAAAAGATTGTGTGTGAGAGAGTATGAGTGTGTCTGTTCGATGTGCTTTGAAGATATCGCCGCACGCAGAGCTACAAGATTTGGCAGGTAGCGCATCTATATCTGCACTTAGAAGCCCGATTTTGAATGTTTTTTAATACATTTTTTGATATTGGTAAAAGGAATTCGGTTTCAAACTTTTAGCCTTATATAGTAAATTTTGTCCTTCGCAATTTTTTAATTTTTAGCTATTTTCAGCAATTTTTACGATTTTTACGTTCACGCGACAATTTTTTTACACACGTAAAAGAATTCCGGTTGCAGTGTTTTAGCCCACTATAGTAAATTTTGCCTTCTGCGATTTTTAGTTGGATATCAAGCGTTTTTTCGCGTTTCACGACGGTTTTTGATGTATGTAAATTCGGTTTCAAACTTTTACCCTAATATATTCAATTTTCTTCTCGGCGATTTTTAATGCTATATTCAATGAGATTTTTTTACTTTTTTATTATTTTTTTTTTTTTTTTTATCCCGCGGCAATTCTGTTGATATTCGTAAAAGAAATTCGGTTTCAAACGGTTAGCCTAATACAGTAAATTTTGCCCTCTGCGATTTTCTACGTTTGTGTGATTTTTAATGCGACTTTTATCAGTTTTTTGCGTTCCGAGGTTATTTCCGAGGTTTTAAACTTTTAGCTTAATATAGTACAATTGGTCTTCCATGATTTTTGAATTTTTAACCATTTCTCAATGCTATTTTTAGCATTTTATCGCGTTTCGCGCCGATTGTTTGACATTCGTGAAAGAATTCCGGTTACAACGTTTTAGCCTACTGTGCCAAATTTTGTTCCCAACGATTTTTGAATAATTAGCGAATTTTTATGCGAATTTTAGCGGGGAATTTTGTTGTTGTTTTGCGGCGATAATCTTTTAACCCAATATATTAAAATTTAACCTCTGTTCAATAAATTTTATTCGGAATTCGTACGGTGATTTTTGAATTTTTCGCGAATATTTTTATGGGATTTTTCGCGTTCTATGGCGATTTTTTAAAATCCGTAAAAAGAATCCTGTTTTAATGTTTTATCTCAATGTAGTAAATTTTATCCTGTGTGATTTTTGTATGTTTAGCGATTCTTTTATGCGATTTTAATAATTTTTTCGCGATTCGCTGCGATTTTTCTGCATTAGTAATAGGAATCCAATTTATATCTTCTATCCGAATCTAGTAAATTTTGTTCTGTTTCTAATAAAGCTTATTCGGAATTCGTGCAGAAGATTTTAAATTTTTCCCGATTTTCTGTTGCCATTTTTAGAGTGTTTTTGCTCTTTGATTTTTTGACTGACTCAGGAAACGCTGGTGGGTCAACTACTCAATAAATAAATAAAAGAATACAAATTTAACCCAAATTTAAGGTACATGTAATCGAAAAAAATTTCTAAAATTCTAAATTTTAATTAAAAGAATTTATATTTGAAAAAAAAATTAAATTATAAAGCAAAAAAAGTCCGTGAGTGACGCTGACATCATATTGGCGGTCGAAACACCTGACCAATAAATTTCATATTTACTCCGATTTTTTTAACTTCTAAACATCGCATAATTTCAATTTTTACACTGTCGAATAGAAAAAATGATGTTCTTTCAAATGCAATTTGTTTGAAAACTATATCTCAGATTATTGATTTTTTATGATTTTTAAAATCATTTTCAAGCGTGATTTTTTTATCTTTCTCTACAAGGTGCAGACCAATTATTGAAGATTAATTCTTTTGCATTTAGAACAATAGCTCAGCAATTGTTTAGCCAGTTTAAATAGTTCAGTATTTGTTTACGGCTAATATTACATAACGAAATTAAAAATTTATCAATAAATAAATAAATAAAATAAAATAATAATATACAAAAAACACAAATTTATCAGACATGTAATCGAACTACGCGCTTAAACCACAGAAATTATCAGATTCAAAAAGGCTGCTGTAAGTAGCTGTTTACTCGGCTATTAACTTCTGGCATTCGGCTAATACGAAAGCTTCATTTTTTATGAATGGCAAAACTCTATTGGAATAAGTAATTGATTTTTTTTTTCAAATAAAAATGCTTTTTGTATTGTTAGTGGACAATCCCAAACATATATATTAAGTATTAAAAAAAAAAATCTATTTAAAAAAGGGGCTTTTAACTATATTCTGCAACCATGTAAACCCGGTTTGAATCCCTTAGTATGAATAAATATGCATTACAAGAAAAACATAATGTGTCCCTGGACTACCCTTAAGAAACAGTATTTTTGATAAAATGTAAAATGTTGTTCAATTTTTCTCATTTTTTCGTAAAATATTTAATGTTTTTTTATCATATTCCATCGTTTATAAATTATTTTATTGTATACGTACGTTACAAAGTTTTTTCCTGAAACAGAAAGCATAATGAAAGGTTACAACCCATGTCGATCCGACTCCGTCCATATGATTAAATGTCAACTGGGACCAGAAATTCTTTTAAAAAATAAGTTAAATTTAAACAACGCAGATTTACGTTAAATAAATCAGTCAAATAATTTTAAATAAAATTTCTGGTGTCGAATATTTTTATGAAACTTGAGTAAAATTTCCGGGCTTTCTAGTGAATCTTATTAAAATCATGTATTCCTATGCTTGATAAAATTCTTAAGTAACTTATGTGCTGGCTTTCATGCGCAGAAATTTGGAGATACAAGATAAGTTAAAATATTCATATATTGTTGCCGTTAAAATATAAAAACTTTAACATTAAACACATTTAAATTCTTATTAAAGTGCTAAAATTGGTTTCTTAAAATTTCTTTTCTTTTCCTAGGTTTTTTATTTGACGGTTCTTCCATTAAATTAGTTGATTACTTAAGAAACGTCATTTTTCATAAAGTACAAAGTTTCTTATGTTATCTTATTGTATATCTATTTCATAAGTTATTTAACTATAACAAGAAGCGAAATACAGCATAGTTTGTTTTTATCTTACAAGAATCATGTATTTCTATACTTAATACAAATTAAATTCTTAATTACAATATATGCTAATTAAGATACTCAAAAATTTAGAGCTTTATAAAGAGTTAAAATGTTAGTTGATCATTAGCATTAAAATATAAAAACTCTAATTAAGATTAAACGCATTTAAATGTTTGGTTGAATGTTGAGAATTAGCTTCTAAAATCTTCTTTCCCTTCTTATGGTTTAGATTTGATTGCTTTTCGATTAAATTGCTGAATACTTAAGAAGTACAATTCTGATAAAAATCAAAATATCTTTGATCTTCTGCGATAGTTTGTCATAAAATATTTATTATATTTTAGAATTTAAAAGTACACATTCTTATTAATTCGTTGTACTTCATTTAATGAAACATTTGGTTAAAATAGAGAACAAAAGCAAAGGTAAGAATTTCAATAGTTTAAAAGTTTTATTTTAATGAAAGTAGATCTAGAATAGAAAGTAGAATCTAGAATAGTAACCGGATATTTTATACACGTATAAGTTGGCCACAATTAAACTGACATTGCTCAGCATAAAGAGCACTTATATCCCCCACGCTGAATACTGCCAGTTTAATTATGGCCACCATGTATTTCTGATATTATATCTGAATCGAGTGATTTGATGTCCGGATTACTTAATATTTACACGATACTACTATCAACTAAAAAGTCGGTTTACTAAGTCTGAAATCATAAAAATTAAGACAACAAAAACAGTTAAAATATTGATATAAAATCACCTACCATTACAATACAAATATATATATATATATATATATATACTACTTCTCAATCTGGGCATGTTTTTTTTTTAATAGTTTTCCTTGCCTTACTTAATAGCAAAAAACCTCCTATAAAACATATCAGAAAAAATTTCTAAAAATTATTGGTAGGAAAGTGCATGCTTATGTCGAAAAGCAGGATTCGCCCAGCCGTTTATTTAAAAAAATAGTTAAACTTATTTGAGTGCTTTAAAAAAAGCTAAATTTGCTTTAAAAAAATCCTTTCCATTTCTATTGTTTTGGTTTGGCGGCTTTTTTATTAAATTTTTATTACTTATGCAACATTATTTTCGATAAAATACAAAGTATCTATGACCTTGAGTAATATTTTGTCATAAATTATTTATTATGTTCCATCATTTCAAAGTACATTTTCTTTTTTATTGCATCTTCATTTTACGAACCATTTAGCTAAAATATATAAAACAAATCGAAATCAAAGCTTCAAATTTCAATCGTTTGAAGCAGTCTTATGTTAAAAGAAACTACTTGATCGAGAATAGTTGAGCATCACTTTATGTATATATATCTGCTATGACATCTGAATCTAGTGATTTAGTTTCATTTACATAGCACAAAAACTAGTTAAGACAATAGATTTTATCTAGGTTGTCATTCCTTCGTAATTTGAATCAAAGTATATTTTGTTACTCTTTGCATCCTAGAATAAAAACTTGGTCCATTAAAGCAAAATATTTCACCACAACTTTTTCGCACAGTAATTGGATTTTTCTTCAAATCCTCCTAGCAAGAGATTTTGTTACTCATAAAGGATTTTATAAAAATATTCATCAAGTATGTTTCTGTTATATGTTTAATCTTTACAAAAAGGTCTTTGTATTTTAATGCTAATAATATTTCAATATTTTTAAGCTTCTATAAAGCTTCAATTTTTTAAATAGGTGAATCAACGTATATTGTGTTTTAAAATTTTATCATTACCATGCGTTAAGAAACATGATTATAATGTGATTTTAATAGATATTTTTGGAGTGATAGTGGGTATTAAGATAGTGAGTGATACATATTAAAATTATGGTCGATGTGAAAGAAATGACATTAACATTATCACTATTGTTCTTGTTGTTGATTTATGGTCATCATCATATCTATCTATATTATGAAGCAAAAATATTTCATTGAATAACGTTGGCGTTATATTGACGGTGGCAACACCTAACCATTAAATATCATTTTACTGCAACTTCTAACTATCGCACAATTTAGATTTTTAAATCGTTGAAAAAATGTTCTTCCAGATTCAATTTGTTCGAAAAATTTATCTCAGTTTACTGATTTTTGTAATGGTTTTAAAATAATTTTCAAGCATATTTTTTAAAGCTATCACTATCGCGTGAAAATCGATTACGAAAGATTAACTCATTTCGACTTAAAACAATATAAATTGCTCAGCATTTTTTTGCCGGCTGAAATTCCATAACGAAATTAAAGCTTCATCATTAAATAAATAAGTAAAATAACATTAATAAAAAACAAATTTAACACACATGTAATAGAACTAAGCTCTCAAATCATTGAAATTATCGGAATCAAAAGGGTTGTTTTAAATAGCGAAATCTTTGGTAATTTCTTTCGCTACTATACAGAGTGTTGACGAATTTGACAGACAAATTTAGAGGGGTGATAGTAGGAATCAAGAGAATGAAAAATTACCATAGAACATGGGGTCGCAAACAACCCATTTAACACTTTATCTACTGACGGTACTTATAAGTTTCATTAAAATAACTTGTTATAAAATTCATTTAATACATGGATTAGTAGTAATACATTTTAGAATGAGTTATAAATGCATTACTTTATCTTATTCCAAAAGCATTGTTGGTTACACAAAACAAAAGTATTTTTAAAAGGATGATTTCTTTTGCCTTTGCATCTTTTCGGTTTTCTTGACGTAGGTGGGGGGGGGGGGGGGTTCAATTACGAAATATTTCTATATTTCTATTTTAAGAACATTATATTTGTACATTTTCTAATTCTACAAAATACTAAGAAAAATATTTAACATAAAAGATTTGAGTAGGGTTATAAATATTGCACAAAATCCCTATAAATTCAAATTTAATTAATTCTTCTAAAACTTTCAATCCTTCTAAAATTTGTTAACTGTTTATGTAAATCTTCTAATGTAGTTTTAAAAATTCATGAAAGATGCTTTAGAAGATAAAATTTTCATGAATTCATAATTCAGTACATAAAGTGTTAATCAAAAATACAGGATTTTCTAACCTAACCCAACTTTGGTTGACGGTAATATTTTTCAGAAAACTGAAGTATATTATAATGAAACTTTTAATAGACATGCTCACCTTTGTTGTAAATATGATAACACCAAAAAAGTGGTAGATGTTTCCATTATACTCGCCAGCAGTATGAACTTGACACTCCACATTTTACACTGTGATTATCATTTCATACGGTATCATCTATATTGCGTTAGTACCCTGTTTCTCCAGAACTTTTTATAATGTTATCACATTTCACTCAAAACAAGATACATATCGTTACATTTTTACTGTAATATTTTTATTTTTCTCAAAATTATTATGTTCAAGCCGACTTCAGTTAGGGTGAAACACCTTGTATTTGTGACTAAATAAGTAGTTTGCGACCCCATGTTCTATGACATTTTTTCATCCTCTTGATACCTACTATCACCCCTCTGAATTTGTCAGTTGAATTCGACAACACCCTGAATTTATAAACCTCTGAAATGCTGCTAATACGAAAGTGTTGCTTTTAAGAACTTTAAGAACTTTATTTGAATACATTATTGATTTGTTTCACACAAAAATGCTTTTTGGTGCTGATGGTGCACAATCTAAAAGAATATACTAATTATAAACATTCTATTTGAATTTTCAATTAAAGAAATTATTTTATATATGTTCTGTAACCCGAAAAGTTGGGTTTGGATCCCCTTGGGATAAAATAAAGACTGGTAATAATATACATTAACAAATGAGGGTCAACATACTGGTTCTTATTTATGTAAAATTTTATTACAAATAAGTGCATGACATACTCAAATAAAAGTTAAAAATAGTTACTTAAAAGTTGCCTCGCTGATAAATAACTCATAATACTCCATTTTACAAACTATAGACAGGGCGCGTAGAATTGCTTATTTTCGTGTACTACTACACTGCTCAAAACAATTAGGGGAGCACATAGTTTTAACAAAATTACGCAAATATTTACACAGATAAGTAACGTAAAATAAAACATCCATAATTTAAAGCGTAGTAGAAAACAGATAAAAAAAACTTCACATGCAAATTAAAGTTTATGACGTCAAAAAGTAGGAAAAGTAGATAAGTGTAGAATTCGGGATTTTGCAGAAACGTCTATTTCACTGTCTCAGTTGTAAAATTAAATTGCTCAGCTTGTGTTTTGAGAAGAGGTGACTTGAAAATGTCACAACAATGTGATTTAATGAAATCCATGGCTTGAGTGTTATCGGGGCAGTTGAATCTTGGGAAACGCAACGAAGTGTTGCGGACGCTCTTGGGGTCGCAAGAAGTGCCAATGCAAGGCTGTGGAATCGATTCCAAGACACATGGAATGGTAGACATCGACAAGGGCAAGGTCGGCCATGTGCTACCACAGAAACTGATGACCGATATATCCTGTCAACAGCTCGTCGAGATGGAACGGACAATGCTACTCTGCTGCAAACACAGTTGTTCTTGGCCACAGGACGAAAGATTTCCAGCCAAACATTCCAAAGTAGGCTTCATCAGGGTGATCCCTATGCACGTAAGCCAATGGTCTGTATTCCGTTGATCTCAAGCAACTGTGCGACCCAAAGAAGGTGGACAACTGAACATCGAGTTTGAAGGCAATGTTGTTGGAGTTAAATTCTGGTTACAGACGAGTCCCGATTCAGTCTGGATGTGACATCTGGCGTGTTTTGGCATGGAGAGAAAGAGGCACTCAAAATAATCCTACATTCGATATTGGTTGATACTATGGGCTGGAATCAGCAATGGTGGACGTACGTGCCTGCATATCATTCGTAATGGCACTTTGACGGCCCGAAGTTATACAGACGAGATACTGAGACCTCATGTCGTATTTTATGTTGCAGCAATTAGTCATTTCTTTTTTTCTAAGCATTACAATGTCAGACCTCATACAGTTCGTCTTCTGGAAAACATGCTTGAAGCTAAAACAATACAGCGTATAGAATGACCATCATGCTCTCCTGATCTAAATCCGATCGAGCATGTTTGGAACATACTCAGACGACACATTTCTGCGAGACCAAGGCCTCCTTTTACTGTCCGGGACTAGGAGATTGTAATTCTTGAGCAGTGGAACAGTATCCCCCAAAGTCTTATCGATAACATTATCGCATCCATGGAAAACAGGTGCTGCAGCCGCTTTAGCTGTTCGAGGAGACCACACGCCATATTAAAAATCTTCCATCATTTCTAAACAATACTTTTTTTAATCATTTACATGAAACCAAATTGTTGTCCTGAACCATCTTTCATGTTCTTTCCATCTTTTCAAGGAATAAAAGCTCCCTTACAATTTTTTGCGTATTTTTTTCTGTATTGCATATTGATACACGTGTATTATCCCTTTTATGCCCATACATCATGGCTGTCTTGCATTGTTCTCTTCGCTTTTTTGCCTGCTCCCCTAATTTTTTTGAGTAGTGTATTTCCGAACAGTAATCGTCGCTTTAATGAATCGTTGAATTGTGCAATTAAATTTGTCAATTAGTGTACTATTCTGAAGTAGGGGTATTGAAAAATAAAAACATCTACTCCTGATAGAGTTTATGACCTGTACAATTCGGGAAAAAAAATCCGAATAATTTAAATGAAAAAAATTGATTGTTTCAAACTTAGCTAACTTATATTTTTTGGCAGATGTATAGGAGCAATTTGTGGCTATGTTTCGTCTTATTTGCATTTTTCTGATGCTATTGTTTCTGATGGACGCTTTCCTAAAGCGAAATTATATTGTTAGGAAGTTATACGAAAGCACGGTATACACTAAAATGTGAGTTCGTGGGATTATTTTTTCATAACAAGCTTAAATAATAGAAGTTTTTATGAATTTAAATAAGAAAAAAAATCATGCGTCATAGAATATGTAACATTTTGAAACACTTCCAGAATACTTTAAAAAAACTTCCCTGTTTAATAAGGTAAAGAAGATACTTAAGTAAACAATTTAGTAAACGCATAAGACATTTGAAAATCAGATTTAAGCAATTACCATCGATAGCCGGACAGGTACTCGAATTATTTTATTCAGCCCTATAAATGATCTATATATTTGTTTATATTCTACATAGTATACTAAAATTTAGTTTAGTTAGAAAAAGCGTAATACGGTCAAAAATTAACCTTCAGAAATTTCTGCCACTGAATGTAAATGTACTCAAATACTTTTGCAATGTCCTGTACGTTATTTACATATTTTTATACATGCCTCATATTAGGCTAAAATTTTATTTATGCAAAAACCGCTTAACAGTACTTAAAACACACTTCCAACATTACCATCCATTCCTACCACTTAAATTTTCTGATTAAAAATAGTGGTAGGAAAAAAGCGTAAATCTTGGCAGCTATGTATTTTTATAATTATGGGCTTTGTTTTTGTTTTTTTAAACAGTAGCTATATACAGGGTGATTCATAAATATCAAAATAATAGGTTATCTTCTTAATTAATGCCCCTAGGCACATACTTCCAATTGCAAAGTTTCATAAAAAAAGGTGGAAAATTTGATGAGATAGGTTACACCTCCATGGGAGGTCTATTTGAGAAAATACGAAAATTAAATTTTTATACTGCCCCGTAGGGTAAAATTTCCAATTAGGAATTTTTTCCTTATCCATTCCTGAATTAAAAACAAAAAGTTCCATCTTCATATCTGCAAAACTCATGGAGTTAAGCCTGTTTCAATAATTCGTCAGGTTTTAAGGGATTAGACACATATTGAAATGCCTGTTATTCAAGAAATAATGTTACTTTAAAAGTTCCAGGATACATGTAAAAATATATTTATTGAGTTAGAATTAGATTTTTCTGTTTTTTGTGATGATTAACCATGTAATTTGCAAATAAAATCACATCCTAAAATTTCTCAGAAAGTTTAAAATTTTTAAAATTATTATTATTATTTTAATTGGGATAATTTAAAATCGTTATAACTCGAAATATTATCGTTTTTCAAATATACTTTTTTTTTCATTTAATTAAAGAGGAAAATATAATTTAATTTTGTTTCAGGATTTTTTTAAATATTAATATTAAAAATATTAAAAACATAAATTTAAAAAAATGATTAACTTATTTTAAAAAAAATCATATTTTCAAAAATAAATATATTTTCAAATTTGTCGAAACAAAATTAATGTAAAGTAATCAAAAAGGTCATGTTCCGAGTTTGCACACTCTTTTTTTAACAATTTTTGACTTAAAAATGTAAATTAATAATTTAAATTAAATTTATTTTAATCTTAATTACGCATTTAAATTAATAAATTTAAATTAATTATTTTTAACAATTTAATTTAATAATTTAAAACGCATTTAATGTTTTAAACAAAGATTGGCTCCTAATAAAATGTTTAAATTTCTTTTTAAAAAATTGCAGATGAGTATGTAACTCTTTCCTTTGCACCTCCTAAAATGGAAAATTGTCTATAAGGCATTTTTTCTTGTCTGTTTGATTCCGTCTTAGAAGGTTTTATTGTACATCAAGGTTTTATTGTATATATTTTTGAAAGTCTCAGATACATGGATTATGGATTAACGATATTAAATGGTAAGTGAAACACTTACATACAAATAGAGATTCATTAAAAAATAAATAAATATCACAGCCTTTGACACTTCTTTAAAATAAAGATAATAAACATATAAAAAGAAAATTTATAAGCTATTACAAACCTATAAAGCTATTTTGTTCAAAACTCTTTCAAACGAAACAATTTTTAACCATATCGACGTAAAAAACTATGTTTTCTAGAAATTCAATCAGGCCGGACCAGACTCGGGCTAAGATTTAAACATTTTTCCAGGCCGGGACGAACTTTTTTTTCTATGGGTTGGCTAGAGACTGGGTCTGGATATTTCGACCCATGCAGACCTCTAATAAAGGCCTCCAGCATAATTTGAAAGAAGGTTTAACTTAAAATCTATACGCTGCTATTTTATGTCTAAAGGAGAGAACACTGTCTTAAATCGACTTTTAATAACGTATAATTTGTGGATGATCCCTATCTTGCATTCAAAATGTGTCAATAACTCGTCACTCAGAGGCATGGGAAAATGGTGTAAGTCACGAATTTCGAATTTTAATAACTCTGCGGGTTTTGCAGATACCGAGATGATTTTTTTGTTGTTGTTGTTGTTTAATTCAGGAAGAGATAAGAGAAAATTTCCTAATTGGAAATTTTACCCAACGGGGGCCGTATAAAAAATTAGTTTTTGTATTCTCTCAAATAGACCCCCCCCCCATGGAGTTACAACTTATGTCATTAAATTTGGCACCTTTTTTATGAAACTTTGCAATTGGAAGTATGTGCCTAGGGGTAATATTTAAGGAGATAGCCTATTGTTTCGATATTTATGAATCACCCTGTATACCTCCTTATGCACATAAATTTCAACACTAAAATAAAATATGCCCGAAATACAACATTTTATGATAACATTTCTTTATTGTTGTATAGAGGATATATAATGCAAATTTCAAAAGAATCTGATTATTAGGGATGCTCATGAGATGTTTCAAAATTTTGAAATGTGCAAAATTTTCAATTTTGATAAAACTACACTTTAAGTATAAACAGTTTATAGTTTATTTACGAATACAAAAGCTTATATCTCTGCGAAAAAGCGTCGGAATTGAAAAATTCTACTTGCATCAGATGATTGTGAGCATTCAGATAGTCCGCCAAATTAAAAAAATAAATTTGATTTTTTAAGTCGAATTTCGTGATTTTGAAAGTCCACTGTCCTCTTAATGGTACTTTAAAGTAGTAGTTGAAAATAATTATAGATACAATAACATGGCATTTTTTATAAATGACTTTTAAATTGAAGGCTTAATATTGATTTTTACCATACCTATTTGACTTTTCTATTATTTTAAATAGAAATCGAGATTAACGATTTCCAATATCTTGCCTGCCGTAATTTTTAACACCGCGTAATAAAATCATTTTTATTTCCCAGGGTTGTAAAATCCTTTTCATGCCCTGAAAGATTTTTCATTATATTATGATTATCAATTAATTTAGAATTTTGCTTTTTATTGCTACTGTGATTATTATCGTGTGAAGCTACATGTTGTGTTAATAGAAAATATAGGAAGCATAGAATTATTATAAATCTTTAAATATTCTACTAACTTGAATATGAAAAAAGCATAATATTCTATACACCTGAAACTACTGTTTTTATTTAGAAGATAAGTACTCTTTCAATTATTAATACGATTTTTCAAGGTGGGATATCTAAAATATGATGTATACTGATTTAAGAGTTCTAAAATTTGACCTGCTTTACTTTTTCAAGAACAACCAAATGTTGCCAATGACGAAGCTAGAGAATTGAATAAGTACTCGTATATTTAATAACATATTATTTAAAAATAGAATACTTGAAATGGAGTATTATTGAAGAAGAACTGGATTATTTCTTCTTCCAGTCTGAAAAATAAATTCATTTTAATCTATTTAATGTTCTCCTAACAAATGCTTTATTATGTCTGTCGTTTTTCCCAGTGATTCTCATTCTTTAACTTTTATGATAAGTGTTAAGTGTTTTATATTTTTTATCAATTTAATTATTACTAAAGAAACATGATACTATCATCTTGATAATGTGATATTCTGCTTAGCAGAATAATTTATCTTGACAAAATAGTTATTCCTCCAGTGATATCAGCTGTACTAATTCGAGTTATTTAAAAAAAAAAATCCTGTGAGTTTCATGAGCAAATATAATTAAGTAGTATTCCGTTTTGACAAACGAAAAAAGTAAAATCTTTATTGGTTGGCTAGCGGAGAGCAGGCTTAAAGATTAGAAGACCCTGAGTTATCATAAATATCTTTTATTTTTTTAAACTTTAAAATTAAAAAAATATATTGATTAGAACTAATGGAATCATAATGAAGAGTAATAACTTAAGCTTCTTTATTATTACTGTTATTGTTGTAGTTATTAGTAACTACAATAAATTGCTTTCTGAATTATGTTGCTATCGCAAAATGTATGATGCATTTAGCGATAATTTTGATGTATGCTTAAAAAAAATAGAATTTTAATTTCAACAAATTCTATTTTATAATCACAATATAGTTATATTTTTTCACAGTATAATACTTTTATAATCACAAGATAGTTATATTTTTTCACAGTTTAATACTTTTAGGAAAATAAATATTTGTTTCTAGGTTAATTTTTAAGGGCTCCCAACAACCAATTAAGCCCCCAAATGTTTCAAACGCCTGTTACTCTGTGTCAATGCTCTATGGTGTGATTTTTACAATGTTTTTATGTTGAGCGTCTTCTTAAGTACTGGAAATTTGGAAGTTCCTTCGAATTAGAATCTTGATGGATGTCCGGAGTTGTGAGTTGTGACTACTTATCCTTGGGAGAAAAAATAATAATATTTTGAAAGATTTCCGGTTTTGCTATTTGGATGCCCTTATATGTAAACTTCTTTCAAACGTATAATTAGCACATACATGTTAGTTCAGTGGTCGCACAAACTATTTTTTATTGTAGTGAACTACGAGCAAACTTTATCGAGAATTTTGTTAACTGCAACTGCTACTACAACTTGTTTTAAAAATAGCGACTACTTTTTAAAAATAGTCACTACTTCTCTTCTTTCAGATTTTATGAAAGTATTCAATCACCATTCGAAATTTACGATACTTATTAAATAATACACTGAACTCTCGTTATATCGGTCTATCGGGATACAATTAAATAAGTGAGATATAATCGGGGGCATTAAAAAAGCAAGAAAGATAATAAATCGCTCTACCGGGATACAATTAAAAAAGTAAGATATAACCGAGGGCATTAAAGAATTAAGAAATATAATAAACAAAAAAATGTTTTATGTTTATCTGGAAAACGCTAGTTTATATACATATTACAATATTCTTACCGAAATTAAGAGCAATATACATGATACAATCAATATTTAAATACAGTTACATAAAAATGGGATTAAACTACAGCTTATGTTTTTGGAAGGCACTAAAACAGAACTCTATATCTGAACGAACACTATACTGATGGGCTACTCTTGTATATAATATATTTACGCTCAATCAAATATTGCATAAATTTTATTTAAATAATTATTGCATTGGGGACATACAGTCACCGTTGACATATATTTATAAATAGATTTGTTTACTTAGCTCTCCAACACACTCTTAATATGTTAATTGTATTGAATTCTGTTCAGAGTTAATTATATTGAATCTAATTTTATAATCTGGAAAACGATTGAAAAACAACTCAGAATGCAAACAATAAATAAATCTGTAAATTAAGCAATCCCAAATGTTAAGAAACCCGGCATGAAAACCTAACAACGAGTAAATAGACAAGTGTTCCAGCAAGAAAATTAATTCCTTTAGTGGGTTAGTACTCGATTTTACCAGCAGGTGTCGATGGAAATTTATGACTTCATGCGATGCCACTGCAGCTGATACTTCCTGCTGTGATTATCAACTTGTTGAGCATAACGCATTTTGCACACAAGAAGCACATGACAGTCATGTAATTTATTAAATGGCACACCCCTCTCCTCCAAAGTGGCATTAAATGTTGTCTCAGATCTCGCTACAAACTATTCATTTTTGTATCGTGCTACTCACTACATGTTCAAAACGTAGCGCTTTACACTACAAACTACTGGAAATGTAGAGACTCCTGTAGTTGTGTTATGTGTAGCGCGCTCCAATCGGACCATTGTGTAACTTGATATTTTTAATCCTTGAACCTCACCCTTAGTTTTCTGTTTCATAGTGGGATCTTATAGTTATTTTTGTATATTCTTTGTGAAATTCACTCGATAGCTACGGTTTCTGACATAAATTTTGGGGGAATCTGAAGAAAGACTGGTTTATTTTTCAATCTAAACATACGCCATTTTTTTTCTATTTAATGCCGTTCCAACAAATTCCTAACTGAGCCAGTTTTTTTTTCGTTGCTTTTATTTGTTTTACTTTCATGATTGATCCAACATTTTTAAAACGAGAAAGAAAACAAAAATCTTTTGATTCACCTCATTCGTATCCGTCAGTCTAACTTAGGAATCTGTAGACACGTATGTCAGACCATCAATCAAACAAATCAAACATTCTTAATTCGGTTACTTATAGCATTCAGAACGAAAAAATAAACAAGTCATCAAGATAAAAATATTTTACTTCAACCCTTCACTGCAGCTACAGTAATTGGATTTCTCACCGAATTCTCAGAGGAAAAAAAGCCCATTTAGTCACTGAAAAGGTTTTAAAAACTTCTAGATAATAAAAGTTGATCATTTATTACATAAGAAATAAGATGGTTTGCGTTTAAAAGTTATATAGCTCTCATTTTTCTCAAAAAATTTTTCAATTAACATTTCAGTTGCTCTTATTTTTAACACTTTTTAAAGCATTCTCTTTTTCAATGTAAAAAATCCTTTTCTAGAGTGATTAAAACTAGGATCATTACATTATACTTATAGCTTTATATTATAATCAATATTAGTATTTTATTATAATTAACTTATTATTAAATTATTGGGAATTATTGAGATATAATTAATAATATCACTATATTATCAGTATTTATCCTCTTCACTACGCAGGTCCACATATGTGGATCTCAATTTTTTCCTGTTTTAAAAATACTGTAATATGGTTGCAATTTCGATCTCAGAATGATATGCTTCGATGTCCAGGATTCGATATGATGAAAATGAATAAAAACTCTCGCTTTGGAGTCGACTTTGAGAAGAAATAGTAAAAATCAATAATATTATATTTATACTCAGTAGTGACCGGGGATACATTATAAATAATATTTAATTGAGAAAAGGGAAGCATTTTCTAAGAGGCGTTATATACTTTTTATTTTCATATCATTATTGAAAATGAATATTTTAAATGGAAATAAATCTATCTTTTAACTACTCAAAAAAATTAATTTATTGGTCACCTGAATGCATAAGCTAGTACAATGCCCCATATGCTTCAAGCTGCGCTTTGGTAATGATTTCATGATTATCAATGTCATTAATGATAATTAAGTCAAAAGTTATTAACGATTTTTCTTGCGTTGAAGACGACTTTGAATGAGACTGAATTTCATTAAAAAGAAGGTAATATGCAATGTATACAGTTATATCAAGATAAATTTTATTTGTGCAATAAATCATAAGTTTAACAGTGAATGCTGGCCACTGTACACTGTAAAACAAAACTCTGTATATATACGGTGATTTTATGTGAAATTACTGTGTTTTAACGGAATTTTTTATGTTGAATGGAAATCGTAGAAATCGTGCATTTTTTCGTTATAAGTGGAAATTTTCCTTTTTATCCTTATTTGATGAATTTTAAAAATAAAAGTGTTCCTTCCAAGACAGACAAACGGAAATGTTCCTTTTTAATTGAGACAAAACATAAAATATCCTGTTAAATTTTCGTAGTTAATACTTTGGCCTATATCCACGTAGTTGGATATCTTCGGGTGGTGAAGGGGACAGAGAATTCACCTTCTGATGGTGAATACTGAAGTTCGAATCCTGAGAAAGGCAATGCGATTAAAAATGGGTGTGATAATATGCAAACATGTACAGTCGTGGAAAAAAAGTAAACACGCCTACTAACTATTCCACAAATTGTCGTAGAAGAAAGTTACTAATACCGAACGATTGTAAATGAAGTCTACTTTTAAATGATGTATATAAAATTTGCTTAGAAGGCCATCTGCATATTAAAACGAACCCAAACTTCAGTTTTTTCAATGGCAATACCCAATTTTAACAAGATATTTCGAATCTTCGGTTCAAACTCTGACTAGACGCCAAATTTCAAGTCATTTGAATGATAAGTTTTTGAATTATAAACATTCAAAATTTCGTGCTTCTAATGTTAAATTACATTTTCATATTTTATTAATATCTCCTGAAATTATACTCCTAATGTGCTAATTTTTTGTGTAGCAATAATACTAAAATACCCAAAAATAAATACGTTGAATTTGCAATTTTTATAATTTTATGATATGAATTATGAATTAGGCAATTAATATTCGAAAAAAATTATGAATTGCAACCTACAATTTTTTTGATGGATTTAGATTTATAAAGTCCTGCTTTATGGAAATCCAAAATTTCACATTTTTCTTCCAAGTAGTTTTCAAATTATGCTTAAAAAACAGCAAAATGATGGTTTAAGGGGCCGTCTAGGATAGAAGTGACTAGATATTTTGAAATTTCTTCTGCTATCCTGTAATCTAGCAATCTTCAATGACTGCTTGACTGGCGCTTAAGTTGCCTTGATATAGAAGGGAGCTCTCTCGGTCAACAATCGAGTACCGAACTTCGATTTGGATACAGTCCCTAAAATACGCTCTTTTTAAAATAATTAATTTCTCGTTAACTTATCGTACGAATTGCATAAAAAATTGTTTTTAGGCTAATTGAAGAGTGTAGTGTTCATTTATGCTGTCAGAATTGTATACTGCTATTGAAAAAAAGCAAAGTTATGGTTCGGTTTAATATGTATATGCCCCGCCCCCCTTAGAAAATTTCATATGCATCATTTAAAAGTAGACTTTATTACCAACCGTGTAGTACCAGTAATTTTCTTCTACGATAATTTTTGCAGAGTTAGTAAGGGGTGTTTACTTTTTTTCCACGACTGTACAAATACCTTTTCCGTATAAATATGCATCAGTATATATAATTATTAAATAGATTTTTTTTATATTTCGCTATTGCTCATATTTATTTCAAAAAACAGAAATTACTGTTTTGAATGGCGGAAAATTTCCTTCTTGAAAACGGGGAAATACCAAAACAGAAGTTTGAAGAAGCGGAGAAGAGACGGTAATTTTACTGCTAGTACATTTTCCTCCTTTCACGGAATTTATATTTATAGTGAATATGATATCTTTTTTAGAATGCAACCAATACACATTTATACATTAATGAATATTTCTTGATTCACTAGCACATGGGAACTACTGACTTATTAGAAACATAATCATTTTTTAAATATATTCAACCATTATTACATAGAAGCATATCAAAATAGACTCCAGAATGTTAGCTAACTTCAGAAAATCAATACTTAATTGAAGAAAATAAGTGACATGAAAGAGATGAAAAAAAGTAACATGCTTATAAGAAAATTTTATAGAGTAATTTTGAAAAATAGTTTAATTTTTAACCAATAGAGCGTTGAAATTAACGTTTAAAAAATTATTAAAACCTACTATGTGTTTTCTCTTCATTTTGTCTTGCTGGTAAAACACGAGGCGAAAAAAGGAAAAAGTTTGAGTTTTAAAATTTTGAAGCCATATTTGAACATTCTTAGTGGTTGAGGTGACATAGGTTCTCCTATTGCCTAACATTTGATCTACTTTTTTAATTTAATACATGCCAAATTTAAAAGCTGACTTATAAACATTTCATTTATTTCACTTTTAAATTTATTAAAATTAATTTCAGAGTTTGGAAGACCTTTTTAGGTCACCTTGTAAGATATTTCATTTTTTACATGCCATAACATAGAACATACAGTATGCGAGCTATAAACTGACTATAACTTTGCATATTCTTATTTCACGTCATTTTCATTAATTAAAAAATATATATATGTTTCTAAGGTTAGGATTTATTTTTTTTCTTAGATAAAAGTGTTAAATGCCAAAAATAATCATTCCGAAGAAATACAAAGTTATATCAACCGTAATATCTACACTGCGCGCTGGGAGAACTGCTAGGGAAATCATTGTTGAATTCAGACTCTTTCCTCCGGGAGGGTTTTCTGTGGGGAAAACTGCCGGTTCCGGGGCGGAAACTGCACTTTATGACCATTGAAAATACAAAATCTCAAATCTTCCGGGGAGGACATCTCATTGCTCTAGGAGTGAATGTCCCCCCCCCCCGGGCCACCCCCTGAATTCAACACTGAGGGAAATTGCAGACTTCATTAAAGTCCCTCTATGTGCAGTTTAAAACGAACCCCGCATAAATATTTCTAATGAGTCTTCATTTGAATATATTGTTCCAAGTAATCAACGATGTTGTTATTCCGTATTCTACGGTCGTCAACATAACTGAAAAATGTATACATTTTGCATAAAATATATATGAAATATTCTTTTAATAGAATTTTAATTATAGGATGACGTTGGTTAAAAAATATCATCACTTTTACTAGAAATTGAATCGTGTTGGGCTTTATTTTGTTGATTTATTGCCGGTTCGGACCATGAAGAGTGAAAAATTAAATGGGCCAGGTTCGAGTCTGAAACTTTTACACCGTACATACTTCTATAAAGAAATCGCTTTGTATAATGCATGCATAGTTTATATTGATAATTAAGTATTACATCATGGAGATCATTAATCATTACAATTTTATGCTTGATTATAATAATAACATTTTAACATGCAATTTAATTTATTCGTTTACAGTAACAGCCGTTTTTAACGAAACTGAAGGAAACATGATAATTATTCTTTAAATGCAGGTTTCGTTATAATAGGTTCATTTACCACAATAATAAATTTATGAAGAAATTTAAACAGAATATCTGTTAACACATCTGGCGCATCTCAAAGTTCTAAATGTGCACAAAAAGTTTCGAATAATATATAATAACAAAAACAAATATTTACTTTCCAAGGTGATTAAATTTTTTTAAATGAGTATTTCCTTAGTTTTATTTTAAATTATATTATTTAATATAGTTATAAGTACGATCGTAACCATCGCATATATGATGGTTTCCAGTTAGTCCCGAGATTTTCTTTGCCACTAACCATCAGATCATCCACAAAACATTACTTGAGTGTAATTTGTTTACAACTGACTCCAGATTCGTAGAATATCTAGATATGATTTTGAAACATATAGTAAACACTATAGGTAGATGATGTTTCTATAAACTGAAAGACCTTGTGAATGAGTGTGTTTCTCAGTTCTCCTCTTTATCAATAGAAAGATTACTAAGAGCTTCTATAATGGTTGCAAAAGTAATAAATTGTGTTGAAATTATCAACTGAAAATTCTTTGTTTTTTGAAAGTAAGTTCATAGCAGATTTTTTAAAGCTTGAAAAGTTCGATAGTTACAGTCAATCATTTATATCGTATTCCTTTAAAAAATCTTTAAAAGAGGTTTTCTTTACTTAAGAGTCAATTTTTTAAAATATTTGTATATAGAACATATAATCAAGGAGAGGGAGCGCTAGCACCCATCTCTCCTTACGCGTCCTTAGATATAACTTGCAACTCAACGACTCGACCTCTTACTTAGAAAGAAGCATTGAGTCAACAATCGAAAATCGTTTCAACAATCGAAAACAATCGAGACATTCAAACAATCGAGGCAATCTATTAAAATAACCCGAAATCACCCAACAACAATTAGTAGACCGTTTGCAATAAAATCAAAGCAAAGTTGTCAGTAGACTCGGAATAATTTCGTCTTTTCAAATATGAAAGCGTTTATTTCATAGGGGGTCGTCTACTAGGAAAAATTCTACCAACTTCACGTTTTCTAATTATAACATGTAACACCCACTTTTTTATAACATTTCTATGGTACTTTATTTGAGTTCCTTTGATTAAATAAGCTCGAAAAAGTATACAGTTTATACACATTTTTCTTAAATATTTATAAAATTAGATGGGATTAAAATTTAAGGATGGTAATGTTAAATCTACGAGATGACCTTTAATTTATATCTTCCGAAAAAAATCATCCGATTGAAATGTTGCTGTTTTAATGAGATACTGTGAATAGATACAATATATCATTGACCTACTCGGGTTTTTTTAATTCAAAATCTCATTCTTTTTATTATAAAAATTATGTATAATTTATATTTACAAAGTGTGAATTAGGACCTGCAACAAATTGTACACAAAAAAAAACCCCGTGAAAACATGCTTTGTAAATTTACAGCTCATTCCTATCGTTAGTTTTGGAGATTTTTGATCCACAAAACAGAGAGCCGTGATTTTATGGAAAAGTTATTTATATTTTTTAAATAAAAATTTGTTTTTTTTATATAGAGAGATTTTATATACAATTTTTCCAGTTACAAGTTTAATAAGCCAGGTACTTTTTTTTTTTTCAGATAGATCTTAATTTTATTTTATGGATGCCTGACACATTTTCTTTCATATATCCTATGCTTGCACGACATGCTGTATTTTAAGTGAATGCAAAAAATCTGTTTACATTAAAGGAATTTGTCTAATGTCATTGAAATAATTAAAAATTGCATTCATATGCTGAAAGAAGACACTCCGGGACTTTTGACACATTTGTTGTGATTTTATTGTAAACAATTTTCAAAAAAAAAGAAAAAAAAGCGAGTGACCTTTTTTTATGAAACGGATGGTATGTATGCTCCATTTAGAATTTAAAAATAACTATGCTTGCAAATTTAAATGACAAAGTTTAATACTTTGTTGCGTTTTATGTTAGTGCTATTGGGAAATAAGATTTTACAATTGGGGTCTATAATCTGTATCCCGCGGGTTACAAGACTACCCAATACGCCATAAATCCTATATTATAATAGAAAAGTTTCCCTTATTTAATGACAGAAACTTTGCGATTAAATAAGACTACCTTTCGAAATTGTAATAGCAGACGATTTCCAGGCAAAAAGGTGGAATATCCCCATTTTACGATAAACTTTTTATTTTTATTTTAGGATGATTAATTTTATTTTATTTTATTTTATTCATTTATTTATTTTTGGCAATTTTTACTTATTGGTCATTTATAAATGCACATTCTACACTCTTTCAAATAAACGTTCTACACTGTCAGTATAGAGCATCATCGAAAAGTCCTGCTGCCTAATGTGTAAAGGAAACAAATATGTATTACGATTGGCACACAGTGCAGTATTTTTATTCCCTTTTTTTCACTATGAGCTAATATTTGTTTAAATATCAGTGTATAAAAATCTATACCATATTTTGTCCCTTGTTAGTTTCTTTGGAATATTTTCGCAGAATAATGAATTATTGCATTATTAATGTACTACGTATAATGTGTCTTATTCTCTCTACTATGTCTTCATTCTTTTATGTTATGCTTATTCAAATGTTTGCCTTTAAATATTTTTATCGTGTATACTCACTTATTTATTTGCATTATTTCATATATTTATTCCCATAAAATATTCTTATTATTGTAAGCATATTTCGAACGGCGCTGCATCTTGCGGAAACGAAGTGTCTAAAGTCACGCCAAGGCACCATGCCATTATTTTGTGTGTGCGCTGTTTTCCGTGGGCTCCAAGCCGTTTTTGGAGTACATGGTTCTGCTTTTTAAGTGAGCTATTCTTCCCTCTCTTTTTCTAACATAAACACTACAATAAAATCAATTCCTAATTCCTGCTCATCATGGGACATTTTTTTAATTCCAGAACGTATTTGAGACGTTTAAAACTAATAACCTGCGCTGAAAAACCTTTTTATATCTAAATTCTCAAACATTTGGAGCACCTAAGATTTTTCCCTTTATCGATCTCTGTTGTAGTAGTAAAGAAATCTCCGCTTGAATGCGAAATTGATATCAATACATGGAAAAACATGTTTCTTAGTTCTTCTACACCAAGCGAGGTTCTGATTTTGTGGCTCTTCTTGTAAATATCACCCAGAACGTGATCTTTCTTTTCAGATAAATGTAGCTATCTCACTTTACATTTCTAGGGTGCTGGCTTTTTGGGCTTTATCATACATTTTTATGGCAAGTTATGCTACAAATATAAATTTAAAATAGAAAGGGATTACTCATTTTATGTACATTCTAAGAAAAACATCACAAAAACTCTACTGGCAATGTGCTTGCTAGCTCTTTTGGTTGCAAATTAACAGCGAAATTTACATTGAAATTTATTTTTCTTTATAAATTTACAGTAAAAGTTGTTGCATACATGCAATTTCTTACAGAAAAAACGCTACGTTATACAAGTTTTTGCAGTAAAGCATTCTTACAATCAAATTTCCGTCAGATTTTGTTGTGATTTTTAGCGTTTTTTTCTTACAGTGTATAATGTAGAGAACGGTGTTAGCGAGCTATATAAAAAATTAAGCTATAATTTTTTTAAAGTTTTTTGAAAAGTTGTTTTTAAAAAAGAGTAAACAATGAAATCTGCGTTAATTAAATAGTAAGTTATAGACTATATCAAAAAAGATACAGACTTTGAAAATCGGTTCAGATTATCTTTTTATAGTAGTTTGGATAATATTTTAAGCTAGAGGCTGTTTAGCTGCCGTATATAGAAGATTATTGCAGTACCCCCAAATCAAACAAAGATTTTACCATTTAAATCCGCCTTAGCCCATATTCTCAACACTAATTATTTTTTCATTATTAACGCACAGATGAAAAAAAAATAAGAAAAATAAATTTATTTAGATTACTTCATGTAGATGATGTTATATTTTTGACGTAGTGTATGAATTAAGATTCTAATAACTTACGAATTTCATGACTGCTAATTCTTTGTTTAAAACATAACTTTATCTTGGAAATATTAACTTGTTAAATTTTCGACATGGCTCGTTAACTGTGTTTTTTAATTACATAAAACTATTAGCATGTTTTTTTTTTTTTTTTTTTTTTTCTAATTTAAAACTCAACTTTCGTTCAAAAATGTATAACAAAATTTTGAATACATTTTAGAAAATAAATTAATCTGTCTCAAAGCAAAATGCAGGATACGCCCATGTCATGCATTCATGTTCGTGAAATTGATGTATTAACACTCCCAGCTTAACAGAGAATTTTGTAGACACGGCTTTGGGAATAGGCGAGGCTGGGTGGCCGCCTTGGATGGCAAATGCACTAAACAATTGAACGATTGCACTAACAACTTGAAAATTTTTACGAAGAAGTCGTTCACAGGCGCCAAAAAAAGCCGCCCAGAGTGGTAAGATAGATAAAAATAAATTTGAAATGATTTCCTTTAAACAAATGGGTATAATTTACGCATATTTGATACTATAACTGGTTAATTTAGCATGGAATAAAATTACAGAGTTGTTCAAAATTCTTCCGTCATCTACCAATAGACCTCTAATGTTATGTTATCGGTTGGGTTTCGGAAATTTTTGCATTTTAAAATCTAAAATTTTTCCAAAAACAAAAAATCGAGAAAGAAAACTTTTCAATTTTTTCAAAAGAATATTTAAAGTGTAGAAGATGATTCTTTTATGAAACCGTGAAACAACTGAATGCTAAGTTTGTTTTGGTTGCTTGTTCTTTTCATTACGTCGGTTTTTGCGCATAACACATCTAAAATCTACCTTACACTGTAAATTGAAATGTCTGAAATTCAGACACATAAGTGTCTGAAACGGAGTGTTCAATTTTCAGACATTTTAAAGTGTCTAAATTTTTAAGACGCTTGTATGTGTCTAAATTTAAGACACTTCAAATGTCTGAAATGCATCCATGTTTGACCACCTTTAATTTCTCTGCAAAAGCAGCCATTTTTTCGGAAAACCTTATACACAGAAAAAAAAATCCTTCAAAATATAAAAATTGTACCGCCAATCAAGACGCCAGTACAATTTACGTATTTTAATGAAAATTTTCTCCAATTTCTGGAAAAAATTATTTATTTATTTATTTATTTATTGGAAAATTTCTGTATTAAAAAAAAAAAGAGAAGGGTCATGTATTTCAATTCAAAGTCTCGCACATTTTACATGATTAACTACTTTTACTCAATTTACAACAACATTGTATTTAACATATACCTTAACAGCATTGCACCTACCCGTCGCGGGATACGAACTCGCGACCTTATGATCTGTAGACTATGCGATAATCCCTCTCGGCTATGACTTCACAGCTAAGTAGTTCAAATATTGTTAGTTACCTGTGACTCACAATTTCTTTTACGGAAACATTAAATATTTTGTCTATCTGCTTATAATTTTGAAAGATTTCACACATCTTCTCTCTAGAATTTTGAATATTTTGCTTTTCCTGCGATGTAAGATTAGCAGAAGGTTTTTTCTACTTCTACCGAAGAAGTTTTCAGAACAGAAATATTATTGTTAATACAGATGACAGACGTTATTTTTGAAATATTAAAATATTTAAAATGTTTTAACAGTGCATATGTATATATATTACATATACATTTAATTAATATCTATATATATTTAATTCGGGCTTGTCCCGTTTCAGTTGTGTGTTTGGGGGGGGGGGGGTGCGTAATTCAACGTCCATTAAAAAAAATCAATTTTTCATTAAAAAAAAATGCATATATTTTTGCCCAAAGCCTGTGTTTAATGTTAATGCGAAGGTATGTGTATATAAAAGTGTGTGAAGAAATATAGTGTTCTATTTTTTATTTTTCTTTCTTTTTTTTCAGATCGGTTGAATATATGGCAATTTTTTTTTAAATTGGACTCATTAATTCCTATATATTCCATATTCCATATGCCATATATTCTGAACAAAATTTCTCAGTTATAAATATTGTATATAATTTTTCTTCAAAAATAATAAAAACCAGTGTTTTATAGTTGCGCAAATAATTTTTATCTTCCTTTCTTTTCGATCGAAATACAGGTTAAAAGTTTTCGATGAGACTAATTTTCTTACGGTGAAATGAGATCATTCCTGAATTAAATCAATACTCAATCATTAGATAAAACGTTATGTAGTAAAAAATTTCAGAAATATTCCATATAATTCCAAAATAATAGTTATAACGAACTTAAATAACTTCTCAAAACACCATCAAACACTTAAATGCGCAAATTAATAATAAGTTCGATATTTCTTTTTCAATATAGATGGCGCCACAGTTTTGAGATATATTCCAGTTATTTTTCTTTTGCGAAAATTTCGTAATTAAACTTGACATTTTATTTAAATTTCAGAGGGAAATAGAATCAGCATACACTTTGGATACCACACAGATTCAGTGGTGCATCCAGAATTGCGATTTGGAGGGGACTAGCATATTTTAGAGGCAGTGTTATAGTTGTAAAAAAAAAAAATGCAAGCGTCGCAACAAGCTGGAAAGTTTTGGTTGGTGTAATTCTGAATGCTTTTAAAATGTTAAATAATGAAATACTGTACTGTACTAATATATACTTTTGTTTTTGCGGTATTTTGCATGTTTATAATTAAGTAAATTTTAAACATGCTATAATTTCGAATTTCATAATAAAATTTAAAAAAGAGAAAAAAAAAATGTGCGACAAAATTAATATATTTTTAAAAATTCCGATTTTTTAAGGATCTATTAAAAAATAATAATATTCTTTCATAATTAAAAAAAAATAATATCTAGTCTAGTCTGGGAGAGGCTTCAGCCCCCTTAACTCCCCCAGTAGGAGTGCCAATGCACTAGTTTGAATATAAATAAATAAATCATGTCTAATATACGTGAGTTTAGAAAATTCTGATTGCGAAATATGTGGATTTATCCTTGAAAGATTATATTATACCTTTTAAATGGAGAAATATTCAAAAACTGGAAAATTTTCTGGAATTTACGGAAGTAAATTTATATTAAAATACGTAAATTGGCGTCCCAATTGGCAATATAATTTCCATATTGTAACGGTTATTTTTTACAGTGTATAAAGCTTACAAAAAACAGTGAACAATTGATTGCCTATAGCAAAACTTGCAGGGTGATCAAAAATGGATGCGATTCAGATGTTTTAAATGTCTTAAATTCAGACATATACACGTGTCTTAAAAATTAAGACACTTTAAAATGTCTGAAAATTGAACACTCCAGTTTCAGACACTTATGTGTCTGAATTTCAGACATTTCAGTTTACAGTGTTTATACCATGATCATATAGTAAGACACTTAAGTGTCTTAATTTCAGACACCTATGATGTCTGAAATTCCATATTCAGACACTTAAGTGTCTGAATTACTATTTCAGTCACATATGTGTCTGAATTTAAGACGCCCTTATTTGCAGTGTACGGCGAAGATGTACAATAATAAAATTCTTCATTTTATCAATATTAATTATTTAATACCCCTCTCATGTGAATATTCTACCCGGTGTCGCTGATAACCATACATTGTATTATATTTACTTTTGAAGAACTTTTTTCAACCGAATGAACATTGTTTAACATTTTCATTTTGTTGCATTTTGAGAATTGTAAATAAATTTCTGATTTCTAAGTCATGTGTTTTAATTTTACTACCATAGCATTTTCATAATTAGAAAACCCTTTAAATATTTGAAATTTAGACAAAATTTCTTCTGATATAATATAAATGGAACATAAAATATTAAAAAGTGAAATTATTGACAGGCCCCACTAGTATAAAATTGATGGCCTTTTGAGATGTATCATAAGATGTTTATTTTACACTTCTACGGTACATTCAGCAGATTGGAATGAGAAAATTAAATATACTTGTTAAATTAAAATCAGCATAAGTGAATGTCACTAAAAAAGTCTTAAAAATGCAAAGTTCAACGCGTAATATTCTAAAATTTTGAAAATTTATTTAAAATGATAATAATGAAAATGTTTTTCCGTCCAGCCACTTTTAACTGTAATATCTTAAAATAAAACCCACCTGAGAAACCTTTTGAAAAGAAAGTTTCTAAATTCCTTGAGTTGAAACTTGTAACTTTGGCTGGCTTCCTCTGAGTTGAGATTTATTCACTTTTTTTAAAAAGCGAGTTTGAGTTGACTGAAAACAAATACGTGAAAACAAGCACGTTTACTAAAAACAAGTACGTTTGAGACAAAATTACAGCGCAAACTCATTCTTTTTCAAAACTGTTTGACATTTTGTTTCGCTGTTAAAAACACGCATCAAATATATTGTAAACATTCAATAGAAAACATACATATTTTCTTATAATTTCCTAAAACTTTTTAACACTTTGGTTGCCGCCCCATTTTTCAAAATCCGTCCCCAAATGCCATCTACTTTTTCTCTTCCTACATAATTCTTACAAATAAAAAACATTATCATAATGCATATAAGTATGCATTTATGCGCTCTAATTATTTTTTTTTTCATTTATATCGAACAATGAGAAATTTCGTCATAAAAATTAAAAAAATAAAAGTTTTGCTCGAACCAACCCTATAGCACAAAAGGATAGGCGATACAGAGTGCCATTCGTTTAACATGGGAGAGGGAAATCTCAAATGTTACTGATCAGGGCCCTTAAGCTACGTTCTGACTTGTATTTTGCTTCCTTCTCTAGTATTCTTAGAAAATCTTTTATTCTGAAATCATCTGCGGTTTATTCACAAAAGAATGAGGGGAATCAACAATGGGTCAGGAGATAAGGAGCTCGACTCTACTTGAAGAAAAGGTTCCTCTTTTGCCGGACATCAGTCCCTTTCTTGCTAAAGTCGTTAAAAATCAAAGACACCGAAAAGCCACAAAAAACGAAGCCGACACTGAAATCAGTTAGAAGGATAGTGGGTACGCAGCCTTAAGCTACGTTCTGACTTGTATTTTGCCTCCTTCTCTAGTATTCTTGGAAAATCTTTTATTCTGAAATCATCTGCGGTTTATTCACAAAAGAATGAGAGGAATCAACAATGGGTCAGGAGATAAGGAGCTCCACTCTACTTGAAGGAAAGGTTCCTCTTTTGCCGGACATCAGTCCCTTTCCTGCTAAAGTCGTTAAAAATCAAAGACACCGAAAAGCCACAAAAAACGAAGCCGACACTGAAATCAGTTAGAAGGATAGTGGGTACGCAGCCTTAAAATAGAAAGAGTATATGCAGGTGCTGGTGGTGGGGAAAGTTCCTGGAAGTATAAAGACGCTATCGAAGGGTCTTCGGGCCCAGCACACAGGGACAAATCTTTAACTCGGAACATGCTTTGGACCCGCCAGCCAAAGTGTTAACAAGCTTTTTTGTAGTGGGTGATTTGAAGTTTCATTAACCTCAAAATAAAAAAGACATGATTGTACGTAAACTAAAAAATAAGCTAAAAAGATGTATTCACAAGGCACGTACACTCCTTGGTACACTCCAAGAAGTATGGCGCACTATTACAGTTTAAAAATGTGCTATTTAATATTTAAATCGTAGAGTTTGAAATCACCTTAATTAATCATAGAATTTATGTTTTACTGAATTTTGTGAATTTATAATGTTGATTAAATAAGCTAAAAATTCGACTAAAAAATGGTGGTAGAACTGAATGAAGCTTGGATATACTTCTTTAATGTTCTTAATGGTAGGTCACATTTTTCAGAGAAAATTACTCTGAGAATGTAACACTAAAACCACTCAAGTAAATTAGGAATTTAAAATCAATTGATAGAAATGAATTATATAATTACAATATTTGGATTAAACCTGAGTATTTTAAGCTTTCTTCCAATACTAAATTAATTAAAGAAGTTTTACATCACCATAACAAAAAAATTTATAAAATTAAGCAAAATTACTTTTCCTTTTTCCCATGATTTTCTTTTTCCTATTTATTTTAGTTTCTAAGGAATCCTTAGTGTCCTTCCGTTCTTTTTTAAGAAGATTTTGAGTTGAGAGAATTCGTTTTAAAAATTTTGAATTTCATCGCGAACTTAACTCATTTTTCATAAAATGAATGAGTTGAATGTTTGAATGAGTTATTTTTATTGTAAGTGTGCACAACACTGATCCTCGAGGACTTCGGGGTAATGTATGGAGGACACGCAGAAGAAAGAACATGTGATTGAATACAGTTATTTGAAAAACATGTTACTCTGGAATTGACAACAAAAATAAATAAATAAACAAACAACATAACAAAAATATCTATACAAATCTTTATTTTGCTTAACTTTTACTGCCTAATGTCGCAAATATTTTTTTAATGTCATAATCACAATTATTATTGATTACCACAATTTCGTTAACCCTCTCGCAAATCTATATCTCACATGAGGAACTAATATAAATCACAAACACACACTGTAAAAAAAAGTGTAATTTTTAAAGATTTTTTTCTTTTTTTTTTTTTACAGAAAAATCTGTTTTAAAATAAAACAGTTTTTTTTTTCTGTAAAAAAGAGTGGATTTCTTAATTTTTACAGAAAAGATCTGTATTTTTTACAGAATAAAACTGTTTTAATGAAAAATTACTGATATTGTCTCCAAATTAAATGGTTTTCCACTGGCGCCAAAATTGACAGTTTTTTTCTGTCAATTTGTGAGATTTTTTTTTTTTTTTTTTTTTTACAGCGCAGTTTTTTGAAAGCTTCTTCCGACCAACTTTTACTTGAATGGTATCTCTTAGGTTTTCAGATTTCATGTATGGCTTTAAATTTATATTAATTTTTGGCAAAAAATGGCAGCACAAGACCGAAACGTTGAAGGTCTACAAAATTGTTGAAGAAGCGAATACAAAAAAAAACCTTTTTATTGTCTAATATATGAAATGGCAAATCAGATGTCATAGACAAAACTCGTCTGAGTAAATTGTGTTGTCCAGTACATCGTCCAGGTAGCTCAGGTGTTATAACATAGAAAATTTAAGCCAGAACAGGTCCTGAATTAACCTCCCGGCCTTGGCATTATTTCATACGGTTTTAAAAATTACTACTCGTATAAAGAAATATTTCTTATTTTACGTGATCTAGAACAGCATTTTTTTTTAATGATTGTTTCTTTTATTTTTTAATAATCTGAGAGCGAGATGGTTGAAGTAAGGGTCTTCAATCTGCGACCCGCGGGCTACAGATCCACCAGTATTTTAGAATAGAATAATTTACCTTATTTGAGGGCAGAAACTTTGCGATTAAATAAGGCGAAGTCCTTTCGGAATTTCTCTTGACAAACAACATTCAGTCAAAAAGTGTGAAGACACACTATGTTAAAAGATGATTTGAGATTTTTATTAATGTTGGGATATACATGACAAAGAGTGTATGCCATAAAAAACACATTGTGGATAGGAAGAATAAAAGATTTTAGTATAAAACCAAACTATTCAAAAAAAAAGTATTTCAATTTCATTAAAAGAACGTTGAAGAAGCTGATCGACAAGATTTTAAGTAAAAATAATATATATTATTTAACAGAAAGTTTCTCAATGCATGCATATTTCTAAGAAATATTTTGCTGGGTACAATTTTTTTTCTTGGAGTAGGTATTAGACAAAAAGCAAGAGCAAATCTCTTACAAAGGAACCGCAAAACATGGTTCACACCGATTTAGATGATTTTAAAGTATGTTGTAGAGATCATAATCCTAACTATTCTGGTGGAAAAGTTTTCTTCAAATGGCCCTTGGCTTTAGAGAAATTGGGGATGTTCAAGTTTCAAATAACTTTTAGACCAATGTCAGACGGGCGTTTTTTGCTGCTTTTTTGCTTGCGTATTATCCATCGTCAATGCTATAGCATTGTAAATGGATAATACAGAAGTAAAAAAGCAGCAAAAAAGACGCCCGTCTGACAATAGTCTAAGTATGATTCTCTGAATGTGTTCTTTATGGCAACGAGGGACCGTGCTCGTTCGCAATCTAGAAGGCGAGAGCTATGTCCTACCTTGTGATTTTTTTCTTTTTTAATTAATTTTATATTTTTGAACACATTACATGTTTTATGCAGAATTATTAATTGCTGTAGCTTTAATTTTTTATATATATATTTTCCTGAAATATTAAATTTACGTTTTTTAATTTTTCATGAAAATTTATATTTTTTCTGAAATTTTTAAACTAATATTTCTATTAACGAAAGTCCAAACTAACCTATATCTTAATATCTCATATTTTTAAACTTACTAATATTGTTTCCGTCTGTACAATGGCCTCCAAACGTTAAGGTACAACTAGTCTTTTGTGTCTAATTTGAAAATAAATGAACATAAAAACACGAAATTTAGAATATTTGTGTTTTAAACAGTTATTTATAGAATTTTACATAATTTTAATATCAAACATAATTTATAAATAAAGAATTGCCTTTTTTTTGTAAAAATCCCCTGTTTGGTAAAATAATAAATTACACAGATTTGTGTGTGTGTGGGGGGGGGGGGGGTGATGGGCTTTAATAAATAATGTGTCAGTCTCTACTTGTGATGCGTTGGCGGAATTGATTTTCCAAATTGGCATTTAAGTTGACGGACACTGGAATGTAACGCAACCCCCATACATATATCAGTGCTTTTTCCAGCTCATTTAACAACGTCAGAGGAGGACTTAAGGGGGCCACCTGTCTTTCGAGGTGTTGCCAGAGATACTCTATAGGATTAAGATCCGAAGATTGAACTTGCCATTCCATTCACTCCAAACCTTTATCTTCAAGATATTCATCAACAAGCCTAGCTCAGTGAGGTCTGGTATTATCGTGCATTAGGATGAATTCATCACCAATATCACCAGCATGCGGTGTGACATAATTACCAACGGCTTCCTCCCAACATCTTACAGCAGTCACAGACTCTCCGTGGCACACATGCAGGTCATCGCGATCACCCAGAGAGATTCCGATTTCTAGCCAAACCATTATTCCATCTTTAATAAAACTGTCTTTTAACTGTGTTGCATTTGTAATTTGTAGTATATGTTGCCTTGTTCTCTCCAGATCAGCACACAACCTGAATCGCTCTCCAATACAAATCGGGACTCATCTCTGAAGAGTACAGAAGCCCATTGCTGTCTGACCCAAGTAACGTGCTCCCTTGTCCAACATAAACGGTCATTTCTGTGTCGTCGATTAAAAGGGACACACCTAACGGGTTGTCTTACATAGAGTTCTGGATTGTGAAGCCATCTACGCGCCGTAGTCAAAGATATTGCTATCCCTGTTGCGTTACGATGTTCTAAAAGGAGCTGAGTTACGGTAGTGTTCCTTCTTCTTTGAGCCGAAACAGCAATAAAGCGATTTTGCGCAGGAATATCAATCAATGAGTGACCGTGAATAAATCTCCTTAGTACGGAATTTTTTTATTCAAATCGATCGCAGAGTTTTTTACCCCACTACTCGACACATTAAGACGTCTAGCAGCATCAGTTTGTGATAATCCCATTTCCAAACGTGCGACTGATTGCTATCTTAACGAATCAGGTAAACGACATCGCCTAGACGTAGTCAACACTATCTTAGTACCAATAATTGAATATCAACATGCATAAAACAATTTCGCACAAATTACAAAAGTGAAATATTTACAGTCTTCTTCGCCAGCCATATAAGTCTCATATTCGTTACAAAAAAATAGTGGTAGGTACAATTGCTTCATAAAGTTTTATAGGGGTTACTTATAGTCATTCTTACATAGTATATTTTTTTACCGCTATTTTCATTCTTTTAATGGTGAGTGTCAAAAAACTGGTTGTATCTTAACTTTTGGAGGCCAGTGTATATATATAAATTAATAAAATTAAATATCCTTCTAATGCTTGATTTGTTCTAAATATATTACAATATGTTAAATGGTGAAATACAAAAATGTTTATCATTGCAAGTATAGGAAGTTTAGCTTAAAAATTTTTCAATTAATTTGGTTATACATATCGTAAATTATTCAAAACATAAAATGGCATTAAAAATAATCACTATAAAAACAATATATTTGCATTATTTTTTTAAAGAATGTTGAAAGTATATATGAATGACCATATTATGTTTCCTTTAAATACTTGATTTGTGATAAATATATTTAAAAATACTCTAAAAGTTGAAAAACAAAAATGCTTAATCATCATTCGTATAAGTGCAAGTAAATATGCATTTAATTGGGGATACTAGTTTTAAAATCATTCAAAAGATAAAATGATATTACAAAAGGCAAAATTTATACAAAGCGATTATTTTTGCATGGTTATGTATGTTTTTAACATTGTTGGAGAAAGGCGTAATTGTATGTAATATACAGTGCGGCGCAAAAGTTTATCCACAAGCTAAATATTTTTATAAAATGAAAAATATACACTGGAATGCTTTGAAATTTTTACTGTATCTAGACAATTTCATTACAAATTCATGTTTCGAATTCGAAAACAATTCATTGTAAGGAGAATAATAAATTATAAAAACTTGAAAATTGTGATGTCGCAAAAGTTTATGCACAAAAACGAAATATGTACATTTCGCAAGGCACAAAAGTCCTTTAGTAGTCTAAGGTGTTTCCATTGCACCTGATGAGATCGAATACTCGATTTTCCATTGATAACACGAGAGTATGGAAGGTTTTGGAAGCGAGTTTGTACCACGCTTCCTCGATCGCTGATTTGAGCTCTTACATTGAGTAATACTGCTTCCCATTCTTGTAGGCGTCACGGGAGAGGATTCCCCATATTTTCTCTATCGACTTGAGGTCTGGGCTGAGTGCTGGTCAGTTCATCACACTGATATTCTGAGATACAAGCCATTCTTTTGTGCAACGTGAAACGAGTATTGATGCGTTGTCTTGCTGAAATGTCCTGTTGGGACCACCTAGGAGTTCTCTAAACAGTTACAAATGCTCAATCAGAGTTCCCGATACTTTTGTGAATTTTGTCTGCCATTTAGAAAGCAAAGAGACGTTTGTACATTACAGCCAAAAGCGCCCCATAACCTGAACGAATCACCACGTTGTTGCCTGCTGAATATGCTTTTCGGAAATTTACACAAGGCACGCAAATAGAATGAGAAGCCATTTGGACCATCCAAATTCCTTATTTTTCATTAGAAAAAAATAACACTAATTCAATCGTCACGATAATCCATATGCTGTTTTGTCCATTCAAGTCTTGCTTGTTTGTGACACTGTTTCAGAAAAGGCTTACGAGATCATTTTTGTTATTTGATTATTCCTGATTCTGTTATTCATTTGCATATGGTGTCATGTGATATTTTTTATCCAAGTCGATTTTTTATCTCGTTAAGAAACAAATAGCTAGTTACAGCCAATCTTTTAATTATTCTATCCTCACAAAATGTGGTTTTACTCGACTTCTCTGAGCAATATGCATTTTTGAATTGTTTTCCACATTACAAAACACTATAAACACCACTTTTAGACCGATTTAAAATAAGCGAAAATTGCAAAAAAGATTTAACTTCAGCTTTAAGCTTCCAAACTTCAACTACTTCTTCAGGCCATAACTGCAGAGATTTCGGCATTTTGATATAACTCGTACAACGATCTCTACAGTTTATACTCTAGGAAAAAGCTCTCGCCGATCCTCCACCTATCATGTTTAAGGCGATATTTGCATAAAATCTCATTTGTGCATAAACTTTTTCGACACCACAAAAACTGTTTTCTTGTAATTTCTGATTTTCGTAACGATGAATTTTTTCGAAACTTGAGGTATATATTTATGATCATAGTATTCACCTACAGTGGATATTTGAAAGCATTTCGTTGTAAAATTTTATTTTTATTAAAATATTTGCATTGTGCTTAAACTTTTGCGCCACACTGTATATCTTTTTAATACTTGATTTGCGATATATAGCATTATATACTATACATAGCATTACTTCAAACCTTGTCATTTTCTACAAAAGAAGCTAAACGAGATCAATAAAAAGAATTTTTTATTTATTCTGATAATATTGTGAAATTTCAGCAGGCGATTTATTAAAAAATATTTTATATATACTTCGTATGTTTTCTGTCACATCTGCAAACAATTTTTGCATTTCCAGTTCACTATATTTTTAAGTATGAAATCTACAATGTTTTATTTGTTAGAATGAAAAAATATTTTGAAATAAAATCTGTAAACTTTACAGATAAATGTATATAGAGGACATTAAAAATTTATACAACTGGTAAAAATTTACATATGGGTGCTACTGAATTAATATTTTATTTTTCTTTTGAAGATATGCTATTGGAATTATCTAATCATAAATACGTTTGGGATATTTGAAATTAAAACTATTATTTATAAGTTATAGAAAAAATCTGATGAATTTTCATTTATAATTACATAAAGTAAAATAAAAAAAAGATGTATTATTTCAGAACTGTGCTTAAAACATAAAAACATAAAAATTAAATAATAATAAATTTTAGAGAAAAAACAAATTTTCAAGATATAAATTAGTTTGGACTTTCTTCAGCAGAAATATTAGTTTAAAAAATACAGAAAAAATATAAATTTTCATGAAAAGTTATAAAACTTATAATTAATTTTTTAGGAAAATATAAAAAAATCAGAGCTGCAGAAAATCATAAATCTTCTTAAAATTTTTGACGAGTCCCAAAATATAAAATTAGTTAAAAAAGAAAAAAGTCACAAGGTAAAACAGAACCCTCCATTTCTGTTTGGCGAACAAGCTTGCTATCTTGACACCACGAAGACTACATTGAAAGGACTAAACTAACAGGTAATTGAAAAGGATGCTGAACTTTAAACCCCAAATTTCTCAAAAGGGAAGGTCCATTTGAAGAAAACTTTCACCATAATGATTAGGGTTATAAAGCCTACAACATACTTCAAAATCATCAAAATCGGTGGGCACCATGTTTGATGGTCCCCTTTTAAATACCGAGTCAAGCAAGACTCTTGATGAAAAAACAGTTAAACATCTTCTGTATTATGATGTTTAACATTCTACAATAAATTGCGAAAATTTGGATAGTGCCGGCACAAATCGAAAGAACCTCAAATGCTATGCAGGACAATTCTGAAGTTAATAGAGAAAGTTAAAGGATAAAAGTCAAAATCCAATTATATAAATTTACTTTGTGTGAAATGGGAGGATATCACGGGAAGCGCACTGTAATTAGGTAAATGATTGTGTATCATGACTACATTGCGAATTACTGAGCGTCTAGATCAGTGTTGTTGGAACGCGCACGTAATCATTTCTAGCAATTCGTGGTAAGTTATTACATTTCCTAGAAAAAATGTAAATCTGTTGAAACACCGTTTCAATATTTTTATTCATATTAAATTTATATACGAAAATCTGCTTTCAGCTTGCCGTGAGACACTCTATATTTATGACTGAATAAAAGGATTGTTACCCAGAGTTTCTATGCAAAAAGTGTTTCTTCCAGTGTTCTCTATTACCTCTTAAAGTTTGTAAACGACCTTTACGGACATCCTGTATATATATATATATATATATATATATATATATGTATGTATATTACACAAAATGTCAAGTGTTTCTTGAGAAGTAAGTCTCTATTGCTGATTCAAGTCTATATTGGAAGAAACGAATCTGTCCATAAAGATTTTTGGAAGATACTTTCATGGTAAAGCACCAGTTTTGAGTATAAAGTCGAAATGGCAGAACAGAAAAAGGAATTTTTTAAAGACTATTGAAAAATCTACTCGAAAAAAATTAAAATGAAAATCTGTGCTATTAAGCAGAAAGTTTTCAAAGTATTCATATTCCTTTTTCGTTTAAGAAATATCTTAAAATATAAATATATTTTCTTTCTTTGATAAATGGAGGAAACGCAAGAACAAATGTCTCAATATTCGAGTTAGGCAATATAAAGATGTAAGTATAAGGAAGTAATCCATGACCTTAGTAATTCATGATCGGGTTTTAACACTTTCCGAAAAGCTGTAAAACTTTGCATGATTTGGGTCTGAATTATGTTGTTAAAAATCCGAAAAAAATCAAAAAGTTGACAAAAAAATTCTAAAATTCTTCAGAGAATTTTATTTAATTTTATTTTGAACATGCATTGCGTTTTGACTTGTCATACAGTTAAGTAAAAAATGTGAGGAATCTCACATTTTTTAACACTCATTTAGCCTCAAAATTAGACGTTTCATTGGACGTAGCATTTAAAATATTATGTATTTCTTTCGATTCAAATCTGTATTTTAAGAACTGAATCTATACTTAAACTATTTGCAAAATATTTTTATGATAAAAGAGTAATATTAAATATAAGACGAAAATACCTAACAGGGAGAGAAAAAATTATTTCTTTAAAATAATCGAGTCACAAACTATACTTTTTTTAATAGATATTTTTTCTCGAAATATGCTTTTGTATGTGCATTCCTTTTCTTACATAAACCTTTTAAAATTAAATCTAATTTTCGGAAATTAAAAATTTTAAATTTTAGCCAAGTTTAAAAGTTTATATACAGTGATCTCTCACTTATGCGCAGGCGCAGGGGACAGCGAAAAAAACGCGCATAAGTGAGAGACGCGCATAAGTGAAAAACAACAAAAGGGAGCTTAAATGTGAAACATCAATACAGCTTACATATATTGATAATTTATACTATGTATGTACGACTGAAAAATGCAAATAAGATTAGTTTCAAAATGCAAATACGTATTTAAATTCCGCTAATTATATTTTAAGAACACTAAGAAAATGGAAATTCGTAAGTACCGAATTTTCGTTTTACTCCTATTACTTTCTCACAAAATAATTTAAAATGTAAGGTTTGTTTTCGTTTTTTTTTATTTTTCAAAAAGAGTCTTTTCAAGTTCATCAAGACGTCAAAAAGTTCTTTCACTTTCGGAATTGAATTGAAAGTAGTCCCGCAGAGTTTCTAATGCTTCTAACACTGTTGTGTGAGTTGGGGGAACTTTTGCAGCATCTTCTTCATCTTTGTCGCCTTCATTTATTTTGGCTGCAATGTCTCCAATTTCCCGCAATTGAGCTGTGATTAAATTTTTATTTTCATCAACGAATTCCTTAAATATATACTTAGCGAGTCCACCAGATACAGTATGATAATCTGATTCATTTATGCCATTTTCACAATTTTCATTTTCTGGCTCCTTACATTCATTTTCTTCTGAAAATTATGCTTTCTTAAAGCAGCTTTTAATGCATATGTCAGTGATATTTCTCTATAATGAGCATAACATATAAATTAGATTAACTTGCTTCCACTTGTCTTTCATTTCATGTTTTGAATCTCCGACAGATTAAAGTTTTTTTGTAGTGCACTTTCACACAACGAATCCAAACGCAATCCAACTCAGATCCAAAGGTTGAATCTTACTCGTGCAATTCACTGAAAAAAAAGCAACTTTCGCGTTGTTGAAATTCGGAAGATTTTGTGGTTGGGCAGGACACTGATCCATGAATAAGAGAACTTTCCGTTTTTCTTTTTCCATTTTCTTCTCGAATTTATGAAGGAAATACAAGAAAATGTGCGACCTCATCCACGCCGTTTCATTGCTAGTGTAGTCGCAAGGAAGCTTCTTCCCGTTCTTCAAACAACGGGGTTTGTTTGATCTGCCAATGACAATGGTGAAAGTTTTTCCGAACCATCGGCGTTACAACACAGCAAGACAGTTAGTTGTTCTTTACCTGTTTTCCCACCATAGCATGGGTATCCCTTGAATGTTAAGGTTTTGTTGGGCAACATTAAACAGAGTAGTTCACACCACGTGACTTTTGCCGTAAAACACTGAAAAAGCACTGTGGGTATACAAACAAAAAAAAAACATTGTTAAAGGTAACGACAGCTGCCCTACAATAGTAGCAAAAACCAGTTCGTGACGTCACCTTACACATCTGGCTAAAAAAAGGTCCAGTTTCGTCACAATTGTAGATTTTTTTTCTGTTTGAATCCGTTTACTAAAGCAGCGAAGTCTACTTTCCATTGTTCTACAGTTCCATCATTGACACTCGTTCTTTCTTCAGAAAAGACATGAGGTGCCAAGGCATGCCTATTTTTGTATTTTTCAATCCATCCATGTGATGCAGAAAAGTTTTTCATTTCAAAACTCTTTGACAACTGTCCGGCATCCTCCCTTAGAATCTCAACGCTCAAAGAAATGTTCGATTCACGAGTTGCTTTAAATCATACTAACAAAACTTTCACAAAATCTTCGAACTTTCCGCCTTGTTCTGTTCATTTTCTCCGACGGAATTCCAAATTCTCGTTGAACTACTGTTATCGCTTCCCATGTTTTTTTTAAATTCCTCCCAGTGTCGATTCTGGGACATTAAAATGCTCCGTTAAAGTTTTTTGAGGTGCAAAGATTTTCTTTTCAATTTTTAATGACATCCATTTTAAATGAAAGCGACAATTTCGTCCTGTTTACCATTTTAAAACGTAGCCATCTAACCAAAACTTCAAAGATGTTTCTTTTGTTAACGATCAGTGCTAATACTATGTTTACACTGGATACCTTAAGCTATCTCAGGTCGTCGAACTCTCTGAGAGAGTTCCACAAACTCTCTCAGTGAGTTTCGACTTACTTCTGCTAGATACAGGAATGACCACTCACTCTCGTTGGCTAGGAAGCTTCGCTTTTACTGATTGGTTGTTGCGGCCGTTTTTATTTTAAGCGCATGCGCATGCTTTACTTTTGTTCAGATCACAAACACAGTGACGCTACTGAGATATCTTAAGGTAAGTTTTTCGATGTGAACAGGCATCCAGTTCCGGGAGGGTACCACTTGAAAACTGTCGATCTAACAAGGAGAGGGCCAACCTTGTTAATCACAGATTTTGATTATTTTAATATATGTTGTAGGGTAGAGACCCCTTAGTCTTAGGTTCAACAGATTTTATCCAACGCTCCTTAGTTCTTGAGAAACCGGGGGGTCTAATAGTAAAACACAACTTAAATACTTACTTTGAAACAAAAAGGATAGGTTGGTCGTAGCTCAGTTGGTACGGCGTCTGCTGGCTGTTTTACGGGCCCGGGTTCGGTACCCGAACGCGCTACATTTGTTTTTCTCATTTTTTGTTTTATAAATATACTTGTAATTATAATTTAATAATTTAAATTAAAAATTTCAATATCATACATTAATTATAATGTTAACAAACTTAAATTTATTATTTTTTATTTTCAAACTATTATTTCTCATCCTTTAAAGAGGTTTAAAAAGAAATTGGATCTATTATTGAAAGATGAAAATTCCAAAATCGTGACAAAACCTGTTGTGTCGCCATCTAGTTATGATAAAATAAAAGAATATTCAAATAAAATAAAAATAAAAGCAGAAAGGAGATAACGGGGAAAGCAAAATAATTGAAAGTGCAAGCATACGTATTACAAATTTAAAAATCTTTAATATGCAAAAAATCGGTTATAATTTAATTCTGGTGCTAATTTTTAATATAATTACGCTTGTTACTTTAAAAACAGAATAATAGTATTATCGCATTGACTTCCTTTGTTAAAGCAATGCGTAAATGATGTTTCTTTAAAATCACGAATTAACACAATTGCTCAATATCATTGCATCGATAAAGAATATATGAAATACATTTTAAAAATGATTTTAAAAAAATTAACAGTTTTATGATGTTTTATACAACTATTTAGTTAAAAGTAAAAAATTAAATATGTTAAAATTATAATTGATATACAATATTATAAATTTTAATTGACAATGAGATTATTAAGTTATACTTACGAATATATTTATAAAACAAAAAATGAGTAAAACAAATGTAGTGCATCCCGGTATCGAACCCGGGCCCGCGGATCAGCCGGCAAACGCCAAGCCAACTCAGCTACGACCAACCTATCCTTTCAGTTACAAAATAAGTATTTAAGTTGTATACTACTATTAGACCCCCCTGGTTTCTCAACAACTAAGGAGCGTTGGATAAAATCCGTTTAACCTGAGACTAAGGGGTCTCTACCCTACACCATATATTAAAATAATCAAAATCTGTGATTAACAAGGTTGGCCCTCTCCTTGTAAGATATCTTAAGTTTCTAGTCTGAACAGGGTATAAGAGGTACTTACCGTACTAACTTCTCTAATTCGCTGAGATTTTTACTGCCATCAAACACAAAAACCACGGACACACGTACACCCCTGTATATAATGTAGACGAATGTGTTTCTGAAATCTGAACAATAGACGAAGGGCGAGGGAATGTATTCCTACAAGCAGAACAAAAAAGGGAAATTTCTTGAAAATTTTCGCGACGCGTAAGTGAGAGGTGCTTTTTTAGTGTCAGGCATAAATGAATAAGAGTTTTCATTGGTTTTCCTGAATCCCTGGCCGGGACGCGTAAGTTATAAAAAATATTTTTTAATATTTAATTATTGACATAATATTATTAATTCATTCATTATTATATAATATAATTATGTGATAATATTAATATAATAATATTATTTATATTTTAAAAAGTTTTCATTTGTGATTAAACTATATGCATTTTGTTTTTAAAGCTGCAGTTCCAGGGAGAGTATTGCTAATATATAATCAATATTATTAATTAATTATTATATAATATAATTAGGTAATAATATTAATATAACTAGTATTAGTATTAATTATTATATAACTAGTGTAAATGCCCGTCCTAGGACAGTTGGTAAAAAATGTGTTTTTCACTTAAAATTTGAAAAACTGATAAAAAAATAATTGACAATATGGGAGCGTTTAGATGAGCAAAGTTCGGCTAGTTTATGATCTAATAAACACACAATTAGCTTTTACAATATTTCTGGGTAAACCAGGTTTTCCGGCTAATATTCTATAACAAAATTAAGATTTCTTAATAAAAGAAAAAATTAATAAATATGCAATAAAAGTGCGTAATTAAAACAGTCTGCTGCAACTATTGAAATAATACTATTTTTAATGACACTTTGAAATTGTATTTTGATCGTTTACCCCCCCCCCTTCCTCCACCCCTCCAATTTTTTTTATATGTATATTGATTAATAAATAAGTATCGCGGGTTGAATCCCATCCGTATAATCTCCTAAGCTTCTGTCCTCCTGATGCAAAGCTATAAATCAAAAATTATTAATTTTACTTTTCGTATAAATATTAATTTTTTGCTTTTAAAATATGGAATATGTTTTTTTTTTTTTTTTTTTTTAAGTTTAAATTTACATACACCTGTATATAGAAAATGAAAATATAAGTAATATGTAATTTAAAAATAAGTTAAAAAATGCCAGGATATTATTTCGTGGAGGGGGGGGGCGACTAATCCCCTAAGATCTGTCCTCCTGATGCAAAGCTATAAACCAAAAATTATTAATTTTACTTTTTGTATAAATATTAATTTTTTACTTTTAAAATATGGAATATGTTTGATTTTTTTTTTTTTTAAGTTTAAATTTACATACACCTGTATATAGAAAAGGAAAATATAAATAATGTGTGATTTAAAAATAAGTTACAAAATAATAAGTCTAAAATATTTAAATTGATTACTTTTTTAAAAGAAAGTCAGTTTTATAATTTTTTTGCAGGGGAAAAAAAGGATATTTTTAAAAATACCATATCATTGTTTTCCGTGATTAAAATTCCTTACATGTCGCAAAGAAAATTTAATATGATTGTAACTTAATATTTGAAATAATCTCAAGTGACACTTGGCGATTTATTTTGGTGGTGAAATGCGATGTGCTTTCTGATTTGTTAGGAAGAAGTGTCTACCACTGCTCAATTATCAGGATTTGTAACCTTGAGAAGTAATCGCGGGATTCTTGTTTCTTGCCAACCAATGGGAGAATGGAACCTTTCACCCTTGAGTCTCTTCCTCGGAGACTGGTAAGATTGATGGATTCGCCCCGCCCTGCGTTACACTGCCTTTTATTATATAGAGATATAATATAATTATATAATAATATTAATATAATTGTATTACTTATATTCCTTAAAAATTGTCATTTCTGATTAACACTATATATACATTAGTTTTTTCAAGCTGCAGCTCTAGGAAGAATATTTACTATTTATATTTAAAATATTGTAATATTTTTTTAATTTAAATAATAATATTATATTATTATATAATTATTAATATGATATATTATATAAAATTAATTAATATTGTTATTAATTAATTAATTATTATGTAATATAATTGTACAATAACATTAATATAATTCTTCCTGGAACTGCAGCTTGAAAAACAATATATATATATATATATAGTTTCTTATCGCAAATAGCATTTTTAAAAAATATAAATAATATAATTATATTAATATTATAATAATATTAAAATAATTAACATTTTTTAATTAATTATTATATAATATAATATAATTATATAATAATATTAAAATAATTGTATTACTTATATTCTTTAAAAATTGCCATTTATGATTAACACTATATATACATTTGGTTTTTCAAGCTGCAGTTCCAGGGAGAATATTACTATTTATATTAAAAATATTGTAATAATTTTTTAATATAAATAATAATATTATATTATTATATAATTATTAATATAATATATTATAATATAAAATTAATTAATATTATTATTAATAATTAATTAATTATTATATAATATATAATTATACAACAACGTAAAAATAATTATATTATATTATTTATATTAAATATATACAGGGTGCAATATGTTATCTATCGCCGACCTTTAATTTCTTAGCCGTTGGTCGTAGACATATAGTTCCACTTGCAAAAACGTTTCAAATGAGATAAATATTCATGTTGTGGCATTATTTAAAGTAAAAAATCACTTTTATAAAAATTACGAAAACTAACTTTTTATACGGTCCCCCAGTCCCTATAGTTATATTTAGTAAAAATTTACACACCGCCGCGGCGAGCGGCCCATCTTCGTCCGCACCCCTAACTCTTCTACTCTAGTCCGACTCTTTTGCGGAAGCAAGATTCATAGGTCCCCAGCCACGTCCCGAGTGAAAGACTCTCTAGCGAAAGCCAGGTTGTAAAAAAAAATCAAAAAAATCAAAAATTGAAACCGGACAAATTTAAAAGGGAAATTACACAAATTAAAGACACCGAATAGCGGGATGGGTTGGGCTCGGGGCTACCGAACGACTCCTAGCTACTTCGAGCCCATTATTAGCTTTTAACCGATATCCTCGGTACGTTTGAATGTTGTTCGACCCATAAAAGTTAGCTCAAATTTTTAGATGAAATAACCCTATTTAGTGATTCCCCGACTTGGCGATACCGGCTAAAGGTGGTTTCGCCATAAAAAGGACATTGCACCCTGATTTTGATCTCGAATTACTTTAATTCATCTTTTAACTGATCCCTCAATGAAAGACAAAATCATGTGCAAAAATCTCAAACTTTGAAATTTAATAACTGGGTCGATTTTTGTAGTACAGATGTCAAACTTTTTGTGTTATATATGTTATGATATGTGTAAACTTTTACTAAATATAACTATAGGGACTGGGGGACCGTATAAAAAGTTAGTTTTCGTAATTTTTATAAAATTGATTTTTTTACTTCAAATAATGTCACAACATGAATATTTACCTCATTTGAAACGTATTTGTAATTGGAACTATATGGCTACGACGAACGGTTGAGAAAATAATGGTCGGTGATATACAGGTATTGCACCCTATATATATAATTTTTTTAAATATGAATAACATTTTTATATTATTATATAATTCAGTAATTATTATATAATAATATTAATATAAGTATATTATTTATATTTTTTTAAATGCGATTTTTGATTTAAAAAAAAAAAACTATATACATTTTGTTTTTCAAGCTGCAGTTCCAGGAAGAATTTGCAGTTTTAATCCATAAAAACCTTAAAACCCGAAATCCGGAAGGGGGGGAGGGGGTGGATGCCCTAACTGCATGCTCTTAAAACTTTATGGAATATAGGTCAAAATTCTACATTACATGGGAGATAAAAGGGAAAAAAATTACTTGTCTTTATTTTTTATTTATTTTTGTCTTTGCTACTTAAATATCATTTTAGCAGAAATTTTACACTTTAGCGAGTAATGTTAGTTTCTGGTGCAAATAAATTACAGTTTCGCAGTAGCATTAATTTGGTATGTATGTGTGTGTGTGTGGGTGTGGGTGGGTGGGGAAGGGAGGGGGGGGGTTGAGTTCTGTTTTTCATTTGACAAACAATCATTATAAAATATAGCGGCGCAGTTAATATATTTTTTTCTGGAAGAAGTTATATACTTCGAGCAATCATTATTAATACAAAGTGGAAAAACGAAAAAAAAAATGTTGATAATGTGTAAAAATATTTTGTAATGAATACGTCAAATTTAAAAACCAACGTAAAGAAAACCCAAATGCTTAGGATTAACTTAGCATTCAGTCTAAACATTTATTATTTATTTAAAATAAGCTAATTGTATAATATAAATTTAGTTATAATTAGCATATAGTCTAAATATGTATTATTATTTATTTAAAATAGTCTAATTGTATAACATAAATGAAAAAAAATACATGAACATTTTATAATTATTTGTATTTAATAATAATATTTATTAAATCAATATAATAAATATATAGTAATAATTTTATTATTAAATTAATATTGATTAACATATAATAAATAATTATGATATCAAAATCATATATTAATATAATCTCCCCTTTCCTTTATTAAATCATAAAATTTTCCCTTTTTATTTTATTTTAACTTCCAACTCCATTTAAATCATTAAAGGATATATTAATAAACCTTTAGCATAACCGCTTTTATTTAAATACAGTCCATATCTTTAAAATTCGCAATTGTCATAAAACCCCTCCAAAGTTAGCCGTTATAGAACCATATGCCAATTTTTGATTCCGACTCATTTTAACTGAACTTTTTCATGACCATATATGGTTATCAATCACTGGCCCTTTCTCCGGGTCATGTGCAAGCTAAGCAAAAAGTTTAATCATATCCTTATTTGGTTTACAGGTCTGCAATCGAAATTCCTAAGCTATCGTCAAGATCCCCATTGTATTGTCTGTGAACTGCATTATAAAATTCTTATGGGATTTTGAAATGAATTCAAGGATAAAGGCGATAACCTGCCAATTTTTATATGAAGATCTCCCTATCAGAAAAACGTTATCGAGAATTTGTAACCTTTTGGCGAATTATTTGGCGAGAATGTAATTAAGGAGAAAGACGCAGTGTATCTCACACTCACTCCACTGCTAGCGCCTCTGTAATATTCATCGCTTCGCTCCCTCACCTCGATGCTCAATAAATAATTATCTTAAGAACCTGGGATACGTCTTATTCTCCTGCAACAAAATGTGTGAACTTAATTCTCTCTTCATGGATGAATAAACTTCAATATAATAATATAATAATAATAATATGAAAGCAGAAACTAATATTCAGTGTAATTAGTTATAATCTGCATTTAAAAATTTAATATCAAATTCGTATAATATAAATTTGTATTAGAAGAAAATATTTAATAAATAATAACAAAATTTAAGTATGCTTAGTTACAAAATATATAATGTTTAAGAAAATTACTAATAAAAAAAATAACTGAAGGCAAATATTACTAAATTTGTATTTATAAATATACAAAATATATTAAATAGCATCCTTCTAAAAGCAAATTAACCCAATATTGACTATGTACATTCGTTAAAAAGACATTAAATAAATAATTTTATTACAAATAGTGAAATTTTAAAAAAAAAGAAAGAAAAGAAAAAAAAAAGGAGGAAAAAAAAGAAAAAATCAATCTTTCATTCGTCTTTATTTAATAAATAAAAATTAATATTAAGTATACTTGGATATAAAAATATAGCGTTCAAAAAATTAATAAAAAAGTATTGAAGAGACATATTAGCAAATCATTATTTATAAGTATACAAAATGCATTTAATAACATTCAACAGATTACTCATTATGCTGTAAAAAAAAAACGCATTTTTGCTTTATTTTGTTTGTAACGTAGTTTCTCAAAACTAGTGCAAAGTCGCCAAAACTGCTTGAACAACATGCTGGACACTGAATAACCAACAACCAATAAGATAGCGAGCTTCGGTTCGGAGCATGGAGGAATGAAGACTAATCTTTATAACACCATTGTTCGGAACGACGAACTCATTTGGAAAAAAAAATTATGCAGACGGGACCACGAAAAAAACGCGCATAAAAGAGAGCGCGTGTAAGTGAGAGATCACTGTATATCTGAAAGAATAATTGTTTTGCAAACTCTTTCTTATTTTAAAGTACGGAAAAGTATCATATCGCTCACCCGCAAGAAAAGTGGCACATCTCGCAAAAATTCATTTTGCGTTTTATTTCACTAATAGGTCTATTGGTGCGTCTTGCTACACAAACAGTTTCATAAGTGTAGTTATACGGAAAATCACTTTATTACGCTATATATCTATATGTGATCACAGAAGAAGGGTGGATTATGTGGGGAGGTAAAATTATTCAACCCACCAAACCTCATCCTACCTCTTCATTGTTAAGGGTTTTATGCTTTTATGCACATTTTCATTCCTGCATGCAGAGCTAAGTGCTATGATTTCATGTTACAGTAAAATCATGCAAATGTTCTTTTGCCTCTCCTGTAAAAATTACTTTTGTCGAGATGTGTCACTTTTCTTGCAGGCGAGCGATATATTGTATTATTTCTGAATTCAACATCCCTATTATTATGCACATACAAAACACATAACTATGAATTAGGTATCATAGGAAAGGGTTTTGAATCGGCTTTGACACAGTACTCTCACATTTTGTTAAAACACATTGTTTGATTAAAAATTGCAATTAATTAAAAAATAATGAAAAAACATATCGGCAAATAATCTTAAAGATTGCACTGTAAAGTTTTCGCAGGGGTCCACTGATATATATTTTTTTTAACTTTTACAAAAAGTATTTATTGTTTTTTAAAAGACGCCTGTCATTTAAGAATACTTTTTGCTACGAAAACAACATTTTCTAGGTTTTATCTCAAAACAAATGTTTCCGAAACCAGTTTAAAGAATAGATAGCTGAAAAATACTGTACAAAGCTTCAATACTTTATGTTTTATAAAAATTTAGATTATAAATCTAAGTACTAAAAAGCTTAAAAATGCATTTTTAGATAAATGGATTTAAAGTTAAGTACTCAGCTTTCAAAAAATAAGCAACTTAGACAACTACGGACAATAAAATACATCAAGATTTACATACTTTGATCAAATTACGAAATTTGCATACAGTCTCTATCATTTTATTCCAAAAATTCTACTAAGTTTTATAGTAGAGTGTTTTTAAACTAAAAATTGTAAAATTGTGATTTTTTTTTTCGAGATTATTTTTGTTCTAGTCACTCTTTGAAAGAATATTAAATATTCTGATCGAAACAATATTAAATGAAAATAATCTATCCTATTCAAGAGAAAGGTGTGGCGTTTTCCATTGCATTCATATTCCTTATTTTTGTTGTAGTCACTCTTTGAAAGAATATTAAATATTCTGATCGAAAAAATATTAAATGAAAATAATCTATGCTATTCAAGAGAAAGGTGTGACGTTTTCCATTGCATTCATATTCCTTTTTTAAGAAATATTTTCTAGATATAAATATATTTTCTTTTCTGGAGAAAAGGAGAAAACGCAAGAACAAATCTCTAAGTATCCGAGTCAAGCAAGGCTGTTGATAAGGAAGTAATTCATGATCTTCTTTTTATATGAAGCCCGCACGCAAAAAGAACATTCGTTCCCTATGTTTTTTTTTTTATCCAGTAAGAATGTCTCCGTCGTTTTTCAATGAGTTATGGCCAGATAATATACAAGTTGTTGCTCTTTGGATTGAATATATCATTCCTACTGAACGTGTTATCCCAGCGCGAAAAAATGGCATAAGTAGCATAGGAAATTTTATTTTATTTTAATGAAGGGGGAGGAATATCTTAAAGCAGCTTACTTTAAAAAGGTAAGGAAATAGATTTTTCTGGATTTAATGTAATGAATGACTTTTTAAAGAAAAATATTTCCCTCTGAAGATTTATAATTCCGATTATATTCACGTTTTTTTCTTTTCATTATTTATCACAAGTCGAAACTTTTCAATATTTAAATATCATTCTGAGAATGGTAAATGTCTTTATTATAAAACAAAATAAATCTCCCGGAAGCGTATAAATATGCATTTCGTCCGTCTTGCATATTTATAGAAATACGCTTCACATGCATTTATATAAACAGACCGGGGGAAAAGTAGCACCTGAATGCGACAAAACTGTAAAAGTACCGTGACTCAAATGCCACTCTTGCTGTTTACATTGCCATCAAGTGAAATAGAAAATGAGTCCCTGTGACATCGTCGAATTGCAAGTAACTTTTTTTAGTAGATTGGTGATTAAACATTGCAGATAATTAAAAATATAATTAAAGTTCTTCGATTTCATCTTCGTTAAAAGATACAACCTTGAAAAATCACCCCACTACTATACAAAGTCACTTGTTTAGCATTGTTGAAGTCGAAGATGCAGGGATTCAAGGCTCGAAGGTAAAAAAATAATGAAAGTTGAACTCTAATTCCAAGTGAATTTGTTTAGTAGTGTGATTCACCATGTGAATCGCAACTCAAAAATCTATCATGGTGGTTTCACAGTGAAGTCACGATCACCTGAGTGTCACAATCTGACGAGTTAAATTTATCATATTTTGATCACCGTTGTGTTATGACACTTTTAAACATTTGTAATGTCACACCGACTGGATGTTAAAAGAAAAACCTAAAATTTTCAAGTGCGACTTGTTTTATTTTGTAGTCGAGAGTACTGTGACTACTCCATGTCCGGATTTTTATTTGGAGAAAACCCCTGAAATCGGCTCCTTATAAAGTAATTCATAACTGTAAAAGTAATCGTAGGACTGTTGTAAAAATTTGCATTTAAGTGCCCACTTTAGTCACGGGAAGAAAGGAAAGCGCTAATGTTAAGTCTGTGGGTGCATTATTTTCAAATAACTCGCTTGCATTTTAATATTTTTGAATGATTTTTTTTGCATGGGATAGCTGAAGACGATCTACAACCGGGCTAGTTTTTACTTTTTCGAGTTTGGTTACAGTTTGTTTTATGAGGATAGTTTCAATTTCAGAACTGGTTCAAACCGGTTCCGAATGTGAAAGCAATTTCTTTTTTTAAATCTGAAACAAAAATCGAAAAAGTACAAACTAGTCGTAGATCATCCTCAGCTATCCGGTTCAAAAAAATCATTTAAAAATATTAAAATTCAAGCAAGATATTTGAAAATAACTCGCCCATAGACTTAGCATTAGCGTTAGAGTTTTTCTGCGTGACTAGTGTGGCCTCTTAAGCTAATTGAGTGGTGGTGACCAAGTGTATCCAACGTTTGTGTTCATGTTTATAGGAAGAAAGCCCCACAGGAAAATTCCTAAATATAAATTAATAGAAGGCATTTTTCCTAATAAATTGGGGTCTGCACTGTAAAAAAGGCAATTTTTTCTTAATCTACGAAAATATAATGTAACTACAAACGAAAATATAGTTTTTATAGCACATTAATTAGTTTTCTCAAACCGGAATTCGGTTTTTAGGATGCTGTCAATTCTCAAACATTTTCATTTCTAAACATTTTCAGGTGTGTAATTGAATTTATACATGCAAGAGTAACAAATAATATTAATATTGATTTTAATGTTGATGCTATTATCATATTCGTCTGTAAAATATGTTTGTTGAACATGAAAATGTTTACTTGAGAATTAATAGCATCCGAAAAACCTATATTCCATATTCTAGGTTGAGGAAACTGATTAATACACTATAAAACCATTTGGAGACGTTTCCGAAAAACAATGGCAGCAAAAGAAACTTTATAAATTCTTCTTTAAGTCTTGAAAATATGTCGATTTCTGAGGTTCGTAAAGATAAAGAACAATTTCGGAATCATGGGTAAGAAGTTATTGTACATTTTCGTTAATAGTTATATTACAGTTTCCTAAATTAAGAAACTCGGTCTTTTTTCCTTTTTTTTTTTTTTTTTTTTTTTTTTTTTTTTTTTTTAACAGTGTGTATTATTTTTCTACTATCATTTGTGGCAGAATTAGTAGAGGGTGTTTTTTTTTTATATGACATGTTTTTTTTTTTTTTCGTCTCAACATTTCCGATTATCTGAGGTATTGTTTTGTTGGTTTGGGGCTGTGCATATATAACGTTATCACTTTAGGGGGGAAGGGGGTTCTGGCACTTGATATCGAAAGGTATCGGTAGAGGGAGGGGATGTTTGTCTATTGATATCGTTTTCTTTTTATGCAACCAAACTTTTTTTTCTCTGTAACTTTTTCTTCACATCAAAAAGTTTATGAAAATACAAGGTCAATTAAAACAAGGCGAATTAAAACAAGGACAATTAAAACCTTTAAATGTTCATAAAATCATTTCATTCCAATGTATGGAATACCCCAACGTTCGGAATTCCTGTACTGCCATATGCGCATATAATTCACTGTTGGAGAAGCTAGGAGCAAAATATATTTGAAATGACATTTGCAGTACACACATTTTTGCACCAGTAAAGAAAGAGAAGGAATGTTGCCCACTGTTATGTTAATAAGTTCTGCTTTTACACTCCCCGGTCAGGAGCAAGTGCAAGAAGACAATATTACTGTTGAATGCATTATGTAAGAATTAACTATTATTAAATACTTTTAAATAGTAACTAATTCTTTTAGATGTTATGTGATATAAATTTATTTCATATATAATATTCGTGTTTTATTGACTTCTTCTCTTCATTTGAATCCGTAAAATATGCGACTAAAAAATATGTAACTACACTGGTGTCCAAAATTAAGGACCAGTCACAAAATGCTAATTTTTAAGTAAGCAAATACTCAAAAGGAAATAATATAATTCAAATAATTACTATCCCTACAGCACAGCTAGTCTATATAGCATCTCATTCATGTCACACATGGTCACAAATGTCACAGTCACTACGGTGAAACAAAAAATGGGAAATTCCACACGTTTCATTATGAGTCTCAAATGACCACTACATGTGACTCCACTGAGACGTCAATGTGACTGCTGCTTTGTGACGAGTCACTATGTGACTTTACAATGTAGTTGCATTGTGACTCTCATGGGACTGTCATTTTTAGACTCAATTTCAAAGTCATCATGAATGTTGCATTATGATAAGTCACCAAATATCACATTGTAGTCACATGGCGACTTTTCACAAAAGAGCACAATGGTGACTTCACAGTAGTCTCTCTGTCACGTGAAAGTCATCATGTGTCTTTAATGTGACGTTATTTGTAACTTATCATAATGCAACGTTCACGATGACTTTGAAATTGAGTCCGCAGATGACAGTCACATGAGAGACACAATGTAACCACATTGTAAAGTCACATAGTGACTCGTTACAAAGCAGTTGTCACAGTGACGTGTTAGTAAAGTCACATATAGTGATCATTTGAGACTCATAATGAGATGTATGGAATTTCCCATTTTTTGCTTCATCGTAGTGACTGTGACACTTGTGACCATGTGTGACATGAATGAGATGTTATATGGACTAGCTGTACTGTAGAGATAGTAATTATTCGAATTATATTATTTCCTTTTGAGTATTCGCGTACTTGAAAATTAGCATTTTGTGATTGGTCCGTAATTTTGGACACCAGTGTACATCTGTATATCACTGCAAAAGTATAAAAGAAAGAAAAATAATGTAAAAATAGAAATATTTTTTAGACATTGATAACGATATCATCAGGAAGGGGGAGGGGTGGGGTTCGAGGAATGATATCGTAAGGGGGAGCGGGGGTCCAAAATTAGCAAAATGCTGATAACGTTATATATGCACAGCCCCTTTGGTTACGTACAACGAAAATTATATACATGGAGCAATCTGAAATCAAAACACACAACATGATTTAATTCAAAAGATATGGGGCCGTATACGTAAAATTTTTAGATTGTCGTTTACAATCATTAAAAATTGACGATTTTTAGAAAAGAATTGACTATGCATACAGAAATAATACCTATTACAAGTACATGTTATGTTAGTATTATTTTGTTTTCTGCAGTATGTTTAAAAATTATAGTATTAGAGCTTCAGTCTTTTAATGGATTACACTTATAACGCAGGATTTTAGGCCGAGATCTCCTCGATTTTAAAGTTAAATTTAATAAAAGAAATCGAAAAGAAAGTTAATAAAACTGAATATTAATGTACAAATACATCAGTTTTAAATAAAATTTTATTAATGATAGTCGCAGATTTTAGTAATAGATAACACTGTTGTTATCTTAAGGGGATTACAACAGATGCGAAGATTTGTGAAAGGCAGTGGATATTGAAGTCTGTTTTTCTCGGTAACCACTGAAGTTATTTCAATATTTGTTTATTTTTTCATGTAATTATCTTTCTTTCAATCGTTTTGTATTCTGGAAAATCAATTCTTTTTTAGTATTGCTAATTTAACATAAAACACCAGAATTTTTTTCTCTAAATCGCATGACTTTTGCTTTTTTTTTTTTTTTTTTTTGCTTGCTGAACGGTCAACGTGTAATTTAGCTATTATCAAAACTAATTTTTAAAATTTTTAAATCGTACCAGTAGTTCCCCAGAAAAATGTTCATTTTCAGCTGTCTTCGATAAAAGTTTGTAAGTGTTGGTTTTCCCTTAAGATTTTTCACGGTAAATTGATATTGATTTAATATTTGAATATATTCCGCAGTAGCAGTATCCTCGTTTTTCACACAGTCGAAAATAAGAATAAAATACTCTTTAACTCTGAACACAGAAAGACGCAATGCTTCCATTGATAAGAATAACGTGCGTAATATCAGCAATTTTTATTCATGAAAGGGAAACAAATTACAATGATTGTTTGAAGGATATGCACTTTACTCTTTTGCACTTTTATTTTCAGATTAAACTAATGTTAACGTTTGACATCACAAACATAAAATGACTTAATTTTGGAGAATAAACCAAGCTATGAAACAATTAAAGAGGCTAAATGCCAAAATTCATCGTTGAAATTGAGTGACCTTTTTAAGTATTTTCAGGTTAGGGTAAGATTAAGTTGCACATCAAAAAGATAAAGTGACTCAGTTTCGACGGATAAACCAAGCTATGAAACAATTCAAATAGACCAAATGCCAAAATCCGTCGTTGATATTGAGTCTTTTTTAGAAAGAAAACAGGCATTTCCATACAGGAATTTGAAGCATTTTAATAATGACTGCGCGAAAATGATTCAAACCCTTAAGTCTCAGAACTCTTACTATGATAAGGAAAATAAAACGACTCTTTTTTTTTTTCGACGACTTTTTCTTCAAATGTTGGCAAAATGATTTCATTACATTTTATAAAAATCTCAAGCGATATTACAAATTACATTATTTTAACATCCTTTATGTTTCACCTGTTAAAATGTTTAATATTTATTCAGTTTATAACTCTGTAAGTTTTTGTCGTCAAATCGAAATATTTAAAAATATTAACTTACGCTCCTAATCCAAAAAATACGAAAGGCTTCCGTGGTGAAATGGATGTTACGTTTAGCAGAAAATCTGCATTTTTTTTCATCATACCAAATATTTATTGACAATACAGAAAAATAACCCCATTTGGAATTATTTTAGATTCCACGTGTGCTTAAATTAAAGTACGTAAAGTAAAATAAATAAATAAATAAATTTAAATTGCAATTACTCTGTCATGATAGCAGAAATAAGTTGTTGAAAGTTTTGGACAAATTATTTGCTAAAGTTGCTAAAATGTTTGCATGTTGTAACGGAAACTAAATTTTATGTCACTTGAAAACAAAACTTTTTCTTACGAAATATGAAAAAGTCTCCAGTAATCAATAAATTAAGCTAGATTTTAAACAAAAATTTTATAAAGTACAAAAGTGTGCACCAGCAAATTTTCTAAGAGTTAAATATTAAAAATTGAAATTTTCCAAAAAGGAAGAGCATATTTAAAAAAGCCCTTTTTTAACGACAAAGTATAAAGGCAATTTTTTACATAGTTTCCACTAATATTTCTCCATTATTATTGTTTTCGCTGTTATAATCACATTAGTACTTATGTCTCATTTCTTTGCTCAGAAAAACTGAAAGTAAAGTTGTGTCTCGTATTGAAGTGACAAAAAATTGATTTTTCTACTTTTTTCAATTTTTAAAAATTCGAAATTTAAAAGAAGGTATATTCTTAGCGAGCTTCTGAATTCTAAAAGTTTATTTCATGATAAATAAGAATTTTCTAAATCGACTTTTTTGAGTGTTTTTCGGTCTCAACCTTATAAAATTTGGTTTATAGAACTGTTTGAAATACACATACACATTAATTTTAGAAATAACGTACACTGCAATTTTAAGTAGATTTCATATGAAACACTACCTATTGCGATCTCTCCTATGTTGGAATTTCTGAAAAATGTTTGCAGATCTACATCGATCATGAACCCTAGAACCCAAAATCACCCTCAGTAAAAAACTTTATATATTTATCTATCTATATATATATATATATATATATATATATATATATATACAGGGGTGGGAAAAAGCATCATTTTATTCGCCACTAGCGAGTGAATTTTCTGACAGGGCGAGTGACTTTTTAGGCAGTCTTTGAAAACTGCAAACTATAGGGGTATGCCGAAAACGTTTTTTCTATTTAATAGTTAGCTATATTTTTCAACTTTCCTAATTACTGCGATGTAAACATGGTACGCAGTTCTACTTTATATTAAACTTTCATCTCTTGTTTATATTTCTTAATTTTATAGGAAAAAGATATATGAAAATGCATTATAGTAATAGTAACCAACTATTTTTGAGTTGCGTAATTTTGTCATACAAATTTTCAACTGTATGTTGCATTTTACTGGCTGGTGAAATAAATCCTTGGCTGGTAAGATTTTCTAGAAATTCCCCACCCCTGTATATATATGTATATATATATAGAATGTTCATCTTTAGAATTTTACCATTTGTTTATATATTTGTGATTTCATCTTTATTATATATATATATATGTATATATCACTTTTTTATGGACAAGATAACTTCTGTAATTCTGCACAAATATCTTCCAAACTGATACATAAAATCAAGGGATAGAAAATCTCGGTGAAGTTCGTTAATGGGCAAAATCTGACCAAGGGGGTGGAAATAGGGAGGGGTTTGTGAAAACCGAAAAAATCCCATAACTTCTTAATTTTTGTACATATCAAATCAGTTTAAAGTTATTACTTCTAGGAAAAGGGCTAAAAATTTATATATCATAGATTTTTGATAAAATTAAAAATGGGCTCAAGGGGCGCAAAAATAGGGTTTTAGAGAGAAAATAATTCATAATTTCGTCAATTCTTAAGGTATAAAATTCATTTAAACTTATTATAAATCTTCTTAATATTATCCACAAATTTTATATTGATAAGTTTTTGATATGACCAACTCTTACTGCAAAAATAAATTAAAAACGAAAAAAATGGGGGGGGGGGGGGGAATTGAAGAAGAGAAAAATTCATCAACTTCGTCAATTCACAAGTCATTCAATCCGCTTAAATTTATTATACATCTTATCAATATTATCTACAACTTTCATATTGACAAGATCAACTCTTACAGCAAAAAAAATCAAACGAAAAATAGGGGTTGACGAAAAAATTATCGTATTAAGGATGTACTCAAATCCAAACGGCTTGTTTTCTGACTTATTTTTAAATTCATTTTCGCATCCAATTACCAGGTTCTCTTATTTAGAAACTATATAATGTGTTGTATCGGCCGATTTTTTGATAAAGGCAGAATATATTTTTTTAAAAAATATATTCTGCCTTTATCAAAAAATGTCAAAATGGGCATTTCGAACCGAATTTCCCAAAGCGATAGTGAAAAAAAACGAAAAAAATCCCTGTCGGATCGGTCTACAGGCACAGGTAGGTTTCGGAGTTAAGTGCTAATTTCAGCAACAAAAACAAAATCATGATTAGAGATAATCCCACTTGCAAAAATGTATTTAAAAATGAGTCTGAAAATGACCAGTTTGGATTTGAATACACCCTCAATACGATGATTTTTTTTCTTCAACCCATATGTATTTTTAATTTGTTTTTGCTGTAAGAATTGGTCCTATCAGAAACTTGTCAATATAAAAGTTTTAGATAATATTAAGAAGATATAAAATAAATTCATACGGTTTTGATATCTTGTGAATTGACGAAGTTATAGATTTTTTTCTTCTTCAATCCTCCCCCCCCCCCCACTTTTTGTTTTCGTTTTTACTTTTTTTTTGCGGTACGAATTAGTCCTATCAAAAACTTGTCAGTATAAAAGTTGTAGGTAATATTAAGAAGATTTATAATAAATTTAATTGGATTTGATATCTTGAGAATTGACTAAGTTACGAATTTTTTTCTCCCTAAAACCCTGTCTTTTGCGCCCCTTGAGCCCATTTTTAATTTTATCAAAAATCTGTGATACATAAATTTTTGGCGCTATTTTTAGAAGTAATAAAAACTTTAAACTGATTTGATATGTGCAAAACTTAAGAAGTTGTGGGTTTTTTTCGGTTTTCTCAAAACCCCTCCCTATTTCCATCCCCTTGGTCCGATTTTGCCCATTAACGAACTTGACCGAGATTTTATGTCCCTTGATTTTATGTATCAGTTTGGAAGAGATTTGTGTAGAATTACGGAAGTTATCGTGTCCATAAAAAAGGTGATATATATAGATAGACAGATAGATAGATAGATAGATAGATAAAGTTTTTTACTGAGGGTGGTTTTGGGTTCTAGGGATCATGATCGGTGTAGATCTGCAAAATTTTTTCAGAAATTCCAACATAGGGGAGAACGTAATAGGTAGTATGTCATACGAAATCTACCTAAAAATGATCGTACTGTGAAAATAATTATAAATCAAGTTCTAATTAATTGAACGAAAAATAAAAACACAGGTCGCTTATAAATCTCTTCAAAAAATCCCGTCAGCAAGTTTCATGTTTTTATTTTAAAAAATGAGTCTGAAAATGTGTCAGAAAATTTCGAGTTGTTGAGCGTGGAAAAAAAAAAAAAAAAAAATATATATATATATATATATATATATATATATATATCTTTTTTTTTTTACCGCCAAAATATTATTCTGTTAAGCTCTTACAGAAAAATGAAATTAAAAATTCGTCAAAAGCGGCCAGATAAAATTGTTAAACTGGGTTTATCTCTAATCTTGATTTAGTTTTTGTTGGTGAAATTATTACTTAACTTTGAAATCTACTTCCGCCTGTAGGCCGAGCCAGCAGGGATTTTTTAAGTTTTAAGCGACTCTTTCATGATTTTTCACCCGTTTTACCCGCTTTAAAGTTAGTTTTTTTTTTTTTTTTTTTTTTTTTTGTAAAATCTGTGCTTCATTAGCATCTGATACCAAGGGGTAACATTCGTGCCAATATCGAATTCCTAAGTGATAAAACAATACCTGAATTTGGATTCTATAATACAGGGTGTAACGTAAGTAACGCCTTTTTATTTTTACAAGGCGATACGTCGTTAGCTTTGTACTGCATCCGAACATGTACGAAAAGTTCGTACTCATAACTGAAGCATTATCTCATTCTGCCACTATTGTAATAAAGGTTTATTCATAAATATACATTCCTAAATGACATCGCTTAACCCTTACCGGCGCGGAGTAATCCTGTTTATAAAGTGATGAAATAATGAACTGACACCAGAATTTATAAAGGAAGTTATTAGAAAATACAAACTTGCTTATTTTCACGTACGGTATAAAAGGGAAATTTTAATTAAATATTCTTGGTGCCGTTTGTCAGTTTTGGAATTAAAATTGTCTTTTTTTAAGGACACCGCCCTCGAAAGGGTTAATCCGCATCTGATGAAACACCTCATATCGGGATTATTTAAGTACGTTTTCAATTTTTGTTTCAAGTTGCACTACATTTATGTTTAATTTTGTCTGTTTTTTTTTAATTAAGCAATTTGTAATTTTAATTTTCTGTAACCAGTTAAACTTATTTTATAACGATAAGAAAAGACTAAAATTGATGCATATATGGTTTGACATTTTTTATTTTCCCGCGATTTAGAGAGTGTAAAATAACATAATATAATTAGTATTTCACTGTTGGGCAAAGAAACAAAATGGAGAAAAAAAAACCGTTTGCAATTTGACATTTATCGAAATTAATAAAAAAAATTCCCTGTTACCTGTATTTATGCTTCGGCTTGGCTTTTTTATAAATCAGTTAATTTCTAATCTTCCTTTTCCGTAACTTGCCATTTTTGTAAAAATTCTCCTATCGCAACTTTAAAAAAAAATGTTCATATATGGTTCAGTATTTGATATTTTCGTGCTATTTAAAAAAAAGTTATCAATGATTGAGTCTCGTGAAAAGAAACATATAAATCTTTTGCGAAGATATGCGAAGGAAACATTTACCGGAATTAAAAGCAAAATATTACATTCATTTTTGTAAATGAATCCTTAGAAATCAGTAAATTGAGTTACATTTTTGAGACAAACATGTATCTGGAAGAGCAGTTTTTGCCGTGTTACGTGCTGTAAAGAATGAAATTCTGCGATATTTTGAAATGAAGTTGTGAGATGTTAAATGAAATACCTGGTGTAAAAATACAGAAAAAATCCCTTAAAAATTAATTTTAAAAAATCAAAATTGAATTTTGAAAATCTCTTTCAGTGATTCCCGGGTACACTTTGAAGTAACCTCTATGCTCAATGTACTAGCGACATTATCCGTCCACAGCGGAACGCATATACAGATATAAAGATAGACTCACAAAGTTTTTGTTTTATTAAAATAGATGTCGAACATCATAGGAAATGAAGTTAGACATTTTCTTGCATTATTTGCAATTTGAGGACAGGAATAGCGACTTTTTGTATTAAGCTTAACGCTATTTCTACCGACGTCAAATGATACCTTTTAAAGTTTTGATTTGTGTTTCTTTTACTTGAAATTTTTTAAGCTAATAACTATAAAAATAAGTCTTCAGTGTAAAGGATTTTAGATTGTTTTAATCTAAAAATTTCAAATAAAATAACCCTAAACCGAAATCTTTAAAAAGGTATCATTTGACGCCTGTAAAAATAGTATTAAGCACTAAAACTGGTGCTTAATACTATTTTCACTAATATTTTTACCAGTGTAATATTTCAGTGTATTAACTTTGATAAATGTATGAATTTAAAGAATAATTGCAATTTTATATGTTGATATGAAACTAAGTAAGTGTGTAATAGCATATTTTTTTTTTTTTCAGCATTCTCTTTGCCGATATTGTCGGTTTCACCGTTTTAGCATCTCAATGCACAGCTCAAGAATTAGTTCGGTTATTAAACGAGCTATTTGGACGATTTGACCAGCTTGCCAATGTAAGTGAATTTTTAATAACATTTTTTATCCTATAAAAAAAAAATATGCTTTTACTTTATAATAAATAATAATTGAAAATACTAATAAGCATTACGTTATCAAAAATTCGTGGCACTTTGCCATGAAAAGAAAAACGAACATAAACTTCATGCATTAAAATTAATAAGTAAAAAAGAAAAGATTTTTTTTCTTCTTAAAATCGTTGAGCTTTCGATGGAAAATATTCATCATATTCTCAAATGCACTAAGCAAACTTATTTTTATCTTTTCCAGTAATCTTAGCATCAAAGCATATAAAAAAGTTATCTTTTCTTAAAAATGGAATTAAAAGACGTTGAAAAACAGATTTTTTTCTCTATGTAAAAAATAAATTTAGCCGAATAAAGAAATAAGATGTATCATTTGAATGTAAACACTTTCGCATTTATTACAAATGATTTCTTTTTTCTAGAGAAAACAATACTTTTTTAAAATACTTTTTTTCTTGTTTTCTTCTCTAATTCAATTATTTAATTATCGTTTTCTTTTAATGTATTGTTTTGGTGTTTTCTTAATTTCACATTTTTTTTTTTATTTTATCTATTAACATTTAAATATCCAGCACTGCATTTATGCAATTCCATTTTGTAATTTGAAATATCGCACTCGCTACTGCATACATTTAGTGTTTTTAATGATTTTCTCCACGCGTGTGCGTTTCTTTTCCTTGTTGCAGCGGTGTTCAAAATACTTCTTTTCTTTTCATATTCATTTTGTAAATAAAAACATGTAGTAACATAAATATGAATACTATAATTACAGGGCATTTCTGATATTTTTCAATATAAAAAGCAAAGCAACAGAACATATCAAACAAAGAATATTTGCCACTAATTTAGGGCGGAATCCATTTATTCGGCTATAAAACAGCCTGTCTCGTTCTAAGCCGAACCTGGATTTTAGTTCATTATTTTAACAATAACAAATGTATTGAAACAATCTATTTACTTTGCTTTGTGTGAAATATGATGAAATTCCGACATCCTGGAAGTACACTTAAATTCGGTCAGCTAATCAGCTCAGATTTTCATTCAGATCTTTTTTAGTTATGAAGATATTTTATCAAAAATTTCAACAGACTTCCTTTGTTTTACTTAAAATATAGAAACATCGTGAGAAGGGCTGCTTGACTCCATCCGCATCCGAACAACACTGATCTAAATGTTCCATACTTCAGAATGTTTTTTCACAGAAAGAAATGTTAGTCTCCCAGAAATATCGTTCCGAAATCACATTATTTTTACAGTTATTAAAAGAAATCTTATTTCTTTTTGAAATGAGAACCCTCCTATTATTGACTGAATAAGCAGATTGAGTCTTTATCCCTTGAACATTTTTCCATCTTGACTTACACTGTTATCCTTAGATTTTATTGCAAGTGTTCGTGGATACCCTGTACACACATGTTTTCATTAAACAAAATAAAATAGATGAATTAAAACTAATGCTCGTGGTAGAAGCATGTCGTTAAAAATGGTAAAATTATGCCGTAGGTAAAATGTGTTAAGTAAAAATTAGCAAAAAATCCATTTTTTAAATTAAATATTATCCTTTTTTTTAACCTGACCTAAAAACTTTAGATGAAAATAAGGTGTTAAAAAAATGCACTTATTTTTCCTTATAATTAGAAAATATGTTTTTGAGTGTTTTAACGCATAAGTTGCAAAGTAAAATACCGAACTTGTTTTACGTGTTAATACAGAAAAGTTTGCCCAAGCGATGACTGAAAACAAACGTAGCTCATTCATTAAAAGTTATAATTGTTAATCAAAGATAGTATTTATCGTGACAAAGCAAAAGTCACAGGGTTGCTTGAACAAAGTGCCTACCGAGACGAGACATAAGCTCACTTCCTATGTGTGGGTTTCCGTCACTTACTTTGTTCATTAATGAAAAGATGAAAACAGTACTAATAAAATAAAGATCCGTATATATATATATATATATATATATATACAGTGTGCCCGCTAAAGTCCGTTCTCATCAAAATAATTTGTGAACGGCAAAAGCTATAGTCCTAAAAGTGGGGGTCTAGGTATAGTAAAGTTGCCATACGCTACACTCTCAGAAATGGATACTCAGATTTCACGAAATTTTCTTCATTTTTGACGAAACCATTTCCTGGGATATGCTCCGAGCGAATATTTCGTCATATTGAGAAAATTACTTTCTTCGCTTGTTTGAGGATAACAATTTCGTCAAAAGTGCTTATTTGAAAAATGCAATCAGAGGGCTGGTGGTGCCACCTATTGAACAGTTTGGAAGCTCTTGTATCGACAGGAGAAAAAATAATAGCTTCAGTCTTCGGGTTGATTCGAACTCACGACCTCCTGTGTGGGAGACGGTCACTCTAGCTAGTACGCTATTGAGTCCTCGAACAGATACGATTTTTCATGCATGTAATGGATTCTACTGTATATTTATATTTTTATAAGGTTGGTTGTAATTTTATCGATGGTGTTATACTTATAATTCTTGCAAGTTTTAATTAGTAAGACTAATTTATTATTATTATTTCCTATGGTTAATATGAATAATTATAATATGAATAATTATAATATGGCTTGATTAATATAATTTATTAGGAAATTTTTCTTTGCTCGATGAATGATTAAAATATGGTCTGGTTAATTTGTTGCTCAGAAATAACGAATTTTAAAGTACATATGGGGGAGATTTTATCAATTTGAGTAGTTTACAGAACTGTTTACAGAAGAGAAGGAAGAGGGATCAATTATGCATATTTAATTTGATAGTTATATGAATATATTTCTTAAATGAAAAAGAGATCTTGGAATTTTGAAACTTTATTGACCAAATTTTCTTTTTGAACGATTTTGTAAAACACAGGAAATTTATTCTTTTCGAATTAAACCATAGCGAGCAAAGTAAAATAATAATAATAATCATAATAATAATAATAATAATAATATAAATAATAATAAACATTCTTAAAAACTTTAACAGCTAAAAAAATAACTAATGCAGAAACAATAACTACCTGTGTTTCAGCATTTTCTGAAAAGCGCTAAAAAGTGCAAATTTTTACATAAATTATGACAGGAATAACACAAATTTTTTAAATAAATTATGGCAGGAATAACATAAACAAGCAAATATCTGCTTGCTAAAGTCGCAGGATTTGAGGAGGTACGGTTTCCTTAAAATGCATTGAGTCTGGCCGTGAGTGAAGAAACACCTTCGTCAAATATTTGAGAGTTTACGTGTCGTTAAAAGTCACGTGATTTTGATACGAAATGATTGTCAAAAACAACGAAATATAGCTCGAGGACTGCTGAATCGTCAAAATTGAGAGTTTTATTTCTGAGTGTGTACTGAAAGAAACCGCCTACGGCACCACCTGGTGGAAAACTGCGGAGTTAGCATTCCTGTTTTGAAAACGGAAAGAGATGGGGAAAAAACGTGTTTTACAAAGTTGTTGAGCATCATCGATTTAGTGCGAAAAGATACCATGTGGACATTCCCAGAATAGAACTGTTAAAACGCACATTTGTTTTTTCGTGATTTCCTATACTATGACGTCACGAAACTTGAGTGAAGGAGAAATGATTATCTTTCGAACAAATGTGCATCCAAATCTGCATTGCAGCTGACGGTAAGAAGTTTGAACATCTCAAATAAAGGTATATTGTTATAACTAGTTGCTTTTTCCTTCTAAGATCGTTTTGTTCTGTCACAGTGTAGTAAATCACGAAAAGACAAATGCATGTTTTAACCGCTCTATTCTTCGCATTAATATGTACAATCACTGGTGCAGCGAAGGGGGGGTGGGGGTTAAAACCTCTCCCAGAGCTAAAATAATTAGTATGATTGCCGCTTATATGAATCACTAGTTGAGCAAATTAGTCGCTTTAATGAATCAAAATTAAAGTTAATATTAAAACGTTTTGGCTTATTGAGAAAACGCGGCATTGTTGAATAAAATTCTACTTAGGGGTGATTCTGTTCCGAAGTTTACGAAAATTTAAGAAAATCGGTCATTAATTCGAAAATTCGGACGTAAAATAATCGCGAATTTCGTCAAAAGATAGCGCGAAAAACGCAAATTTCGTCAAAGAATCGCAAAAAAAACGTAAGTTTCGTCCAAGAATCGCAAAAAAAACGCAAATTTCGTCAAAGAAACGCGAAAAAAAACGCAAATTTTGTCCAAGAATTGTGAATAAACCACAAATTTTGTCGAAAGATCGCGAAAAGAAACACAAATTTTGTAAAATAATCGCGAAAACCGCAAATTTTGTCAAAAGATCACGAAAAGAACCCGCAAAATTCGTCAAAAGATAGCGAAAACCCCCGCAAATTTCGTCAAAAGATCGCGAAAAAACCCACAAATTTCTTCAAAAGATCGCGAAAATAACACAAATTTCGTCAAAAGATCGCGTAAAAAACACAAATTTTGTCAAAGGATCGCGAACAAACCGCAAATTTCGTCAAGGGATCACGAAAAAACGCAAATTTCGTTAAGAGATCGCGAAAAAACGCGAATTTCGTCAAAAGGCTGCGGAAAAAATGCATAGTTAGTGTCGGGAGTGGATTTCGCCCTTGCCCCTTTCCCCCTCTGTCATAACTTTTCAGAAAATATGCTGTGAATTTCAGATTTTTTTTTTTTTTTACTCAGAATCATCCCTGATTCTATTCAACGAAAGTGATGCATGTAAACAACGAATATTGTATTTAAAACTCTGAAAACACATATTACATGCATCAGTTTTTTGAAAACTAGTCATTTGTTTTGAAAAAGGGCAGCTCAGCTGTTACATTTTCGAGACGTCTTTAAGTTAAAAGAGTGGTCATTTCCTGCCGCACAGAAACTTTGAGTTTGAGAATTACACACTGGACAACAGTTTTTCAATTAGATTTCTGTCTATGTTCTATGTTCGAAACGATAATGGAGCATTTGGAATTTAAATTTTTTGAGAAAAACGTGAAACACATGCTCTCTGGATTTCTCAAAGTTTCAAACGCCCTTTGCTGCATTTCGCTCTCAGTTATCTCTAAGACCAAGTTATGTGCATAAAAACTTTGAAAAAGTAAGAAATACAAAAGCAGTAAGTACTATAAAGATATTAACACAAAAGCTGATTTTGATTGTGATTTTACAGATTATTGCAATGAATGTGTCTTTTGAACCATTTGTTTCAGGGTTGGCACATAAATTTAAAGATTGTAGATTATTAGTTGGTAATGTAACTTGAAATTTTTCCCAAGAAGTCTTGCTCTTGGGAAGATACTGTAGGAAAGAATCGCGTTCCCTCGTAGGAAATAATCATTGATTGCAATTGCAATGACGTATAGATACATGACTGTGAGCAGGATTTTCAAAAGACAGACATTAAATGTGATAATAAAAATTATTATCTATATCTTACACACAAACTTAATCCATTTATCCAGCGAAAAAAGTAAGGTACTAGCAAAACATGCGGCTTTGCTCGCATAGTAATTGAAATATGCCTAAATAATGATATTTGTGGGCCTATTTTTATTACACGAAATTATGCTGCTATAATTCAGAAGTTACTAACTGAGCCACAGTTCGACTAAACTTCATTATTACACAACATTAGGCGCTTTCGCTCACTAGGAGCATTCGAGAATGCTTTCGCTCATTTTAGCCTTTTAAATGTTGCATATTTTAGAAACTGTTCTTAGAGAGCATTTACATCTTATAAATATCTACCATGCCAAATTTTAACTTTCTCTCTTTAACAAATCCATCGAAATCGAAATTCAGATAGTTTTTTGCTCATTTCACTCTTTTAAATTTTGATTTTCTTAAAAACTATTCTTACAGAGCATTTACATCTTATAGGTAACTACCATGCCAAATTTATAATTTCTAGCCTCTTCAGTATCGCAAAAATCGCAATTTTAGAGCATTTTTTGCTAATGCAGCCCCCTTGTGGTAGTGACACCGACATAAAATATAGACTATGTTTAAGCCATCAATTTGCAACCAATTGCCCAATCTGCTACCATCAATTGGCAAATCATTACGTTTGAAATCGGTTTGGTATTACCTGAGATTTCATAGAAATCGTAATTTAGCATATTTTTAGAACGCTTCTTGCTCATTTCACCCTTTTAAATTTGGAATTTTAGAAACTGGCCGTAAAGATCGTTTACATAATATTCGTACCTACCACGCCAAATTTCAAGTTTCTATTTTTAACAATTCCATAGAAATCGTAATTTAGAAAGTTTTTAGAGCTCTTTTCGCGCATTTTTAAACCTTTTTAAATTTTGATTTTTTTACAAACAGTTCTTAGAGAGCATTTACATCTTATAAGTAACTACCATGCCAAATTTCAAGTTTTTACGACCTTCAGTAACACAAATATCGCATTTTTAGAACGTCATTTGCTTCTGCTCTTCTGCACTGCCTTGGGGGTAGTGCCACCGGCATAAAATATAACCTATGTTGAAACAAAGACTATCACCATCAATTTACCACCATTACTTTTGATATTGGTTCGATAGTTCCAGAAATTACTCCACACAAACTAACAAACAAACCTTGCTTCTTTATCATATAAGTATAGATAAAACTTCAAGTGGAACCCAGATATTTTTTTAGATCTCTGTAACGGTAATGAAGATATTTTAACGAAATTTTCCATAAATTTACATTGCTTTCCCTTTAGCGAAATTCGATGTCGCTTAAAGTGCTGGTAGTGCACAGTAATTCAGTCAACTATACCTTGTTTAATATGTTAACTACATTCCAAAATATAGAATATCTACTTCAGCACTGTTTGAACGTGGGTAATTATAAATTCCGCCAATTCTCGCGATATTACTACATTGACACAAAGCAAGGTAAGTCTATTGAAAATTTTGCTGAAATTGCTTCATTATTAACCCTTTCAGGGCAAAGCATTTTCATTCCTAACATGTTAAATGAATGACACCGGAATTTACAAACAAATTTACTTTTAAATAAGATAGAGTTACATTTCACATATAATAAACATAAAAATTTTTCATTAAAATTCTGGTGCCATTTTGATGTTTGAGAATTAAAATTATGTAATTTAATAAACATACCACCGTCCCTCAAAGGGTTAACAAGAATTCTGAATTGTCTTGGAGTGACAAAGAATATTTGTTGTACTGCGTTATTCCATATTTTAAAATTTGTCTATGATTTTTTAAACACTTATAAATCTAACATAGTTTTGTGTTATTTCAGTGATGCATTTTAAATTTTGTAACTCTAATAGTGTAAACGCTGTTTAAATGAATCATAACCAGCGTATCTGCTGATTCTAATATCCGAGAAAAAAAGCGTTATTTCATACATCAAATAGACTGATTCGATTATCCAGTGATTCAATAAACCGGCGACCAACTTTATCAACAACTCAACCCCTCCCCCCCCCCCCCCCCCCCTAGAGCCGAATTCTGGATGCGCCACTGGTACAATGTTTCTTTATTTACTAAATTAATGATGTTCTACAACTTTCTAACTCACTTTTTTTCCCTATCTCTTTCCGTTTTCAAGATAGGAATGCTAACTCCGCATTTTTCCACCAGGTGCTGCCGTAGGCTGTTTCATTCAGTAGCGCATGGCAACTTTATTATACCTAGACCCTAATTTTATGACTATAGCGCTTGCCATTCAGAAATTATTGGGATGACAACGGACTTTAACGGGCACACTGTATATATGTGTATATATATATATATATATATATATATCCGTATTTTTTAAGGGTTGCCACTAATCGCATCGCGATTTCCCCCCCCCCCCCCTGAGGGCAAGTTGGAAGGAGGGGCTCAAGATGTGCATAACATGAATAAGGGGTTTTACTTTGCATTTTACCATTACGATTGTTATTTAGAAATATTATATTTAAAAATTAATTTTTTAAGTCAATATAAAAATTATTTGAAAATTTAATAGCATATGATAAATTTTAAAAAGCTACCAAAAATTTTGTACACACTGGTACATTGTAATATAATTTATTTTTCTAATTATGTATGCATATAGATACAAAATAAACCAACTTCAGCAGCAACTATTTGCAACTCTTGAATTTACATAATTTTTTTTTTAGGTACGGAAGTGTAAATTTCGAAAAGAGAATTGTGTGAGATTTTGCAAAATTATGTAACTGGACATGAATCATTCCCTGTGAATTCTAAAAATATCCTGATAGACTATGTATAACACAAATATAACCTTCAACATTGCTCATCTGTTATGCTAAACCAGATTAAGCGGCTGATCCATTCATTTATAATTGACAGTAATCGAAGATGGAAAAACTGCCATCGCTTAAAAAACGTTTTTTGAAATAAAATAAGAGATGGTCAGATTCGAATATTGACTACCCGAAAAAAGTTGGACAATCAATTTTTTTTTTTTTTTTTAAGTGAACCGAAATCAAAAGACAAAAGGTGCATTCGCTATTCCCGGAACACAAATGAATTAATATGTACCACGTGTTTAAAACTGAGACAGTCTGGACGAAAGGGTGCTGCGGGTGTGTTAAAGAAAATATCTGAAAGCCCAAAAAGAGCAACGATATTTAAAAAGAAACGGTTCAAAAAACACGATGCCCGTCACATAAAAAAGGGCTGTAATGAAGAAAATCAAAATCCAAACCCGTCATCTACTCCTTACTCTAGACCCATAAAGTTTAAGTTCATCATGGAAACTGATCAGTCAATAAGAGAAGAATTTGAAATTGTCAGAAATTAAATCTTTACAGTTCTTCCATTAACTATAGTAGGATTCAATGTTCAGACATACGACATAGAGCACAAATTTGAAGACACAGTGGTAGATATCACAATGTGCAGCATTCTATTTTGAAATAAAGCGACTTAGAATGTAATATCTGTAATAGAAAATCAAGGGTGAAGAATAACTTAAAAATAAATTCGATGATATACGAATAATACTCACAAGTTTTCTTGGGGATTATCGGCCCTACATGAACAATTAAGATTTATGGAATACCTCTTACATTACTGGTTATAGATTTGATGTAAATAAATAGCAGTTCCGAAAACCTGAAGAAAATTAAAGTATCGCAGAAAGAAAAAATATAGTTGAAAGATTTAGATCTGAAAGAGAATGATCATTAAAAGCCCCAAAACAAGGACAAGATAATAGTAATGTAGGAAATGGAAAAAGGAGATTTTTTAAGGATGCTGTAAGGATGTGGCCGGTTAACATAACAGGTGTTCATAAGCTCTTATTTAGCGATTTTATATAATTTTACATGACATGTGCATAAGAGATAAATGTATCTGCCTTTAAGCATTACTAATCATGATATTAAAATCTCATTAAAATTATAGAGCGGCTGAAATTTAACCTGAAGTTTTTACATTTATACGGTCTCCGAATAAACAAATAATAAATGAATCGCAAACAATGGAAAAGGACAGTGATTCACTTTATGATAACATTTGTGGATATGGCAGTATGTAATACATTGATTCACATTTTTTTAATAAAAGAAAACTCTTCTTGCTGAAAATAAATATGTATTACGTTTTTAAATATCTGCACTGAATACAGTAACACTACCATAATGTCAACATAAAAAAATGACAAAATATCTTTTTTATTATGATTATGATGATGGGATAACAATGGCGTAAATTGTACAATGCAATGATTAAAGATACATTTTTTTCATAATACAGAACCATTTTATCCCTAGTAAGATCAATTTTATTACTTTAATATCGATAATTTTCATAAATCGAATTTTGACCCGCTAGATTCGTAAAATCTTTACGCTGTGCGACGTCTGATGGTGCCCTTACTCACTGTGAGTTCATGTTCTGTGTCCACTCCTTGCATATTTCAGCAGCGTTCTTGTTGGGGTCAGCGACCAACTTCCTTCGGATCAACACATCTTCACGCTAAGTGGTTTTTGTTGGTGCTTCTAAATTTGGAAGATCGCGCACACCTTTACCATCCTTCCACTTCTTTACTATGTGGCCAACAGTTGATTTTAGAACTCCCAACTCGCTGGCGATAGCAGACTATGACATTTTCCCCCGCTTCTTTAATAATGGACCTTATGCAGATGACGTCATTCGCCAGAACTGGCGGTATGTCAATCTGTTATTTCCGCCACTGCACCACCAGAATGCCTCTGTGCGCAGGTGCAAACACCGCTAGCAGACGACTTTAGCCTTGACCCAGGTTGAGTGCATACATTTTAACTGAAAATTATCAAACTTAGGGAATTTTCTCTCATACGGAACAACATTTTGAATTTATATTATAATATATTAAGTATATGCTGCTACAACAAAGACTTTTTTGCCGTATTTTTTAACAAACAAGCATTAATAATACACACTCCATAGACTGCTATGCTAAACACCGCCAGTAAATACCGCCAGCAGACAAATTTTAGCTTCGACCTCAGGTCGCGTGCATAAGGTCCATTAAAAGACGTATGGCCAAAGGCGTATTTTCCCCTGTCTTCATACTGAAACTGATACAGATACTAACATTAAGATTTTCACGTACGAAATAGAATTCTAATGCTTTAAGGATTAAGAAAGTGAGTTTCTCTTGCAACAACCCGTCTGAGGTGTCGGGTTGTTACGTGCTTTATATATGAAGCATAGCATATTCTAGAACATTCTGAGAACATGACTACGTAAAGCTACTAATTTGCATATATGTGCAAAGTTATCGAATTATAAAGTCATTTGCATACACCTCGTATAGAAAAGAAATAACGAAAACATAATTTAGAAGCCAGGGACGGGATTTGAACCCACATCTTCTGCGTGTAATTCCTCTGCTCTAGCCACTCAGCTAGCGGAGCCCTTATATGTGTGACAATACCGCATGAATTTAAGTCAAGTATTAAAAACTTGAATTTTATCAGATCGTCTCAAAACTTCTGCTTTCAACTTTTCAAATTCACTTTTGACATTTTTTAAATTAACAATTTGCACACGTATCATTAGTTGCGCACAATGTAGGATAACTAAAGCTACAAATTACTAAGTTACATCATTAAGAAATTTTGCTTACAGAAAAAGTTTAGAAACAACAGTTACAGAAAAATTTTGCTTACAGAAAACATATCGTCTCATAACTTTTGCCAGCTACTGTAACATACATACTCCACCGACTAAATTTATTTCAAATTTACTCAGAAGCAGTAATATCATATGTAGAACTTTTTTTTATTTATAAAATAAAATAAAATAAAATACAGTCCAGTTAGAACGAGTTCTGTGGGATTGCCAATATTTATTGGTTATAATGACAATTTGTTACATTGGAATTGCATTTCCTTAACCTTTAACTGATGTTACCGGTCTCTCAGACCGCGAATTTTTTTCAATTTTTATAGTTTAACTTGCAATTTTCAATTTAACTACAAACACTACCAAAATTTTGTTCCGTTTGGAAATTTAATACTATCACCAGAGACTTTTGAATAGGTGAATTTTAATTATATTTGTCCTGTACAAAAGGTTTAGTACAAAAACGTCATCCTATGAGTTAATCGCGTCTTTTATTCATCTTTCAATGGAGCTGTCTCACAGACCGCTTCACACTAGTTATGTGACAATTTCTATGACATCAGTTAAAGGTTAATAAAGCTTTTTGCAGGGAATTAAGAACAGAATTTTCGTTCAATTTGAATTCGCTTTAATGGAAATCGACTTTATAACTCATTTCCAACGTTCTAAAATCAATTTATATGGATTTTTTTTTTTTTTTGACTTAAATTAAGACAATTTTTCCTTATTTTTTTAATAATTTGTAAAGATTAATATTTGACTGAGGTATTACTCATTTCGATGGAAAACTAAAACGTAGAAATATATTTTAAATAATTTTATTTTTATGTTTTCGAATGGTAATTCTTGTTATAAACTAAGAAGCTTCATTATTAGCACGAATTCCCATTTTATTCTCATCTCTAATGTCGAAGGTTAAAAGTAACTTTTTCAGTAATTAATATCCCATAATATTAATTTAAACATGAGCTCAAATGTTACAGGAAATAGTAACTGAAATCATTACTGTAATTTGTCTGGCATTTATTTCGAAAAATCTTTGAGAATAATTATTCGTAAAGTTAATCTAGATTGGTTAATATCGCATCCCCTTTGGTTAATATTGAATATGGAAGTGTACTTTCCTGATGAAAAATTAAATAATACAAGGAGCCATCTTCTGTGATAATTATTTTTGGAAGTACTGCCGATTGATTTCCAATATTTTCACTCCTTTTTCCTAAAATTTCAATTTCATAAGAGCTTTATTAGATAGTTTCATTTTCAATGATATAACATTGTTGCGATAATGTTATGGACGATTTCCGTGATGAATGAATCCAATGGCTAAATAAATATTCAGTGGATAAATTTATTATTTTTTTAACTTTCCAGCTATCTTGAATAAACAAATTTGTAACTTTAAAGCAGGGCTTAGTTAAACGAAGAGCTCATATTTCTGAACCCCCACTCCCCCTCCACTTCCTCCCATTCAAATAAAGTATTTTTTTGTCTTTAATGTCTGATAATTCATGTCTGAAAGCAATATCTGGATAAAGAAGTATACTATAAATATTCATTACATTTATAACTCGTAAATCTGTAGATCAGAGGCTTCAAAATCAGCTATGCAAGTCACATTTCTATTTTGAACTAAATTTATTTAACATTTGAAACTTTCAACTCCCGGTTTTATTTCTTTCATATTAGTGTCAGTGCAAGTAAAATTTCAAATGGTTTTAGGAGAATTAGCTCCCACGAATTATTACGGAACATACGATTACATATTTAGATATTTACTTGTTGTTTTTGTGTGCATGTGGGAAATTTTAAATTATTGCAAATACTTTTTATTTCAGGTGTGCTCTGCCTGCGTGTTCGCCTCTTTTTAATATCGTCCAACACAGTTGAAAAGTGTTTATGAATTCGGTTGATGTGTCTTCTGTCTGTCTGTTTAACGTATGCTTGTCCGTGCTGTAACTTGCGTAAATATTCTCGGATTTCCATCAAACCAATATAGGGGAGAGTGGGGAGGAATTGGACATTTTTTACAAAAATAAGAAAACCAAATATGTCTAACACAGAAACAAAAATTTCAATTTATAGAATACAAAATGAAGCACTTTCTAATGTCTTTGAACAATATAGAAACATAATTTGCAGGAACAATTTTATAATTAAAGGAATTGTAAGTTTCAAAATGTGTCTCATACCTGCCCACTAACAGGAAGGTATGGGACAGCTAAAAAAAAGTATGATAAAGCACAAATAGTCTAATGTCGGCTACATATTCAGTATAACAAAGATTGTAGGTTGGTAAATATAATAATAATAATTTAATAAACATAATTTCAAATTCCAGTATCTTCATTCAGGATTCCATAATTCAGGAAAATTCAGGATTGTCAGTTACAAATGACATTCAAAAATCATCAGTTCAGTTTATTTACATTTTGAAGTAAATGAATAGATTATCAATGTTATAAATAATATATTACCCTCTAAAAATATTTGCATAATAGCAATTTACATTCATCTTATTAAAAACAGGGAACTTTACTTGTCACATTCCTCCCTTTTCTGGCATGTCCCACTCCTCCCCATTAGCTTCTTTTATGTTAAACTTCTTGTATACACAAAAATACTGCTTTTAGGCTTAGTTTAAATTATAGATAACATACAGTATAATGTTTCATAAATAGGGAAACTATTACATCTAAGCATAAACAGGTCATTAATATACAGAAAGCATAAAAAGTATATGAAGCAAATTTACCTTTGATTCCTAAAATAATCTTTTTCTTTATACAGTTGCAAGCTTATGCATATCAACAATTTTTTCAACTGAGGATTGGGCTACCATTGCTTCATCTAGTGTGCGATTCATTAAATGTTTAGAATGATACATAAAGAGAAAAACCTACTGTGCCATTCCACCCCACTCTGCTCTATATTACTGGGGCTTATTATGCATGCTCGGTATTGAAAATGAAGTATGTAGCCTTTATCATCCGATTACAGGGACACTCAAAAGAATTCCGTTACATTACAGTCTATAAGGAAAAATCGTTTGTGGTGTATTTTAATGGTGCTAAAATATTTCTGACACATTGATATTTATATATATATTTGTGGTGCACTACAAGATGCTTATTGTAGAATACAGTGCGCATAACTATCATCGTTCATTTACAGTGACACGCAAAAGAATTCGGTTACGGTATTGTCTACGAATAATAATTGCTGAAAGTTCGTTTTCAGCTGTGGTACGAGTTTTTAAATTAAATATATTTTCTTCTTTGCATATTACTTGGAGTGTATAAATTCTATAGATCATATACAGAACTGCATAAAACATCTTTCACACATTAAATTTCCGTTTATTGATAGAAGTTACTGGAAGGAAATTTTCCACTGTGCTATGCGTTTCCCAACTAAACTTAATTTTAGCATGCTATGTATTACATATACAAATCTATATATCATATACAGGGCTACACAAACGAATTTAGATATTTTCCCAACTATTGATGTTAATTGCTGAAATTAGGTTTTCACATCTGTTATGCGTTTTACAAATTGTTTGTATAGACTCTTGTGTGCTCTTTCACCTTCTTAAACAGTGAAGTTTTGTTAAAGTATTCTAGAAGTCTTGGAAAGCATTTCGTAATCTATGCTTGATGCATGATTTTTTCGTTCTTGTTGTCATTCATTGATAAACATAATTCTTTAAAATTGCCTGTCTAAAATAGTTATAATATTGGTTTTTGAATAATGACGTTAATACTTACTTTGAATCAATAATTATTCTCTAATTATTTTTTTTTTTAATTTTGATAATCCTAATTGTTCAATTTGTTTGAAAAAGACTACTTGAGCCTTCCCATAATTTTTGAATTATTGCGCCGCTGCTTTAAGTTATCAAATATATTATTTTTTATGTCAACATCCTTTTTCCTATACGCACACAAAATGCACAACGCTGAATGAGTGGTCATACTAGAGGTTTTTGAAAGACTTTTAACATAATATGCTCACATTTGTTAAAACACGTTGTCTGATTAAAAATGGCAGTTAACTATAAATAAGTTAACAAATTTTTAAAAATTAATCTCGAAGATTACAATGGATAAACCTTGCACGGGCTCACTCTTTTTTACAAAAATCTATCTTTTAGACAATAAATAAATGAGTTAATGAAAAAAAGAAACCTCCTTGATATTTACATACCGTTGCTACAATGCACAACTACCAAGTGTGCAAATCTCTGCTTTTCTTTATCAAAATCGTGCTTGGATGTAAAATACAACAAAAAATTGGTGCTTTAGTCAAATACTAAATAACCATCGTACATCAATGTAACCGTCCTGGAAACAAAAGTGATCACCCCTACTAACTCTGAGTTAATGAAAAAAAGAAATCTCATTGATATTTACATACCGTTGCTACAACGCACAACTACCAAGTGTGCAAATCTCTGCTTTTCTTCACCAAAAACCTGCTTGGATGTAAAATGCAGAAAAATTTGGTGCTTTAGTCAAATACTAAATAACCATCGTACCTCTATGTAATCGTCCTGGAAAAAAAAGTGATCACCCCTACTAACTCTGAAGCAGATCATCGTATAAAAATGTGATTCGAACCAATCAGTTAGTAATAACGTCTACTAATTAATAATATGCAATGCATACTTTTTTAAGTGGTCGTTTGCATTAAGAAATTGTAACAAACTTTAAAATTTTTAAAACGGATACTTAATTGCTATCATATTTGGATTTCGCGGTAAATGTTACCTTCGGATACTAAAAGAGAACTCTTTCGGTCAAGTAGTTTGGGAATTATGTGAGTTTAAAGTTTGGAACTCGTAATGTTAAATTAATTTTTAAACATTGCAAAATAGATCCAATGCGGGTAGTTTTTTAAGCATAACACAAAGCCTACTTGACTGTAATGAGCTGTAATTTTGGATTCGTATATATTTAAAGCTTTTGGAAACTGATTTAAAGCTTTCTGTTAAAAAATTAGAAGTTACAATTCAAATTTTTCCCGAAAATTAATTTCGAAGATATATATACATTTTGAAATTAATTTGATGACTGCATTGTAATCTATTTTACCTTTAATTAATGAATTGTAACCTATGTATTTTTTAACAGAAATCTATCTTTAGAAGCTTCAAATGTGCGAATTCGACATTACAGTTCATTCCGCCAAGTAATTTTTGAGTTAGGTTTTAAAATCTACCCCATTGCAATTTCTTTTGTCACAATTAAAAATGTATTTAGCAATAAAAGTTTAAAGATTTAAACATTCACAATTACTAAATTGCTTGACTGAATGACTTACATTTCGTATACGTATGGACGTAAAATTTAGTGACGAATCCAAAATATGATATCAAAATGGTTTTGAAAGTTTTACAGTTTTTTACAATTTCTATACGTAAACAAACCCTAAACAAAAATTTAAGTATACCATTAATTAATGGGCGTTATTACCAATCGATTAGAACCAGTCGTATTTTTATAGATGATTTGTAAAAAAAAAAAACGACATGTTTTTTAATCTACGAAAATATAATTACGAACAAAAATATCCGAGTTACTTCCGATACACTTCCGAGTTACTCATGATTTGAAAAAGCGTTTTTCATCTTTAGAAACCCAAGAAAACAATATACTTCCAACATTAAAAACCATTTATAAAAACAAACTACTCACTACCACTGACTTTCCGGAAACGTTTCCGAGTACGTTTTATAGTTAAAATAATAAAACTTGTATAAATCACCATAATATCAAAACAATACACGGGACGCATTTCGAGCTGGAAAATATAACAGGCCGTCATCAGCCGCTGTAAACGCGTGTCCGTAAGGGGACAAGGTCACAAATGAATAGAAAGGAGGGAACTTACAAATAGTGCGACAAGTGGTTCTAGCTGTAAGGCAAACGCCAATCACAAAGGAGCACATGCAGAATTGGAAAGTGTTGCCACAAGTAAGTAAATTTGTAAGATCTCCTCTTTCCCCTTTCTGTTCATTTGTGACCTTGTCCCCTTACGGACGCGTGTTTACAGTGGCTGGCGACGGGTTGTTACATTTTCCAGCTCAAAGCACGTCCAGTCCCTGTGTATTGTTTTGATATTATGGTGATTTATGCAAAGCTTTATTATTTTAATTGTGATTTATCGCCAGTTTTTCGGTGCTATTTCAACTGTACATTTTTTAGGGTATTACCCAGTTTTCTCAACCCGGAATATAGGTTTTCAGGATGCTATTAATTCTCAATTAAAAAATTTCAGTTGAGTAATTGAATTTATGTATACAGGAGTAACAAAACAATGTTCATTTTATCGTTGATACTTTATCCTGTTTGTCTATAAAACATGCTGTAAAACATGAAAATGTTTACTTGAGAATAAATAGCATCCTAAAAAACGATATTTCGGGTTCAGAAAACTGATTAATACACTATAAAAACTACTTAGAAACGTTTCCAAAAATCAGCGATAACAAAACAAACTTTCTTTTTATAAATGCTTCTTTAAATCTTGAAAATAGATTGGTTTCTGGGGTTTCTAAATATTCAGGACGTTTTTCGGAATCGTTAAAAAGTCGGAAGAAGTTATTCTATATTTTCATTTCTGGTTGCATTATATTTTCCTAGATTAAGAAACATCTGTCTTTTTTTACAGTGTAGGTTATTATCACTTTTTTCCCCTATAAGACTGCATATATCCTATGAACTTCATATATCCTATAAAACTACAAGTATTCCTCCAAAATGAACTGTAAATTAGTGAAAATAAAAAAGAGACTTTTATCACATTGAATATAAATAGTTCTACACTGCTCAAAACAATTAGGGGAGCACATGGTTTTAACGATATTACGCAAATATTTACACCGATAAGTAACGTAAAATAAAACATCTAGTATTTAAAGTGTTGTAGGAAACAGATAAAGAAAACCTCACATGTAAATTAAAGTTTATGACGTCAAAAACTAGAAAAAGGAGATAAGTGCAGAAATTGGGATTTTGCAGAAACGTCTGTTTCACTGCCTCAGTTGTAAAATTCAATTGCTCAGCTTGTGTTTTGAGAAAAGGTGGCTTGAAAATGTCACAATATGATTTACCGCAATCCATGGCTTGGCGTGTTATCGGGACTGTTGAATTTGGGGAAACATAACGAAGAGTAGTGGACGCTGTTGGAGTCGCAAGAGGTGTCCATGAAAGGCTGTGGAATCGATTTCAAGACACATGGAATGGTAGTCATCGACAAGTGCAAGGTCGAAAATGTGCTAACACAGAAACTGATGACCGATATATCCCGTTAACAGCTCGTCGAGACAGAACGGGCAATGCTACTCAGCTGCAAACACTGTTGTTCTTGGCCACAGGACGAAGGGTGTCCAGCCAAACAGTCAGAAATAGGCTTCATCAGGGTGGTCTCTATGCACGTAAGCCAATGCTCTGTATTCCGTTGACCTCAAGCCACTGTGCGGCCCAAAGAAGGTGGGGAACTGAACATCGAGTTTGGAGGCAACGTTGTTGGAGTCAAATTCTGTTTACAGACGAGTCCCGATTAAGTCTGGATGTGACATCTGATGTGTTTTGGCATAGAGAGAAAGAGGCACTAAAAATAATCCCACATTCGTTCGTGCAAGATCACATTACAGACGAGGTGGGTTGATGCTATTGGCTGGAATCAGCATAGGTGGACGTACGGGCCTGCATATCATTCGGAATGGCACTTTGACGGTCCGAAGTTATACAGACGAGATATTGAGACCTCATATCGTATTTTATGTTGCAGCAATTGGTGATTTATTTTTTTCCATGCATGATAATTCCAGACTTCATACAGTTCGTCTTGTGGAAAACTTGCTTGAAGCTAAAACAATATAGCGTATGGAATGACCAGCATGCTCTCCTGACCTAAATCCGATCGATCATGTTTGGGACATACTCAGACGACGCATTGCTGCGAGACCGAGGCCTCCTTTTACTGTCCGGGACTTGGAGATTGCAGTTCTTGAGCAGTAGAACAGTATTTCCCAAATTCTTATCGATAATCTCATCGCATCCATGGAAAACAGGGTGCAGCAGTCTTAGCTGTTCGAGGAGACCACACGCCATATTAAAAATCTTGCATCATTTCTAAACAATACTTTTTTTTATCATTTACATGAAACCAAATTGTTGCCCTGAACCATCTTTTCATGTTCTTTTCATCTTTTCAAAGAATTAAAGCTCCCTTACAATATTTTTTGCGTCTTTTTTCTGTATTGCGCATTGCTACACATGTACTGTCCACTTTATGCCCATACATGGCTGTCTTGCACTGTTCTCTTCACTTTTTCGCTTGCTCCCCTAATTTTTTTGAGCAGTGTATATTGTATCAACGGTGCAAGATATAAAATAGGATTCACCAAAATGGCCTTTAGGATGTTACTTGAATAAAAAAAAGAAATATTTATAAATTGTTATTGTTTTCCAATGTTGATTGTTATTAGGTTCAACGGCAAGCTTCAAAGTCTAGTCCTCACGTCTAATTGTGTTAAAGGCGTGTTCTCGATAGTCAATCAACATCATCTTTTTTCATAATCACGCTTCACCAGAAACAAAACACAGTATAGCTACTATATTCTCAAATGTTATGCATGCTGTTTCGCCATTCTTTTGAAAATAAATGTCTGAAACCTCATTTCATGGAGGGAAAAAAGACGTGTATCTTTGTATAATATTCAGGACTGGCATTTATGCTGTTTATCGACATTTTTTGAGTCTGTCTTTTTTTATATATATATATAGAACATACTAACGATAAAAATTAAAAATGTTAAGAAATTATAAATGATTTTTACTTAATTTAAGTTTAACATCTTAAACATATATTTGAATAACCCTTCATAATTAGCAACGTCACATACTGAGTATTGACACGTGCTTGTTTAAAAAAAAAAAAATTCAAAATATAAGTTTTATTTAATACATTTCGCATTTATCAGTAACTTTATCAAATTTGGTCACCAGATTCCAGATTCGGAGTTCAGCTGATCTGGAGTTGTACCTTAGAAATATCTGGGCGTTATCTTCTCTTCAGATAAATAAGGTCCATCAATATCTCTTCCTTTTAAATTAGATTCTTCCATTCCACTTTCATGTCACTAATATCCGTATGGTTTCTTAAATTCTTTCGCGAAACTTTCTGATTCGGTACCGTCGTTGACACTATTTCCTAATAATACCTTTTTAAAGTTTTGATTTACGTTTATTTTGCTCATAGTTTTTGAATGTAGTAAGCATAAAAAAATTTCAATGTATTAAAAATGATTTGTAATTGTTTCAATCTAAAAATTACAAATAAAAACCTTAAATCAAAATATTTTAGAAGGATTTGTTTGAAACCGATAGAAACAGTGTTAAATAAGTTTTCATTTCAATATATATGTATATATATATATATATATATATATATATATATTTTTGTCGTTGTTTACAAAGTTTCTTTTATTCATTTTTCCTACAATTTTTAAATTTAACTTTACTACATTCCTACTCAGCAAAAAGATTCTAAAAATTACTTATTAAGGTTAAATTTTATTTTCCACAGCTCATGGTTTAACTTTAATTTTGATATTTTGGGAAACTAGACCCTGGAACATTTGACTTTAAGAGATATTACCTCTGCACTACAAAAAACACTGTTTATCCTTTCATGAAATTTTAATCTTTCGTTCTATTTACGTCTCACTAATTTCCATGTTTTGTTTTGTTTTTTTAATTCTATGACGAATTTTTATATGACACATTACCGCCGATTAAAAAAAAAAAAAAAAAAAAAAAAAAAAACAAGGAAAAAAAGAAACAGCCACTCATTATTGCTTTTTAAATTTTAATATATTGATTTTTTTTATTTTATGTAACAGATTTTTATTTAAAAATTTTGCCTGGAGTGAATTATTTAAAATATTTTTATTTAATATAAAATTCTTAGTATTAGTTATTGTTAAAAAGTATTACATTGGCAGGGGTCTGTCCTGACTTTCTTCACAGGGTCCTGTTTTTGTGAAATTGTGAACTCATCTTTTTACCTTTGTGAAAAATCTAGCCATAATTTTATGAATTTGAAATGATCGTTATATTCAGGTTCTTGTTTATACATTTAAAAGATATTTGTACATAAAATACATATATTTTCTTTAGATATGTTAAAGTGACAGGTCAGATTTTACTTTTAAATGATTAAATTTGTGAAAATTCAGTTTGGAGGTGCAAAATTTTTGTAAAGGCTTATTTTCAAAACAAAGAATTTTGTGAAGGGTTCTGTTTTAAGATTTAAAAAAATTGTGAAGGGTCCTGTTTTGAAATGAAAAATTTTATGAAGGGTCCTGTTTTGAAATGAAAAAAATTGTGAAGATTCCTTTAAAGGACCCAATTTCTTCCTAAATAGATCCCTGATTGGTTAATGTAACATCTCCCGCAATGGAATAATTTACATTGGCAAAATTGTATTATACTAAGGGAACGTTTTACCGAAACAGTTTTTCCCTAGCCGTCTGCAAAAAGTCTTGTGACACTCTGGTCACAAGAGTAACAAAATTTTGATTTATTATATAGACAAGCAAAATGCATTTTGTTATAAATTAGATACATTTTATTTGAGTGGAGCACAATGGTATTTAACTGGTCATATAATTCTTTTATCTTAATTACATTTTGTAATAAAATAATTGGAAGTATTTATGAAAATTTGCTCGAATGGTCATAAGAGTAACAGTGGACATTCCCATATGGGGATTAGTCTGCGTACTAATGTCCTGTCTAGAAAATTACGAGAGAAGATGCTGTAGGGTGCTGGCATCCATCTTCTCATGATACAGAAGTTTATGAAAAGGCAGCAGAATGTTGCAGTGTTGGTTTTGGCAGTTTACTGGTTCGCAGATGAGGAAAATAAACGTCCGTTTCCAATTTATCCATAGATAATAGCGTAAGTGGTATTCGATGGAGAATAACATTTAATTTTATTTGATATTATAAAAAAAAAGCCTAGATATTCGTATTAAAATTAATATACTTTTTTTTCAGCAATAGTACCTGAATCTGACACGAAACGAAAACAACACCCTTCACTGAACCTAAATGTAAAATTTCACAATCTTTCTACGATTAGCTTCAGAGGATTTTTTAAAGAGACCGAACTCCGGGGTTCTGTCTGTAAACTGAAATCTCATACTTATATTCGTGTATAATTCGGGTATCGGGTATTTCGAGTATAATACTTATACTCGGGTATTCATAATAATACAATTTTCAGTACTGTAATATAGTAATATTCAGTATTGTTTTATTGCAACTGCAGTAGAATTTTTGTAAAAAGTTTCCTTTACTTGATTTTTTTTTTAAATGCTAACTATATTTAAAAGTATCTTAAAACGTAATTCAATCAAATTTACTTTAATGTTTTTTACCCAAATATCCAGCATTTTTTAGTGTAAAATTTAGAAAATAAAGGATTTTCAGGCATATTTGGCTGTTGATTTTTAACATAAATAGTAGGGAGTTTGGATGCTAGCAAATTGTGCTATTTTCCACCATTTTTAAAATATTATTTTAATGTTTTGACTATTACTATTTACAGTATTAATTATGTTTCGACTTGGCTTTAATTTTCTCATAATCATGTTTTTAATCTGAATAATGTTTATGTTTTATTTTATTTTTAGGATAATCACTGCCTGCGGATTAAAATACTCGGCGATTGTTATTACTGTGTAAGTGGACTTCCAGAACCGCGATCAGATCATGCTCATTGCGCTGTAGAAATGGGACTGGACATGATCGATGTTATAGCGTAAGTATATTTTAATCGAGAGTTTCAGAAAATCAAAAATTCATTATTAAGTCAAACTCTCTCATGAACCGAGGATTCAGAATTGGTGAAAACTTGTATTCCATGTTTTATTATTATTGTTATTATTATTTTTTTACACTTTCTAACACAGTTGAAAATGTTTATGACTTCGATTTGTCTGGCCGTCTGTTCGAGTCAAGGTTGCCAGTTTAGCCTCCATTTTATCTCGAAATTTCGACTTCAGACCGGAACTATCTGAAGAAGAATTTTCACTTTAAGTAATCAAGAAAAGTATGTCATTAAATAAATCTTGAAAATACATTTTATATTTTCCGGTGTGAATCCGAATTTTCTGTATAAAAGTGCAGACCAAACTGGCAATCCTGGTCCGAGCTCTAATTCTCGTAAATATATTCGGATTGCCCTGAAATTTGTGTATGTTATTGACGTTACTATACAGCAATTGCTTCGCTATTTAAAATGAAGAGTGTAGCATTTATAGTTCATTTACAGGGACAGTCAAAATTATTCCATTACATTACGGTTAATGGGAAAAAACGTTTCAAGTTTATTTTAAAGATATTACACCATTCCAAACAGAATATTGATATGCATTTATGAAGTGTACACAAATATGCATTCTGTAGAATATGACGTGCAAAGAAATTATGTTTTCGATTACAGGGCCACACCAAAGAATTCCGTTACATAATTTTGTATAGGGGGAAACTGATTGCAACGTATTTTAATTATGTTACACAATTTGAAATATAATGAAATTGATATACGTTACTGACATTTACTACAAGTTACTTCCTGTAAAATATGAAGGGCATAGCATTTATCATTCATTTACAGGGGCACACAAAATATTTCGAATACAGTACTATATCCGAAGTACTCTATATTAGCGATAATTGCTGGAAGTGCATTTTCAGTTATGCTATGCGTTTTTAAGTTTTAACTATATTTTTAACTATGCATAAATGCTATAGATCATATACAGGGCTACACAAAATAATTGGTAAGGATTACTGAGCATGAGCGTGAATTGCTTAAAGGTGGTGGTTCTTAATTAAGCATGATTTTTCTAGTTGAACTATATTTAGTATACTAAGAGATATTTGTAGAATATATATATATAATCATATACAGAGCCACGTAAAGAAGGGGATACATGGCCGCCTATGGATGAATATTTCTGGAAGTAGGATTTCAGTAGTTTTAAGTGTGTTTTAGCCTGAATTAAATTTTAGCTTAATATGTGAGGTGCATAAAACGGTAGTAGTTAATATACAGGGCTGTACAAAAGTATTCGGGTATGTTTCCATCCATTGGTATTAACTGCTGAATGTGAATTTTCAACCTATTAAGCGTTTTCTTACTGAATTAATTTTCACATACTATATAAAATATATACCAATCTATAGATAAAATACAGGGCTGCCCAAAAGATTATGATTACATATTCGGCTATAGACGTTATTTTCTGAAAGTAGTTTCAAATGTGTTATGCGTTTTCTAAAATGTTTACTTAGGTATCTTATTTACTTTATTTACCTAAATAGCGAAGTTTTGTTAAAGTGTTCTGGAAGTGTTGGAAAATGTTGCATAATCTATGCTTGACGCAATATATTTCTTTATTGTTTTTATTTCCACGTTAAATTTGAATGTGCAATAAATTTTGGGTATTACTATTGAACTTTTCAAAGTTGTGTTCTATTTTAATATATAGATATGGCAAAATAACTGTCATACAATTATGGAGAACTTTCTCCAAATTAACAGTGTACTTTTATTTTTTGCAGCAATTAGAATTTATATTATAATCTATATTCTTTTTTTTTCTCATAGTGTATAATGTTAATTTTTGTTCTCTTTTCAAATATGTAACTATCATTTCCACGTTTTTAACAAGACAAAATATTTAATTACCTAATATCGAAGGTTTAAAGAAAAATCACAATCAAATTGTATCCACAAACAAGGAATGTAATCTTAATTTTTCCTTATAACCGAAATGTTATACAAAGGTTGAAACAATTCCCACCTCAATCTGAAATTTACTTTTACACATCCAAAGTGATTGATTGTATTACAGAAAAGCCTGGAGAAAATCTCTAAATCAAGCACTCAAGCTTATAATGGATATCAGCCTCTTCAATACATCGCTATATGTCTTACTGCTTATCCAAGTCAAAGACATAAATAGTAAATTATGCTGCTTTATTCTAAAATATGCTACTTAAAGTAGAGTTATCATTCTGATATAAGCGTTAGAGAAACTGGATAACTTCAAAGATTGACTTACTATAGCGACTACTAAGAACTGTTAAAATGTGTTTACGTCTTTTCATTAAATAAACAATATTGTTGAGTTGTCTTAAAATTGAAAAGGTTTTGCTGATATTTTCGACAATAACGACTATACTGGCGATAAGGACAACAATAATAAACTAATTCATTTTTTAACAATGTATGGTGATTGTAATTGACTTGAAATTAATTTGCGTACAAATTTTGAAACGATTATACATTTTAGAATGTCATTTCAGCACATGGCAAATTATGCCCGTTTCGTGCTTTTTCTGTTCTTGAAATAATATTGCTGAGTTTAATTATCAACTGCCTAAAGTTTAGAAATATTTGCAAATATTTTTGTCAGTATTGACTCTGAAAACTACTGGAATTTTATTGATTTTTTAATCTTAATAATGAACGATCGTAATTAACTTATAATTATTTTTGCACGAATTTTGAAATGACTACAGTACTTAGAATGTCATTTCAGCCCAAGACAAATTGTGCCTCTTTCTGCTTTTTTTTTTTTTTTTTGGTCAACACTTTCTTGAATTCGGTTTGTCAGTCTGTCTGTCTAGCCATCCGGCCGTGCTCTAACTATAGTAAATATACCCGAGTTATCATATAATTTTTAGATATTATTGAGGTTTAGATTTGAAGGTTCGGTACTAAAGTTGAAGCGTGTAGAAATTATAGTTCGTTTACAAGGACATTCAAAAGAATTCCGTTACATTATGATCTGTGGGGTGGAAATAATTTACGGTGAATGATTTTAATGTCACGGTGTTTAAAACATAACGAGATTGCTATGCATCACTGAAGTGGACTACGGTATGATTTCTCAAGAATATAGGAAAACATTTACAGTTCATTTACAGAAACTCACAAAAGTATTCCATTGCATTATTATCTATTGGGAAAAATCTGTTGTAGTGAATTTTAATGATGTTATGATGCTTCAAACATAATGAAATTAAAAAGGAAAGGTGCAATACAACATGTTTTCTGTAGATTGTGGGGTTTGTAGCATTTATCTTTCATTTACAGAGACGCAAAAGAGAATGTGCTTAGATTGAGTATCTACACTCTAAATAAAAAGGAGTGACTATTCACTCCGATCGCAGAGTCGAAATATGCCCAACCTCTTGGCTATTCACTCTGAGCAAAGTGAAATTTTTGACTCTCTGAAAGAGTGAAAGTCACTCCTGGGAAGTGAATATTCACTCTAAACAGAGCTGGATAATCACTCTTTCGGAGGAGTGACTATTCACTCTTGCTAAAGGAGTGCGTTTTTTCACTCCTGATAGGAATGAATAGTCACTCTTTCATAGGAGTGAATGTTCCTTTTTTATAGAGTCAATTCTTTTTTATTTTGCTTTTATGGGCATTTTAAAAGAATCACATCTTTTACAGCATGCAATGAAAATAGATATAAGCGTGATAAAGATTGGAATAAAATACATCATTAGCAATATTTATTTGATTCATAGTTTGTAACACTAATTGAACTTTTAAGGAAAAATTCAGTTAAAGTTACACATGACTTAAATTAGATTACTGACAGAAAAAAAAAAATATTTTATTACAATCTTATCCCTTCTGTTTGCTTTCATTGCATGCCCTATAAATATATGATAATTTTAAAATGCCCATAAAGGCAATTAATTAATCGAAATCTTAATCAGTTAATGTTATTTTTTCTTTCCAGATACCCATTTAGTATTTTAATAATTCCCGTGATGTACGTTAATTATGTTCTTTTTTTTCATGTGTAATTCAAATTTGAAATATTTAGTTCTCAGAATTCATTGCTAATGAATTTAAATCTAATCAAACGTTATTGTTTACTGCATTTTAGTTACTTTTAAAGTTTTATTAATACCTGTATAATAGCTGGATGTTATATGATTAAGAGCGTGTGATTTCATTTTAATTTTTGTCTTAAATATAAAATCTTCTCTTTTTAGCGCTATTTTGCAGAACCTTATTGTTCTAAAGTATTTTTAATTTTTCCACCAAAAACACAATGCTTACCAACTCACATCTCTTTTTTTAATAAGTTCTAAGCTTGACCTAAATATTAAGAATGTGTAAGATTTCTTTTTATGTGTTATGACCTGTCATTGTGGAGTCTAAACTTTTATGTTTTGTGGAATATGTTTATATATTTCTTTTAAACATATTCCTTAACTTAATCATGAAAATTATACGATAAGCCATATTTAATTTAAAATTTTTATTCCCGTATATATTGTATTTTGTGAATATGAGCTAAATAGATTTCCTATGTTTTATAGGAAAAAATTGATCTCGAAAATAGAAAAAAGAAAGAAATATAAAAAGGAAAAAATGACTGCATATGTACTGTTCTTATTGTTTGAAAAACATTTTTAATGTAGAAAGTACTTATTTATCTCTTTAAAATATATTCAATCTTATATTATATAAGTGATACTATGAACTTTTTTAAAAATATACTAAAGCAGTTTTATCTATAAACATCAGGCATAAAAAACACATTATTTCAATGCTTACATATCATGTTTTATTTTTAATTGCCAATAATTACGTGTATCATAGCTATTTAACTCATAATCGTAACATACAAATTCTACCATGAATAAAAGGTTAAAATTAAATAAGTCTTACCTTTACAATAATATACATATGTTTTAATCCTAAAAAATGACGGACGGCCTTCTCTTATCTTAAAAAAAGCGTCGTAGACTTTTGCTTTTCAGATTAGCTGATGAGTAATACGAATATGTATAATTAGAAATCCACAGAAAATTCAGTTTCCTTTTCGTCCCAAAATCTCAGTTGTGCCGAAATTTTCCATATTACCCTTTGGTCTGAGCTGTATTGGCTCGAATGAGACACTCTTTATTTAATACTTTGAAATTCACTGTGTATATCAGTCATGACAGGCTGGAGACGGAAGTAAAAATAATGCAAGCAATACATTACGACTTAACTTTGAAGATACATTTTCGCGCTCGGAAAAAAACTGCAGATAACAGTAATGAAGTTTCAAACCGCAAAACTCTTTCGAATGCTGTTTGAGAATGTTCTTCTGTATCCTTTATTAATTAATCACATTTAATTTTATATGAAGATAACAAGTTCCCTAAATAATCGCTTTAATAATATCCGTATACTATTTTTCTAAAATGGCGGACGTCTTTCTCTTATCTTAAAAAAGCATCGTAGACAAGACTGTTCTGATTGGCTGATTATTAATACCCATATACTCAGTCTTGAAAAGGAATGCGTTTTAGTACGTAATTTCCATGGTTACATTATGAAATGGAGTTTTTGAAAATTAAGAAGTGACATATTTTGGTGCTTCTTCATTATTTTACTCCATATATTGGTTCAAAGTTGAACGGAAATTATTTTTAAAGAGTATAATGCCAGGCTTTCACTCTTCAGCGGAGTGAGATATTTTACTCTCGACAACGGAGTGACATATTTCACTCTCGACAATGGAGGGAAATATCTCACTCCTTTCTAGGGAGTGGAAAATTCCACTCTTTAAGGAGTGTATTTTTATAAAATTTACTCCAAAAAGAGTGAAAATGTCTGTCATTCTTTCAAAGAGTGAACTTTTCTCTCCTCCCGCAAATTTAGAGTGTATGTTGTAAGGAGAAAAACTTGTCCGTTCGTATCGCTGACTTCATTTTGACTGTGGCAAGAGCATACGATTCAACTTAACTTTTACTGCAGTTTTTTAAACTTCTAAATATCGCACATTTTCAATTTTTACACCGCCGAATAGGGAAAAAATGTACTTTCTAATGCATTTTGTTTGAAAACTGTATCACAATTTGTTTGAAAAGTGCATCGCTATTTACTCTGTTTATAATGTTTTTTAAATAATTTTCATGCATGATTTTTTTTTATCTATCTCTATCACGTGCAAACGATTACGAAAGTTAACTCCGTTTGTAATTAATAAAAATAGCTCAGAATTTGTTTCCAGCTTATATTCCATAACGCAATTAAAACATTCATCAATCCATAAATAAAACAATAAAATATATATAAAACACAAATTTAAGACAAGAAATCAAACTACGCGCTTAAACCACTGAAATGAACAGAATCAAAAAGGCTGACTGTAAATAGTAATCCTTAGCGATTTCATCAGGCTGTTAACGCCTGGCACAAGCCCAATACGATAGTATCGCTTTTAATAAATTCCAAAACTATTTTTACGCAATATTGCTATTTTTAAAAAAATATATGAATTTTGGTATTTTTAGTGGACATTAAATATATACAGTAGAGCGCCAATTATCGGAACTCCAATTAACCGAATTTCCAATTATCCGAAGAACCCATTTCTCTCGAAAAATTATTTTATCCGAACTCCCAATTATCCGAAAAAATTATTTCTCTCAAAAATTTTTTGAAACCGAACTTCCAATTATCCAAATACCCTATTTCTCTCAGTTTTTGGGTAAAGTTCTTGCCACCTAATGTTACATCTGTAATCCAACCCATGGATCAAAGTGTGATGGAGGCACTCAAACGACTTTATAGGAAGCAAAAGTTAAGAATTCTTCTTTTATAAGAAGAAACAGAAGAGCCTGATTCCCACGATACGATAAAAATTGATTTGAAAGATTGTTGTATAATGGTTGCTAATCCCTGGGATCTAGAAAAATCCTCAACATTAAAAAAAGCTTGGAATGAAATTTTAAATAAAGAAAAAATTGACAGTGGATCAGAAAATGAATAATGTAAAACAATAAAGGAGATAGGAAGAATCCTAAGCTATAAGGAAAATGAAGTTAACGAGTGGTTAAATAGTGACGTACATGAACTTGGATATCAGATTTTAAATGGTGATGAGATTGCAGATGAGATTCAAGATTTAAAAAAAAAAAAACTGAAGAAAATGAAAGCGAATGCTTTGAAAATAACCCAGGTCCATCACATAACGAAGCCTTTAAATGTTTGGAAACAACTATGAAATGGCTCGAACGGCAGAAGAACGCTGATCCTATTCAACTAACATATTTAAGAAGAATTCGAGATATGGCAGCATTGAAAAAAATGTCTTTTTTAAAACAAGCAAAAAATCGAAAGCTCTTTTGCTTAAATTATAATCTCTGGGGTTCAGAAAATGATAAAAAGAGAAAAAGAAAATGATAAAAAAATTAGCAAAAAAAATAAAAAGACAAAAAAAAATAAATAAAAAACAACTAATAAATAAATAAACGGTCAAGTGCGAGTATCACTCGCGCACAAAGGGTTCCGTAGAATAAATATATGAATTAGAAATTGTATTATTAAAAAAAACCGTTGCTAAAAATATGCTAAAACTTTGCAAAAAACTATACAACGTAGGGTTGGGTATATCTGTATATACTAGAAAAGTGTAAATGGACATATCATGAAAGTTCAAAGAAATATGGAACCTAAATAATACCAAATATAGCTATTCTGCATAAATCACTTTTTTAATATTATCCTAATCTGTTTATGATGAACTTAATTCGGCACTGACAATAAGCAGTGCATATTTAAACTTCATTTGGAATTTCATAAAACTAAATTCAGCGTAGTAATAACCTTTCTTTCTAAAGTGTAGCTAAAACGAAACCTTTGTTCAAAGTATAAATTTGACATAGTGCTGAGCGCGCTTCAAAAGGAGGTCGGAAATTTGCAACGCCGCCTTGGTCACTGCCGCGTTTTTCCAGATAGGCTTTAATCAACTTTTAAAGTCATTCGATGCGTATTAAGAGATCCACTCGATGCAAACTAGTCGCGAATCCCATAGTATTTATGCGATTCATTCTAATTAAATTAGTCTGTTTTTAACAATTTAACGTTTATTGCTTTTATACTACTACTGGGCATTGCATTACAGATATATATAATTAAAAATTGTTAAATAGGCTTTAAAAGCCGATGGTACATAGAATACGCCGCCCCTGTATTTATGTATGCCCAAACCGTATGTCCGTATCTTTAAGGATTAATATATCGGCTAATTACTGACGATTTTTTTTCAAAAATTATTATCAACAATGCTTTTGTACTTTTGCTACGATAGGTACCTCCAGCACTGCTCAACACTTTTGCTGAATGCCTGTAAATCGGAATTTGAGTGTTACGGAAAAATGCTATTTTCTCAAAAACTATGTAACCTAGGGTAACCGCTATAATTTTCCTGCAAGGTTTAAATTAACGTCTACTACCTCTAATTTTTTTCATAATTTTAGTTTCAGTAGATTCGGAATCAGATGGGGGGGGGGGGGCATATTTTTGCGCTACATTTTCGACGATACCTTTAAAAATATAATACCTAAAATTAAAAGAAATGCATTTTTAAAGTTCTTCACGAAAGCTTCCACACGATATACAAAGAAAAAAATTCAAGTAACTTAATTAGCCCCTCTACATTTCTTCTAAATACATTTATGAATGTATAACAATCTGCAAATATGTGGGTCAATAGTGTTTATTACTTCCCCCAATTTGAACTTACCACGTTCCATAATTTACGAGTAAAATGGCTGTGACAGACAGACAGACACATGAGTGTTCTTATAATGGTCCCGCTTTTACTTTGTAAGTACGGAACCCTAATAAAAAATACGCCAGCCCTAACTGATACTGGCAGTCCTAAGCCTGAATAAAGTGTGAAGGTTTTAGTATAGTCAGGAACTTCCCTTAAATTGTCTGTCCGTTTATACGAACTTTTGCTTATCCGAACTAGAGTCGTCCCGTCTTGCTCGGATAATCGGCGCTCTACTAATTATATATATATGAACCACCAATTGGAAGAAGGGAATAAATCCAAAAAATAAGAATGTAGATGATTAAAAAAAACTTTATAACTTTTTACTTTCAACTTATAGGATCATGTGATATCAATGATAATGAAGAAAATATAAATTCTGATTTATTTACTAATCGAGTTGGCTGAAATATATAATATTCATTTATATATGTATATGTAAATGTGTTGGATTTATTCCTTTCTTCCAATTCATCATATATTATAAACAAAATAATTTGAAATAATAAACAATATAAGGACAAAAACTATTTATTTATTAGAAAAAACGTGAGGACACTCTATTATTCATCTATTTCTTCACTTTCGGATCTTGTAGTTGGCCAGGTCAGAATACTATCGTAAAAATCTTTGAATTCGTCAGGAATATATTGGAATTTTTTTTCTCATTTATGGGTGTTTTAGTAACATATGCCGGAGTTTCTGGTATTTTCGGGTTTGTAGAACGTTTTTGGAGCAAAAATGTAGCTTTAATGAAACCATCGACAAATTTGGAACATGTCAAGTAACCTTTATGACTTGAACTATATTCAAAGCTTCTATATTGTGAAATCTTGAATGTTGTTGCCTTGGCTAATGACTTACAGCTTTTCTTGAAACATCGCTGCCATGAGTTCTTAAAATCAAGTATGTCGTTACAAGTAATGGGTTTAACTGAGAAACCCCTGATTTTTGCTGCCAAAATAAGACTATTATATTCATTTGGAACGTAAGTTCTGTCCTTGCTCCTAATGAGTCTTTTAGCGGTCCCGAAATTTCTGTCATACTGTAAAAACGAATGGCCACTCACAGGAAAGTATTGATATATTTTCTCAAAATGATTCATTGCAACAAGAGTGAAAAAGAATCTTATAAGGGTGTTATTTCTATTTTGTCCCCCGCAAGCATCGCTAAAAACGTGTAGTTCTTTGACAGAGGGATCCATGTTCTGTATAGTTTTCCACAATAAACTGCATACTTCATCCAGGCCCCGTTTAGCTTCACCCTCATGGTAATTATAGAAATCAGCTGAGTTCGTCTTTAAGTCGTGAACACAAAACACATACAGCCATAGTTTTCTTAAATAAAACATCTCTTGAACTGGGATCTTAGGAATGGTCAGATTTTGCATGTAATCAAATACAATGGCTCCTACATCTTCTCTTTCCTAACACAAGCCCAAAATTTCTTTCTGTTTATTATAAAACTTTTTAGCACGTTTAAGATGCATCATTTTTTCCGCAACCGTCACTCTCATCGCATTCTCATTGATAGATGGACTTTTTATTTTTGCATCGGGTTCTTCGCAAGTCGAGAAAACGTCTACTTGTGGCCGACCGAATCTGTAGCCATGTTTCTCATTAAAATATTTTATGCAATAGTCCTATTTTACGCATTGATATTGGGGGTATTTCTTTTTTAAAGTTCATGCATTATTTTGGCGTTTAGGTTCGCTTCTAAATATTGTATATTTTTGCTGCTGTAATGAGATTGTTTAAGGGGAAATGACCGGATATGTTCATCAATAGCCGTAATAGCTTCATTTGTTAAGACATATACCTCTATTACGATGCTGCCCTGGTTTATCTTCAAGTAGTTTTCCCACCGATTTAAGGGATGTAAGGCGAAAAATGGCCTTATTTTTTATAGCTTATGAAATGGAGAAAGCTTGACAGCATACTTGAATTTTTTCATTTCTTTTCATAGCAAAATACATGAACGTATTGTCACGTTTTTTCGGATTTTCGCGTTTTGAACGGCGGCGATTAACCTTCGCGTATTCAATGAGACTCATCATATATATGTCATGTTCATTTTTCGGTCGTCCATTGTAAACGAATTCAAGCAACTGCTGTTTTTTTTTCACTACTAAACTGCTGAATGCATTTTTTTACAGGCACAGTCACTATTACTGTTAGATTTAGCTGACACTAACCTCCCAGTACTTGTACTCACATAAGATTGACCAAGTAGACGCTGTGACTTCTGCTTTTCTTTTTTGTACAAATGGACATTTTTAACACCTCTTCTCTTCTTTTTCGCAGTCTCAGCTTCGGACTCATTATCATGTGAATCATTACAGCTACTTTCACTGGTTATATTCAAACTTTAATAATGAAATAATCAAATTTATATGTTAATAATCTCCACGACGCGACGCTAAACGAATGCAGTCTCAAACACAACAAAGAGCGCGTTCAGCAGACCTTACCAAAGTCACCAAAGTTAGCGACCAATTGTAACGCAGTATGAAATAAATATCAAGGCGAATTGTGATATCAGCTACAGTTCAACAGGATAGCTTTCGTTGGTGCCATTGTTGAATTGTAGCTGACATCACAATTCGCCTTGATTTTTATTTCATACTGCCCTACAATTGGTCGGTAACTTTGGTAGCTTTGGTAAAGTCTGCTGAACGCGCTATAAAATGGCGGCTATTAGATCGCTAGTATCGCGTCCCCCACCAATAGCGATGCGTTTTCGTTTATCGAAAAAAAAAATACAGGCAAAAAGAAACTCTATTTCTATACTCGTACAGTTGATAGTTGGAAGAAGGGAATAAAGGAAGGGTTTGTTTCTTTCTTCCAACTAACTATTTTTATGGCCACATGAATCTATCCGAAGCGAATGCTTTTTGTTCTTTTCTTCGAACTTACAATTAAGCGCTACGTCTAAAGAATGTAAAAGTGTAGAAAAATGAATGTGTCAAAAAGTGGCGTTTATTCCCTTCTTCCAATTGGTGGTTCATATATATATTAAATGTAAGAAATCTATCGGAGTTATCAATTTTAAAGACATGGTTTTCACAAACATTCTGTTACCCAGATTGCTGGAAGTGTATTTTCCGTTGTGGTATGAGTTTTAAATTTGTCTAATTTTTAGTGTATTACGTGATTTGTATCAATTCTGTAGATCATATACATTTCTACCACGACAGATTACCGCATGTTACTTCATATGGATAGAAAGTGCTGTTGATATGCTCCCATGGATAGCAGTTGAATTTGCGTTGAGTTATGTATTTTTTAAGTTGCTTATTTAGACATCCCATTTCATTGTATGAAAATATGAAATTTCTAATAATATTCTGCTACTGTTTGAAAGTTTTTTATAATCTATGCCTGTTGCATTATTTTTCGTTCGTGTTACTTTTCCAATTAAGGAGTCTCGACATTTTGAAGAAAAAAAATGACGAAAATAGCGATTTGCCAACCTTTAGGGAATTTAGACATCCGTAGTATTATATTTTAGCAAAGTTTCGTAAACATCTGATAACTATAAAAAATTCTAAAAAGGGCTTTTTAATGTACCTAATTCCCTTTAAATGATACAGAGTTGCAATCTTTAGTTTCATTTTAATCAATTTGTGTTTTTTCAATGCATCAGTATGAACAAAAAGCTAAAACTTCAACAAATTTTTTAACTGAATCGATTTTTTAATAGAAGAACATTGTGGTGCATTTCCTAAAATGAAGAATAGGATTTTCAGCAATACAAATAGTTTATATTTTTTAAATGTTAAGAAAAGATTTGACATTTTTACTGCATTTTTACATGTTTCATAATATTTTATTTATTTTTTTAAACTAGTTTACTTTTTGGAAATTTTATTCTTATGGTTATAGGGTACATTTGTAAAAAAAAATATGAAAAAAAAATTCAAAACTTCAAAATTGTAGAAGTATGGTTGTAAAATTTCCTTACTTTTTTTTTTTTAATTTTTCAAGTTTTAACAAAAAATTGCATTTTTCTTGATTTTTTTCTTTAATGAAGTTATTCAATAATATGTCAAAAAATTATTGTAAAATTCTCAAATAAAAAATATAGTAGTTCAATGGCTATACCGAGTCCTCTTAAAATCTCAAAAATACTAAATTATTCACACTTTTCCATTATTGTTATTAAACAAACTGGAGATAACCTGGAATAGTACTTTTCGATATACCTTTTCACTATAAAATACATAAATATCACGTTTTCTTGGGACGTGGTCATTTTAGCCCAAAACAAATTATGTCCATTCCGGTGTTTTTTATTATTTCTCCCGATAAGTTCTAGTAAGTGCTGAATAATTCATGCTTTTCCGCGTTTGTGCTATTCTATAAATGACGGTAACCTGGAGTAATTTTGTTGCGATAAATTACTGACTGTAAATATTTAAGTATCGCATTTTAATGGGATGGGGGTCTCCCAATTGTGAAATTTTCTTGATGCATATCCATGGACAAATATAATGTATGTATTATTCACAAAATAATTATTTTCTACTTCATTTCTTTAGATCTTTTTAAATCCAAATGAATCGAGAAAAAAAATAATGCATGCATCAAAACATGTAAGTAATTACCCGACTGAAAAGAAGGGTTATGTGTTTCACGCGTATCTGTGTGTGTGGATTTCTTTATACCCTCGAAACATCCCAACGGCTGGATGGATTTTAATGAATGAGGTCTCCATCAATTCGGCTTAACGACCCGATGGTTATAGGCTAGGTTTTGTTTTTATAAATTCAAAATGGCGGCAGTAAAATACAAAATGGCGGTAGAGAGGAAAAAAATTACGCACACTATTGAGTGGTATATCATTGTATAGGTCTTTCAAAATGAAGACGATGTTTCATGGACTATTTTACAGTCAGAAGCTCCGTTAAAATATCATACAACCTGGAAGTTGTGTATATAGGATCTCTAGTTTTACTGCAACTCTAACCATCATAGACATCTATAGACCTCATCAAAACGGTGTTTATAGATAGGAACTAACAATTAAACACAACTTAAAAGTCATCAATACAAGTAAATAAAAAAAAACAGGTAAGCAATATAAACAAGTAATATAAAAAAATAGGTAAGTAATATAAAAAAAAATATTTTAAGTCAATTCCTACTTAGGTCAATAAGAGAAATATTTTTTCTCCCATTCTTCTTTCCTCTTGAGTGGCGCTTAAAATGCCTTGATCAAGAAGAGGGCTCTCTCGGTCTTAAAATACCTTGATCAAGAAGAGGGCTCTCTCGATTATTGAAAATTAATTAATTTAATTTAATTAATGAGTTATTATTTGAATAAACTGGATTAACATCAAGTGTCATCTACTACAAGTTTAAAAAAATTTACTTGAACTTGATTGGATGAATAATAAGTATTTTATTAACGATTGAAAATTTGAACAAGATATATGTAGCGAGAGTGTGAGCTAGTAGGAATTGGAAAAAAAAAATAGTTTCACATTAATGAGAAATAATTAATTAGTTCGCTTTTTACGCAGTCGGGTTTTTTGATTTTTTAAATTTAATTGTTTATTTTAGAAAATGTGTCTTAATGAATAACAGACAATTCCTTGTATATGCACGCTGTAAAAAAAAAAAGAAATAGAAAATCTTCTGCGAAGTTATATTGAATTTTCGTAAATGTTTATATATATATATATATACATATATAAAGTAACATTCTTGCATATCTATTGCATTACAACACTTGATTTATGAAATTTAAAATATATATGCCCATTGTTTTGTTTTCAGTGATTGAATTTCTTTTAAATGAAATTAAAAGAAACAATGCATGCATTTAAACATATGATTGTGACTTTGGAAAATTTTTCATAAGCAATGCATAACATGTGATCTCTTACGTACACAGATTTTGATTTATGAAACTATCAATTTATCTCATTGACCCCCCCCCCCCCCCCTCGGTGTGGTAACACAAATATTTTTCTAAAATGTTATGTTCATTTTACTAATTTAATATCTATATTTACTGTCTCTGTAATTGAGTTTTGTTGGGAGTTTTGTTTTTTAATTTGTTATACAAGATCAAAAACAGAAGTTTATTTAGAAAATTGTAATATTTTCAAATCACATCAAGTTGGTTTTTTGTTTTCGATATAAAGTGATCCACCGTACACCACCATAGTTTTTACATATATTAATAATATGCGGAAAATGAAGTAAAATTTATACAGATATAGGAAATATGTGGTATATAGATAGATCCATATAGGAAAAAATACGATGGTGTTATGAGCGCTTCGTGTAAAAAAATCAGATTGGTATAACTGAAACATATTAAAATTTTCTAAAAAAAAAAAAAAAAAAAAAAAAACTACGCTTTTAATTTTGTATGACACATTTAAATAATTTTTCAAAAAACTCAATCATAAAGGCAAGAAATATAAAACCTAATTTATATTAAAGAATCTAAACTCCTTATAAAGTATTTTTTTTTTTAATTCTATCGGGAGCGAGGGAATCTGAAAATCAATACTTAGGTACAAATCCCCTTTGACGTAATTAATTTATAACGAACGTATAACAATAATTTATAAATGTTTATGCGCTTTAATTTTACTAAAGAAAAAAGATTTCACTAAAATATCATAAACAATATGCGTACATGTAAGTTAAGTTTTATATCATGAGAAATTATTATCCACTGCCAGAATTAAAGGGCACTGAGGCAGTTTTATCTCTGGAATATAAAATAAAAATTTGTTTTATGTAATAAAACTTACCACGATGCGAGTCTTTGGGCAGTTTAAAGTAATTTGTATCGATTATCAGTCAGTCTAAATTTCCAATGTTATTTGTCAGGATATAAAATTAAGTTTTATTATTTTTGAAAACAAAATCTATACTTAAAGTATTTGTTTTTAGGGTATAAAATATTCTTGAAAATAAAAGTTTTAGAAAAAAAAATTTAAGTTTGTCAGAATTTTATTGATATGATAGTTTTGGATAGTTTTTATCTTTTATTTATTAACAAATTTTCTTTTTCTATTTCATAGTTTCATTTGCATATTTTAAGTTTTAAAAATAACTTTAATGACTGTTTATGAAAATTTTCCTTTCTAGAACATTTTACTTCGCATTTTTTTAATACTTGTGACTAAATTATTTTTTCACTAACTGCTCGAGATGGACATTGTTTCAATAAATATTTTCTCCTGTGCAATCCCGGATGAGTCAAAATATAAACTAAGTTTCACATGGTTGCATCTCAACGACACCCCTCCCCCCGAAACCAAATTGTATGTGAATGCGTACAGATTATCTTTTTTAAAAGGAAAGTGATCTAAAGCAAGGATCATCAACAACGCGGCCACGAATTCACTTGGGGCCATCAACCCTTTTTATTGCGCTTACGAAGCTTCTGCGAATTTATATACATAAACGCATATTTTGCACTCATGGATAGTAAAAATACTATTTTTGATGGTAAGAAATATAAGGTTTACAAGTTTTACAGATTTTCTGAGAATAAGATCTGCTATAAACAAAATAGCGAAAGCTTCACTTGCACGGAAAAAGATAACACTTCATTAGTTACATTATTTTCATCCTTTACAGGGGCGGAAAAGCTTTGTTACCCATAAATACAAATCTAGTATTCATTCAATATCTATGTGCCTGAAAGTGCATCTATTTAGGCAATATGCACCACATACACCCATATAAATAATGAAGTGTGTTTATGCAAGGGAAGGGGTGTGCCCTCAGAGCGAATTTTAAAATTCAAATGCACCCTTTAATAGAACTAGCAGGGATGACCGAACTAAGCTCGGTCAAAATTAGCCTTGTGTTCAATTCGCTATTTTATTCTCACTGTATCATTCTTGCTGTTTAAATACAATTGGCTTGGTCCTGAGACATTGTGATCCAAAATGACCTACTAACCGTTTTTTTTTCGAACATGCGACCTAACCAATGCTCTTCTCGAACCCGAAAACGATAGAATACAAAATTTAATCAAAATCGTTAAAGTCGTTTTATAGATAAAATTAGCTTGACCCACGGTCACCAAAAAGGGACTCACTACTCTAAATTCATCGAACATATGACGTATCCCAATGGTCTTCTCATGCCCAGAAACTATATAACATAAACTTTTGTCAAAATCGTTTCAGTCATTTTTAGATACAATTATCTTGACCCACAGTGACCCAAAAATGACCCACTAATCGAATTTTCTCAAACATGCAAATTAGCCCAATGGTCTCATGCCCAGAAATGGTATAGTACAAAATTTTGTCAAAATCGTTTGAGTCGTTTTTTAGATACAATTATCTTGACCCACAGTGACCCAAAAATGAACCACTAAACAAATTTTCTTAGCCCAATACATTTCTCGTGCTTCAAAACGGTTGGATATAAAATTTAGTCAAAATCGACTGAGCCGTTTTTTAGATATCATTAGCTTGACACTGACCCATTATGACCCAAAAATGACCCACTAACTGAATTTCTTGAACATGCGACTTGGCCCAATGGCCTTCTCATGCTCAGAAACGATATAATAATAAATTTTGCCGTAATGTTTTGAGCCATTTTTTAAATGCAATTAGCTTGACCCACAGTGACCCAAAAATGACCCACTAATCGAATTTTCTCGAACATGCGAATTAGCCTAATGGTCCTCTCATGCCCAGAAACGTTTTAATACAACATTTTGTCAAAATCCTTTGAGTCTTTTTTTAGATACAAATATCTTGACCCACAGTGACCCAAAATGACCCACTAATAGATTTTTCTCGAACATGTCATTTAGCCCAATGGTCATCTCATGCCCATAAGCGGTACATTACAAAATTTTGTCAAAATGTTTTGAGCCATTTTTTACATCCAATTAGCTTGACACCTGACCCATTGTGACCCAAAATGACCCACTAATCAAATTTTCTTGAACATTCGACCTAGCACAATAGTATTCTCGTTCCCGAAAATAATAGAATATAAAGTTTCGTCAAAATCGTTAGAGCCGTTTTCTAGATAAACTTAGCTTGATCCGCAGTGACCCAAAAATGACCTATTAATCAAGTTTTCTCTAACATGTGACTTAGCCCATTGGTCTTCTCGTAATCCAAAACATTAGATTACAAAATTTAGTCAAAATCGTTAGAGCTGCTTTTCGGATAAAATTAGTTTGACCCGAAGTGACCCAAAAATGACCCATTAATCGAAATTTCTCGAACACGTGACCTAGCCCAATACATTTCTCGTGCCTCAAAACGGTTGGATATTAAATTTAGTCAAAATCGACTGAGCCGTGTTTTAGATATAATTAGCTTGACACTGACCCATTATGACCCAAAAATGACCCACTAATCGAATTTTCTCGAACATGTGACTTGACCCAATGGCCTTCTAATGCTCAGAAACGATATAATACAAAATTTTGCCGTAATGTTTTGAACCATTTTTTAGATACAATTAGTTTGACCCACAGTGAACCCAAAATGACCCACTAATTGAATTTTCTCAAACATGTGACTTAGCCCAATGGTCTTCTCATGCCCAGAAACTATATAATACAAAATTTTGTCAAAGAGTTTTGAGCCATTTTTTAGATTTAATTATCTTGACCCTGACACATTGTGACCCAAAAGGACCCACTAATAAAATTTTCTTGAACATGCGGCCTAGACCAATGGTATTCTCGTGCCCGAAAATGATAGAATACAAAATTTCGTAAAAATCGTTAAAGCCGTTTTCTAATTAAACTTTCCTTGACCCACAGTGACCCAAAAATGACCCACTAATCGAATTTTCTCGAACATGTAACTTGACCCAATGGCCTTCTAATGCTCAGAAACGATATAATACAAAATTTTGCCGTAATGTTTTGAACCATTTTTTAGATACAATTAGTTTGACCCACAGTGAACCCAAAATGACCCACTAATTGAATTTTCTCAAACATGTGACTTAGCCCAATGGTCTTCTCATGCCCAGAAACTATATAATACAAAATTTTGTCAAAGAGTTTTGAGCCTTTTTTTAGATTTAATTATCTTGACCCTGACACATTGTGACCCAAAAGGACCCACTAATAAAATTTTCTTGAACATGCGGCCTAGACCAATGGTATTCTCGTGCCCGAAAATGATAGAATACAAAATTTCGTAAAAATCGTTAAAGCCGTTTTCTAATTAAACTTTCCTTGACCCACAGTGACCCAAAAATGACCCACTAATCGATTTTTCTCGAACATGTGACTTAGCCCAATGGTCATCTCATGCCTGGAAACGGTATATTACAAAATTTTGTCAAAAGGTTTTAAGTTTTTTTTAGATTCAATTAGCTTGACTCTGACCCATTGTGACTCAAAATGACCCACTAATCGAATTTTCTTGAACATGCGAGCTAGCCTAATAGTATTCTCGTGTCCGAAAACTATAGAATACAAAATGTCGTCAAAATCGTTAGAACCGTTTTCTAGATAAAATTTGCATGACCTACAGTGACCCAAAAATGACCCACTGATCGAATTTTCTCTAACATGTGACTTAGCCCATTGGTCTTCTCGTAATCCAAAACAGCAGATTACAAAATGTAGTCAAAATCGTTAGAGCCGTTTTTTAGATAATATTAGCTTGACCCGAAGTGACCCAAAAATGACCCACTAATCGAAATTTCTCGAACATGTGACCTAGCTCAATAGTTTTCTCGTTTCCAAAAACGGTTGGATATGAAATTTAGTCGAAATCGATTGAGCCGTTTCTTAAATATAATTAGCCGGACCTTGACCCATTATGACCCAAAATGACCCACTAATCGAATTTTCTCGAATACATAACCCAACCCATTGGTTTTCTCGTGCCCGAAATTGGTAAAATACAAAATTTAGTCAAAATCGTTAGAGCCGTTTTTAAGATAAAATTTACATACACACACAATTTTTGCTCGCATTATAGTATAAGATAAAAGTTGATGACCCATGTCCTAAAGTTTAAATACTACCACTAGAGCATTCCTAAATCTCGCGTGGTGCACAGCATCTTTAGTTGTCACCAAGATTACTATTATTTATCATAAGAATTTTTGTATTCATGAGTTCGGAAAAATTGTGATTTTTTTTTTTTGTTGTTTTTTTTTTTTGTTTTGTTTTGTTTTTGTTTTTGTTAATTAATAAAAGAAGCAGTTTGTGCGCTATCTCTAGCAATAATTTTGAATGACCTCAAAACCCTATCAGAGCTGTTGTAAAATAAGTAAGTGGTATGGAATGAATTTAACTACCTTCTAAGATGTTGTCCTTGCATTTGGAAAGGCAAATTGACCGTTAACAAAATCTAATATAAATATAATCAAATGAAACTTACATCATTCACATGCAATAAATAATTGCAAATACACAACCGTATGAAACTGAGAATATCTACTACGCGATTATTTATACTACGCGACTACTTAATTATTTAGAGCATTCGCTATTCTTTTATAAAACAGTCATATTCTTCTGAAAAAAGGCTATCGTATTTATGTAACCTAAAAAATATTTCTGATCGAATATCCAGTTTTAAAATTCACACGGAAAATAGAGTATCTAATTTCCCATCGTCCTTTTCTCCATATTTCCTCACTTCAAAATAAGCAAAAATTTGTTATATGCAGAGAATTGTATTTTATCACGTACTCAGTTCTAACTTTAAAGACTATGATTAGAAGGTTTTACTAACCGTTTTTTAGAAAGCTGTTCATATGCTATTTAGAAAGACAAAAAACAGTTAATTATGATACATATAAAGTTATCTACGATATGATCAACGACTTTAACTGATAGTAGAATAACTTGAATCAGTTCTCACTAGGGAACATCCCCAAGTGTCAGTTCTGGAATTTAATGAGATTGGTATCGTTCGAAATCTATTGCGACGAGGATAAAAAAAAGTATTGGAACTATACTCCCGAAACCAACGGTTCACGAGATATGGGCCCTTTTCTGTTTCGGAAGGAGAGAAATAAGGAAGGGAAAAACAGCATGAGATTCCTTTTAAAGCTATAGAAGGCAGGAATTTTGTTTTATAATTAATCATGAAAGTGATTTTCACGATAGCGTTTCGTGATAGTCTGGTCATGAGAATGCTATCCTGGTACTGGACAGATGAAGTGGCCATAGAGATGAAAATTTAAGCACCGAAAAACTATGTTCTGCTATACAGCTAGTCTTTCTTTCAGCTGAATCGACAAAATTCTTTCAGTCACTGTATGTTTACTTCTTCCAACACTGCAAACAACTCCGTAAAGAAAGTAGGTGAATATTCAAAAACCCATCGAAGTATTTGCTGTGATGTTAGCACTATTACTATTCAAAGAGTACTAAAAAGCCTACAACCAGCTCTCTTCATCTACTTCCAATGCAGTGCGTGAGTATGCTTTCCAAAAAGCTTTAATTCGAGAAATGGATCTAGTCTTCGAATCAGTAAAACATGTACGCTTCAGTCTTAGTAAACATACCAGCGCTGACTGTCAAACTGTAATACCCTTCATCGTTTGTGCCTCGTGTTGAAAAAACTTATGTTTCCAATACTTTTACGTATGAAAAACACTACCATGGTTAATTATCAAACAAAATTCCGCCTTCGATATCTTTGAAGGAATCTTATTTTGTTTTTCCTTTTTTATTTCTCTTCTTCCGAAACAGAAAAGGGTCCATATCTCGCATATTATTGAGTTCGGGAGTATAGTTCCTGTGCATTTATTGATCCTCGTGGCAAGAGCTTTCGAACGATACCAAGCTCGTCAAAATCCTGAACTCACATTTGGGGGATGTTCACTAATCAGAGATGAACATGTTTTATGTTTAAATGGTATGCGATGATTTATATAGATTATTAATTATTGTAAATCACTTCAGAAAAATCAGTTTAAACTTAAACGACCACACGAATGAAAACCAAAATCTGCATTTAAATCTGAATGTAAATAAATCTGATTAAAATAGTTGACTCATAACTTTCTCCTTCTGCTTTACTTTAAATTTTTTATTTAAAGCCAAACCGGACAAATGTTATAAAGAGACAGTTTAGATAACTCCCTCTTTTTAGATTGAATGCAAGTGTTACGATTTGGAAAACGAATAGTATAAAAAAATAGTAAACAAAAAAAAGTTCTTTAGTAAAGCAATAAATGCGAAGGCAAATAGCACAGATTATGTTGTGTGATTTTATATGGAATGAGATTCTTTGTAATAAAAATTTTCCAGAGCTTGTTTAAGTTGCTATCCCATTCATGAACTCTTTGGTCTTTGGGTAATTTTTAAGCCAACCCTTGGGCCGATTAGCTCGAATAAATTGCCTCAACACCGAGTGCGGTACCAATGAAAATATGAGCAACTTTTTACGCGTAGCTCACACAAATTTGTTTACCCGATCAATTTATTCTCTGATGACCCACTCAGAGATAGACGTTTTGGAACGCCATTCTTAAAGATAAGCGACATAACAAAATCTAGCAAGAAAATGTCGAAGTGGAACCACGATAAAGAACAAATATTAATTGAATCAGTAACGAAAACAAGGCATTTATGGGATATAAAACATAATTTTTATCGGAGTGTACACCTTTTATCTTGAAAAGGTGTAAACGAAAGAAAATATGAACTTTTCAGTAAACATAGAAGTAATCTAGTTATTTATATGTGTAAACGAAAGAGCGATAAGTTATATTAATATTAACTAATAACCGGTTTTTCAAACAATTTTTTGTAACGTCAATTACAATCTTTCTTTTAGTATGTACTCTGATAATTCGGAATTAAAATTGGGTCAAAAGTTGTTTGTTTTCGAAAAATTGTCCGGTCTTTTTTAAAGTTTCAATTTGTCTTTAACTTTAATGCATATATCCTCTGAACACGAAACATTTACCTTTTCTTTTCTTAGGTTCAAGTCTTATTCTATTTTCCTTTTTCTTAGGTCTAAATCATTACTCTTTAAATATATATATTCAATGATAAAATGTTTAGGCATTGGGTTCTCTAAATAAGTTTTGAGAATATTTTTTACCAAAATAATTTATTCCTACTCAGACCTTATAAAAACTGACAGCTCTTTATATTAAATTATATCAGCTTTCCCAAATCACTGTGTTACTCCTTTCTATTTCTTTCATATTTTACCTGGAATTAGGACTATTATTTCAAGATCTTTCTAGCCGTCGATTTTTCTTCCCAAAATACCTTTACAAGAGTACGGTGAGCACACTAATTCTTTATAAAGCTTAGTTCATCACGCCTCGTAGTCGACAATGTTGCATCCAATTTAGCAATTCTGCATTCACATTGTAGTAAAGTGATGTAAGTCCCTTGTCTATCTATAGTTTGAACGAAGTGTTTATTATAAGAATACAGAAAGATCCTGAATATTTCTAACTTGTAGATATGGTTGGATTTGAAGTTTCTTTACTACTTTTTCCGATTTTATCTGTCGAATAATCTTTCCCTCGTTTGTTAAACTTAAGTAAACTATAAATGTTAACTTAAGGTAGTTCGGGATACAAAATTTTATTTATTTATTTTTTATTTTTATTTATTTTTTTTTTTTGTGTGTGTGTGAATATCTTTTACTCTTTTTAGCACTTTCCAACATAGTTGAAAAATGTTTATGACTTCTGTTTTTCTGGCCATCTGACCATGCTCTAACTTTTGTAAATATAACCGCATTGCCCTGTAATTTTTATACGATATTTATGTTTACCATAGCACGATCGCTACTGAAAATGAATTGTTTAGATTGTATAGTTCGTTTACAAGAACGGTCAAAAGTATTCCGTTAAATTACAATCAATGGGTAAAATTGTTTCAAGTGCATTTTATTGATGTTTCACCATTTCAAACTTAATGAAATTGATATGCATTTATGAAGTGCACTAAAACTTTTATTCTGTAGAATATGGAGTACAGAGCATTTATTATTCATTTACAGGGCCACACAAAAGCATTCTTTTACATAATGGTCTGTGAGGGAAAACTATTTGCAGCGTATTTTAATTAGGTTACACTATTTCAAATATAGTGAAATTTATATGCATTACTGAGGTTTACTACAAGATAGTTCCTGTGCAATAGGATGTGCATAGCATTAATTTACACGGGCACACAAAGGATTTCGGACACAGTACTGTATCCGAAATACTGTCTATTAAGGATAATTGATGGAAGTGCGTTTCCAGTTATGGTATGAGTTTTAAAGTTAGCTATATTTTTGCATACTACGTGGTGTGTATAAATGCTGTAGATCATATACAGGGCTGCATAAAATAATTCGTAAGTATTATTGGGTATGAATGTGAGTTGCATAAATGTGGTTTTTAATTGAGTTATGCATTTTCAAGCTTAATTATATTTAGTATACTAAAGATATTTTTGTAGAATATAAATAAAATCATATACAGGGACATTGAAAGAACTGGATACAGGACCGCTTAGGGATGATGATTTCTGGAAGTGTGATTTCAGTAGTTTTAAGCATGTTTTAGCCTGATTAATTAAATTTTAGCTTAATATGTGGCGTGTATAAAAATCTGTAACTAATATGGTCTTTAGTACATGGCTGCTCTAAAGAATTCAAGTTCATTTCCGTCTATTTGTATAAATTACTGAAGGTAAATTTTCAACATATAATGCGTTGTTCTTTTTTTTTAACTATCTTTTGGCACGCTATGTAGAATATATATAAATATATACATAAAATACAGGGCTGCACAAAAGAATTGGAGTACTTTTCCGGCTATGGGTAGTAATTTCTCAAAGCCTTGTTTTTAAAGATGTTATGTGTTTTCTAAAATATTTACTTGAGTATTTCATTTACCTAACTAAGCAGTGAAGTTTTGTTAAAGCATTCTGGAAGAGAGCTGGAAAACGTTTCATTTCCTATGATTTTTCTTTCTTGTTTTTTTTTCCCTTGAGGCGTATATTTATATACGTATTTCAAGAAAATCACGGGATTCTCTTTGCACAAAATTTGAAGTGATGAAATAATGTTCTTTTCCATCTTTTGAAATGATGGTTCCTATGTCATTATTTCAGTGACAATACCAAATAATCCGGGAGACAGCGACCATTTTTTAGCTAATCATTTCATATAAGCTGATTTTATATGTGAAATAGCTCTGATGTAGATAATTATGGAAATAGTTGTTAGCTGTCCCAAATCAGGATTGCCTGATTTAGCTAATATTAGACAAATTTTTATTCAAAATACGTACAGTTCTCGGAAAAAAAAGTTCGTTACTCCCTCTAACTATGCAGAAAATCCTCCTACAAAAAGGCGAATGGTATCAAACGATTAGTAATAAAGACTTGAAAAAAAAAATCCGTGGACTGACAGTACAATTTCTGTATTTTTACGGAAATTTTTCTCTCCGATGAAATCATAACGTGTATGGGTCAGAAAGTAGAGAATATGTATTTAAGTCTATCCATGACAGATAAATTTTTGTTATTTGTCATTTTCGCTAAGGCTTTTATATATTTTTTTAATTTACTTTAGAATTTTCGTATTTTTTCAGTACAATTTTCGAATTTTTAGACTTTTTTTTTTTCTCTCGGAGAGTAATACACTGGTGGAAATTGATTTATGAAAGTACGGTTTTTTAACAACAACTTCTATAATATTCATTAAAAATAAATGAAATTTCATACATTATACACGCTATATGCAACAAATAATTTAGAAAAATAAGATTTCACACACATTAATAAACTAAAACATAAGGTCAAAAATTGGATTTTATTAACATAAAAACATGGAAATTGATTTATGAAATATCACATTTAATTTAAATTAATAGTTAGTAAAGCCGCGTTATTCATCAGAGTTTCTTTTATTCTAAATGACATTGATAAAACAAAATTTTGAATGTATTTCTGATCAATTGATTTCCAGTTTTGACAGATTGAAGCTTTCAATTCTACAAGCGATGTGTACTGCATCCCATTTGCATAAACCATTCGAACAAACTGTCCCCAAATGTTTTCGATGGGGTTCAAATCAGGACTTATAGGTGGATGCTCTAAAAGGACAATATTCTGTTCGTCAAAACAATCTTTCATTGCATTTGAAATGCCATGTGAATACTTGCATTGTCTTGCATGAAGATGTAATCTAAACCATAATATTGCCATGCAAATGGAAGAAGTGAATTTTCTAAAACTAAACTGTAATCAAAAGAATTCTGGCGACCGTTTAAAAATACAATTTCACTTTTGCCATCATAAGCGATCGCTGCCCAAATCACCAAACTTCCGCCACCAAAATGTCTGCTGAATGCAGATTTTGGTTATTATCGGATATCCATCCAATAATTCTTCAAACCATCCGGGCCATCTAAATTAAATCTTTTTTCGTCGGAGAAAATAATTATCTTCTAATTGTCACCCATTGCCATGTACTTCTCGCAATACTGCAAACGCATCTGCTTGTGTCGCAGAAGTAACTTTGAACCAGACTTCATTTTCGACCATCTCAAGCTCCGAGAAGAATTTAAAATTTGCCTAACTCTTCTAGAACTAACAGGAAGGGATAGATCTGCACAAATCTGCTTTGAACTGTGACCGGCTTTCGATGCAAGTTGAAGAATCCCCCTTTTCTCTCTCTTACTTAAACGTGGGTTACCTTTTTTGTTAAAATTTTTGCCATAATTTGCTAAATCTTTTCTATAACACCAACTGATCTTTTAATTAATTTACTAATTTCCTGAACAGACTTTCCACATTCTAGATATGCATCGATTTTAGCACTTTCTTCCTCAGACAACACGACTGAAACGTATTGTTTCCAATAAATAACGCTTTTTATGTCTACTGTGTATCTCACGTTACCTATTTTTATGCAAATTTTTGTCCCATTACTTCGGAACAACCTATACTATGAAATGTGATATTTCATAAATCAATTTCCATGTTTGCATATTACGGAAATCTCATTTTTGACTTTCTGTTTCTGTTTAATATTATGTACGAAATTTTATTTTTATAACTCATTTGTTATGCATACTATGTATATTCCATGAAATGTCATTCATTTGTAATGAATATTATAGAAGTTTTTGTTAAAAACCCGCGTTTTCATAAATCAATTTCCACCAGTGTAGTAATAATAAAACCTACAGCTTTAGGGGAAATAAAAATTTACCATTATCTGCGATTGGTACTCTCACATGTGAGATTGTACTCTCACATGTGTACAACTCATCACATGTCACATCACGTCTCACATGTACAATTGAACTCTCACATGTGCCCGTATGGAGACCTTCCTTGCAAGGAAGGTCTCCATACGGGCATACTCCGAAAAATCTGAAAAAAATATAGAGTGTTCTTCTCATGAGGATAGATATGTTTATAAAAAAAAAAAATTCGACGGAAATTCGATAGTGTCCGTAAAAAAGTAATGAAAATTTTGTTATTTGGCGATTTATCCCTGGTTGGCGATGGAAAAAAATGTCAAGAAATACTTTTTTATGTCAAATACTTTTTAAGGTAAAAATGTTTCGTGTTGAATTTTTTAAACAAATTTAATTTAAATAACTTTATTATTGTCAGTTTTATTTTGTTTTAACTATAGTTTTGTCATATATACATATTTGTAATGAAAGTTAACTATGTAATTTTATGAATTAAAACAAAATTAAAATTAATTAAAATTATTTCAATCTCAAAATTAAGCCCGATTGAGCACTATCGATTCCAATTCTGATGCTAAGGAAATAAAAACTTCTCCGGTATTGAAATGGATAACTGCAACATTCTTCATCTGGCCTTTATTTTTGAATATGCTTAAATATACGAAAATATATTTTTCAATATGAAAATATTTTTTATATATGAAATTATTTTAACAGTAGTGATAAAATTAAATAACTGCAGCAATAAGCAACATAAATATGTAATACAAATAATATATGCATTAAACTCTCTCATTGTTTAAGTTTAAATTCATTAAATACTATTTATACGCATTCTAAAAATCAATTAACAAGCAATTTTCAGATGCATTAAAATCGTTTTCTTTTGGCGAGGAAAAGAGTTGCTCGCCAAATCCCGTGACGCTTTCGTCTTTTCGTGCCAAATGCTCGAAAGAATTTTATTTTTTTACAGACTTTCTACTGTAATTCCGCCATATTCTGAGTATGCCCAGTAAGGAGACCTTCCTTATCAGTTCGCAATAATTAGGGTTTCGTTCATCTGACGAAACCCTATTCGTCTCATTCCTTTGTCTGTCTGACCGTCTGTCTGTCTGTTTGTCTTTCCGTCTGTCTGTCTGTTTGTCTTTCCGTCTGTCTGTCCGTCACAGAGCCCGTTCTCAGAAACTATACATGTTAGAGACTTGAAATTTTGCGTACTTATAGCTGAACACCTCACATCAAACAACAAATCATAAAATTTTGAAAAAGTTGGTAATTAACTGAATTACGGGCTAATGAACTTCTAGAATTAACCAATCCACCTTTTTAACGCAGGTTCAAACGTACCTTCCCCAAATCATCCGTGTTTCTCCTAAGGGTTGCCAGTAAAATCAGCCGATGCATGGTTACCACGAGGGAAATTAAGCCGAAAAATGAAGTGGACATTTTAAAGCGAAATCGCATAGCAGAAAATATTGGTCGAGAAATTTGTAAATGAAATAGACAGACGCAGAAAAAAAATCTACTTTCATTTGGTGTAAAGTTCACATTTCTGCGATGTGTATAAGTTAAAATATCCACTAAAAATCGATCGATAAAAATTAAATTTCTTTAATTGGAAAGACAAGGAAAAGAGATTTCAATTCGGCGGGAAAGCAGGTAGACATGACGACGCTGCGGTTTTTCATAACAGCATATTTTAATACGAAATTTTAACTTTTTAAATATTAAATTTTTTGATTAAATTTTTTGGCATCCCGGTGTCAAATTTCTCGCTGATTTCATTGATACCTATTTCTAAGTCCTATCTTAATTACAAGCTGAAATATTAATTATTATCTAATTAATCGGTTTAACTCGCAGAAGAATTAATGTCTGTAAACGAATCGGTAACTCCCACATGTGTATTGTGGTCGAGAGGTTGCTCTCGATGCTGGTAGACGGGAGGTGCTGGGTTCGAACCCAATCGCGCCCGTCGGCCTAATCGTTTGGAGTTTTCGTGGTTTTCTTCGGACCGTGTATTTTCCATGCATAAATACGGATTAGGTTCCCTTAGAAAGACCCCCACGGAAGGCACTTCCCCCCGGGCTTATATCCCTAGTGTAGATAATTGGCCGTCAAAAATCAGCCTAACCCAACCCAACCCACTTGTGTATTTTAAACAATTCTTTCTAAGTGAGCCCCTAATTATGTTGGAGACATGAAATTTTCGATACTTATAGCTGAACACCTCACATCATACGACAAATCATAAAATTTTGAAAAAGTCGTACATTTAACCCTTTGGGCTCCCACGTGTGTATTTTAAACAATTCTTTCTAAGTGAGCCCCTAATTATGTTGGAGGCGTGAAATTTTGCATACTTATAGCTGGACACCTCACATCAAACAACAAGTGATAAAATTTTGAAAAAGTCGTACATTTAACCCTTTGGGCTCCCACATGTGTATTTTAAACAATTCTTTCTAAGTGAGCCCCTAATTATGTTGGAGACATGAAATTTTCAATACTTATAGCTGAACACCTCACATCATACGACAAATCATAAAATTTGGAAAAGTCGTACATTTAACCCTTTGGGCTCCTGCATGTGTATTTTAAACAATTATTTCTAAGTGAGCCTCTAATTAAGTTGGAAGCGTGAAATTTTGCATTCTTATAGCTAAATACCTCACATCAAACGACAAATTATAAAATTTTGAAAATGTCGTACGTTTAACCCTTTGAGCTCCCACATGTGTATTTTAAGCAATTCTTTCTAAGTGAGCCCATATTTAGGTTGGAGGCGTTAAATTTTGCATACTTATAGCTCAACATCCCAGATTACAAGTCAAATAATAAATTTTGAAAAAGTTTTATGTTTAACCCTTTCAACTCCAGCTCGTGTATTTTAAGAAATTCTTTCTAACTGAGCCCCTAATTAAATTGGAAATTTTAAATTTTGCATACTTATAGCAGAACACCTGAGGCCAAGCGACAAATCATAAAATCTTGAAAAAGCCTTACGTTTAACCCTTTGAGCTACCACATATGTATTTGAAGCAATTCTATCTAAGAGTTAATTAAGTTAATTAAAAAAGTTAATTAAGTACCTAATTAAGTTGGAGACATGAAATTTTGCATACGTATAGCTGAATACCTCAGACCACACAACAAATCATAAAATCTTCAAAAAGTCTTACATTATTTACCCCTCCGGGCTCTAACTTGTGTATTTTAAGTAATTTTTCTAACCTCCACCCTTTTAACCAGGGGAGAAATCTTCCAACTTTTGCCGACACCCCTTTGACCCTTCTTTCATATTATGCACCATAGCCTTACATATTTTAGTTCCATTTTTTACCGTCAGGTGCGCCTACTGATCTCGGGTGCTATGGGCCCAATCCCCTCGACTAATATATCTACGGATAGTATGTAAAACGGGTTTTCGTTCGGATAGATGTTTGTTTAGAATCGAGTGCGCCCCTAGTTGCGAAATGTGGAACTAACAGATTTTTCAAAAAGATAAAGTGTTTTGAAAGGAATATTAAACGAAACCCTCTGTGCGATCTGTGATCACACTTACCCACTTGTTTTTTACTCATTCGCGAAATTGTTTTAATTTAAAAGAAAATAATAATCCGTCAAAATAGGGAAATTGTAATGGCAATGAACAGATTTTTTTTACAGTGAAATTATATTATAAATGTATGTATTCCCTTTCAAATGTAAATTCTTAAAAAATATATATTTATTATAACTTAAAAATTATTAATTTTAGTTATATTTTAAAAAGTATATATCTGCTAAACGAATAACGCTTTATTCAAACTTTTTTTCTTTTTTGAATACAGAAAAAATAAATTTCGGTTTGTATGCATGATTTGCAAAGAAACTTATTAAAAATATTTAATATTTTTTAAAGAAAAGATTCATTTTTTATGCGCACTTTTTATTACGGGAATCATTTTTTCAATATTTTTGATCAAAACAAAATATCCTGAAGACATTATGATGAATATATAACTGAAAATAATTGTATAAAATCTCTTAACTTTGTCTTTCATAAAGATTTAGATATATCAAATTAAGTATGACAAATTTTAAAATCTATGTTCTGAGAAAAATTAATTTAAATATTAAGTACTCCTTAAACAACGACAGACCGTACAACACAATGAAAGATTATATATTTTGTTGTACTTATCGCCTTTACATGCAATTTTCATATATCTGCTCTAAAACCTCTCAAGTATTTTTTAAATAATAATAAAAAATTGATGATTTTTGTGCTCCGGACCACCTTAACACTTTTTTTCACTTAATTATCATTGATTTTTTAATTATGCATGTAAATCCCAAACTATAAAAAGTTAATGTTCCAGAAAAGAAAACATTGATATTGTACATTAAACACTAAACACTTAATACAAATTTCGACATACACATCTTTTCATTTTTCTTTCACTCACTCGATGATGTTCAGCATAGTTTGAGATAAACCATCTGTTCTAATATTAAGTAAATGGGTATAGGAGAATGCATTGAAGAAATTTTCCCTATAATCAGATTAAATATAGAAGAATAATTTCATGTTTTTTATTATCAAATTATTAAACACTTATGATGTCAAAATGAAATTTTCATAATTTGATTGATATGAAATATATACCTATTTTCCCTATCCACGTGAGTCTACTGATGAACCAAAAATAATCGTAAGTTAATGAAGCTGTTTATGTTTGACTGAATATCTAATATCTTCGAAACTGTTAAAGAATCTTCGATACAAATTGTCAATACAAGTTATTTATTGCAGAAAAAAAACGCACTATCCCATGTTATTTTTCTCGCCGATTGTGGGACAGGAAATGGAAAGAAATAATGTCTAATATTAAAGGATGATTGATCTGATCTTTGGAGGCCGTCTACATATTGAAATTTGAACTAACTTTTATATTTTTTATACCAACGCCAAATTTTTACAGAACACTTTTGATCTGTAATGAAATTTATGCCCAGATACCATTTTTCAAGCCATTTTTTAAAAAAAAGTTTTGTAATTAAAATTCCAAATTTTGGACTTCTAATGTTAAATTACTTTTTCATATTTTCTTCAAATATTTCCTGGCGTTATAATCTTATCATGTTGTTTTTTATATGAACATTCTATTTAAGAAACCAAACGTAAGTATATCATTTGTGTTTAAGATAAACCCAACCTTAAGTATATATTGCTAATTCCCATAATTTGGCGATTTGAAACATGAATTATTAAATTAATATTTAAAAAATATATAAATTTAAAAACGAGTTATTGTTATCCATTGATAAATAATTTCCAAAACGCCTATACAAATCTTTTTTTTTTTCTAAGTGTTGTTTAGTTATACATGAGATTATACTCGATGAGATTATATTAATATTATCGATATAAATACCGTATTTAAGTTTGGGTAGGAACCCTGAAATCTACTTATATTCAATATAAATTATATAATAAAATAATTTTTATATAAATTATAAAAACCATTTTATAAAATAAACAATAAAAATCACCGTTTCATTTACACTAACGAAGACAAGTTTATACGCTACGAGGAACCGGCCTGCGAGGTTTTTACACTTTATTGACGTATAAAACGCTGTTTGTAAACTTTTAAAATCTTCATAAAATTGCCAATAACTTCAAAACTAATTTTGGAAACACCATGCAAGATTGGATTTACACTAATTTAAAGGTTTAATTGAAGGGGGTTTAGCTAATTGAAGAGTTTTTCAGCAACTATTTTATTAGTAAACCATTTTCGTTAACGTCATTTGTTTAATTTTTTATTAAGGACAGTTGGAAGGCAAATTCGTGAAAAAAAACCTTTTATATTTTGAATCCTTTATTTTCCCCCTTTCGACTGGTATATTACTTTTGTTTCTACAACAACGAAAATTTAACTTATTTTAAGTAATTCAGTTTGTTTACATATATTACATGTATATTACATATATTACATGTTTACATAAACCTCAAATACATAAAATTTAAACTCAATTTTCTCAAAATATTGCTTTTTGAACTTTGATGTACCTTTTTATACAAAGTACTACATTTTATTGTGTGTAATTTTTGTCTCAATATTTTACTGATATACCCGATCAATCTGAAGTGAACTTTTGTTAATAACATATGTACAAAAATTTTATTAAAAAGCTTTTATTTGGAAAAATGCAATGCATTTGTTATTTAAAATTAGTTTTTATTGCAGATTTTAAAAAAAATAATAACTAAGGAGATCTGTTTATAAATTTGACTTCACTTTATTGGGATTTATTTATATTATGTATATAAAATTTTTCAAATGAATATATTTGGTAGTTTCTGAAAAAAGGTACATTAATTTAACATGGTAGCTATAAGGCGTTTCAACTTTCCTTAAATTCGTAAAATGGTGCCTCTTTAAAATAAATGTAAAATAGTTATTTATTAGGTTAGTGATTGGTAAAAAATACAAATCTGTATTCTTCTACCATTGTTTCTTTAATTTTGACCCTAAAGTGTTTTAGAAAACATGATTCTGTGCTTAGGGGAATGTGAGTAATATAATATCAAATATGTGAATGTGCAAACTTTTATGTATTTTATGGAAGAGTGAGCAAACACTAATATTTCTTTTGCTTCTATTTGTCGTAAATTATTGAAATTCATCGAGAAGTTTTTCATTGCCTTTCGACTGACCTTTTACATTTGAAGCTCGTTTCTATGCATTTGGAATTTTGATTTTCTTCACAATTCCTCATGAACGTGACATTTTATATATATTTTAGATGAATGACATTCGGGATATTATCTGCAATGCTTCTAAAAGAAAATGGTTTTATTTTATTTATGGGTTATTCTCCTAGAAACGTACAAAACTACGTCACAGAATATTTATTAAAGAAAAAACATAAAAGTAGAAACCCGAGCATATGGTGCCACGCATCTTTTGATAAATATAACTTTGTATTAATTTTACGTTCAACGTAAAATGAAAATGTCTTTTTGTTAACAGATTTCAATTTAGCGCCAAGTGCGATATCTTATAGTTAATTTTAATCCCGTAATTAATTTTCCCTTTTTAAAAAAAAACTTCTGTGAGCAATCAATTGCCAGTTGTGGTAACTCTACCACAAATCACTTTAAATTATGGTCGCAAATAAATTTTGATCGCAAGCTGTTTTTTCATCTTAATCATGCTTGAAAATAATTTAAAAATCACTAAATGGAGCTACGGGTTTCAAACAAATTTTATTAAAATGTACATATTTTTCTCTATATCATAGTATAAAAATTGAATTATGCTACATTTAGAAATGATGTATTAGCAATAAAAAAGAAAACGATATCGCCGATCGTTACCATGACCGTATGCATTTATTAAAATAGAAAAGGAGTTTTGGCAGCCGCCCCATAAAAACGTATAAATTTCACCCAGACAGAAAAGTCCATGGTGAAAGAAATAGGACTTTGCTGGTAAAACACGTAATGAAAACATTTTATAATGCAGATGCTGTGTGGTACAAACGAACAGTATATGTAAATAATTAAATTTCAGAAATATTAATATTTCATATAAATAATGTGTCCATAGAGCCTGACAAATTATCTGCTTGGCTAATCACAGCCCTACTTTGTACCACTTACTGAGTCTCCAAAGTTGGTTTAAAACTTTTTTCCAAGATACATTATTCTTAATTCAGTGCTTTGTAACAGCATTTTTAATTCAGTGCTAATACCAGGTTCAATTTCAAAAGATAATACTGTTTATTTATCGTTTTATTTGATAAATAACTGCTTTCGGAAGAAATTTAGTCATGTCCGTGACCAAAAATTAACAATTTCTGAATAGTAGAACAAATGGTAGAAAAAAAAGCGAAAACTAATGTGAAAGATATGCTTGTTAGTAATTTTAAACGTAGAAATGCATTGTAAGTTTTATGTAGGGGAAGGAAGTGTAAAGTGGCCGGTGGGGGCAAAGTGGCCATTTGAGTTTTTTCCGCTGTATAGTGCTACCGCGACGCTGGAACAGAACTAAACAGTCGTCACAGATGTTGATAAGATTGGCCGCGATTTTGAAGTAGAAGGCTACATTTTTCAAGTTTTTAACTCAATTTATTGTTTTTTTCGCATTTTTAATTTTAGGCAAATGGTACAATTTCTTGATTATAGCTAAATAATATGTTGTTATAATTATTTGCTCTTATGCTGTTTGATCAGTGTGAAATAGCCTTTTAAATGGTGTGTGTTTGAAAACGCTAAGTCTTTTAGATTAGGTGCTAGGCCACAGTTTTTGTAATGGCGTCATTCCGGGCAAAGCAGTCACAAAGATATCGGTCAAAATAGCCAGATGGCTACTAAAATAAAAGCTACTAAAAAAAATTTCTGGGCAAGAAAAATTTTTTTATTCACTGTTCATAACAAAATACTACTCAAAAGTATTTTCTTTGAAAGAAAGAAGACTGTTCAGGGCAATAACTTCTTTAGAAAAAGGCTTACTCTCGACATTTTCAGTCTGCATGTCTGCTGGGGGAACTTGTATTCCTCCATTCGTCATATTGATACTCATTACTGTTTACTTTATTTTGTAATACTTATTTAATACTTAAAATATTTAAAAAATACTTAAAAAATTTAATACTTAATATATTACAAAACATAATACTTATTCTTAATGTGTGTTAACTTTAACTTGTGTTGATTAAATATACATCCTGGATCAGTGGGATTTGTTCATTTATCTATGCTGGCCACTTTGCCCAGCCTAATCGGGCAGAGCGGCCATTTTGAAATTTTTCTTTTAAAGTAACGTGTACATCTTAAAATATTTTTTCCTTTTTTATATAAAATAGCAATTGAAACTGCCATTATTATAGTTACTATTAGTATTTGTTTCTAGAACTTGACTGAATAAAAAGGTATCATAAAAATTCATTAAACCTTAGAGTGGCACTTTATGTCCTTCCTTTCGCTATGTAAAATATATATACATTTTTTTAATAACTGTGACAAAACATGAATCTAAAAATCATACCGTAAGTTCCGTAGTAAGTTAAAACTATATAACGATAATAAAATAGTAAAATTAAAGAGAATATCGTGGTATTAATTGCACAAAACTTAAATCAGAAGGATCAATCAATTCAATCTAATATTTAGTGTGTTAGGTAATTTGCGAAAAAGTCATGTCTTCAGCATCATTTCCTTTGACTAAATGATTACTAATATAGCATCTACGTGATCTAAAAATGCCATTTTAATAAAGTCTTTCTCGAGATCTGGGAAAATACTTGCTTGATATAAGATACGCCCAAAGAAACAAAATATATATATATATATATATATATATATATATATATATACTTAATTTGAAAATTTTAGCATTGAAAATGTACGTTTCTGGGAAAATTAGTCTTGTTTACTAGTTTTGGGTGTCGTTTAAATGCAAAGTTAAACAATTATGCATAAAAAATAACATATCATTTAAAACACAACTAGGTTACTATTCGTCTTTCCTGATTTTTTCATATTGTGTATTCATTGTTTAGATTCAATATTCTCGGCAAAATTGCGGTATTGTTTATGAAAATAGAACTGCATGGATCGTTTTACAAAAGATTTATTTATGTATTTATTGCTTCCAAATGTAAAAATTTTTCAATCAGCTAAAAAAAAAAAAAAGTTCGAAAATGAACAATATAATACAATATTTATGTTTTTGCGCTTCTTTATATTTCTAAGACTTTGTTTTTCTTGTTTATTTGTTTTTCTTTGTTTGTAAATAGAACAAATTAAATTTATTCATGCTAAAAAGATCTTGGATCATGAAAGAATTGATAAAATTCGTTAGAGAAAAAAGAAGCTACTTTTGTTAATATATGTAACAGCTTTCGGCTTTAATTTCAGTAATTATTGAAAAACATCAAATCTGAGTTGGGTGATCTATATGAGGCATTTTATTCACGAAAATATACTGCATCAAAAAAAAAAAATGTTGCTATTTCCTTACTTTCCAAATTATAACAATTTTTTATTATTCTTATGAAATATATATATTACGAACTACACGTAATTTTGTAATAGTATTTTAATCGACATAAGAGATTCCTTTTTCTGTGTTTTATCATCCAGCTTGTTTTCGATTAAAAATGTGAACTTTTGTTAATTTTTCCTCCGAACTTTTTTCACTTCTAATCACAATCCATAGTTCTTGTACCTCTAACAGCCAATTATTGATAACTAAAGGGTAGATTTTGTTATACTTTTAGGATATGTGATATTGATTGATAAACCTGTATCAAAAGCATTAGTTTAAAAATATTTTTTTTCTCATATCGATATTTTCATTTTTTATTTAAAAGTTTAAACAAATATACAGTTTATGGAGACCCAAAAGGATACAATGGCAGACAGTTTGGATCTAGATCAAACTCTGATCAGAAAAGATAACTTACAAATACTTAAATATTTAAACCTTAATTACCGACACGAAATATTGTAATTTATGTTCAAAAAGTACTCTGTTCGTTTTCTTAATGTTAGCTATAATAAAATTTATATTTATATTAAACACATTAATTTATTAATTTTTTTAAATTTATGTTTAATATTTAGGTCGTACAGCATACTTTCGTAGTGAATTAATTAAGCATTTAATTAGAAAGATAAAAAAAAAGAACAAGAGATTCACTGCTTATTGATATCCATTATATTAACAAATTTTCGTTTCGTATGATCATTTCCGATTTCTATGATCATCTCTGCGAAAATATGCGAGTTGTAATTCTGTTTTGCTTTACAATCATCAAATCGCGTTTCGTCGTTTCCTTTGGTTGAAATAAAAACAGACAAATTGATGTTAAAATACAGCACATCTCCATGATACCAGTTCACGATAATCATTATTTTGTTTTCTTTAAATTGTATGCCACAAACATTTTGATCGAAAAATCTCTTATTAAAAAATATACATCCGCATTTTATACTTTATATGACATTTTATTTTGAACTTTGTGTATATTATACGAATTTGATAATGTGTTGATAAGGATGAAACAGCCAAATCATAATAGCGCACTAATATACGTATATTAGTGCGTTATTATGATTTGGCTGTTTCCAGATGGTTGTCAGATTGGCTGTCAGATGGCGGCCTTGCTTGGGGAACTTTTTATTTATTTATTTATTTTTACGATATAAATGTGTATGACTTGACAAATTAAGCAATTTGCGATCAAAATTCAGGACAATCGTATTTAATCATTCAGAAAAGTTAATTTAGTTCGTAATGAATAATTCAGTCTGCTAAAAACTTTTCATTTTCAAAGACCGCCGAGTGAAAGGACAGAAAAAACAAGCACGATTATTCTAAATCCATATCTATTAAGTCTGTTATGGCATGCATATACTCATCTAAATTATTTTTAAATGTATTAGTAGATTCCAAATGAAACTTATCAACTGCATTTTAAAAACTATAACATTTCTATCAATCTAATTTGACTCCGATGCGAATGATTAAAACTTGCAATTTTCTAATATAAAAGTTCTTTAACCCTAGATCTACCGGGAATTTTATTCAAGTTTTAATAAAACGTTCTACACCAGAATTTTTATTTAAAACTATTTAACTTATTTATTTACCTTATTTTTGTCTGGTTTATATACTTAGTTTATTTTAAAGAAATTTCTGGTTTGAATGAATATTTTGTATGTACCTGTCGGGTCCAATGGACCCGTCTGGTAGACGGAAGGTTAAAAACATATACTAGCTTAAAGCGTTTTAAAAAATTGAAAATTATTATATTCGGGTTAAAATGGTTTAATTAAAATTTTTAAAAGTAATATTAATATTTAATAACATTTCTTCCCTATCGAAAGTGACTATGCAGTCAACTTATTGCCAATTGTGATAAGTTTGTGGCTGTTCCAAATGAAAACAAAAGTTCTGTCAATTATGAGATGTACTCTGTTTCGGAAATCACTTGCACAAAAAAGACTTTGCACCTTAGAATAGAAAATAACAATGTGTATAAAAAAGCTCGTCATATGAATTCGTTTTATCTTATTAAAAATAAAACGCAGGCGCTTTGAATTTTATTTGAATATCGATGCAACTTTTAAAATAAAAATTCGAGCTGCTGGACTGCATACACTTAAATGATTATTCGAATTAAATTTTTGGAGCTTTTTTATCGTACTACTTTAAAAGGAATATTGTAATGCAGTTTAAATTACTGAACAGTTCTTTCAAAATATGACTGCAGATAAATACATAGTAAGGGAAAAAATTGCTATTGAAATTTTGTCTAAACATTGACTCTTTCCTATTAAAAACTTTTCTGGAGATCGATAAAAGTTACTTTATGCTCTAATTTTAACCAAAAGTAAAAAATAAATAGATTATTATTATTATTTTAAAATAATAAATAAATAAATCATTTTCTTTTTTCTTTTTTTTTTTTTCTCTAAAATTTACCTGATATAATCAAAGGCAAAATATTGCATGATTGTTATAAAATATTTTTGTTTCTGAATTTATTTAGAAATAAAAAAATAAAGCCACATAAATTAACAATAATTTTTATAATGATCATGGCGCTGCCAAAATCACTTTTTTAAATTTGATATTATGTACCTAAACAGAACAGAAAATATTTCTCCTTACATTAAATATCAGTAACTTCCTGTAGTAAAGCAAAATTACTTTAAATAACTTGAAAGTCATTATATTCGGGTGACAAGTGATGGAATTAATTATTTTATGAGTAACGTTAAATTTAATTTTAATTCCAAATGTTCATATTGAAAGCGACTTCGCAGCCATGCTGATAAATCTATGCCTGCTCCAAATGAAAAATGTGCTTCTATTTTAAGGTGTGCCCTGTTTCTAGAATCACTTGTATTTGAAAGATGTTACGCCTTAGAATAGAGAAATAGCATACGCTGAGAAAAGCCCGGTTCTGTGAAATTAAATGTTGTTTAATATATATATATATATATATATATATATATATATATTTTTAACTGAAGCTTTGGATTTTATTTATGTATTGATGCAAACTACTAAAATTATTGTTCCAACTGTTTAACTATATGCACTTAAATGTATGATTGAATTAAACTTGTGGAACTTTTTATCGTATGTCTTAAAGAAAAAAAAATGTTATGCATTTCAATTTACTAGCATTTTCTCTAAAAAAATAATTGTCGATATTATCGTGAGGCAAAAAAGTTTCGATTAATTTTTTGTCTAATCATTGACTTTTTTGCTGTTAAAAATAATTGTAGAGATCGATAAAATAACTTTTTTTGTGCTCTAATCTTAAGTTAAAAATAATGAATAGACGAATATTTTTCAAAAAGAAAAAAAGAACATTGTTTTACTTTCTTATTTTTTCTAGAATCTACCATTTTAGTTACCGCTGAAATATTGTATGGATATCGTGATTATTTTATGCTCTAATTTTAGCCAAAAATAACAAATAGCTTATTATTTTTCAAAAAATGATAAATAGGTGATTATTTTTTAATATACATATTGTTTTCTTGGTTTTTCAAATATCTCTGATTCAATAAGCAGTGAGATATCGTATGAATGTTGTGACTTATTTCTATCTCTATTTTTTTTTTAACTCAGATGTGTTGATTACAAACATAATAATCATGATTTCATCAAAATCTAAGAATTAACAAATTGAAAATTGCACGTCAAACGTGGCAAATGAGGTCTGTTCGTACTAGTTTTATAAATATTTTTTGCACCGCATATTGACTAAATGTATATTTTAGCGCACTTCATAAGTGCATATCAATTTAATTCTCTTCGAAAGGTTGTAACATCATTAAAGTGCACTTGCAATAATTTATTCCCATTGGCCGTAATGTAACGGAAAACATTTGACTGTCCCTGTATTTAAACTATACATCCGATTTTCATAAAATTTGAAATGACTCGACAAAATTTTGCAACAATTATATATTTAAAATTTTAGACCATTCGGTTGGGTAGTGTTTGCTCTATTATATGCGGACGGACGGACAGACGGAACGCAGACAGACAATAATATTATATACTTAATCAATCAATATTATATACTTAAATTAAGCTTAAATTATTTCTCTTTACTTTAACTATCAATTATTTTCGTATTTGCATATCAGTATAAGCTATGTATAATACTGCATACTAGTTCGTTTAAATGAATTGAGGCCCTTTGGATATACTTTCCGTTATATTATCGTTTGAAGCTCTTTTCACTACATGAACAATTCTCAAAACAATACCTGTAGAAATATCTTTCGGGTGACTGAATTGTTAACTATAATTACACCAAGAATTGAAATTGGGATTACAGCGAGACGTATAGGAAATTCCATACTAAATATATTGACTCAATATATATTTGATAGTTGACAGCTTTAAATTATTCTGTTAATTTAATTAAGTCAATTCACTGAAATTGAATATTTCACGTTAAGAGGCTGCTTCACTCACGGAAAAAGACCGCTCGGTAATGTTAATCCTATGGAGAAAAAAAAATAAGATATCTCGTTTGCATTTCAATATTTTTCAATGTTTTTTATTCATTGAATAACTGAGGTCGATCTCTACAAAGGTCGTTTTTCACTTTTTCGACTTCGTTTACATATTTTTTTATTCGGATGCTTTTACTTTCAGAGCCGGTTTCAAAAGTGAAAGAATGCTTATTAAAAAAAACCTGCAAAGAAAATCGAAAAAGCAAAAAACGGCCTTTGTCGAGATCGACCTCACCTATTCAGAAAAAAATCATTTTAAAATATTAAAATGCAAACGAGATATCTTTTTAAAAAATTCCATAGGATTAACATTAGAGAACATCTAAGAATGATGATTATATATAGAAATACTTCGCACGCGACATAGGATATTATTTAGAAACATCTTTTAATTCTTAAGGCCTTTTTCCTAGTGATAATAATTCTCTTCCCCTTTCACTTGCTTTTTAAACCATGAACCGCCACTGGGTTATTCCAAGCGGGGACTACAAAGAAAAAAAAATAAACGGTCAAGTGCGAGTATTACTCACGCACAGAGGGTTCCGTACAATAATATATGAATTAGTAAGTGTATTATTAAAAAAATACCGTTGCTAAAAGAATACTAAGACTTTGTAAAAACTATATAACGTAGGGTTGGGTATAGCTGTATAGTATCCAGGGTGCAAAGGAAAGTCCCTTTAACGTGAAAATACTTGCGAACGGAGAGAGCTACAGCTATACAAGTGAGGTAACTGTACAGTAAAGCGACTACGCCCGACCTAATGCAAACGACAGCAGCACCTTTAGTGGAAAAATTTGGAAGATAGCCATTGCAAATCGAAAACGAAAAGAGGTAGTTCAAATTTTCCAATTACAAAGTATTAGAGCATCAATTAATTAGTACGAAATGACGTTTCGTTCACACGGATAAGATAAATCTTCGCCTGCATATCCAAAAATGTCCGAAATCGATGAGCGACGATTCTACACTGCTGGCCATCCAAAATGCAACACCATGAAAGGATCAACCAAACAGCGTAAAATTTACACCATGTATACACCTCGGTAGGATATGCAAATGATTACAAATTCAGCGCTCGCGCACATCGTGGGCGACTGCAGCGCCCCTTACAATCTGTATATAAAGGGAAGATAGATTGTCGTTCTGAAGAACTTGAATTGTTTTCTTGTGCGATTTTTTGTGTGAACATATTCAGTATGCCTCGCAGAATAACACGAGCGCCATTCGAGCACGTTTCTGATTTCGATCGCGGAAGAATCGTTGCATGCAAAGATTGCGGATTATCCTTCCGAGAAATTGGTCATCGTATCGGACATATCCAAGCAACAGTCCTGAGAATATGAAATCGGTGGATGCAGTAGGGAACGACAGACCGACAGGTACGATTGCAATCGCCTCGTCACACCACTCCACTGGAAGACAGGGATATTGTGTGCGTGGCACTGATGGTACGCATTGCCACATCCGCAACTTTAAGACAACGAATGCCGTCTCTAACACAACAATGGGCGTCCGCACGAACAGTTCGAAGTCGTTTGCAGTACAGTGGATTGTCCGCTAGGCGTCCATTGCTTCGCGTACATTTGGCATAAAACCACAGGCGTTTGCGTTTACAATGGTCGGCTGAACGGCAGAGATGGACATCCGAATGGCATAGCATTGTTTTTTCGAATGAATCACGCTTCTGTCTGCAGTATCATGATGGTCGAATTAGAGTTTGGAGACACCGTTGGGGGAGGCTGCTCAACTGCTGTATTATGCATGATCACACTGGTCCTGCACACGGTGTTATGGTGTGAGGTGGTATTGGATTCAACTCCCGTAACCACCCTAGTACGCATTAACGGTACACTTACCAGCCAGCGCTATGTCTCTGAGGTTCTGCAGCCTTCTCCTCCCTTACCTTCAGGGTTTGCCTGTGGCTACATTTCAGTAGGACAATGCACGATCACCTGTTCCACGCAATGTTCAAGCTTTCTTCTTAGTTCACCATATTCCGTTGTTACCCTGGCCTGCCTGTTCACCAGATCTATCACCCATTGAGCATGACTCGTCAATGATTGGAGAACGCCTATCCCGGAATGTTGTACCCGTGAGCACACAAGATGAACTTTGGCTACGTGTGGAGGCAGCGTGGGATGCCATTCCCCAACAACACATCCAAAGCCTCTTCCACTCTATGCCACAGCGTGTAGCAGCGGTTGTTGACAGACGTGGATGTAACAGTTCTTACTGATTTTCCCGTCTACCTCACTTCAACGAAGGTTGTCTTTGGAATCAATTAACACTGATACTATGTGTAATCTCCAAAATAAATTTGGCTTTGATATCTCTTGTCTTTTTTGGTGTTGCATTTTGGATGGCCAGCAGTGTACTTTGCCTATTCACATTCCGGAAATGTAGCAGTGCACAAATGCAGATTGTGACGTTGTACTGAGCTGCAATGTCTGTAAAGAGTTAATTTTCAATGCATTTAAAATTTTAGAATAACCCTTTCAGGGCCAGAAGAATTCTGTTCGTAAACTGATGAAATAATTGACTGACACCAGAATATTCAAACGAATTTCTCAGAAAACAAAAACCCGCTAATTTGCACTTTCATTACAAAAGCAAAATTTTATTAAACTATTCTTGGTGCCATTTGTCAGTTTTGGAATTAAAATTAGGTGGCTAGACCGTCTAACCCTTTTCCTTGAAAGGGTTAAATCTATGTCGTCATATTGAAGAGGCTTGTAATAGACGTTCCATGCTGAGAAATGTACATGCAGAATTATTCTCACGAATACAAACGAGTATCGTGAGCAATGGCGAACTTTTCGAACATACTGAATATTAACTTTTTATCACTGTGAGGCAGTTTGTCTTTTTTTTATGTGATGTTATCAAAATGTATTGAGATAAGTACGTATTTATAGCATAAATTGTGCGTACTTCTTCATACTTCTGACTATTCCATTCAAACGTTTACACAAAATGGAGTGCATCGATTTCGGATATTTTTGGGTAAACAGGCGAAAATTTATCTTATCCATGTAAACCAAATGTCGTATTCTACTAATTAATTGATGCTCTAAAACTTTCTAACTGGAAATTTTGCTCTATCTTTTTTCGTTTTCGATTTGCAGTGGCTATCTACCAAATTTCGCCATTAGGGGGGCGCTGCTGTCGTTTTCATTAAATCGGGCGTAGTTACTTTACTATATCGTTACCTCACTTGCATAGCTGTAGCTCTCTCCGTTCACAAGTATTTTCAGGTTAAAGGGACTTTTCTTTGCACCCTGTATACTAGAAAAGTATAAATGGATATACCATGAAAGTTCAAAGATATATAGAACCTAAGTAATAGCAAATATAGCTATTTTGTATATTTGTTATTCCAAATAGGTTTTTAGTTAACCTTTAAAGACATAGTAGGTGTATTGAGAAAGCCACTCAATGGAAACTAGCCGCGAATCCCATAGTATTTAAGTGATTAATTCTCATTAAATTAGTCTGTTTTTGACAATTTGTCGTTTATTGCTTTTATACTGCTACTGGGCATTGCATTACATAAATATATACTTAAAATTTGTTATATAGGCTTTAAAAACCGATGGAGCATAGAGTACGCCGTCCTTGTCATTATGTATGTCCAAACTGTCCGTGTCTTTAAGGGTTAATATCTCGGCTAATTACCGACTATTTTTTCCGAAATTCATGATCAATAATGCTTTTATACTTCTGCTACGGTAGGTACCTCCAGCTTTGCTCAACACATTTTCTGAAGCCCGTAAATCGAAATTTGAGTGTAACGGAAAAATGCGATTTTCTCAAAAACTATGTGACCTATGGGTAATCGCTATAATTTTCCTGCAAGGTTTAAATTAATGTCTACTACCTCTAATTTTTTCCTAATTTTAGTTTCAATAGATTCGGAATTAGATGGGGGGGGGGACATATTTTTGCACTACATTTTCCACTATAACTTTGAAAATATAAAACCTAAAATTAAATGAAATATATTTTTTATTTCAGCGTTACGGAAGCTTTCACACGATACCCCACACGATATACAAAGAAAAGATTTTTTTTTCAAGTAACTTAATTAGCCCCTCTACATTTTTCCTAAATATATTTGTGAATATTTTTTAATCTGTAAATATGTGGGTCAATAATCTTTATTACTTCCCCGAATTTGAACTTTCCACGTTGCATAGTTTACGAGTAAAAGGGCTGTGACAGACAGACAGGCGGACAGACACAGGAGTGATCTTAGAATGGTTCCGTTTTTACTTTTAAAGTACGGAACCCTAAAAAAAAGAAAAAAAACCTATCTCATTTATTAAAGCTGAAAATTTCAAAAAATATAGTATTTATCATGACAAAGCAAATGTCATAGTGATGCTTAGTCAAAGCGGGTAACAGAGAAGAGACATAAGCTCACTTCTGGCGTGAATTTCTATTGCTTTCTTAGTTCTTTAATTAAAAGATGAAATCAGTGCTAAAATAAAGATCTTACATTTCTCTATTAAAAACACAGAAAGCCTTCTGAAATCTGGGTACGGAAATTTATGGATACATGCTTAATTCATTAATTACAAGATTAAACCAATGCTAAAATGCAGAGCTTACTGATCTCTCTTCAAATATATAAGGTTGCCTATTGAAATCAGAATAGAACTAATGACATCCCTCCAAAATTAGAGAGTATTTTGGAAACTACGTAGTTCATTAACTAAAAGCTGAAACCAACGCTATCATGTAGGGCTTAAAAATCTCTACTAAAATATGCAGGGTTGCCTAGCGATGTCGCGGCGCAACTATTAGCAGCTTCCAAAATTTGTGTAAATTTTTGGTCACTTACTTATTTCATTAATTTAAAGATTAAACCAGTGCTAAAACTAAGATCTTACAATTATCTATTTAAAAACATAGGATTTCCTGCTAAAATCTAGGTAAAACGAACAACTGTCCAAAATTTAGGGCTTTTAAATTTTTGGATGGTTGCAACTTTTTGTACACTGATTTTACCAGGCAACATAAAGGAGCCATAAAGGAAAACGTTAACATAACACATTAACAGAAACATTAACATAAACATTAGCATAAATATTAGCATAAAGGATCTTTGTGTTGCTGTTCCTTAAATACCTCCTGTCAGTGTTAATATAAAAAGTCCTTCCGGCCAGTGCCGGGAGGAAGAGGTAGCTTTCATAATCCTTATTTAAAAAAAGCCAACTTATATCATGCAAACACACGAAGCTCAATTTAGTGGAAATCGAATATAGGAGATTCAATACTAATTTTTATCAATATAATGAATGAGAATTTCGCGAAATTAGTCAGCTTTATCCAAACTGCTTTTCTTTAAAGTAACTTATATTTGGCTGCCAAATTCGGCAATTTCTTAAAGTGCCTGTCATTTTAAGACAACATGGTGGATGAGGCTAAGCAGTGAACTTGATCGAGACCTTAGTAATTGCTGTGCACATGCTCACTCACATCGGAATCGGTTAATATATAGGAGTGCTGTCGCATGCAAAAAATCAGATTTTTCAAAATGTCACCCACCATAGAAATTGAAACTGCTATATCTGAGCCATTTTTTAAGGTAAAGACAAACAAAAAATGCTCCTGAATCCTTATATCAAGATCAAATACTTAAGAAAGAAACCTTTTTTCAATTTCTAATTTTTTTGCACCTCACTTTAAATATATATATATTTTTAATTTAATGGCCGCCATTTTGAAACAAGATGGCTGATGAATCTGGCCAGCGAACTTGGTCGAGGTGTTGATGTATACTATCCACATGCCTTCATACATCGAAATAGGCGAATACGTGTGTTATCGCGTGACAAATACAAGATCGTTTCAAAATGTTAGCCATGCTAGAAATTCAAAGTGCTATAAATCAATCATTTTTTAAGATATCAACAAAAGAACAAATTTTCAGAAACAAAAACTGCTCCAGAATCTTTGTATCAAGGCCAAACACATAAAAAAATCTTTTTCATTTTCCAATTTTTTAATACCTCATTTTGAATCTTAAATTTAATTTTTTTTAAATGGCAACCCTTTTGAAACAAGATGGCGAATGAAGCTGGCCAACGAACTCGGTCGAGACATTGGTATGTACTATGTACAGACCAAGTTACATCCAAATAGGTTCATAAATACGCCGGTTATCGCGTGACAAAAATCAGGTCGTTTTAAAATGTCAGCCACAAGAGAAATTCAAAATGTTATTACTCAGCCATTTTTTTTTAGATATAGACGAAAGAAAAACTGTTCCGGAATCTTTTATTAAGGTCAAACACATACAAAAAAAATCTTTTTCATTTTCCAATTTTTTGGTATCTCATTTAATTTTTTTTATTTTTTAATTTTTTTAAATGGCCGCCATTTTGAAACAAGATGGCGGATGAAGCTGGCCAACGAACTCGGTCGAGATATTTGTATGCACTATGTACACACCAAGGTACATCCAATTCGGTTCATAAATACGCCTGTTATTACGTGAGAAAAATCAGGACGTTTCAAAATGTCAGCCACGCTAGAAATTCAAAATGCTATAACTCAGCCATTTCTTAAGATATAGACGAAACAAAAACTGCTCCCGAATCTTTTTATCAAGGTCAAACACATAAGAAGAAAATATTTTTTCAATTTTCAATTTTTGGTTCCACATTTCAAATTTAAATTTTTCTTAAAAATTTAAATGGCCGCCATTTTTAAACAAGATGGCGGGTGAAGCTGGCCAACGAACCCTGTCAAGACATTGGTATGTACTATGTATAAACGAAGTTACATCCAAATCGGTTCATAAATACGCCTTTTTTCGCGTGACAAAATTCAGGACGTTTCAAAATGTCAGCCACGCTAGAAATTCAAAATGCTATAACTCAGCCATTTTTTAAGATATAGACGAAACAAAAACTGCTCCGAAATCTTTGTATAAAGGTCAAATACATAAGAAAAAAATACTTTTCTATTTTCAATTTTTTGGTACCACATTTCAAATTTTAAATTAAAAAAAAAATTTTAAATGGCCGCCATTTTGAAACAAAATGGCGGATGAAGCTGGCCATCGAACTCGGTCGAGAGATTGGTATGTACTATGTACACACCGAATTACATCCAAATCGGTTCATAAATACGCCTTTTATCGCGTGACAAAATTCAGGACGTTTCAAAATGTCAGCCACGCTAGAAATTCAAAATGCTATAACTCAGCCATTTTTTAAGATATAGACGAAACAAAAACTGCTCCGGAATCTTTGTATAAAGGTCAAATACATAAGAAAAAAATATTTTTCCATTTTTAATTTTTTGGTACCACATTTCAAGTTTTAATTTTTTTTTAAAATTTTAAATGGCCGCCATTTTGAAACAAAACGGCGGATGAAGCTGGCCAACGAACTCGGTCGAGACATTTGTATGTACTATGTACACACCGAATTACATCGAAATCGGTTCATAATTACGGGAGTTACAGTGTGACATAGGTCAGATATATATATATATATATATATAGATATATATATATATATATATATATATATATATATATATATATATATATATATCAATTTTGAACGGAGGGTGGTTTCGGGTTCTGGGGGTCATGATCGATGAAAATATACCAAAATTTTTTGAAATCGCTTTCCTCCGAACGGCTGCAATAGGTAGCTTTTTTGTAAAGAAAGCTACCTAAAATTAAATAAAAGTAAATGTAGCGCATACTTTTTTACAGAGAGTAATTTCAAAATATTTAAAATTTTAATCAATACAACAAAATTTTCATTTTTAGATGGCATCTCTATAAATGCTTAAGCTTTCTTGTAAGCTGGATCAAAATTCATTTTGTTATTACTATCCAAACATTGTTTGCGTTTCGAAGTTTTGAATACAACTTAAGCATCCTTAAAGGTTGATGATTTTTAACGTTACTGTTACAAAATTTACGAATTTATAAATATGTCCCTTATTTCATATTTATAAGTTAAAGAGTTTAAAGTTATGGAGTCTTTTTTTAAGACCTCCCCCCTCCCTTGTAATTTTTTACATAAATTTCTCTCTCTTGAAACATTTTTTTTTTCTTTAGTTCTGTAGTCGAAGCAACGGATGTACATTTAAACATGCGAGTTGGAATTCATACTGGACGGGTTCTTTGCGGAGTTCTTGGGCTTCGTAAGTGGCAGTACGACGTTTGGAGCAATGATGTAACACTAGCAAATTACATGGAAGCTGGAGGTGAACCTGGGTAAGTGTACATCTTTTTAAATGAATATATTGTGGAAAATATAAAATATAGAGGAGAGTGAGGCAGCTTCGGAAAAGTTTTTGATTAATGATTTTTATAAATTTCATTTTTTGTTCATTTTTTACCACATTTATGTTACATGTTGCTTGATCTCTGGACTAAGAAATAAAAATAATGGCACGAAAATAGAAAATATTTGAAAGAAAATATTTGAATCTTTGAAAATATTTAAATTAAAGAATTTATACAGTCATCCAGGGTAACTTTGATCCGCATTTTCTCTATTTTCATATGCCACACTCTTATTTTAAGAATATTGTTGCAACTACCCGTAAGGCATGGTGACGTTACGGCGACGTCGTTGTGAAGTCACTCTGTGACTTTGTGACCGTCGATGTGACGTCACGTGACGTCAATGTGAAGTCATAGTGACTAGAATGTGAAGTCGTTATGGCCGTTTTAGAGCTCATTTGTGACGTCACATTGTGACCAATTTGTGAAGTCACGGTGAGACCAGTTTGTGAAATCTGTGTCATTTGTGACGAAATTGTCATTAACACTGTGATGATTCTGTGACGACAGTGACAATATTGTGAAGTCACATTGTGACAATTTTGTGATAATTGTGTAATTTGTGACGATTTTGTCATTAACTTTGTGACGAATATGTGATTACAATGACAATGTTGTGACAGCGTTAAGATGCAAGACATTTATAGAAAAATGAAATCGCTAATCGATTCCAATCAATGAACCTAGACAATGGAAGCAGGAGTGATTATGAGTAAAAGAAAATTCTGAAGTTCACAGAAAAATTTCAGAATTTTTTTTCACGATACTTTGTCGAAATTTGCGTTTTTTCGCTATACTTTGACGAAATTAGCTTTTTTCGCTATGCTTTGAAAAAATTAGCTTTTTTTCGCGATCCTTTGACGAAATTCACTTTTTTCTTCAATCTCTTGACGAAATTGCGTGTCTTAGATGAAATTCACGTTTTTTTCCACGACCTTTTGAAGAAATTTAGATTTTTTTCGCGATCGTTTGGCAAAATTAGCCTTATTTGCGCGATTTATTTACAAAATTTCGCCTTTTTGCCGGTTTTTTGACGAAATTCGCGTTTTTTCTACAATCATTTGACAAAATTTGCTATTCTTAGATGAAATGTGCTTTTTTTCCACGATCTTTTGACGAAATTTGCATTTTTTCGCGATCCTTTGACGAAATTCACATTTAACCAATCAGTTATTCTTTCTTTTCTATAAACAACATAGCAAGTATAATTAATTTTTGCGAGTAAAAGAATAATTAGGTAATATGTTATTTTCTCATTCTACTTTTGCAATAATAAATTTACAGCAAATTCGAGCTAAAGAAGAATGAAAGAATGATATCTGCTCAACAACTACCGTATTTATTCGCGTAATAGTCGCACTTTTTTTCCAATTTTTCAATGTGAAAGTCTAAGTGCGACTATTATACAAAGAAATCTAGTACACAATATTATACACTGTAATGCTAAAACATTACTGGTAAACACATTATGATAAAATTAGTAACTTATCAAATGTTTCCAAATTATGTGCTGTTTATTAAAGACCATTTTTCTTTTTATGGTAATATTTTTATAGACGTAAAATTTAGAAATTATCTTCGTGAAAATTTTGACAAAAAATTCTCATAAGAAATAACTTTCAATGAAGGTATCAGTATCACTATTGTAATGTGAATCAGTGTCCAAAGAAACTCCATCATTCCATAAAATGTCATCTTCGCTTCCGTCCAAAGCGTCGGAGATATTCATCTTCTTAAAACTTTTTGAAATTATATCGCTTGTTATTAAAGTCAAGCTTTGTAATATCCAACTACATATTTGTTCCAGGGATTGTCGCGTTAGTTTTCATTCGAAGTTTTTTCTTTGTTCTTTATATCCATATACTCGTTTTACATTGTCTTTAAATGGTTTGTTAACTGATATGACGAACGGTTGCAAAATCGATGTGAGTCTTCCAGAAATTATCACAAGATTTGTTTTGCTTCTGAATGTTCCTTCTTTAAATCATAAACAAGATGTCCCCGGAAATTATCGAGTACCAGCATGGCTGGATTTTTGAGCAATGCTCTAGACCTTTTCTTCCAAAAATTGCGAACCTAATCTTTCATCATTTTTTCATCTATCCAATTTATACGAAGAAAATATTTTGATGATTTTTTTTTCTGCTTCAAATCGGGATGTGAGACTATTACGCGACTAAACACGGTATTATAAAAAATGGAAAGAGAAAAAGAATTAATTGGCATAAAAATGTTAAGCTCAGAAAGACCTTCTTCGGTAGAGGTTGAATAAATGTTTTTATTTTTTTTACTTTTGAACTCATATACACCAAATAAAGAAATTAGTTAAAGATATAGCACAAAATTAGCACTCGCCACTCGCCAGGCGTCGAGTAACACTTAAAACGTGGCGATTAACTTTATTGTCCTCACTCGCCAAACTCAATGGGCACCACTCGCCAAACGCGATGGTTGAAAGATCGATGCCAGGGAGGAAAGGGGTGAAATTCGTTTGGAAATTACGGCGTCCAAAACGGCGATTCTCCCGAACGTAAGAAAAGAAAGTAGCAGGGGTGATTCTGTCTCGAATTTTCCAAAAATTTAAGGCATTCGGTTCAAAAAAAAAACAGTCGTCAGCCCGAAAATTCGGACATAAAAGTATCGCTAATTTCGATATGGTCGCAGAGAAAAATCAATTTCGTCAATCGTTTGTAGAAAAAAATCGTCAATTCCGTCAAAGAATCGCAAAAAAATGGAAATTTCGCCCACGGACCACGTAAAAAACGCGAATTACGTCAAAACATCGCAGAAAAAACGCAAATTTCATGAAAAGATCACGGAGAAAACGCAACTTTCGTGACAAAATCGTGGAAAAACGCGAATTTCGTCAAAAAATCGAGGAAAAAACACAAATTTCGTGAAAAGATCGCGGGAAAAACGCAAATTTTGACAAAGAATCGCGAAAAAGAATCACAAAATTCTTCAAAGTATCGCAGGAAAACGCAAATTTCGTGAAAAGATCGCGGGTAAAACGCAAAATTCGTGAAAAGATCTCAGAAAAACCGCAAAATTCGTGAAAAGATCGCGGAGAAAACGCAACTTTCGTGACAAGATCGTCGAAAAACACAAATTTCGTCAAAAATTCGCGGAAAAAATAAAAATTTCGACAAGGAATCGCGAAAAAGAATCACAAAATTCTTCAAAGTATCGCGGAAAAAACGCAAATTTCGACAAAGAATCGCGAAAAAGAATCACAAAATTCATCAAAGTGTCGCGGGAAAACGCAAATTTCGTGAAAAGATCACAGAGAAAACTCAACTTTCGTGACAAAATCGTGGAAAAACGCAAATTTCGTCAAAAAATCGCGGAAAAAACGCAAATTTTGACAAAGAATCGCGAAAAAGAATCACAAAATTCTTCAAAGTATCGGGGGAAAACGCAAATTTCGTGAAAAGATCGCGTATAAAACGCAAATTTCGTGAAAAGATCGCGTATAAAACGCAAATTTCGTGAAAATATCGCGGGTGAAACGCAAAATTCGTGAAAAGATCACGGAGAAAACGAACTTTCGTGACAAGATCGTGGAAAAACGCAAATTTCGTCAAAAAATCGTGGAAAAAACGCAAATTTCGACAAAGAATCGCGAAAAAGAATCACAAAATTCTTCAAAGTCTCGCGGAAAAACGCAAATTTCGTGAAAAGATCACGAAAAACACAAATTTCGCGAAAAGATCGCGGATAAAACGCAAATTTCGTGAAAAGATCGCGGATAAAACGCAAAATTCGTGAAAAGATCGCGAAGAGAACGCAAATTTCGTGGCAAAAGCGCTGAAAAAACTCAAATTTCTTCTAAAGATCGCGGAAAAACACAAATTTCGAGAAAAGATCGCAGAAAAAACGTAAACTTCGTCGAAAGGTCGCGGAAAAACACAAATTTTGAGAAAAGATCGCGGAAAAAACGCAAATTTTGTCAAAAGATCGTGGAAAAAACACAAATTTCGAGAAAAGATCGCGGAAAAAACGCAAATTTCGTGAAAAGATCGCGGAAAAAACGTAAATTTCGTGAAAATATCGTCGAGAAAACGCAACTTTCGTCAAAAGATCGTGAAAAAAACGCAAAATTCACGAAAATATTGCGGAAAAAACACAAATTTCATCAAAAGATCGCGGAAAAAACGCAAATTTCGTCAAAAGATCGACTATAAACGTAAATTTCGTCAAAAAATCTTGAAAAAAAAGCAAATATTTTCAAAGAATGGCGAAAAATCCCCACAAATTTCGTTAAAAGATTACAAAAAAAACGCAATTTTGTGAAAAGATCGCGGTAAAAACGCCGATTTCGTTAAAGATCGCGGAAAAAATCGCAGATTTCGTCAAAAGATCGCGAAATTCGTTAAATGGTCGCAGAAAAAATGCATATTAGTTAGTGCCGAGGGAGGGGGGTGTCTCCCTCTGCTGTAACCTTTCTGAAATTTTCCTGTGAATTTATTTCATTGCAATTAATAGTAAAAATAAATTTTTTTAGTTGAGTGCAATTGTATCGAATGGTAAGTAATATATATTAGTAAATTACAATGTTGATAGTTAGAAAAAACACAATTTTGTATGGAGCGTACATAACTTTGTTACTGGCCAGTGGTTAAAAAAAACTGGCCAGTGAAAAAACTCAGTGTACTGGCCAGTGGCCAGTGGGTAAAAATGTTAATTTTGACCTATAGTTAAAGATTGAAAAGGCAGGTATTTTTAGCACTGTATGTTAATAATCCTCACTGAGTTGTAGCAATGTTGCTCTGATATTTTTAGGATTTTCGATATAATTGGTTATTCTTATATTTAATCTGTATGTGTAACTAATTTTCATATAAATAAATACACATATATATATATATATTTACATATATTTGGTTAACATATATAGATGTGTGTAAGTTTTGATGTTGGTAATTAATAGTAATATTCCTTTCTACAAATGCAAGATGAACTGCAAACCACATTTGCTTGTTTTGTTATTTGTGCCACCAACTAAATTATATTTATTTGCTGTTTTTATTAATTCTGCAATTGCTTACTGTTCCCTCTAGGCAATTTTTTTAAAGATGCAGCACCCTGCTCTTAAATTGGCGAAATACACCCTTTAAAAAAAAAGTGAAATTCACATTTAGTTGCAGTCAGAGATTTCTTGTAAAAAACTTCCCCATATCACAGTATTTCTAAATCAGTGTGCCCAAGACCTTGCAAAAATTATAGAACTTTATATCTTTAGAAAATACAAGATATTGTTAAATCATGTCGTTATTTAATTGTATTTTTCAATTTGTAATTCATAAAATCCTTAAAAATTAATGTCACTTTATTTATCAAATTAACAAATTATATACTTTTTTCTTATAGCATTACTAAACACATTACTAATATATTTATTCATGAAGCTCTGTCATTATGCTCTGTTTTTGCTGAACTAGCACCTCTTTTTAATACATTCGACTAATAACACCAAAAAGCATTTTTTATATGAAAAATATCAATTATTTATTCAAATAAAGTTTTGAAATTCAATAGCGATACTTTCATATTAACAACATTCCAAGAGTTAATAGTCGAAGAAATTGCCAAAGATTTTACTACCTACAGCAGTTTTTTTTATTATTATTCTAATAGTTTTAGTAGTTTAAGCGAGCAGTTCGATTATATGTTTATTAAATTTGTGTTTTATTTATGTACATTTTTTGATGAAGTTTTTAATTTACTATAAAGGTTTTAGAATAATGTGTGGTGAACATTTTATATATACAGTCTGTTACAAATGCAGGTAATCATATTTACTTTTATATGACACTGCAAAATAAAAAATAATGAAAATAATATAAAATAGTTAGCCATTTTTATGTGAATAAAGTATAAAAATTCAAACCATAAGCACAAAATAGAAACCCACATTGGTTCATTATTACTATTATTATTTTATTTACAGAATTAGATGATAATTATAAATAACAAGCCCCCTTTAATCAGTCTGTTTTCTAATAGAGTGTATAGTATAGATATTTTGAAGTTTGTGCGTATAAAATCATTCAGGGAAAAAAATATTAAAAGTATCCAGAAAAAAAATAAATAATGAAATATATTTTACATTTTAGCTTCATTCATTCAAGTACATGGATATGTTTTTTAATAATTAAAATCTTTCAATAAAACCATATTTGAATCCTCACTGGGTTACATAATTTCTATATTTGTCAATAAATTGAGACACCGGTTTACTTTGAAAACTTTTCGTTCATAATGTTTAATTGAAAAGTTCTTATCAGCTAAGGATATCTCTTTATAAATTTTCATAACTTTTCTCACATCGAATAATACTCATTGACACTGATTTTTCCCCCTTAATACTGCATATGCATGATATCCTTTAAATAGTACATCTCTTTTATGTAAAAAAAAATCTTATTTCTTCTAAATAGAATAAACTATCTTCTTATCTTCTGAACAGATATTAATTTTTAAATAAAAATGTGCAACGCAAATTATTTCAGACCATCAAAAAATTTTATTCTATAAAAAGGTCTTTTTATTTAGTACGTTAAATACATTTAAATATTTGCTAATTATGTTACACTTTGATTATAATATTTTTATACGTCATTTTAAAATTTGAGAAAAATGTGATTTTAACCTAGAATATTTTAAAAGAAAACAAATCTGATTAAAATAAATTTATATAATTGATTTTAATCATCTGATTAAAATTGTTGATAGGCAGTTATTTATTTCAATAAATTAAATAATAAATCTACTAAACTTTATTAGGTTAATGAAATATTTATAAGAACATACTAAAATCGTTATAATTTAAAGAAAAGCAAACTCTGGAATAAAATATTTTTTCATACCTTTTTTTTTTCCTTAACGTTGTTCTTTAAATTCCGATGTAATCCATGTTTAAGGAAGAACAAATTTTGGAAGTAGAAAATATGTCAAATAATAACTACAATAGCAATGATGGGAATCATTTTAAACCCCACCAAAGCTAGTGTAATTATCTCGAACTGATATTTTTGTCTAAAGTATTATCTTGGAATGATTACTCCTATGAATTTTTTAGGTTAAATGTTTATATCTGACAGACTGCATGTTCATAACACTACCTATTGTCCAGCAAAAAACTCCCTCCGCCTGTTCCAAAGATTAAACGCAATATGTTGTCTTTAATACTTTTTACCGTCTACGGTTTTTCGCGCCCTTTTGTTTATCAAGGCCCAGAACAGATGTCTTTTCCGTTCTTATACATTTACATGACATAATATTTTTATAAGCATAGTTCCAATTAAAATTTCTTGTTTCAAGAATTTTTTGATGTATTTAACTGTTTTTTTTTATGTGTTTCAAACTAGTTCAAGTTTTAAGTGTTGTAAAGCTACTTTTTTGTCAAATATGACAATAATTAAACTAATACTGGGAGTATAATAAATTAAAGAATGTTTAAATTTTTAGAGTATTTAAAATTCATTTTAATATGAAATAATGCAAGATCTTTTGAAAATAGAAAAGTAAAGTTTATATTATACGTAGTAAATGCAAAATATGTTCATAAAAAAGAAATAAAATAACTGGCGAAATAGTGGGGGAGTGTGGGGATTTAGTGGGGGAGTGTGGGGATTTAGTGGGGGAGTGTGGGGGGGGAATCAGGCAATTGTCATTTTTCTTTCTATTTTAATTTCCTGTAGAGTAAAACAGCTTGTAAAATAACAGTATTTTTCAAAATAAATTTCTAGAAATGAAAAAAATAAATAAATATGAATAATTAATTACGCCATGCGTTCTACATGTATTTTGTATATTTTATTTTATATTCGGAAAAAGTTAAATTTATTTGAAAAGTGTGACACAAGTAGCCAAATTTATTTTTTAAGAATTCTTAAAATAATTAAACACTAGCATAAAAATTTATTGCTGAAAATATGCAAGTGTTTTTATTTATTGTAATAAAGCATTGCTTTATTACAAAACTCCGTCCCTTCCCATGCCCACACACGAACAAATCTTTGCTTTCTCCACCTATATATTAATTATTCTGCCATTTCCGCTGATAAGAATAATTTATAAATAACCAATTTCCCGTATTATAGAATACAGGAGGAAAACATTTTCTTATTATTGAAATATCTACAGTTAATACATTTTTCTAGATTGACCATTAATAACACCAAAAAACATTTTTATATGAAAAATATCAACTATGTATTCAAATAAAATTTTAAAATTCAATAGCGATACTTTCATATTAGCAACATTCCAAGAGTTAATAGTCGAAAAAAATCATCAAATATTTTACTACCTACAACAGTTTTTTTTTTAATTCAAATAGTTTTAGTAGTAGACTAAGCGAGCAGTTCGATTACATGTCTATTAAATTTTTGTTTTATTTATGTACATTTTTTATGAAGTTTTTAGTTTTGTTATGAAATATTAGCCAGAAACAAACACTGAATTATTTTTATTGTTTGAAGTGGAAAGTTTTAATCTTAACATATGTTTTGTCACACTGTGAGTTTACAATATGGTAGGGGTTTTTGTCACATAATGAGACGTACGTTACATGTAGTGACATAACAGTGACGTCACAATTTTTTTTAATTGCCTGAAAAATATTTTTTTACAGTAAATAACATGTTTTGAAGATTTTTTGTAATTTTTAAAAGTTTTCTAAAAAGTTCACATATCAGTCACAATGTGACATCGCTGAGTGGTGGCATTTTGGTCACAGTTGTGACGTGCCCAGTGAAAGTGACCAGTGTGTGTGACAGGGACTTACAGTGACGTCACAATGACGTCACTGTGACCATGCATGCTATGAGGGTAGGGGCATAAAAGAGAAGATATGATCCTAAATTGTTGTATGACTATCAAAAATTAAGGAATAATAATGATAAAAGCAATATAAAATGAATTTTTAACCTGGTTCAAAGTTACCGAGCCATTTAGAGTAACTTTGCACCATATGATAAATATTATCTAAAATAATTCATTATTAAAAAAAAAGTATTATAGTTAGGACAACTTTGAACCCCAAAAAATGTTTTCAGGTATGTAAGACTCCAAATTTACATTTCCCAACATCACAAGATTTGTATAATTTATGATATTACAACAAATATTATGCATAAGAAAAGTGGAAGAAGAGAACCATGAATATTTAGAAATTTAAAAAAAAAACTATTTATTGTTCATATAAAACATAAAAATGCAGTGAAAAACAATTTTCAATCTTTTAACTCAATAATATATCCATAGTTACAGTAATACATAAGTATTATTCAAACAAGAATAAAAAATGTCGAATGTATGAAATGTCAAATTTGAGAAGCTCCGCCCCGAATAACGCCTTTAAATGAATTTTATGTATTTTACACATACTTGTGAAAATATTTACATGTTATATCTAATGCACAGTTTCGGCATTTATATAAAATATACGAGCAAATATGGGAAATTTTTGACAGTAGCACATATAATCAGTAAATTATAAACATCAGTATAACTTTGTGCCGGCTCAAAGTTACCCTGAAAATGTGGTAAAATGTTAGTGTCTTCTTATTTTACATTTTATTAACTATTAATAAATAAATAATCACAAAATATTAACACATTTACAACATTTAGATAATACGTAATATGTCTGATAAATGATTATATTGTTACTTACTATGAAAATTTATTTGGATTACAACAACTTCAAAACAGCATTCAAAATTAACTTGAAAACAGTACTTCGCAAAAATAGTTAGATGGTGCAATTAATTTCGCATAATGTTGCTAATTTATTTTCTAAAATTAAGAGTATAAAGCCCAGTTTAGAATCTTGCCAACAGAGCACAGTTCTGGAGTTTATTTAGTCTTTTGGTGTCAAAAATATTGAAAATTAGGAGGTGGTGCAAAGTTACACCCCATAGTTCAAAGTTACCCTGAATAACTGAACCTCTTCAACATTCTCAAACTGCTCTATCCGGTATGCTAAGTTCGGATAGTTCGCCATAGACAAAATTTAATCTGTGATCCGTTAAAAATGCACAGATAATAAGGAAAACTTAATTTAATAAAAAATTTAACATGGTTTTACTGTATATTTGCATTAATAACTCCTAAAATATAAGGTGTTCCAAGGCGGGCTGTTTCGCTTTATATACGTTGGAAAACATTGAAAAATTATATCATTCTTCTTAAATATAGCAGTACATTTACAAAGTTAATATTCTTTTCAAATAATTCGTGTCATATGGATTTAGTAAAGCTAATTGAAAATATGCGCTTTAAGTTTGTTTAGACAAAACAGAAACCACGTAACCGTTTGTGTAAAACTTAAGGCTTATGGACTAAAAACCACGGAGCTAACAATCTCCACTATCACCAGCCACGGGTACGGAACAACCGGCTTTGGGTCCAAATAGACGTATGATTGAACTCGCGGTGTTTTTCAGCTTTAATAGCTTTAGAATGAAACCAACGGACGTTCTGCAGGAGAAAAAGCTTTCCTTCAAGTCGATCTAATCTTCTTATCTCCAATCCATTGTTGAATCTCCCCATCCTTTTATTTAATAAACCACAAACGATTGAAGAAGAATACTTTTCCTAGAAAAGTGTTGAAAGAAGGCAAAACAAGTGTTTAAACGCAGCCTTATAAAGTAACCAACAATATAAATAAGTGTATAATCATCTTGATTAAATAAACAATCTTATTTGTTACAATAACTATCGAATTTCATAAGAAAAATGGACAATTATATACATGCAGTAGTTACAATTTACAAAGAAAAAAAGGACATTTTAAAAAACCGTTGTATGTAACAATGCCATTAAAGAAATAAAAATGCATTTTTTTTTTTTAATATTGATTTTTTTTATTATTACAATAATATTATTTAATACACATTTCGAAATACTCCGTCTATCGATTTCATCATTCCCACAGACAAATAATCCAAAACAAAATTTCAAATAAAGAGAAGAACAAATATATATAAGAACAACTGTACATCAATTAAGAAAAATAGAAAAAGTATAAATAAAATACGAAAGTATTTGAAAACTTCAGAAAATAATTTAAATCAGTTATTAAAAACGATAGACTCGACATAAACATAAAAATATGATAAATGCTTTTAATTTTATTCAATTTAAATATATTTATTTTCCCTTTTTATTTCCTCAAATAATAAGTTACTCATCTATTTTATTTTTGATTAACAATACGAATGAAGAGTTTTTTGTATTAGGTCATCAAGTTTGAAACTTGTGGTAATTTGGACCTTTTATAATCACAAGTTTCGTACTTCATGACCTGATATTAAAGTTATAAAGCTAAGATAGATAAAAAATCTGATAATATTACGAAAGTTTAAAACATTCATCCAAAAAACAGCTACCATGTACTAGAAAAACTTGCACGTAGTCAGATTGGTGTGCCCTGGGTCCCTCCTCCTCCCCGTTCACGCATTACGCATACAGAATTTGTAAATTATGACTAGTCAATAAAACTTCATCATAAAGAAAAGAGAAAACGCCTAAAAAAGGAGAAAAAGGAAATAAAGGAACAAAGTTAGAATAAGAAAATTAATGAACTTAATTATTTACGTTGTATTTCCAGTAGGAAAAAAATAACCGTTTCTTAAGTATGGTTACAGAATTTATTTTTTGAAAACATCACACTGCTTAGTCTTCACTTATTCTTGTCTTTCGAATGTTTATTTTAAATTACACCTCACAGAACGTAAATGGTGAGTTTTTCGTTTCGGCGGATATTTTTACAATGACAACTGGACCGATTCAGCACTACTACAGAAAACTTAAACATGATTAACAAGTGGAGAAAATTATTATTTGCATGTTACTGGCAGGATTTTATCTAAATTTCAAAATTTCACGAATTCGATAAATAAATAATATATTCATTGAAGCTTCAAAAAATCGATTTCTGATTTAAAAATTTGTGGGTTACAATTCATATGTTTTAAAAAATGTATTTTAAAAATAAATTTTCGAAAAAAATATAAATTCTAACCTACTATTTTTTTTACCAGAAATCGATTTCTAGAGGATTCAAATATGTAAATCCAAAATTACAGCTCATATCTCCCAGTAGTTCTTGAGTTATGCTTTAAAACTACACGCTTTGCAGTCTGTTTTGTAACGATTACAAATTAATTTAATATTAGGAGTTCTAAACTTTAAAGCTTCATAGTTCTTAAGCTACTGGGCCGAATGACTAAAGTAAAATTTGCCGAAAAAACAAATATGAAATCAATACTAATATTGAAGATTTCAGTGTTTGGTACAATTGCAGTATAAAGACGATCTCCTCCCTAAGCTTTTTTTTTCCCCCAACATAAATTGAAAAAAGACATGATTTCCCGTCGGATGGCTATTTCTGTTTTCTTCCGGTGACAATTTTTTGGGAAATTAAAATGTATGAGATGTTCTATTCTTTTTTGGAGAGGATGAGGGAGGGGTGACTGTACATTGTGGTCATCTGATTTAAAGGAGGTCGATCATTGGTATCCTTTTCCTTCCGTAAAATATTGCAAAATAGGCTTTAAAATTAACCATATTTGATTAATATATATTGTTTTGGGAAGGTCCTGATTACCGAACAGGCATAAGAAGCACCTGCATCCCTTAGAATTTTTTTAAGGGACCCAAAATTTTATATTAAATTGATTCCATTCCAAAATTTTATCTATAATTTCTTTTCAAATTATTAATTCATTTATATATACAGTGAGCAAAAAAAGTATTTGCACGCAGACGATTTTTTGCATAAGTAACCATAGAAAGCAAATTTGATACTATTCTCTTAATTATTCATTTATTTAAATATGAAGAAAATTAAAATAACTACCCATTTTCCTTAAACAGTAATATTACACATTTTAAAAAATAAATTAATATTTTCTCATACCTAAAAAGTATTTGCACAAGAAGCATTGACTGTTAAAAAAGGCATTAAATGTGAACATTATGCAAATGTTTAGCATATCAGTCCCGCAGTACATTAGACCCGCACTTTAAAGTCGCGTAATATATTAACTGGAGCAGGGATTCTGGGGAGTTTTTGTTCTAATGGCGCCGAAAACGTGTGAAATGTCTGTTGCTACCCGTGAGAAGATTATATTTCTTCACAATTCTAGATTAAGTTACCGAGGAATAGGTAAAAAATTAAATCTAAACTTTTCTAGTGTTCGTTATGTAATTAAGAAGAAAAAAGAAACTGGTTTGACAATAAATAAGCTGCGAACCAGGGGCGTAGCTACCGAGGAGCAGTTGGAGCAAACTGCTCCAGGCGCACGAATCCTAAGGGCGCAAAATTAGAAAGAGCGATATAAAGATTTGCAAAAATGTTTGAATATTTTTTCATTATTAATCAGATATTATAGATGAATCTTGTTACAATCCGCATATTCCTAAGATATTTTACTTTGTGTTTAACCTCAACTATATCGATTTAAAACATATTTTTAATATTCAGTTAAGGTAGTTAAGGGGACAGATCACCTTCAGCAGATATTGCTTGATTTTAACACAATATTTAAAAAAAAGTTTGGAGCTGTAAATATTTCTTCAAATTAAACAATTTTTTTAAGAGTAAATTGTGCAGATCTTTGTTTACGTATTCCTTTGAATATCTTTAATGAAAAATAATTAGAAAATAGTTTAATTAAGACACACAAATTAAAGATTTTGAAAAAGATGATTTAACATACATGTGTTGCGTACAGGATTATAAAAAATATATTCGATACCCACTTAAGAGGCTACTTCAGTCAGGAAAAAACACCCGTTCGCTAATGTTAATCCAATGGAAGAAATTCTAAGATATCTCGTTTGCATTTCAGTATTTTTAAATAATTTTTTTTGGATTGGATAGCTGAGATCGATATCTACAATGGCCATTTTTTAATTTTTCGATTTCGTTTTCAGGTATTTTTAATTAGGACGCTTTCACTTTAGGAACCGGTTTCGAAAATGAAAGCAGTGTCATAAAAAATCTGCAAACAAAATCGAAAAAGTAAAAAACGACCTTTGTACAGATCGACCTCAGCTATCCAATGCAAAAAAAAAAAAAAAAAAAAAAAAATCTTTTAAAAATATTGAAAGGCAAACGAGATATCTTAAAAAAGTTCTTTCATAGGATTAGCATTAGCGAACGTGTGTTTTCGCGTGACTGGAATGGCGAATTAGTTTGAAACGATAATCTTCCGGGTACATTTTATTGAAAATGTTTTCGAAAATTATCATGGGCATCCCTGTACGGAAATAATGGTAGCCAAAGAAATCATCACGGAGAAACCTATATTTACGGTGCACAGCAATGCCTTAGCTATTTATTTATTTTACGATTTGTATATAAAAATAAAAGAATTATAGTTTTGACAAGTTGAAGAAAATTATTGACAATTTTACAAACGAAAAAACAAGAAAATGAAACTTTTGAAGTTATTTTTTGTACTTGTTTTGTGGAAACTAAACATGCATCAATACAGATTACAAAACAGCAATGAAAGCCGGATTTAGACACACTCTACATCAGCCCACAGCGACAAAATTTAGAAGGGGGGGTGGGGGTGGCGACAAACTAAATTTTGTGCATATTGTTTTTTGAGATTTTGAAAATATGTCAAATCTCAAATGCAGAATTGATAAGCAGTTTCCTTCAAAATGAGAGAAGTATCATGTTCAGTGTTCCTTAGGACCTGATTATCGCTTATGCAAATGTACATCACTTTTTTCACATTAAACCTTATTTAATCTTCTTTACAAATTTCTAAATTACATTTCAATATTTCAATATTTTTTTTTACTTTTGAAATAAAATGTATGAGGTCGATGTCTAAACTTTATGCTGTTTCGATTTTTTTTTCTAAGGACACTTTCAATTTCGAATCCAGTTCCGAAATTGAAAGCATCCTCAGAAAGAAAAAAATGGAATGATAGTGGATGTTATTGGCGAGATTGCTATTAGCAACAATGGTAAAATAATGAGTTTCTAAAATGTTGCGCCCTCCAATAATCCAAGGTCTGAGTATTTGGCAGTGGCCAAGTCCGACCCTGCATGCAACGGCTCTTCAGGGGTTCACAATCACTTTCTACCAGAATACTGGTACATGAAATGTGATCTGTTTTAATCGTGTGATTTTCTACAATTAAACAAGGAGAAAATTTTTTCATCAAATCTATGGTAGTAGATTGCGAAATTATTTTTCAGCCTCCACTGTCTGCGTGGTGAAACGTTATTGTATAGATATATAAGATGAACGTGAGCAATAAAAATAATTTAATTGAGATATAAGAGAAAATGTTCATCAGTTATCATTACAGAATGTTTGAAAAATGGTTTAGATACCAAACTCTTCGTCTGATTTCTTTGAAAATTAATACAATTCCTATGACAGATTTATAAAATACCTGCCAATATCATCAAAAACACAACAAATCGTGCTCTGCTAATCTAAAAACGTGAGGAAATTCTAACATACACTCGTATTGCATCATTGAAAAATTGTGAGAATGGATTTATTTGAAAATTTAAAAATATACCATTATTTTCATTTATTTTTATTGTGGTTACAATGCTTTCCTATTTCGTTCCTTATATTGTATGTATGAAAAGTAAAATCTGCAATCTTGAGTAATATAAAAGGATCAATCAGTGTTCTCGCTGACGATCGCCACTCCACCAAAATGTTTCATTTGGCGAGAAAACTAAAGATTGAAATCACCAAATTGCAAGAGATGTTTTTTCTTCCTTTCGGAAACACTCTCAATGATGTTATTGTACGATTAAACCTTTTCTATGTAATTCATTATTTGTGTCTTGATATTCTTAGTGATTTACGATGAATTATTTGAAGCTGGCTAATTTTTCTTTAGCGCTTAGCCAAATTGTTCAGATTAGTCAAAAGGCAGTGAGAACCCCGGCCCCGATGTCAACTTTTATCGTTGGCCTTTGGCTAATTTTCTAAACCATTAGCTGTAGAAATATAGTTCCAATAGTAAAAAAGTTTTAAAGTTGTTCTTCATAATATTAAAAGTAATTTATGTCAAAGTAGTTATTTTTTTAAAGTTACGATACATAAATTTTTATTCTGTTTCTGGGCTCTATACGTTATATTTAGAAAAATCATCTCCGTACTTTAACAAGAAAAATTTCTTTATTGTACGACTACAACTTACCGAGTTGTGATACTTTGAATTTTATGGAATTCTAGTATTTTCTAAAAACATGTTTCATTCATATGCGAAAAGTAAAGGCAAAAAAAAAATCTTGACAAAAGTGTGTTTTTTATTAGTATTCTACAATGCTTCAAAACCCTTGAAAAGAAGAGCAGATATTAAAGGCGGCAGATTGTACAGGCCCATTGGTGCATTTAATACGAAAATACCTCCCAATTCGCAGAAAATATTCGTAGGTACTCCGTAAAGAATTATAATTCATTTCAGTATTCATTATTTTTTTTTAATTATTTGTATTCAATACGTTGTTAAAATACTTTGACTTTCAAATAAGATTTTAAATTGAATTAAAAATAGTATAAATTTTAAGCTTCAAAGCAAAATTGCGTAGAACGTTTTCGAGTGAGAAGAGGGCGCACAAACTTTACTTGCTCCAAGGCGCTGAATATCTAGCTACGCCACTGCTGCGAACTGGGCGTCCAAGAAAGCTAAATACCAGGCAAAGGAGAGCCATCATAAAAGAATCTTCAAAAAACCCTTCTCTAAGTGCTCGAGAATTGGCTGTTGATGTCGCTTCAACGTCGGGAACAATAGTTACACGCAATCAATTAGAAATATTCTTCATGATACAAATATTCGAGGAAGAGTCCCTTGAAAAAAAACCATTTATTAGTGAAACAAATAGGGTGAAAAGACTTGAATTTGCAAAATCTTTTGTCAGCAAACCACTAGAGTTTTGGAAAACTGTTATTTTTTCCGATGAAAGCGAGTTCAATATTTTTGGCTCAGATGGTAAGAAAACTGTATGGCGAAAGCCAAATACTTCTCTTCAAATTAAAAACTTGAAACCAACTGTAAAACATGGCGGTGGTCATGTAATGATTTGGGGATGCATGTCTTTTAACGGAGTTGGCGAAATGACCTTTATTGAAGGCAATATGAATGCTAAACAATATATTAATATATTGCGAGATCATTTATCTAATAGTGCTCTGAAATTAGGAATTCCTAATTCATATTATTTCCAACAGGATAACGATCCGAAACACACTGCATATATTACGAGGTTATGGTTGCTTTATAATGTAAAAAATCAATTGAAAACGCCACCAGAATCACCAGACCTCAATCCGATTGAAAATTTATGGCATATTTTGTATGTGGAAATAAGGAAAAAGAAAATTTCTAACAAATCAGAACTTACGCAAGCTCTTAGGGAAGAATGGCTACGAATCAGCAGTGAAACATGTCACAAATTAATAGAATCAATGCCCAGACGATTACAAGCTGAAGCAAAGAGCATGCATACTAAATATTAGCACTGTTTTTAACTTATAAATAATTCCTCTAGTTGTATTTTTATTGCTAGTGTGAAAATATTTTTTTGGCAGTACAAATGCTACTTTTTTATGTTTTCATATTTTAAATATAATTATTAAGTCAGATATTAAATATGTTTATTTGTTTTGTAAAAGTGTTGGTATTTTTAATTCTTAGTTGCTTTTTATTTATTTATACATATGCTACAACAAATTTACCTGGTGTACAAATACTTTTTTTACTCACTGTATATACAGTGGCGCTCAAAAGTATTTTGACAACCTTATATTCTCTCTTATTTTGTTTCATATAAAAATGTAAAAGAAAATATATTCCCTATAATTGAGAACACTATGACTGCAGTTATTCAAATGTATCAAGTTTCAACTTGTTTGTTTACATTCGGCGCCACCGAAGAAATATGACCCTTCCTTAGCTCAAAAGTATTTTGACAATTAGTTTGCATTTAATTGTTGAAGGTGTTAGTGGCGCTATAGCTTCGATTAGTGTTTATATCGACTTATTGTGATTATTTTTAAATGCCAAAATGTAAAAAATATTGAAGTGATTCTAGAAAAGCCGCTGTAAATGCACTTAAGAAAGGTAGACTGCAAGCAGAATTAGCTCGTTCTTTTAACGGGTCTAGGAAACTTGTAATTACATGAAATAAAGTTTTTAATAAACAGAAATACATCGAAAATAAGCCACAAAGTTGCCATCTGAAAAAAACAACTTGCAATGTTGACTGTATTCCAAAAATGATATCTACAAGTGATTGTCGTAAGCCCGCTGTAATAATAAAAAATGAATTGAAAGAAAATTACGGCATAGACATACACGTTTCATCAGTCAAACGATGCCTAAGCCTCTGTGGTTTACATGGCAGAAGACCAGCAAAAACACGTTTCTTATCTACTAAGAATAGGAAGGCTAGAGTCGCATTTGTAAAACGGCATAATCCTTTCACGGGAAAAGCAATTCCATTGCTAAAGTGTTGAAATTAATGATTGACACCGGAATTTTGGTTAAAAAAAATTCGGTTTATTATGTGTGTGAAATATAGCTTTTTCTTATTTACAGATAAATTTGTTTTCAAATTCCGGTGTCAGTCATTAAATTCAACACTTTAGCAATGGAATTGCTTTGCCCCTAAAAGGGTTGTGCCGTTTTACAAATTCGACTCTAGCCTTCCTATTCTTAGTAGATAACAAACGTGTTTTTGCTGGTCTTCTGCCATGTAAACCATAGAGGTTTAGGCGTCGTTTGACTGATGAAACGTGTATGTCTATGCCGTAATTTTCTTTCAATTCATTTTTTATTATTACAACGGACTTACGACAATCACTTGTAGATGTCATTTTTAGAATACAGTCAACATTGCAAGTTGTTTTTTTTTCGGATGGCCACTTTGAGGCTTATTTTTGATGTATTTCTGTTTATTAAAAACTTTTATCCGTGTAATAACAAGTTGACGAGACCCGTTAAAAGAACGAGCTTATTCTGCTTGCAGTCAACCTTTCTTAAGTGCATTTACAGCGGCTTTTCTAGAATCACTTCAATATTTTTTACATTTCAGCATTTAAAAATAATCTCAATAATTCGATATAAACACTAATCGAAGCTATAGAGCTACTGACACCTTCGACAATTAAATGCAAACTAATTGTCAAAATACTTTTGAGCTAAGGAGGAGTCACATTTCTTCGGTGGCGCCGAATGTAAGCAAACAAGTTGAAACTTGATACATTTGAATAACTGCAGTCATAGTGTTCTCAATTATAGGGAATATATTTTCTTTCACATTTTTATATTAAATGAAATAAGAGAGAATATAAGATTGTCAAAATACTTTTGAGCACTACTGTATATTTTTTCTAAGTGAACAGAATCTTGATAATTATTTGAATTCTTTAGAGCAAATTAAAAAAAAAAATAGATAGAAATGCATATAAAAAGTAAATTATTATTTTAAATATGCGTTTATTTTGCATATTGAGTTTGAATATTGTTGAATTTGCTTGTGTGCATAACATAAAATGTTAATAGTTTAAACTGTTGCCAAAATTGAAAGAAGTATTTGAAAATATTGATATTTTACGTTGCGCGTACGTGCTGAATTCAACCATTTTATCCAACTTATATGTTAATACAATGCAAAATCATTTTTGCATATTTTTCTTGATTATATCCAATTTTTGTAATAGAGGAACATTAAAAAAAAAAAAAAAAAAAAAAAAAAAGTTGTTTAATGAAATATATGTGATCTCAACTGATCCACTCTTTAGAATAATATTTGTAGCATTGGTGAGTTTCCGGGTATATTGAATTTAGAAATCTCTTCCCGAATGAAAAGGAGCCCCGAAATGACATTGTGCTTCTCATAGCTTCAGAGGTTAATCGGGCCCTGGTTTGGGGTAATCTAGATTCTCTTGGAATATCTCTTTTCTCTATAGATTTTATGCTCTAATCAACTCCTAACAACTTAATGACGCTTTTTTCCTTTTTTTTGTCTTTCTTTTTTGTGGGTAGTTTAGCGCAACAGACTCAAAATGTAATTTCTGGTCTATGAAGAAAGTTACATATGTACAATATATGAGGCGTTCTCACAAAATTTTAACTTTCAGGAATAAAAATCTGGTGAAATTAAACTTAATAAAATAATATTTTAAACTTATAGACGAATGCCTTAATTAATTCAAAATAAAGAAAAAATGGTCAGCAGTGATGATTTTTTTATTTAACTGAGTTTAAGTTAAACTTGCGAGTTTAATTTTCCTTACCGTTTTACATCTCTAACTTTTTATTTTCTTCTAAATTTTTACTTATAATGAATTTGCATAGTACTCACAGAACATTCAAATAAGAAATAATAACAATGCAGTATTTTTAGTAAAAAATTTTCGTATAACATTGTCTGAAAGGGGTGTTAAGGAAAGGACAGTTAGAAAAAAGGGGGACGGTAAGGAAAAAAAGTGGCGGTAAGGGAAAAAAAGGGATGGTAAGGAAAATTACCACCTATTTTTAGGCAAAACATGTTAACCCATTAACCGCTGGTGTTGCGTTGACGCAACAGTCATAATAAATGCACATATTTAAATTATTTACATACCCACCACTATTTTAGAATTAAAAAACTGGCCTTACTTAAAGACATAAAATTTTAAGATCATATAAAACGGAAATTATCTTTCAGAGTTTGTAGTGGCAAACAACGTTCAGCTAAAAAGTTGAAAATTTCAACCTTATAGTTTTGGCGGTTAATGGGTTAAGACTAAGTGATAGCCACAATGTTCATTGATTTTTAGCAACAGTTATTTACATTGGATTAAATTACAAAATAAATAAATAAATAAATTACCTCGAAAAGTGCAGGAATAAACCTTGGGGACGATAACACTACCAATAAAGCCACAATGCTTGAAATTTATATTTAAATGCTGAGTTAAATTCTACAGTAAATTTCATGTCAAAGAATTTTAACCATTTTTTCTCTAGCATACTTCTGCATGAGGAAAATGTTGAAAAAAATTCTTTGGCTGCACCTGAAGTGATTTTCTGTACAATTTTAACAAGAGAGTAAGGAAGCTAAAATCCAGGGACAGAGTTCAAAAAATAATACCAACCGTAAAAATGTGTGCAGGTTAATTCTTTGCTATATTTATATAAAACAGCAGTCCCAGTTTCGGAGGAAAATTACATAGAATTACTTTTATTGAAAAAAAATTATACAGACAGCTCCAAACTTAAAAATCAGCATCAGAGACACGAGGCGGTAAGGAATTTCGTAGACCCCCAACATCGTCCAAAGCTTATTTATTTCGTTAATATTACTATACAGTCATGCAATGAGATATTTTCCAGTATAAGAAATAAAAAAACACAAGAATAGGTATTAAAATAAAAATTATTATTCAAGGAATTAAAAGTCAATATTATGTGAGAATGCCTCATATATTTTATTTATTTGTAATTTGTGTTGTTTAATTCTTTTAACATGTGTTAATAAAAATAATAAAAGGTATATATTTAAATGTAAAATATTATCTTCTTTATTCTTTTTTTTTTCATTAATTTATTATTATTATTATTATTGTTACAGAAGCAGATTCTTTAGACTTTGGCGTTTTATGCAAGAATATCTAATTCCCATGATAATCTATTAAGTTGCCTAAAAAACAACGAAACTTTCAGAAAAACAAAATAGTTTAATGATTTAAAACAAAAAAGGTTTTTTGTTAAACAAAAGATTTAATTAAAAGAGTTCATAAAAAGTTGAGTTATTTGTGCGCTATCATTTTTTTTTTAATTTTCATTTTTTTTAATGAATTCATAATTGTATGCAATTAAATATTTACTGCCTTTCTAAGCACCCCACTATTACTTTTAAACGTATATTGAAAATATGAGAATGCTGAATACTTTTTGCCAAGTCAAATTTCCAAGCATTCTACTTAATTTTTCATTAAGTGAAATATTTTCTATTTATTTTCTTTTATTCTTTTATCTATTTGAAAATCTAAATAAAGTATAAAAGTTTCAAAACAATTTTCTTCTTTATCAACTTAATTGGGATGTCTGAAATGTTCAACAATTAGGAATAAAAATTATATCTTTATTCCCTTAGAAAAATTGTTTAAAAAATGCGTGTTCGAGTATTAGAAAATAAAAGAGCGTAAAAATTACACTGCTGCCATCTAGGAGTAAGGAAACGAAATTAAAATCCTGTGTCATTATTTCGACTGATATGAAGAGTTGATATAGTTTTAACTAGGATTTATTATAAGTAGGGTCGAAACTAGAAAAGGGGCAGAGGGGGCATGTGCCCCGGGCGCCAGAACGAAAGGCGAAGGGGGGGGGGCGCCAAATGAAGATTTTGTTTATCGTTTCATACAAAAATGTATATATTTATGAAATACAAAAAAACTCGCAAGCTACTGTTAAACCTATGGGAGCGTTCTTTTCAAATTTGTAAAAGTGGAAGTAAAAAAAATAAGAAATCTGCAATCAAAAGCAAAAATCTAAACACTTACACGGTTGGAATTCAATCTCAGGTAATCTAAGAAAGAAAAAAAATCATTTAAAACTATTAATATGCAATGAGAAAATTAAAAAAGAACGCTCTCATAGGTTTAACATTAGCGATCTAGTTTCTTCGGGTGACTAGTGTAGGCTCTTAACGCTCAAGCTATTGTTAATCCTGTGGGAACGTTGTTTACATATTTCTTGGTAGCATTTTATTTATTATTAAATGATTTTTATTTTTTAAGGATTTTTTTTCTTTTTTTTTTTTTTTTTTTTTTTTTTGCATAGGGTACCTGCAGTCGATAACTTTTATTGTGCGTGAGGAGGGGGTGGGCGCCAAGATCCATGTTTGTCACGGGCGCAAAAAAGGCTAGTTTCGGCCTTGGATGAAAGGGACAGGAGCTTAACCAGGGGGGAGCCAGTGGGTCATGTACCCAGGGCGTCAGAGTAGAAAGGGGTACAAAAAGAAGATAGATTTCGTCGTTCTTTACGAAAAACAAATAACAAAATTTAGGCTAAAATGTCATGGTATCGGAGAACCCAAAAGAAGATGTATTCTATACTAATACATGGAAATTATTCCAGAGGGAAACACTCGCCTTGCATACAATATATATATAGAATATATATATATATAGAAGATGTATTCGTTAATTTTATACTCTTTGCTTTGAACAAGGCCGGTTTTTTGCATTAGATGACCGACTATTCGCGCCAGAATAATGCTGGATTAACGAATTCATCCAAGTTTCTTGCAAGATCAATACACCGTCCCAGTTATATTTACATATATTCAGTGTTTCAGACATTAACATGATGACAAGTTTTACATATTTTGCTTTTGCGTATCCCTGTAAACAAAGTACAGGATCTACATACTTAAAGAACTTATCCAATATACTTACAAGATCAGTTAAATGTCCTAATCGAATTGGTTCAGTATTTCAAACGTTATCGCGATGACAATATTTGCATTACATATATGCAGGGTGTTTCCGAATTCGACCGGCAAATACTGAGGGGTAATACTAAGCATCCAGAGAATGAAAAATTGCCATAGAACATGGGGTCGCAAATCACTTATTTAGTTACAAATACAGAGTGTTTCACCTAAACTGAAGTCGGTTTGACAGTATTACTTTTGCGAAAAATAAAAATATTATAATAAAAATGTAACGATATGTACCTTGTTTTGTATGAAATGTGATCACATCACAAAAAGTTCTAGAAAAGCAGGGTGCTCACGCAGTCGATGATACCGTATGAAATGGTAATCGCAGTCCAAAATGTGGAGCGTCAAATGCATACGGAACAGATGTCATAAGTTCCCACGGCCGCAATCTTGGAATTTTTCTTGGCATGCAAACCCCTTTTCCGCCAAGTAGTAAATGTCGCCAAGCACCGGTTTATACGCATGTTTCGCTTAACGAAAATAAAATGTAAATAATTAACAAAATTCGCTAAAGTGGCAATCAGTAATCTTGTATGAGCGATTCGCGCACATTAACCGAAAAAAAAAACATCAGTGCATCCAGCAGTTCTCGCGGCGTAGCATTCTCAAAATTCAGCAGTTCTCGCTTTCTAGCAATCTCAAAATGTAAAAAACTCTTAAAGCAACAAAATATACATAAAAAACGAAACTCGCTAAAGTGGCAATCAGTAATCTTGTATGAGCGCTTCGCGCACATTAACCGAAAAAAACATTACTGCATTCAGCAGTTCTCGCTTTCTAGCAATCTCAAAATGTAAAAAACTCTTAAAGTAGCAAAATATACATAAAAATATCAACATACCTTAACAGACATCTGCTTTCTTGAAAGCTTCAGCACGAAATCTCTCTCATAACATCACCGTCATTTTCCAAAATAGGCTTATGAATACGCATTGGCACACTATAAACAAACCTACTTTTCTTGTCAAAATTTCCTCATATTTCTTAATTACTTCAGCAAAAGCGTTTAAACAGATTACAGAAACCATAGTCAGTCAAATACATCCAATAAATTTACCATAAAAATAAAAAGACAGAACGATACAACACGATATCAAAATACATCCACGAAATCCGCCACTTCTCAGGGGTTGCCAGAACACAACACGTCAGAACATACACGTCACACAGGGTTCCAAATATCGAGGTTGCCGTATCCATAAACACTGCCAACACGCCAACAAAAAATCGCCGAACAATTCAAAACAACGGCTGAAGGAACATAAGGCATCTAAGCCATGCATACTTCTGACGCGTATAATGGAAACTTCTACCACATTTTTTTGGTGTTATCATATTTACAACAAAGATGTGCATGCCTATTAAAAGTTTCAATATAATATACTTAAGGCTGTTCTTAACTGCTCTGCTCAATAAGCGTAAAACTTTTTGACACATTCACAAATTTATTTTTTAACGGAATGATATAAAATTGGAAAGCCTGACCATGGAAAATATTTGGGATCGAACTGTTTTTTCCATTTTCTGATTAATAAATTACCTATTGAGTTATAAGCAATTTTGATCACGTGACAAACTCGTTTTTCAACCTTTTTTGAGAGCCTATTCTTCCTTCATGCAGAAATTCGGTTCAAAACGATTACTTTGACACTATTTTCTGAAAGATCTATTGCGTTGCCAAAAAAACGGAAAAAACAGCTCGGTGACATATTTTCTGAAGAACAACACTTGCTAGTTTCATGCATTTCCGAACAAAAATAAATTAAAACTTTTGTTAGAAAGTTGCCTTTTTGGATTTGAGTTTTCTGAAAGTTATTACCGTCAACCAAAGTTGGGTTCAGTTGGGTTTCCCTGTATTTTTGATTAAATGAGTGGTTTGCAGCCAATGCTGAAATAGCACTCAAACCTTACAGTTGTTGTTTATCTGGGTAGTCAAGAAGATCATGGTGGCCCAGATTACAATTCACCCCCCCCCCCCCTCCCCATGAGCATATTATTCCAGTGGGTGGATGGAAGTTTTTCTCCTATCAATTTATTTGAGGATAACAACTATTTTCTCTGATTTAAACCTCTTCGTCGATATTATTTTAAACCATTAACTGCTGGTGTTGCGTTGACGCAACAGTAAAAATAAATGCCCATGCTTAAATTAATGACCGAACTACGACTATTTTTGAATTAAAAAATTTGCTTACTTAATATCAGAAACTTTGGTCATTAAATAAAGCGAAAATTATCTTTCAAAATTTATGGTGACAAACCTTTTCTGAAAAAACGTTGAAGATCCCTGTGTTATAGTTTCGGCGGTTAATGGGTTAAACATCATTAAAAGAAAAAAAAAAGAAAAAAACACAAATAAATGAAATAACTTTGCTTACGCACCTAAATCAATAGCTATTTTATTTATTTATTTATTAGATTTAATTAATTATTATTTTTCTAAATACTAGTTAATTTGACTAAACAACGGCAACTTACTAGTTTCTCAAAGTGAAAGTGGAGTTAAAGAAAGGTTTTTATTTACTTATTTGTTTCATTTATTTAGTTTTTATAGTCTTTAGTGCTTATTAATTTCCTTAAGGTTTTATTAAACTGTTTTAGTTTAAAAAATGAACAGTATGACAAACTTTATTTTATGGAAATCAAATGCGAATGCTGTATTTTTAATAGTTATATCTTATGTATATTTATTATTACACGCAATATAATTTATTTAAATCATCATTGTTTTTTTGTTTTTTATTATGCCTTTGCCACTTATACATGTTATAAAAGTAAATATTGTATTCAACCTTTTTTTTTTTTTTTTTTTTTGGTGTTTTGTGACGGTTTTTTTTAATTTGAATGCCAGTAATTTTTTAAGGTATTCTACGACTTATTTTTCTATTGTTAAATAAGACAAAGAATACTTTAGAAAATTCTGGTATTTTCAATGCAAGGAAATGTGCAAAAGCTGAAAAAAAGAACCGCCTACCACAATCGCCATTTCTGTGTCAAAGCGCAAGCTTAGTATTCAGAGATCTGTTTCTCAAAGCATAGCCTTTTGAAGAGTAATTTCACTATGACGTCACTAATCATGACTAATTATCAGAGGCTACACTAGTCACTCAATGATACTTGCAAGCTATTATTAAATCAATGACAGCGGGGAGGTTTTTTATTTTTTCCTCGTTTGCATTTCAATATTTTTAAAACTTTTTTTTATAGGATAGCTGAGGTTGATCTCTAACTGGGTACCTTTTTATCTTTTCTATTTTGGTTTAGATTTGTTTTATGAAAAAAAAAATTAAACCTGCCAGCCGGGTTAATTAAGAAAAAATAAGCAACGAGACAGGCTTGATATAACAAATTTAGAAGGACCAAACTAAGTGGATAAAATTTCAACAATTTTCAATGGGCGTAACTTGGGCGAGAATAAATATAAATGTGCTACAAGAGCCAGTGTTAACTTGACAACATCAATACAGAAAAATTACATGTACGGCATCAGAGATCGGTATCAGGCAGTTACATCGTATCTGATCCTGGACTTAATTTTTTCAGCCGACTCAGACCAGGCAGGGACTTGGACATAATTTGTGCCCGGTCCGTGTGGGGCAAGCAATTTTTTTTTTTTTTTTTTTGTAAAAATAATAATAGCGATAATGAACTTCTGTTAATGGAATCTTTAGAAATATACTTTGATAAATTATAGGGAAATACTTACAAAAATCTACTTTTTTTATTATACAGCTTCTAAAGCTATGATGTTTTTAACCATCTTTTTTCTTTTATTCTAAACTACATTTACTTTTTCAATTAGTCGTTATTTGAATGCAATACTCTAAGACTCTAAGTAATCATTATTGCTTTTCTGTATTCTATGGCTTGCTAACATGTAGTAATCTAAAATATACTGAATATATAGTAATATAAATATACCGAACATATAGTTACTAATCTAAAATTTTTCACAAATATGGATGCAGTAATCTTTAAAATAATCTTAATTATACGTTAAAATAATCTGATTTTTTTTTTGTAGAAATTGAGATGGCTCGGGCCTGATTTCATTGATTTTTGAATGGGCCGGACGGTGAATTGCGAAATTATAAACGGGCCGGGCTGGTCCCCAGGCCGAATTTTTAGTTTTTACAATGGGTCGGGTCAAGGTAGCTTTTGTTCGGGCTTAGTGGGGTCCGGACCTGGAAATTTCGGCCAGTGCAGACCCCTTCTGTCTGTACATTATATTTGACATATCGATCTTATAGTGATTTAGATTTGACTCGTTTTTATGTCCTTTTGCGTATGGGAAATGTAAGTACAGGTATATTTCATCTTTTTGATAATATATATTTTGATAATATACACATCTAACTATATACATATATATATAGGGTGGTCATAAAAAAACTTTGCCAATATATGGAGCTCTAGCGGCCGGTCCGCTGAACCAATCGAGATGAAATGTCAGATATAGTTATTCAAAGGTATGGGCTCGAGATTCTGTGAAGGGCAACAAAGTGGCGCTCACGGTTACGGTTATGAGTACAGATACTCGAAATTTTTGAATAGCAACACTCATTTTTTCCGGTTGCAAAATGCTCAGCGCATGCGAAAACTCTGAAGCGCCTTGGAACAGTACGTGTATCACAAGAAACGGGCGCATAATGCACGCACAAAAAGTGGCTCTGCGAACGGCCTAAAAAAACACGATCGGGTCGCACGGTTGAAATTTGCATATGACAGAGGTAAGACACCAATGACAGAACGCCATTTGACAAATATTCAACGTAGAAAACGGATAAACAGCGAGGTGGGAATGTTGGATCTTCATAGTCGGGAGCTCACACATGCCGATGAAATGACTCTGCCAGCGAAAGTTCGTGGTGAATTTGTAAAACTCTATTATCAAAATGGGATAAATACCGCGGAAGTCTTGCGTGTTTACCATCGAAACCATCACCAACTTTGTGGCCAATGTACCCCGCAAGCTCTGCACGATTTAATAAAGAAATTCGAAGAAACTGGTTGCAGTGATAGATCGCGATTCGGACGACCAACTGTTCCTGAAGACACTGTATGGAAGTGCATCACATAGTGACTTCAGAACGCATACAAACTGCAAGAGATGCGGCTCGTTTATTGGATATACCGAAAACCACGGTTCTAAAGCCTACTGCGCTCTGTAATCCGTATGTTTCCATGCCGGTACCAGCACGTCCAGATATTGGACGCGAGAGACCATCAATAACGTACGGACTTTGCAAATGAATTTCTTATTCGATATGATGGCGATGACGACTGGCCTTTTCGCATATTATGGACAGGACGAGGCACATTTCACTTTCGCTCGCAACGTCCATACCAAAAATTGAGTGCATTGGGCAGAAACGAATCCGCACACGGATGTGGCACCATTATCTTTATACGATGCCAAAGTTACTGTGTAATGCGGCATTGCAGGCACAACTGTTTTCGACCCTTACTTCTTTGAGGAAGCGACACCAACGGATTTTGTAACGTCCTCTGTGACAGGCTCTCGCTATACAACTATGCTACAAAATTACGTTAAACCAGAATAGCTGCAGCGAAATACACTGAATGACATAATTTGGATGCAAGATGACGCATATCCACGTATAGCAAAGTCTGTTCGCAGGGTCCTGGACCAGCATTTTGGCGACCGCGTCATCTCACGCTACTTTCCATTTCGGCTGCCTCCGTGATCCCCAAACCTCACTCCTATGGATTTCTGTTTCTGGTGATATCTCAAATCTAGAGTGTACATGTGCAATCTGAAAACTTCACCGGATTTGAAAGGCTCTATCAAATGTGAGATTGCAAAAATCCCTCATGCTATGTCACGTTCAGCTGCATTGTTTATAGTCTCCCGCTTGCAATACTTAATTACCTGTGATGACAACCATGTGGAAAATGTGGAATCAAAATAAGAGTTTTCCTTTTTCCGATCTGTGTAACAATCAGCGATTAGTGTCTTACCTCTATCACATGCACATTTTCTAATCGTACCGTAATCAGCACCCAAATCGTGGTTTTTTTGCTCGTTCCCTGAGCTGTTTTTGTGCATGTATAACGTGTCCGTTTTTTGTGATACACGTACCGTTCTAACGCTCTTTAGGGTTTTCGCATGCACTGACCATTTTGCGACGGGAAAAAAAAGGGCGTTGCCATTCGAAAATTTCGAGTTTCTGCACCCATAACCGCAATTGTGAGCGCCATATTGTTGCCATTCACAGAATCCCGAGCTCATACCTCTGAATAACTATATCTGAAATCTCATCTGGATCGGTTGAACGGACCAGCCGCTAGAGGCCCATTTATCGGCAAAGTTTTTTTTATGACCACCCTGTATATATATATATATATATATATATATATATATATATAATAAATAACCGTAGTACAAACTAAACCACATAATACCTTTAATTGAATTTACATATATCTTCCGACAATACAATAATATTTTTTCTTCCTTACGCCATTCTTGTAAAAATTAACTTCATATTTTACTCTTCCCCTAGAAAAGAACGATCGCAGTCTTTCACCCCTAAACAGCTCCGTTATAATGAGTTCTGTCGGTCAAAATTGGATAACTTTTCTTGTGATTTACCATAATGGATTCGATTCAAACTTCATTCCCTCATTAGGTTTATATTCCGATGATCTCGATATACAAGTTTCTGATACTGTAATCCTCAACTCCTTGGCAGGACCTGATTGAGAAACTTTTGTGCTTTCGTAAATTAGTTGGTTGCTCGGTTTTGAGGGAGCTGCAGACAGGGGCGCCATTTCAGAACTTTCTTGGGGAGGAGGTAAAAGATTTTTTGAGGGAAGTTATACAGCTATGGGTAGGATCCGGTTGTCTAACCCCCCCCCCCAGGCTACTCTAGGCTAACAAAAAAGACAGGCTACCGCGGTGCATTCCACGCATCTTTTTTTACAGACCGCTGGAGTCACGTGATGGTCGAATGCACCAATGCAGGTGTATGAAAAGGGCATCACGTCACTCTATCGGCTGTAAAAAAAGACACGTGGGATGCACCGTGGTAGCCTGCCTTTTTCGTTAGCCTCGTGACTACTCCATCTATTGGATCCTCCTTGATCTTAACCCTCCTTGACAATTTCCTCCACCCCAATGGACTTCATCCCTGTCGCGTCACCTGCGCGTATCTCGAAGAAAAACACCAATAGGCGTGACGAAAATTATAGCACAGCTTTCCCTTCGTCCAATAAACAGTACTTACCAGCAGAGACGTGACTGTTTCCACTCGTGGGTAAAGTCCATGAGCTAAACCTTCTTTTCAGATTTTGAAAAATCACCTCGGCGAAAATAAAGGAGCGAGAAAGTCTGCAACACCAGAAGCTGGAATTAGTTATTTTGTTTTTAACACAGTCCTAAATTCGTCCCCCCTGAAGGTTCCTGAATTCGTTGCCCTTAAGTCCCGCAATAAAATGGTCAGTCAAAAGTGACCAGTTCAAGAAATATCAGGGAAGCTCCTATCTATACTGTTAAAAATATCGTAAAAGATTACCTCTGTTCATAAAGGCTATCTATTTTCTGACCAATGAGAACGCTACTTAAACGCATATGGAGCGTTCTCATTGGTCAGAAAATAGATAGCCTTTAAAAAAAGAGGTAATTTTTCACGATATTTTTAACAGTGTACAGTTCAACATTCAACTTCTGCTACAGCTGACACACTTTTATTATTGTGATATCGTACCTTCTCCACAAATTTTCGACGGGGGAAGCAACAGGCATTTCCGTGGAGGACAATATTCTTTTGTGTAAAGGCATACAGGGGAAATAGCAGGCATACCTCTGCCCTTGGGATCTGCTCAACAGAGTATTTCCACTTTTCCAAGAAATAGGGAGGACTGGACAATGTGTGGGAACTCATCCCCAAAGTGAAAGAAAGAAAAGGCTCAGGCAGGAGCTGGTGAGCAGGCTGAACAGTAGACTGGAGACACTGATCAAGTCAGGTCGTTTTTTACCAACGGAAGAGATGCGAGTAAAAATCGTTTACTCAGGTTGGCTATGAGAAGTATAGAACTATTAATAAAAAGTGAGAGTGTCTACCTATGAATGGTAAAGTTTGTTATTACTTTTTTCAGATCTATTTTAGTTGTTCTAATAAAGGACTTTGGTAAGAAATATGTATTATTTTTCAACGATCATCTCACAAGAGCTTAGTGAACCAAAAAGCTCTGGCCCACTACATCACATTATTATTATTATTATTGTTTATTTTTGTGTTATTTTATTGTTATTATTGTTTATTTTTGTGTTATTTTATTATTATTATTATTATATTATAATTATTATTTATTAAAATTTGGTTACTTTTATCCTTGCTAAATAAGCGGTGAGGGGCAATTAATACTGCTCGGGTTACCAAACTAGCTTCTAATGGCAAGGAGCACAGCTGAACTTTTTAGCACCCAAACCCGATATGCTATTTCTTTCGGACAACAAGTAAAGTGTCGTCCCTAAAAAATAACGTTCCGTTATATGAGCCAGCCGTAAAACAATACAGATGTATCATTGTACGGTTAAATACTGATAATCTCAACTGCAATTTTTTAAACTTCTAAGCATTGCACATTTTCAATTTTTACACCTTCGTACGGGAAAGTAAAGTACTTTTAGCTGCAATTTGTTTAAAAATTGCATCTCAATTTATTTTTGAGATATTAATTTTTTTTAATTAATTTAATTTCTGTAGTGGTGGCAACTGAAGTACTCCATTTCTGTGAAAAGTGAAGGGAAAATGGGAAATAATAGATTAAAATGTCGTTTTGTTGCCCTTTTCTCATAAAAACTGAAAAAAAAGTAATTAAAATACGTGCTATTTTGAAAAAATATAAATTAATGATTTCTGATAAAACATGGAGCTATTATTACAAACTATATTTAATTTTAAGTATTCATATTAATGTTACAAACCAATAAAGGCATATGAACCGTTAGATAGCCCTTTTTGAGTTTATAAGATTGTTTTTTGCTGGGTTTGTGTATTATTTTGCGATAGTGACATCATATGAGTACTTTTCTATAGATGTTGTTTAAGACTGGATCGTAAATGTGGAATTTTTCAGCGGATGCAAATGACGTCATTTTATATAAAATAAAAGCGTGTATTTTTAAGTCTAAAAACTGAAATAAGCTTTGTAGAAACGCATCATTTTCATTCCAGCGGCTTTGAAATTCTTCACAGGTGGAAATGCTTCACTTTTGAAAACAATGCAATTGAAATCACACACTGATTAAACGCAAAATTTTACAAAAATTTAGCGTCCCTTTATAGAAGAGCAGTGACTTTTAGGTTAAAATAATATTTGTCTGAGAGTTATAGACTAACCAACATAAGATGCATTTTTTATTGTAACTAATTTTGTAGGTTTATTATGAAACAGTTCCTTCTTAAACATTTTCTTTCGTCAAAATTCGGCGGGTTCCACCTCCTACTAATAATTTTTTTTACTCATCGGGGGCGACACTAAACTCTAAAAAGGAAGAATTCCTTCTTCCTGCTTGTTTTATTATTATTATTATTATTATTGGAAAAGATATCTTCGCCAAAATGTTACTAAAAACACCACAAGAGAAAAATAGACGAACTTGAAGAGCACAAGAACAAACAACTAAATTTCGAAAAAAATAAATTTCGTTGTGACAGTACCTTGCCTCTTCCAAGTGTTCCGCCCTTTAAATAATGTGCGAATCGTAAATTTGAGAAAAGGGACGGAATTAGGAACCCTCCTTCAAAATTAGAAAAATTGGATTACTTTTATTCTTGCTTAATCAGAGGTGAGGGCAATTAATGTTGCCCGGGTTACCAAACTAGCTTTTAATGGTAAGGAGCTAAGCTTCTTAAATGAATTTTGCAGATTTTTAGTTATATCTTAATCTTCAAAATTACGGATTTTCATTAGGGGTATAATATTTGAGCATAGATAGGTGTACATTATTATAGAGACATATTTTAACTCTAGAAAGCCCGGAAGGAGTCGATTCGACTCCGACCACATGATTAAATGTTCATTGGAGCCAGAATTTTTTTCATAAAATAAGTTAAATTTAAGCGGCGTAGAATTACGTTAAATAAATCAGTTAAATAATTTTAAATAAAAATTCTGGAGTGAAATATTTTTATGAAACTTGAATAAAATTCCCGGGCGTTCTAATGTTAAATATATGTGTTATTTATATACACGAATGAATTACAATATGATTTATGATAATCTTGATTAATTACTTTACAATCTCGAATATAACAGTCAATCTATCGCATGTTATTTATTCTTATATAGTTATTTCTCTTTAAAAATATTTCATGTCGAAGGTAATCCCATCTTTTTTTTTCAGTCGTGTACATGTGACACAGGAAACTCTTGACCACCTACATGGCGAATATGAAGTCGAACCAGGTCGGGGAGCAGATAGAAATTCATATCTTAGAGAGCATAATGTTGTTTCTTATTTTATAGTCCCTCCCAGTCATCGTCGTAAAGTAAGTAGAACGTTTCCTAAAGTTTGTAACTAAAAATGTAGAGATACTTAAGCCATGTTTAACGAAAAATGGGAGAATGGTGAAAAAATATAGAATTTTTCGTTTTTTAAGGTAACAAAAACGCGTTTACAAGCCGATGCAAAATTTTAAATCTTTTGCACACGTATAAAACTTAATTATGTGTTTAGGAAAATTAAGATTATTTATTTCGTTTACACGCTGTTTTTTAAATAAGAATTATTTTATGTTATATTATTATATGCTGATTTAAAGCTTTACCAGTTTAAAATTTAATTTTATATTATATTATAACCTGATTCTAAAGCCTTTCGTTACGCTTTGATATCGAAAAACGAAGGGGCTTTTAACCTAAGGTCCACGGATCCCTATGTGTTCGTGGCCTTGAATGAGAGCTAACTTTCCTTTTTCATTGTAATATAGTCCATAAATGAGAAAGAAATGAACTGTATTTGTTAAAAAATGTAAGGAAAAACTTCCCATAGTGTTATAATGCATCACAGTTCTTCCATATATAAAAAATCGTTTGCGCTTATCTGTTGAATGTTAGAATGGAGGATATTCCAAATATGGGTTCGAGGCTAAAAAAAGTCACGTGATACCGGTAATTTACCCAAGGAACTTCGAACTGATAAGAAGGGAAGATGCTACTGCTTTGCCTGATGAACTGTTTCATTGGCTAGCGGGGATTTACATTACACGTCTACGGAGCCTTCCCTTCTTTACGCTAGACGTTTTTACCTTGATCACGTGATCAAAACGCGGATGGAATATCCTCCATTTATCATTTCTACTTCGCAAAAACAACATTTGGTATAGCAATATTACTAGGCTGTCTCTATGTGAGAGTGATGACATACGCACAGGCGTTCAGACAAAAGTTTTGTCCAAAGTACAGCGTCTAGAATACCTAGTGTGGAAATATGCTATCCAAACAATGCTAGAAATTTGTATCCCTTAAATCTGCCACGATACTACTAAAATCCCAAGTGTCAATCGCAGCGACATCGGCGGGATTTTCGTATTACATTGTATAGATTAGCAGTATCTTGCAGCTGTAGAAAATATCCTGCAGATGTCGCTGCGATCTTTATATTTCAGCTGCATCTTTGCACATTTAAGGGATACAATATTTTAGCGCTTTTTTAAGTATTACAGCGATAGCCTATTTCCACACTATATATTCTAGCCGCTATAGTCCAAAGTATGGCAAACCTATTTTCCAGAACTCGGCTACAGCGTCTACACTGTTAAAAATATCGTGAAAAATTACCTCTGTTTTTAAAAGCTATCTATTTTCTGACCAATGAGAACACTTCATAGGCGTTCATGTAGCATTCCCATTGGTCAGAAAATAGATAGCCTTTAAAAATAGAGGTAATCTTTCACGATATTTTTAACAGTGTAGAATACATAGTGTGGAAATATGCTATCCAAATAACGCTAAAAACTTGTATCCCTTAAATGTGCGACGATACTGCTGAAATACTAAGAGTCGATTGCAGCGACATCTTCGGGATTTTCGTATTACATTGTATAGACTAGCAATATTCTTGCAGTTTTGGAAAATATCTCTCAGATGTCGCTGCGATCTTTATATTTCAGCAGCATCGTTGCACATTTGAGGGACACAATATTTAGCGCTTTTTTAAGTATTACAGGGATAGCCGATTTTCACACTATATATTCTTGGCGCTATAAGGCGCGCCACACACCAGAGAGACATGCGACAATAATCGTGTGACATGAGGCATATTCTGCTGTTCAAACCGGTTTTTTCTTTGTTAAGAGGGTGCAATTGTCGCATGCCTCACGCTTTTCTGCCGGATGTCTCCCTGGTGTGTGGCGCGCCCAACTCGGCGATACTTTTCTGGGGGAATGAGACAAGTTAAAAAACAAAAACTTGACGATAATGGCAGGCTCGCAAAGATTATTGGCAACTTGTTTTTGTCCAAAATCGTCTAACCAATCAAATTTTAAATTCCGTTTGCCACCACTTTCATATAGATACTAAAAGTAGGGCGCGTCACACACCAAGGAGACACGAGACATCTCTCTTGACTCGTGCGACAAATTTACGGTTGTAGCGTACCTGTTTCTTCACTGTGCCCACACACTAGAGACTCATGCGACGAAGTACTATGTTGCATGTGTCTTATGTTTCATTTCGAGCTTTCGTCTCGTGCTGCAGTCAGGGCCGGCCCAAGGCGTGTGCGAAGTGTGCCACCGCACGGGGTGCCAAACAGATGAAAGGGCTCCTATAAGAGCACCGATAAAAATTATTTTATATTTTGCCTTTTTTTTTCCTTTTACATTTTCTACAGTTAGGCTGGGGCGGGCTCGAGAAAGGATTCTTCGTTCTGTTTAAAATTGAATGCAAGGGCGCTGAATTTTCGTATGCAGACATCGGCTTCTGTTCTTTATCTGAATGGAATTACCTTTAAGCTACTGGGAAAAGAAATAGAATTTTAAACTTCAGGAACCACCCGATTCAAATCGGCTTCTCTTGCGGGATGCTAATTGATTTCGACTTTGAATGATTCATGGTGAATTCTATCACTTCCGGCTATTTAAGCGCATTATTCTAGAGTCCTCTTATCCCGCAGGGGATCTAAGTACATCCATGTCTGAGACTGTCCCCCAGATGACCGAAAAAAAAACAAATGTTAGAAGCTTAACACTAGAACGTTCGGAAGTTTTACCCAACCTTAATAAAAACATTTCAACACCAGAATTTGTATTTAAATCTATTTCACTTATTTACTTAACTGAGTTTTCTCTAGTTAAAATTTAACTGATTTTACGAAAAAAAATTCTGGTTCGAATCGACATTTTATCATTTGATCGGTGTCGAATTGATACCAACTTGACGTTCTAGTGTTAAAGGGGCAGAAATTTCAAAATAAAAAACAGATGTCTTCGAAAAGGTTTTTCTTCTATCAGTGTCTTCTGGATATAAGCTCATCTTCTTCTGCAAATAGTCAATAGCGTTAGTGTCAGAAATTTTGCCGCAAATGAAAAATGAAAAAAAAAGGCATATAACGAAAAATATATAGGTAAATAGTTCTTATTAAAATAATCGCAGTATCGAGACAATGCAATTCGGTCGTTCACTAATTATTTTATTAAACTGCTGTAAATTGAATATTTAATAGGTAAAAATGAATCAAATCAAACATTTTTCATTTATTTATTTCACTTAAATGAGTAATTTTCATGCGAATGTGGAACATAGTAGAATATTTAAAGTTACAAACCATGTTCGTAGTATTTCAAAGTTGTCAGTTCATGAAATTACGAAGGACGTCGCGCCCTAAACTCACAGCGGCGGAACAAAGACCTATATGGCGCCCTGGTGCGTGAGGCAAAGATTCAGATGGGACCCCCTATAACATGCTTTTAGCCACAATTTCTACTTATTAAAAAACGATTTTGGGGTTTGAAGTGGGGGTGGGTATTTCAGAGTTGAGAGCCTGGGCAGCTGCCTATTTTGCCCTTGCGATAATCAGGCTCTGATCGGACCAGTGTTTCTTTCAGGCACATATAGTGGAAGGTAGTGCCTCTCCGGCGAAAGACCCCCCCCCCCCCTCCTACTTGGGAAAATTTTCGAGCAACAGTACAACTATTTTAGTGTTTGATTATTCCAATATTTATCATCTTCAACAGAGAGGAGGGGGCGGTCGGAGCTCAGTTGACGGAAAGAGATTAAACTATTTCTATTATTGCTACAGGCACACATTTGTTCCAAAATCGTCTCACTTCAGGGATTTCGTTCATCCGGCGCCCATGCCATATTCTTGGAATTTATGTATCGCCTTAGTTTTCCTAAACGTGGTCTGAAAGGAACACTGAGCGGAAAGCCAGTAAAAAATAACGTCATAAAAATATATAATTGCGTTATAATGATGCACTGTCCATTAGGGATTATTTATCAGTGGAATATAGTCTTTGGCGCATTACACAATAAATATTTCGCAACACTGAAATTAAAATAACTGAAATTTTAAGCAAATATTGTTAATTTAAAAATAAAAATTGCTGGAAATTTAACTAAAATGAAAAAAAAGGACTTTTTTGGAATCCGATTATGTATTTGATACTGAGTCAAAAGTTGTTTAAATCGAAAGGGAATTATATTCAATATTACAGAGATTCTTCATTATTTTGTGAAATAATTTGCACCTTAAGGGCGCTGGTCACTGGCGGAAAATATCGCGTTCAGCTCTTATACTAGACTGTTCCTACCCCCCCCCACCCCACCCCCTGCAAGCTGTCAGAGAGGCGTGTACCTTTAAATGGCGTGAAGTCCAAGAGATCTTATCGGTTGTCTGTTGACAAAATTTATGAGCCAGTAGGAACGGAAAGTTCTCCTATAGCAGCTATTTTTGTTAGTAGGGAAATATTAGTACTTCAATTTCTTTTGCAGTTTTTAAAATACACGAGGTCACATTGAACAATTTTACTGTTATTATTATTATTATTATTACAGCGACGCAACCAGGAATTCCATCAAGTAATAAGTTTCAATTGAATAATTTCGACTTTTATAAATGCCTAAATTTTAGAAAATGTTTGATAAAAATTTAAATATGACAATAAAAAGTGATTCAATGTCATTTTGCTGTCTAAAATGATTTTGATGTTTCACCTTACTTTATATTATGTTTATTATATGTTCATGTTTACCTTCAAATTTAAACGTCCTAAATTTTAAACAAATAATTATTAAATCAACTTGTCTATGACTCGTTTTCATAATTTATTACGTAATATTCAGTGTTTGTGATTTTTTTGTTTTGTTTATGTAAAGCAACATTAATTTACTACTGAAAAATCAAAGCACAATTGATTATAATTAATTACTGCAATATGTATTTTTTTTTTTTTTAAGTTTGTTTATAGATAAAAATATTATTATAAATCATCAGGTAAAGAAAATATGGACAGAGTCCATATTTAGTCTGAGTTACACATTCATTTTTTCTATATGATATATTTAAAAATATTCCAGAAATTTATTGACTACTTTAAAATTCGATATTTCGTTGAGATTTTGGACCTATTTTTATGAACGATAATAGATACAGCCATCGGTATTTCTCACTGGGTAAGACAAATAAAATCTGTTGAATTCTCAATGTAGTAACCCCCCCCCCCCCCTCTCAACATAAAAGCGCCAAAAAAATTTAAAAAAAAAATAAAAGGTTGTAAGAGAATTTTATCAAAATATCTCCGATTATTATAACTGGAAGAGCGAAATCTGCTTAGGGGTAAGGTTTCTTTGGGATAATATTGTTCTAAGCCATTTTATTATATACACAGACTTATGCCCAAGCGCAATTTTTTTCTCTCAGTGATTTATTATTTAAAATTAAGCGAAAAAAGTAAATTTACCCCCCCCCCTTTTTTTTAAATCATCTACGATGACGAATTTGTTTCAAAAGGGCGGAGCAAAGGCCCTTCCTTGCCCCCCTCCCTCCCACCAGCGCCCATGATATGCACTTTATTATTTCTAAATCTACTAAACAGAAGTTTATAGTAAGATCACTCTACCTTGATTTCTCATTAACAGGAGCAAAGAGCTCGGTGAATAAATCAACATAAGCTTGACAGTGCAGAATTGTGAAACTGAAGCCTATTTTATATAAAAAAAAGAATTTATCTGCATATAAATTTTATTTTGTAATCGTCTTGAAAAATCTTTCATTTAATACATTTATCGTTAAATAACTTTTTTTCTTTTAGTGCCCGATATCTCGATTTTTTTATGATGCCCTACATATTATAATAACACTTTCTTTATCCAACTTCAGCGCAGCGCCAAAACATAAATTCGGAATACTTAAAGATTTTCTTTAGGGTGGTTTGTTTAATTCTAGCGTGGGCACCAGTAGAACGAAAATCAGGATTTTTTTTTTTTTTTTTTTTTGGGGGGGGGGGGGGGATTTTTCTTAATCTTATTCCTTATTATTATAAATGCAACTCTTATTCTAAATCATAGTTTTTTCTTAGTGTTTAATTAATTTAGATTGCTTAAAAAAAAAAGTCCTTCCGGCCAGTGCCGGGAGGAAGAGGTAGCTTTCATAATCCTTATTTAAAAAACCCAACTTATATCATGCAAACACAAGAAGCTCAATTTAGTGGAAACCGAATATAGGAGATTCAATACTAATTTTTATCAATATAATGAATGAGAATTTCGTGAAATTAGTCAGCTTTATCCAAGCTGCTTTTCTTTAAAGTAACTTATATTTGGCTGCAAAATTCGGCAATTTCTTAAAGTGCCTGTCATGTTAAGACAACATGGTGGATGAGGCTAAGCAGTGAACATGGTCGAGACCTTAGTAATTGCTGTGCACATGCTCACTCACATCGGAATCGGTTAATATATAGGAGTGCTGTCGCATGCAAAATATCAGATTTTTCAAAATGTCACCCACAATAGAAATTGAAACTGCTATATCTGAGCCATTTTTTAAGGTAAAGACAAACAAAAAATGCTCCTGAAACCTTATATCAAGATCAAATACTTAAGAAAGAAACCTTTTTCAATTTCTAATTTTTTTGCACCTCACTTTAAATATATATATATATTTTAATTTAATGGCCGCCATTTTGAAACAAGATGGGTGATGAATCTGGCCAGCGAACTTGGTCGAGGTGTTGATGTATACTATCCACATGCCTTCTTACATCGAAATAGGCGAATACGTGTGTTATCGCGTGACAAATACAAGATCGTTTCAAAGTGTTAGCCATAATAGAAATTCAAAGTGCTATAAATCAACCATTTTTTTAAGATATCAACAAAAGAACAAATTTTCAGAAACAAAAACTGCTCCGGAATCTTTGTATCAAGGCCAAACACATAAAAAAAATCTTTTTCATTTTCCAATTTTTTAATACCTCATTTTGAATTTTAAATTTAATTTTTTTTTAAATGGCAACCCATTTGAAACAAGATGGCGAATGAAGCTGGCCAACGAACTCGGTCCTGACATTGGTATGTACTATGTACAGACCAAGTTACATCCAAATAGGTTCATAAATACGCCTGTTATCGCGTGACAAAAATCAGGTCGTTTTAAAATGTCAGCCACAAGAGAAATTCAAAATGCTATTACTCAGCCATTTTTTTTAGATATAGACGAAAGAAAAACTGTTCCGGAATCTTTGTATTAAGGTCAAACACATACAAAAAAAATCTTTTTCATTTTCCAATTTTTTGGTATCTCATTTAAATTTTTTTATTTTTAAATTTTTTTAAATGGCCGCCATTTTGAAACAAGATGGCGGATGAAGCTGCCCAACGAACTCGGTCGAGATATTTGTATGTACTATGTACACACCAAGGTACATCCAAGTCGGTTCATAAATACGCCTGTTATTACGTGAGAAAAATCAGGACGTTTCAAAATGTCAGCCACGCTAGAAATTCAAAATGCTATAACTCAGCCATTTCTTAAGATATAGACGAAACAAAAACTGCTCCCGAATCTTTTTATCAAGGTCAAACACATAAGAAGAAAATATTTTTTCAATTTTCAATTTTTGGTACCACATTTCAAATTTAAATTTTTCTTAAAAATTTAAATGGCCGCCATTTTTAAACAAGATGGCGGGCGAAGCTGGCCAACGAACAAGTCGAGTATGTACTATGCGTAAACGAAGTTACATCCAAATCGGTTCATAAATACGCCTTTTATCGCGTGACAAAATTCAGGACGTTTCAAAATGTCAGCCACGCTAGAAATTCAAAATGCTATAACTCAGCTATTTTTTAAGATATAGATGAAACAAAAACTGCTCCGAAATCTTTGTATAAAGGTCAAATACATAGGAAAAAAATATTTTTCCATTTTCAAATTTTTGGTACCACATTTAAAATTTTAAATTTTTAAAAAAATTTTAAATGGCCGCCATTTTGAAACAAAATGGCGGATGAAGCTGGCCAACGAACTCGGTCGAGAGATTTGTATGTACTATGTACACACCGAATTACATCCAAATCGGTTCATAAATACGCCTTTTATCGCGTGACAAAATTCAGGACGTTTCAAAATGTCAGCCACGCAAGAAATTCAAAATGCTATAACTCAGCCATTTTTTAAGATATAGACGAAACAAAAACTGCTCCGGAATCTTTGTATAAAGTTCAAATACATAAGAAAAAAATATTTTTCCATTTTTAATTTTTTGGTACCACATTTCAAGTTTTAAATTTTTTTAAAAATTTTAAATGGCCGCCATTTTGAAACAAAACGGCGGATGAAGCTGGCCAACGAACTCGGTCCTGACATTGGTATGTACTATGTACACACCGAATTACATCGAAATCGGTTCATAATTACGGGAGTTACAGTGTGACATAGGTCAGATATATATATATATATAGATAGATAGATAGATAGATAGATAGATAGATATATATATATATCAATTTTGAACGGAGGGTGGTTTCGGGGTCTGGGGGTCATGATCGATGAAAATATACCAAAATTTTTTGAAATCGCTTTCCTCCGAACGGCTGCAATAGGTAGCTTTTTTGTAAAGAAAGCTACCTAAAAGAAAAAAAAATAGTAAGGGTTTTTTTTTTGGGGGGGGGGGGGGTAAATATCATCACAGAGATCGACAACCATTCAAAAATTGATAAGAAAGAATAAGAATATTTATGTTTCCGGATTTAGCAGAAGAGAAAACTGGGTTTTCCATTCTTGCGAAAATTTTCACTAGTAAAAGTGAGTCCTTTACGAAAATCGATATTTAAATATGAAATTTATTCGTACTTTTTATGTTCTAAATAACGAGACAAGATTACAGTTTTCATCTTTCATAATTTATATTTACTAGTAGTTCTGCTTCTTTATTTTGTAGTATTCCAAACAGTGTTCTTCTAAAAATTTTTATATTTTAATTAATTAACTTGTTATTGCTATTTTTGTCCAATACCATGTGCTGTGGCCTTGTGTTTTACTTTTGTATCGTAATGTTTCACATTAAGACTGAAAATTACTGTGACTTTGAAATTTCCCTGATTTTACAATTTACCAAATACAAACTCAAAGATAGGATGAAATTTAGAATCTTTTATCTGTTTTTGAAACACTTTAAATTAATATCTTAACCTCTTCGATCCCTGGGTCCACATATGTGGACCTCCGTTCTGACCCGTTTTATTAATGATACTCGAACATAATTACAATTTCGATATCAGAATGATATCTTTCAAAGTCTAATGTTTGAATTAATGCAAATAAATTTAAAATATCGCACTGAAGTCAAATGGGAGTAGAAATAATTCAGTAATAATCAGTAATATTGCATTAATACTCAGTAATGAAGAGGTTAAATAATTAGTAATAGTATGCATAAAAAGTAAGAATATTTAAAAAAAATTAACCCCGTAAGTCAAGCAATTTTTCTTATGCGTGTGTGTGTGGGGAGGGGGGAGGAGGGCGCCCCTGTGGGTGCTCGCACGGGCGTCAAAATGTCCTTGGGCCGGCCCTGGCTGCAGTTACGTTATATATTGCTACAATTTTCGTTTATTTGTTTCAGGATGGCGGGATTCAAGATTCCTTTTATTTTTAGTAGAGTAACTAAAAATAAATCATCATCTTCGGTTGAGATATCCATATTTAAAGTCGCTTCGTTTGCAGACGCCATGATTCTACTGTTCTGTTCTGTCAAAGAATTAAAAGCAAGCTACGCGCATGCACCGTGAATATGTCTGATGTCGCTTTGGTGTGTGGATGAAAAAAGTAGAAATGCAACTTGCCTCCTGTGGTGACTCGATGTTTCATGAGACATGCGACGTGCGCCAGAGTCGCATGTCTCCTTGGTGTGTGGCGCGCCTAGAAGGTCACAAAATAGAATGGTTCCAACCAAACGAAATGGTTCAGTGGTAGCTAACAGACTCTAGAATAAATAGTGTGGAAATCGGCTATAAGGAAAGGACAGCTGACGTCACTGTGGGTTGAATCGAGGCTAACGAAAAAGACAGGCTACCGCGGTGCATCCCACATGTCTTTTTTACAGACCGCTAGAGTGACGTGATGCTCTTTTCGCACACCTTCATTGGAGCATTCCAGCACATTCATTGGTGCAAAGATACTTGATTCAACCCGAATCGATGTTAACGAAAGAGACAGGCTACCGCGGTGCGTTACACATCTCTTTTTTCAGATCGCTGGAGTCACGTGGTGCTCGAATGCACCAATGCAAATGTGCGAAAAGATACCCACGACACTTTAGCGGTCTGAAACTAAAAGCAGTGCGGCAGCCTGTCTTTTTCGTTAGCCTCGGGGTTGAATTACTGCGGGGTAGCAAGAAACACCAGTTCGTTCTTTATGACTCTTATTGTACACATATATTTGGGCGATTTGATTAATCTACGTTTAACTGGTTTATGATATGACTGGCCTACGTTGGCAGGACGATTCACGCAATGATCGCTACGACAATAATGTAGTGTTAGATTGGTTAACAGAAGTATTTGTTTGTAAACATGTCCTTTCCTTATAGATCAGTTTCGTGATCCTCGAATGCGTCAATCCAAGTGTACAAAAAGAGCAGCACGTCTCTCTAGCGGTCTGTAAAAAAGGATACGTAGGATGCACCTCGGTAGCCTATCTTTTTCGTTAGCCTTGGATCATTTTCAACTGACGTCACCATAGCAACCAACTTGACAACCTTTGTTTGCCCGTCGATTTTTCCGGGTTTTCTCCTCTTTGATTGGCTAAGCGATAATATCGGCTAAAAAAATCGGTGATTTTGGTTGGTTAATGAAAAACTGATGGACACGTAGACACGTGGTTGAAACTACAGCGTCTAGAATACCTAGTGTGGAAATATGCTATCCAAACAACGCTAAAAATTTGTATCCCTTAAATGTGCGACGATACTGCTAAAATCCCAAGTGTCGATCGCAATGACATCTGCGGGATTTTCGTATTACATTGTATAGACTAGCAATATCTTGCAGTTGTAGAAAATATCCTGCAGATGTCGCTGCGCTCTGTATATTTCAGTAGCATCGTTGCACATTTAAGGGATACAATATTTTAGCACTTTTTTAAGTATTGCAGGGATAGCCAATTTCCACACTATATATTCTAGGCGCTATAGTTGAAACTGGTCTATACCAGTAAGACTTAAAAATGTGCTAAAATATTGAATCTCTTAAATGGCCAATGATGCTAAAATCCAAAAAATCGCATCGAAAATTTGCAGGATATTTTCTAAAATGGAGGATATTCCATCTCCGTTTTGATCACGTGATCAAGGTAAAAACTTCTAGCGTACAGAAGGGAAGGCTCCGTAGATGTGTAATGTAAATCCCCGCTAGCCAATGAAACAGTTCATGAGGCAAAGCAGTAGTATCTTCCCTTCTTATCAGTTAGAAGTTTCTTGGGTAAATTACCGGTATCACGTGACTTTTTTCAGCCTCGAACCCATATTTGGAATATCCTCCATTGCAAGGCGATTTCTTCTTCTAAAACGTTACAGCGTCTATAATATATATCGTGGAAATCTGCTATCCAAAGAGCGCTAAAAAGTTGTATCCCTTAACCCGGGAGCATATTTCAGACATGTATATTCCTGAGACGATTACAGCTTCTAAGCCAATCAGCGAGCGTTATCATCACGGTCACATACACACCCACACTGATTGACAGTGAACACGTGGATGATCGATCGTGTGTGTTTATTAATCGCCATAAAAGTAAAAGATTTTTTTTTTTTTTTAATTTCAGAATGATTTCGGATTTTATTTCAATTACAAATTATACTTATGTTGGTCTTTTATTTAAATTTTGTTTAAGTCGATGCATAATCCTATTTTATTACGTGTGATTAAAGCTACTAAGGAAAAAATCGTAGGCAGAAAGATTTAAATAATTTCTTTACAATTTATATGCTGGATAAATAAATTTAAGAAGAGAACATTACAGAAATTTTTATACATCGCGTGTTAGATTTATATGTTATTCTAATAAGTTATTTAAATAAATTTTATAAATATTTGAATGAGATTAATACAATAATAACGAAATTCTAATTTTAATCTTTGTTAAAGAAACAAGTAAGAAAAATCATGCGTTAAGCATAGATTATGAAACACTTTCCAAGACTTCCTGAATGCTTTAACGAAACTTCGTTATTTAGGGAAATAAGGTATATAAGAGAACTAAGTAAACATTTTAGAAAACAAATAAAACATTTCAAAACTGATTTCAGCAGTTACCGTCCATAACAAATGTGTATTCCAATTCTTTGGAACAGCCCTGTATTTGATCTGTGGTTTGATACATATACTATATAATGGGAAAATTTAGTTTAGCAATAAGACACATAACAGGTTGAAATTTCTCTTTCAGCAATTTATACTAATAAATGGAAACATACTTGTATACTAAATGCAGTTCAGCGTAAAAATGCCTAACTCATTTAAAAATCACATTTAAGCAATTTTCAATCATACCCAGTAACCCTTACGAATTCTTTTGTGTTGCCCTGTATATCAATTACAGCATTTATACACACCATATACAATGCATAAATATAGTGAAACATAAAAGCACATAACATAATTAAAAATGCATTTCCAGCAATCATCGCTAATGTACAGTACTTCGGATACAATATAGTATCTGAAATCTTTCGTGTGTCCCTGTAAATGCTATGCACTTCGTATTATCCATGAAATAAGTTATAGAAAACCTCAGTGACGTATATCAATTTCATTATACATGAAATAATTTAACATAATTAAAATACGCCGGGAAAATTCCCTCCACCCCTACATTATTATGTAAAGGAATTCTTTTGCGTGGCCCTGTAAATGAATAATAACTATTTTTTGCGCCGCATATTTTACAGAAAATGCATATTTTAGTGCACTTGATAAATGCCTATCAATTTTATTATGTTTGAAAGCATGTTACATCATTAAAAATCATTTTAAACGATTTTTTCCCATAGGCCGTAATGTAACGGAAAACTTTTGACTGCCCCTGTAAATCAACTAAACATGCTACAAACTTCATTTGAAATAGGGTTCGTGCTATGGTAGAGGTTACTAACATCCAAAAATTTCAGAATGATCCGAGTATATTTCCGGGAGTTAGAGCGCGTACAGAAGTACAGACGGACAGAAAAACCGAAGTCATAAACACTTTTCAACTCTGTTGGAAAGTGTTAAAAATGCTTTCGCTTTTCGGTTTTTTTTTTCTTTTTTCTTTTTTTTTTAACTAGGTTTTGTTTAAAAACATTAAATCTTTTATCAAAAATAATAATTAAAGATGTTTAGAAGAATAGTTTATTAGTAACATAAGAAATAGTCTAAGAAAAAATTGTTATCTTCAAGAATAACATCCATTTTGCATTTTTAAAATTAAAAAACCATCTAACAAAATAAACAGACGCTTGTATTTGACAGTGGGTGGAGTAACTTGATCAGCATGTTGGCATCGATAACAATCGCTGATTGGCTTACAAGCTGTAATCGTCACCGTGATACACATGTCTGAAATATTCAACCGGGGAGAAGTCGCTGCTGATATTTTCTCTCACCGTCGTACTTTTTTTAAGACTTTTATTTAAACGAATTTTCATTTTAATTAAAATTTCAAAATATTATTTCAATTATTTTACTTTTTTTTGTGAATAAAAGTACTAAGCCAAACAAAAAAAAGTTGATATTAAGATAATGTAAAGTAGAAGAAAAGCAATTGGGCACCGTGAGAGAAATTCTCACTAGCGAGTTCTCCCGCGTTAAATATGCAATGACGCTGAAATCCAGGGAGCCGATCGCAGCGACATCTATGATATATTTTCACATTTCAAAGTAAACATCGTATTATTACAGCGTCTTGACCAAATCATATTGGAGTTTTAGAAAATATCCTGCAGGTGTCGCTGTGATCGACTCATTGGATTTCAGCATCGTTTGACATTTAAGGGATCCAATATTTTAGCACATTTTAAGGATTACTGGGATAGCCGATTTTCACACTATAGATTCTAGACGTTATTCGCGATTCCAGCGCTCTAATACGCTACCTGGTGACAGATGCTCTAAATATTTATTACACACTGTTAAAAATATCGTTAAAAATTATCTCTGTTTTTAAAGGCTATCTATTTTCTGACCAATGAGAACGCTTCAGGGGTGCTTATGTAGCATTCTCATTGGTCAGAAAATAGATAGCCTTTAAAAACAGAGGTAATTTTTCACAATATTTTTAACAGTGCAGTTACGTTGAGCGAATCAGAATGAATTGAACGAAGGTAAATAAACTATTCAACGAATTACAATAAGGTAAATAACTGGAATTATTCGCCATTACTATTAATTTCAGCGCCACCTGCGGGGTATTTGAAACGCGAATATAGTAGTCTAGCCGTTGTAATACGAAGGTTTCATTGAAATTTGAAAATATCCCGCAGATGTCACTGCGATCAACTCTTCTGATTTCAGTATCATTGCGCATTTAAGAAATTCAAATTTTTAGCATTATTTAGATTATAGCGCCTAGAATATATAGTGTGGAAATCGGCTATCCCTGTAATACCAAAGACTTTTAAGATACATAGACCGGCAATTCCCATTCAAAAGCATACGTAATCAACGAGCCGTTAATTCCCAAATTGGCTCATCCGATCTCAGCAATCTGATTCTTTGTTAATATTAATATTTTGGATTACTTTACTGTGATTTTGATCAAATTTAACAAAATAAATCAATTTAAGTCATTATATTGCATTCTATTTTACATTACACTACTTCATAAGAAAATAAATATAATTATCTACTATATAAATATCAGTTTTAGCCAATCAGATTGCTGGGCTCGGTTGAGCGAATTTGGGAATTAACGGCTCGTGCGAAATCATGGCAGCCATCTGAAGTAAATTGAAACACCTGAACCACGAGGTTTGTATGTCATCTGTGGTTATTTACCATTAAGTGCTATGGCTAGAATGAACTTAAAAATTAATTTTTATCAATATATATGAAGTTTATGGCATATTTTTTTACATGAAGCTATTTTTATATCAATGCGTTAATATGCGCTAAATATGCGTTATAAATATTGAATTTTCAGAAATAAAGTTAAAAAAGGCGATTTATTAATACTTTTATGGATGGTATGTTTAAAAAAGAGTATCTAGTTTTAACATGTCTTATAAACCTAAATAAAGGCGAAATTTATATGGAACCAGATTGTTAAAGATTATAATTCCACCTTTTTTTAAGTTTGACTTACAAAAGTAACTGGAAAGGAAGTTTAGATTAAAGGTAGCAACTGTAACATAATATAGTAATTTACAAATTTTTAAATTACTTGTAATGAAACTTACGTGTTTTAAACTAATTTTTATGCAAAAAGGTAATTAAAAAAATGCATATTAACGAAAGTAACACTATATTTTTATCCTTGGATAATGTTTTTTGAAATACTTACTTGCTATACGAAAAAAACAAAAAAAAAACTGATGAATAATAAGTTATTTTTTTTTTCTTAAAGGCCTACATGAAATAGGGTGACTAATACTTAATGAACCGCAATGAAAAAATACGCTAACAAAAGCATTTTCTTAGGTAAATTAAAATATAAAACATATAAACTGCCGTACAAAAGCTGTGATCAAAAATCCTCAGTTAAACTGACAGTTTGCCGGTCTATGTATCTTAAAAGTCTTTGTGTAATACTTAACCCTTAAATGCCGGGTGTTGCTTCTCGGCAACATACGCAATTTAGGCTCTAAAATACTATTAGAATGGTATTGAAACTATAATGCCTAATGTTGCCAATAAAATACAGTCTGAAAATATTATTAAATCGATTTTCAACATGTAGATGGCAACACTTGTGCTGATTAAGAATAAAGATAAATTTATTTTTTCAATTGTTGCTACTTGCTCTTTTTGTTTTGATTGGAAGCTTGCGAAATACCCTATTTTGTTCTGCAGTGAGAAAGTAAAATTTATTTCTTATTATAGTTCCTAAAATTCTTGTTTGTTTAATATTATAGAATTTTATCAAGGAAAATTATTTTTTCAATTAAAGACCAGTATTGCCGATTAGTAACAAACAGTTTTTTAGCCGTAAACCATACTTAAAACAAAATATGGTTTTTTTAAGTATTTTTGACATGATTTATTTAAAAAATGAAAGCCGGAAAACATTATTACAATGATTTTTGAAAAGTCGGGCGTTTAAGGGTTGACAAAGCGCTAAAATATTGTATCCCTTAAATGTGCAACGATGCTGCTGAAATATAAAGATCGCAGCGACATCTGCAGGATATTTTCTACAGCTGCAAGATATTGCTAATCTATACAATGTAATACGAAAATTCCGCAAATGTCGCTGTGATCGACTCTTGGGATTTCAGCAGTATCGTCGCACATTTAAAGGATACAAGTTTTAAGCATTGTTTGGATCATAGAGAAGAGATAGGGGTGGAGAGTGCTTTGGTAAACCTAAAGTGGAACCAACATAATAGTGACGTGTTTATAATAGTCACGAGACTTTTACCGCCAAAGGCTGGCATATGTTTGCGAAAGGAAAATAAACAAATTACTGTATCGTTAAATTAAAGTGAGAATCTTCTTTTACTAATTTAAAACAGATTTTAAGTTGCTTTGTTTTACTTCGTTTATATTTTTGCACTACTTCATATGCATAATGTGGATGCTGGGTATTTTTATATTTTTTTTCACGACCGGCAACAATTTTCAAATTGCCAAGCAAGCGATAACGAGCGAAATCTGGAAACCTTTACATGAGTAGGGCCGGTCATGTTGATGCCGCTTTTGAACGGAATTCTCTACAGAAAGCACACTCCCCCCCATCTCTTCTTTATGGTTTGGATAGCATATTTCCACACTAGGTATTCTAGACGCTGTAGTTTAGACAGCCGACTTCCACACTAATATTTCTAGACGCTGTAATACAGCGCCTAGAAGATACAGTGTGGAAAACGGCTATTCCTATAATGCTTTTAAAAGTGCTAAATACTTGTATCCCATAAATCTCCAACAATGCTCAGCGGCAATATGCTGATACGAGCGCCATCTCGTAACTCTTTTCAATATAAACACTGTATTTTCAAAAATTATAGAATGTAAAATATCGGAAACTATAAATATAAGATATTTTGGTCTGTTATAAGCTAATTTAGTTAAGGAATGACGTGAAATAGGTTATAGAGTCTCTTTTAGAATGACTATCGTTTTTAAATCACTACGATGGCGCTACGATCGACAGCTTGTTATTCAGCATCGTTGTACATTTATGGGATTCAATTTCTTAGCACTATTTTGTAGCCGTTTTCCACACTGTATCTTCTAGGCGCTGTAGCTGTAGTATAGCGCCTAGAATATATAGTGTGGAAATTGGCTATCCCTGTAATACTTAAAAAAGTGCTAAAATATTGTATACCTTAAATGTGCAACGATGCTGCTGAAATATACAGATCGCAGCGACATCTGCAGAATATTTTCTACAACTGCAAGATAGTGCTAGTCTATACAATGTAATACGAAAATCCCGCAGATGTCGCTGCGATCGACACTTGGGATTTTAGTAGTATCGTGGCAGATTTAAGGGATACAAATTTTTAGCACTGTTTGGATAGCATATTTCCACACTAGGTATTCTAGACGCTGTAGTATGACTTGTCTAATCGAACTCATCCAAACGAATATTGCCAAATTCTGAAATATAGCGACTAGAATACATATCGTAGAAATCGGCTATCCCTGTAATACTTAAAAAAGCGCTAAAATATCGTATCCCTTAAATGTGCCACGATGCTGCTGCAATATACAGATCGCAGCGACATCTGCAAGATATTGCCAGTCGTCGCAATGTAATACAAAAGCCCGCAGATGTCGCTGTGATAGACTCTTTGGATTTCAGCAGTGTCGTCGCACATTTAAGGGATACAATTTTTTAGCATTTTTTGGATAGCATATTTCCACACTATGTATTCTAGACGCTGTATTCTGAAATTTACGTTTGCAATAGTTTGGACAAATATTTCCGTCTGAGCATGCGACTTGCGTTTTTGTCGTCACTCTCATGTAGAGTTGCAAAGGATGGAAAAAACCGGGTTTATTCCCGGGAATAAAACGGGTTTTTTGGGAAGGAAATTAAAAATTTTTCCGGGAGTTTTCAGAAAGTTTTAAGGATGAAAAATTTGTAATTTATTATTTTCAATTATTTTTACTGATTTCAATTTTTGTCAATGTAAACAAAATATAAAAATATACATAAAAATACGTAAAATACATAAAAATACATAAAAAATACAAAAAAATACATAAAATATAAAAAAATGCACCTCTCGAAAATGCTCGAACCCAGATTTGGAATATCGTCCATTGACTCCCATAAATGTTGAACGATACTGAACGATAAATGGCGATCGCATCGACATCTGGTAGTTCAAGCGTAAGTATTGTGTAAGGATTCAAGCTAGCAGATGCCACTACGATCAAAATTTGTTGTTCAGCATCGCTCACCATTTATGGGATTCAATTTTTTGGCACTTTTTAAAGCGTTACTGGAATAGCCGGTTATCACACTATGGCTACAGCGTCTAGAATACCTAGTGTGGAAATATGCTATCCAAACAGTGCTAAAAATTTGTATCGCTTAAATGTGCGACGATACTCCTAAAATCCCAAGTGTCGATCGCAGCGACATCTGTGGGATTTTCGTATTACTAGTATTACATTGTATAGACTAGCAATTTCTTGCAGTTGTAGAAAATATCCTGCAGATGTCGCTACGATCTGCATGTTGCAGCAGCATCATTGCACCAGTGGCGTGGCGTGAAAATTTTCGGTGGCCATCGCAATTATTTAAGTTTGTGGTGAAAAATTATTAACTCTAAAATTCAATGGTTGAATGTTCAAAAAAGAAACTTTAAATCTTACCTTCACTTATACATGAACTCCAAATGTTCTGCTAAAACTGGATCGTAGAGTTTTAAAAGCTTATTAAGAGTTTTAAAATACAGGGTTAGCGAAATTAAACTTCCGCTACTCAAAGGGCTCTGCAGGCCGTTCTACTAGTCCGAAGAGCAAAATATTTGGACAACAGATACTTCAAAAGATGCGCTCGAGATTTCCGAAATAAAAAAATGGCTATAAAAATCGTCACTAGATGGCACTGTGAGTTATCGTGGGAAGAAAGGGCAAACTGAGATCCCGAAGCACTGAAGGACCAGTGGTCTTACACATAAGAAGCAGAATAAGGACAATAAGTGGGTACGGAATTTTCTTGGCCAAGAATCATAAACCACCTTTCTTGCGAGAAATTGTAGCGCGAATGTTTTGCGAGCGTCCGGGTCTTGCCTTTCCAGTTGCTGAACCGCTTGAATCTTATACGGGTAGAAGTTCAGAATTCTACGCATTGTCGGACAGTGGAGTAGGGCATATTAAGAGTACGTGAAATCGTCGGTACACTGAAAGTTCCATGAGGCGATTCAGTGCTTGCTTCCACGACTGCTGTAACAGTATCCGCTACGACTGCTGTGGTACCCTTTTACTTCCACTTCCCGGCAGATCGCCTAACTCTCCTGTTCGCTCGAATTTCATTATCATGTCTTTAAGAGCACGCTCCCATATCGGTCTACGTCGTTGTTTCTTGAGACGGCGGAACTCCTTCTCAACTGCCTCTGCATTCTCACACTTGCAGTAGTGCAGTTTGACTAGCAGTGCTCTCTCCGGCAACGTCGGCATTTTGGAATGCTCATCTGATTGGGGCACGAACTTCTTCCTTTTATCGTGCGTGACATTTGCAGCATACGTTCCTGCAAAGTGTCGGCCCGCTGCGCCACCTGGTAGCAATTTTTAAACTATTTTTTTTTATTTCGGAAATCTTGAGCGCATCTTCCAAATGGTCTGTTGTCCAAATATTTTTCTATTCGGAGTAGTAGAACGGTCTACAGGACCCTTTGAGTAGCGGAAGTTTAATTTCGCTAACCCTGTATTGCTTGGTCATCGCCGCATCCAGCGATGACCGGACGCCACGCCACTGCATTGCACATTTAAAGGATATAATACTTTAGCGCTTTTTTAAGTATTACAGAGATAGCCGACTTCCACACTGTATATTCTAGTCGTTATACTATGGCTACAGCGCCTAGAATACCTAGGGTGGAAATATGCTGTCCAAACAGTGCTAAAAATTTGTATCCCTTAAATGTACGACGATACTGCTAAAATCCCAAGTGTTGATCGCAGCGACATCTGCGGGATTTTCGTATTACTAGTATTACATTGTATAGACTAGCAATTTCTTTTAGTTGTAGAAAATATCCTGCAGATGTCGCTGCGATCTACATATTGCAGCAGTATCATTGCACATTTAAGGAATACAATATTTTAGTGCTTTTTTTAAGTATTACAGGGATAGCCGATTTCTACACTATATATTCTAGGCGCTATACTATGGCCGGGATCTAGATAGATTTTGCGCTGTTAGCAGAACGCGAAAAAACCAATCAGAAGCCTGCATTTTTGAGAACTTTTCCATGTTTTAAGTAAGCAAATATTCTGATTGGTCAATCTCGTTTTGCTAAGAGCGCAGAATCTATCTGGATATCAGCCTTAATGTGGCAATCGACCTACACTGTTAAAAATATCATGAAAAATTACTTCTGTTTATAAAGGCTATCTGTTTTCTGACCAATGAGAACGTTACTTAAATGCCTATGGAGCGTTCTCATTGGTCAGAAAATAGATAGCCTTTAAAAACAGAGGTAATTTTTCCCGATATTGTTAACAGTGTACCGAAAAGTGCTAAAAAAATTCAATAAGGAAAGGGCAGCTGACGTCACTGTTGGTCGAATTACTGTGGATCAGCAATAAAAACCTGTCCGTTCCTTATGACTCCTACTGTACACATGAGCTCGGGAAATTTCATACGTTTAACAAGTCTATGGTACGATTGGCCTTCGTCGCCAAGACGATTCCTGCAATGATCGCTTTGACAAAAATGCAGTGGTAGATTGGTTGACGGAAGTATTTGTTTGTAAACATGCTCTTTCCTTATACCATAAATGTATTAGAAGGGGACCCAATCGATGGAGGCGCCATCAAACTGGATCTTATTTTCCACATAGTTTATAAACTTAAACACGGAAATTTTTAAAAATGTGTCTTCTTTTTATTTAATTTTATTTAAGTAAAACATCTGGTTCATAATATGTTTTTTTGACTGGAAAGAAATTGGGAGGTTAGCAGCTGTATTTTGTTTGTTTGTTCGTTTTATTGAACACATACATCAGACTTGTGTGCTTGACACCAGGGCCTGCTTATAAGTCATCGTCGATATACAGGGACGAGATAGCACAAGGAAATTTACAACACCAGAGAATTACATCCTGGGGGCTCCACAAAGAGTGTGTAACGGAACCGGCGGGATTCGAACCCGCCCCACCTACTCTCTCAAGCGATTAGCGGCGTGGTGTCTTATCCACTCAGCCATGGTGGGCCCAGCTGTATTTTGAGTTTGCATATTCATAATTTAGTAAAATGCAATATTAGATGTTTATAAGCAGTAAAAAAAAAAAAAAAAAAAATCCAAAACACTTTTGCAATATGTATTTTTTGTGAATGATTGCGAAAATCTATTTTAGAACAACTTAAATGAAATGATTTGCACATTGATAAATAAATAAAATATGCATGTATTACAGACATACATTTTAAAATATAAAAAATATATATTTCAGTACTATTAATATATATTTCAATGCTTTTAAAAATGTCATCTGAAGAACAATAATTTAGTTATCTTAAGTTTTAAAATGCAATAAAAAATGATAGAAAGCCAAGATGCAGTAATAGTCTGTATTTTACGAAAACCACTAAATATTATGAAAATGATAAATTAAAAATATGTTTAGAAATAAATTTTCTTCGTTAGACTGCCCTGTAAAATTTTTTTAGAGAGGAAGTTAAAAGTAAACATAAGCTACATGCTGAACAAATGTAAAAAATAAAATTTACTAGAATATACAATTTAAAACATTTAATTCTATGACGAAAGCAATGAAACAAATTTAGTTCAAAAAACATGAAACTATACCGTAGTTTATCGTTAGGCCTAAACACCCATAGCAAGCTCTAGAACAAAGGTGACAGATAAAAATAATAAGAAATTTAACTAATAAAAAATTCACCAAATCCTTAAAATAATATCTTTAAATGATTAGAAACAGGAAGTCCGTACACCCTCTGTTTCTCAAATAAAGCATTACGTATACCCTAGCTATGAACGTTTATGACGTCAGCGTATACCCTCTTACGACTACAACATTGATTACAAAACTCTACAGATTATAAATAAAAGCAATACATACCGATTAGAGTCCTAAATTATACTTTAAATATCCTTTTTCTAAGATGTTATACATTTTCTTAATGCTTTACTTCAAGAAAGTTGAGTAAAGATGATCCCGTCTGTTTGACGTCATAAAAGTCATAAACTGGCTTTGTATGTCGTTGGTCATGCTATGGCGGGGATCCAACTAGATTTTCCAAGATCATCACTGTTAGGGAGACGAGATTGACCAATCAGAGGCCTGCATTTTCGAAAAAATGCAGGCTTCTGATTGGTCAATTTCATTTCGCTAACAGCGAATATTTATCTGGATCCCAACTATGTCTCTTAACAAAAATGAACTCTGCCTGGCTCTGTGCTAACAACCAACCAACTTTATACGTCTCTGTTGCTATATTTAGTCTAGCACTCAATCAACCAACCTGCTGGTTAACTACGGAACGGAAGATTTCTGAAAGAACATAAATTTCTTTGAGATTGAAGACAAAACGTTGCTGCAAGAAATAATAAATTAAATTTTGTTGCGCACATATTAAAATTTTCTGGCTTCATTATTTAAAGTTTCCTATATCTAATTTAGTGTAAAAAGATAATTTTAAATTTCCCAATCAGGGGTAGAAAAAAAAGGAAAGAAAGAAGGGATGAATGAAAAATGCTTAAGCAAATAAAAGTTGCATTTCTATTTTAGAATAGAAATGTTATAACTTTAAAGCAATTTGATTAACCCTTACCGTAAAAACCCGACTGTAAGCCCTCCCCTTTTTTTAAAATGAAAAGAAGTTAAATTTGTGAGGGGGACTAATATAATCAAGATATATATATTTTAAAGTCATTAAAAAACCCTTTTTACCATTAATTTACAAGCAAAAAGGCAAATATAGGGGTGAGAGTCTTCCGTATTTCGGCAGACTTCCGATTTATAAAAAAAATATTATCTAAATGCCCCCTCCACCCCCTCCCCTAAAATCTCCCCCAACAAAAACCCCCAAAGCAAAATTTTAAAACTTTAATTTTTTTTTTTTCAGATTTACCTTTTTATATGTTATTTTATTGCAACAATGTTTAATCAGTCATCTAAGTCTTCCCCCCCCCCCCCCCCCAAAAAAAAACAACTGCTTCTCCCCTTTGTATCAAACATGCATAATGTAACCGATAAAACTATTTAATTTTAAATTTTTTCTCAGACCTTATTTAATACACTGTAGTAACAAATAAATAAATAATACATCACCTGAATTATCTCCTCCTCCTAAAATCTCTGCTTATCTCTCCTTGTACCCCCACCTTCATATCATAAGCGAAAATTTCAAAGAAGATGAAGGTTTTAGGTGAGTGAGACTTATATGAGATTATGCAGGGGTCAATGCAGAAATTTTTTTATAGGGCCCGTTTTGGGAAAAGTTAGTTATTTTTTTATATTTTTGTGAAAAATACATTTTATAATGAAAGATGAAATCCAGTTATACAAATCTGAACCAACTATTAATTAATAAACTTCTTTAAATCCTCCTGCTAAAGTTCGCTTTCTGATGAACTTGTTTTGTTTACAAAATACACATTTTAAAATCTAACAAAATAAAAATAATTAATGAAGAGTATGTTCTTATAAAATGGAATTTTGTATAGGGGCCTATTTTATTAAGAAAAATTTTGTGAAAGGGCCTATTTTATTAAAAGTAATTTTGTGAAGGGGCCTGTTTTATTAAATTGATTTTTGTGTAGAGGCCCAAATTTTGCCTGAATCAACCTCTGTTATGTAAATGAAATTTTAGGTAAATCATCTTACTACAAAATAAGAAACAGGATGGATTTTTTTTTTTTAATTCCGTTTAAAATCCGTAAAGATTTTAAACTTTGCCAGGTGAGGGTCAGGCGAGAAAAAGGAACTTTTTGAGTAAGGAATGTAATTTAGATAATTATTTACTTATTGTTGCTAGTGAGCAACAAATAGAACAAAAGAATTAAGATTTTAAACTTTTTGTGCTGGAGATGAAGGACAAAGAAAGGAAGTGGACATTTCATGCAGGGAGGGAGATTTCATTAAGATTATGGAAATCCACCACAAAAGTCAAAATATTCAAAATTATCTCCCTTACATTTTTAAATCATTTTTTTTCCACTAAAAAAGTTTTTGAAAAGAGGATGAGTCTTATATTTGGGAATGGAAAAGAAAATCAAAACTTAAAAGTGGGTGGGGTGCTTACTTTCAAGGGGGTCTTACAATCTGAATTTTACGGTATTTGTATAAATATATTCATCCATTTATAACTGAGCTCAATAAAAAGTTCTAGCACATATATTTTTACATTAATATGAAAGATCAGTTAACACTTTGGCTGCTGCCCTATTTTTATAAATTTGTCCCCAAGTCTCACCTACTTTATCCCTTCCTACATAATTCTTACAAATAAAAAACACTATCATGATGCATATAAATATGTATATATGTCTTCTAATTAATTTTTTAATTGGTCTGATGACCTTTTGGACCTGGCATACAACAGATCTTTTTCTACCTATATACCAGCTCCGAGGTGTGTTGGGCCAATTAAAAAATTAATTAACTTATAGCACAAAACGATAGGCGATACTGAGTGCCATCTTAAAATAGAAAGAGCATAGGCTGGTGGTGGGGAGACTCTCTGGAAATATAAAGACGGAGAATGTGCATACAGAACCTGGTATACAGGGACAGATCTTTAACTCTGAACATGCTTTTGATCCAGCAACCAAAGTGTTAAATGTCTCGGATTAAAAAATATATTTTTTTAATTAGGTGAAAAATGAATAAGTTAATAAAAACATTATAGGTGCAAATGGCTTTTAATTTTACTATATATTTAAAGTTATTGTTTTTGACTAAATAAATTTTAAATGTATGGATGACACAAGATGGATATAAAATTAAAATAACTCAGAAAACATTGTCTAGTCAGTAGACGGAGAGAAAAATGTGATAAAAACTTACCTGTAAGTTAGTTTCCATTTTGTTTTACCATTATTATAGTTTTTAAATTTCAATAAATTTTCAAGAAAATTTTAAATTCTTTTTTGAGTTAACACTACCATTTTTACTTAAAGTAAATATCTCTAAGTCAAGCACATGGGGAGTCATTATGGGGGACCACATGATATTACCACCATAGCAAGCCTTTTTTTTTTTTTTTTCATTTTCTTCCCACAAACATAATTTTCCCAATCAAATGTCTGTTTTGATTCATTTTGTGATAAAAATGTATGGGGTATTTTGTGAGACAAAATGAATTAATGAAATCTAATTTCAGACAAAATCTAAAAATATGAGGTTTAAATGTATTTGGAAATTTTTATTTTTCATCCTGCTGAAAGTGAAGTTTCAATTTCTGTTGTTTCTTCTGTGATTCCAAAAGAGCTGAGTTTGTTATAATTTACCTGTGTTTTTCTCTTCACTTGTCCCAATAGCAAGTGAGGTTGTTATTGTAAGAGATAATGCCATGTCATGAATCGTTTGATCTAGCTCTTGAAGATTAATGCATTTCAATTAGATTTACTGATATTTGTATATGTTTTTTACGTTTAAAAAAATAATTGGCAATATGAAAAAAGAAGTTTCAATGCAATTTTTTTTACTTAGAGCAGCCTGCTTTTTAATCCTTTATTTTGAAAAATGTTGACACACGCAAAAATATCTGCTAAGCAAAATCATAACAATGTTTTAATTAGAATAACTAAAATGTTTCATTACATAAAAACGGTAGATTCAATTATACAAATAATTTGCAGGAAAACTTTTAAAATTCTGCCAGTATTTTTGCACTACTTAGTTTTTTCATTATAGAATATTATCAAAAATTAGACAAAGTACTTTTTCACCTTATTTAAAAAGTCCATCTAAAAGCTCCTGATTCTGTCATACATTTTATTAACATTCATTACATATTTATCTAAAAGATAGCCATTCCTTTTGTCACTCTCATTTTTCCTCTGAACAAATGAATAATAAAATACTTTTGTCACCAAAGAAATGGCATAAAATGTGTGTATATACAGTAATTTTGAATGTTTAAAGAATCAAATGCAGGGGTGGGGAATTTTCAGAAAATCTTACCAGCCAAGGATTTATTTTACCCAGCAGCTGAATGCAATGTGCAGTTAGAAATTGTTATACTAAAACTTAGGCAATTGCAAAAATAGTTGATTACTATTGCTACAATAAATTTTCACATATATATATTTTTCCCCTGTAAAATTAAGAAAAATATACACAAGAGAAAAAAGTTTAATAAAGAATAGAACTTAGTACTGAGTTTACATCCCAGTAATTTGGAAAGTTGTAAAATATAGCTAACTAGTAAAAAAAAATAAAGTTCTTGGCATATCTTTTGGCATGGAGTTTTTTAAATACTGCCAACAAATTCACTCACCCTGTCAGAACATCCACTCGCCAGTGGCGAGTAAAATGATGTATTTCCCCACCCCTGATCATATGAAACAAAAATTGTTGTTATTATTGACCAATCAACATTGTTATCAGCAGTTCTGCCCACATATATCTATTGCTATGCAATAAAGTTTACATTTAAACAATTTTTGAACAAAAAATGTCGTATTTATTTGTTCCTTGCATGCCTTTCATTCCCTGAATTAAAAAAAAAAAATTGTTTATTAAACGAAAAACAAGTATGAAAGGATTAAATTTTCTTTGTATGATTTCTGTTGTTGGTTTCTTAAGACTTATTATTATTTTTTTTTTAAATCTATTTCAGCCATTGATGTTTAATAATTTGGCCATGAGAGGTCCAGGAAATCGCCGCAAGCTTTCATTTAAAAATGTTTCTAATGTGGTAGTTCAATTATTACATTCAATTAAGTATAGTATGGATGTGCCATTTTCAAATATGGCTGTGGCTACTGGCTCTGCTGTAGAAAAGCCCGGGACAAAAATGGTACGCTTATAATCATTTGCTAGTTGTATTTAATATTATTTAATATATTTCATTTAATAATGCAATTATGTTTTACAGTCTAGCCTTGCAGATAAACTCAGAAAGCCTTTTAAGAAAAGGTCAGTATATTTAGAACTAATTGAAAATTTCAATTCTGCATTATATTATTACTACTTTATTTAATTTTTTTTTTTGTTTAAGAGGCTACTTCAGTCAAATGGAAAGACGCATTCGCTAATGCTAATCCTATGGAAGAAATTTATAAAGATATCTCGGTCGCATTTCAATATTTTTAAATAATTTCTTTTGCATTGTATAGCTGAGATTGATCTGTATGCAGGCCGTTTTTTACTTTTTCGATTTTGATTATAGATATTTTTTATGAGGATGCTTTCACTTTCGAAACCGGTTCTGAAAATGAAAGTGTCCTCATAAGAAATACCTGTAAACAAAATCGAAAAAGTAAACAACGGCCTTTGTACAGATCGATCTCAGCCATACAATGCAAAAGAAATCATTTAAAAATATTGAAATGCGGCCGAGATATCTTTATAAATTTCTTCCATAGGATTAGCATTAGTGAATGCGTCTTTCCATTTGACTGAAGTAGCCTCTTAAGGGGGCAAAAACACTTGTGAAATCCTGTGGAAAATAACTTATATTGCAGAATTTCCCCCCGGAACTGTTGACGCAATTTCAATAATAATAATAATAAACAGATTTGACAGTAGCTAAACTAAAATTGATCTTCATCAGGAAATAGAAATGAAAAATGCTATAGTTAACATAATTTCACATACAAAAAATTATAGATATTTTATAAATTAATGTTAAGGAAAAGGAATTGATTTTCCAGAAAAACAAAAAGATCAAAATATAGCTAATTATAATAATTAAAAAAAAAGAAAAGAAGAAAGAAATAAAGTTATTGAAATCACTTCAATGTACATCAATATTAGCTGTTTTCTGTAGTATATTGCAATTGTTGTTGTCCCCTTAATGTGATTACTAATAAGTGGTTTAAATGAATCAACTTTTAAATATTTTTTTACAACATTTTGCATTAAAAAAATATATTGTGTGTATTGTATAAATTAGCATAAAAATTAAAGGAAATAATACAAAAATTAAAATAATTATTCACACTTGGAAAAAATAAATATTAGAATAACCATTTACCTGGATCAAAATATTAGAATAATTAATAATACATGTCTTTTAATAAAAGGGAAAATAGTTATTCTTTAATATTTTGTAGCATCACTTTTACATTTTGTAACAGCACAAACTCGCTTTGCAAAGGTGCTACAAGTGTTTCACAATGTTTTCTGTGCAGACATGACTATGTCAACTTTATGCTGAAAAGAAGCTCAACTTTGTTTTTTGGCACAATATCATGCAGTCTTTTCTTCATCATTCCCCACAAATTCTCTATTGGATTTAGATCCGGTGAATTAGCTGGCCAGGGAAGTACGTTAATTTAGTGTTGGCTAAGCCAGTTCTTGGTGCGCACTGACCTGTGTGAAGGTGCTAAATCATGTTGGAAAATAAAATCGTCATCACACAGATCTTCTGATGATGATATCATGAAATGCTCAAGGAAATCTTGATATATCTCAGAATCAATCCTTTCTTTAACGATACATAGCCTTCCAGGACCATCTGCAGTCATGGCTGCAAATTTCACTGATTGTTTCATGCAGTCCTTGTCATATGCTTCTTGCTTTATTTGCCATGTACAAACACCTTGATCACCATACGTTACACAAAACACAATCTCATCACTAAACAATATCTTTTTCCAATCATCCAGACCCCATAAAAGCCTTTTTTTCACCACTTCACTCTCTCCCTTTTCAGTTTAATAGTCATGAGGTGCTTTATCTTTGGTACAATAGATTGAAATCCAATGTTATGGAGACATCTTAGTGTTGTAGATTTTCTCTCATCAACAATGTGTTCTTTCCACTTTCGATACAAATGTCTTACACTTCTAAAACGTTTTTTTTTTTTTTTAGAAATACTCTTTAGCTTTCTATCATCTCTCTGAGTAGTTTTTGGCTTTCGGCTGCTATTCAGATGCTTGTTTTTAAGATGTTCATCATTAAAACGCCTCTTTTTTGCTCTACTAACACTTGGTTGAGAACATTTTAAGTAACTGGTGATATATTGCTAATTACGACCTTCTTTATGCAAATCAATAATACAATGCTTTGTAAACTCTGTTATGTCGTACGAACGACCCATGTTTCACACAAAATGAAAACAATGATGATGCAAGGCATTTTTATAACTTAAGAAGAAGTCCTGCAGAAGCTAATTTTATGTTTAATTTATGCAATCAGGGAAATTCATAAGTATTCTAATTTTTTGAACCACCTGTTTTAATATTCTAATATTTTGAAAAATGAAAATAATTTTTCAAAAATGCAATATTCACTCAAAATTTAATCTTTTTACAGTTTTAATTTTCTTTAATAACATGCAAATTTATTAAAACATCAACTGTTGTTCTTTTTCATTTGTACTGCACTGAAATAAACTAAATGCAATTCCAAATACAAATGAAATGAATTATTCTAATTTTTTGACTTGGAGCTCTATGTTGTGTTAGTACACTAAAGTAAGGGAGACCGCACACCAAGACAACACAAGTAAAATGTCTCACAACTTAGGAGAAAATATGTGTAGTAAAAAGACTGTTTCTTCTCCTAAGACTCAGAGACAAGTTGCTTATGTCGTCTCAGTGTGCAGCCTGCCTAAAACTTTAATGCATGTGATATTAACTCTCTCAGCTCAATCTTGTTCTGTTCTTTGTCACTGGAATTTCTGATGAAGGAAATATCACCACACTCTTGGTTGAGAAATGAGGGTTTTTAGAATTATAAGTGTTTCTCCTGGTCCTGTACTAAGAGCATTAAAGCATTTAAAGAATCATAAATTTTTCACAATACTAAGTATAGCAGAAAACTGCTAATCCTCAGCTTAAGTTTCAAGCAGATTTCAGGTCATATCTATTTAATTTTTGTTTGCTTATTTTTAATCCAAACTTTGGGGGGGCCAAATTTTAGTTTAGTAATGTTTAAAAATAAATAAATCACACACTTAAACATATAACTAAAGTAAGAATTATTTTTAAAATAATTTATTGATTTTTATTTATTTTTAAACATTGCATCAATAATTGTTAGTATTGAAACACTTGGTTTATATTTTTGTAGCTTATCTTGCAGTGAGTAAATTCTCAAAATTATCTGCTCAACCACAAAATTTTGTTTAAAAAAAATGAAAATCAGTAACCTAATATTGTATACACATGTGTAAGGACTAAATGAGAATTTATTGATTTTTATATTTATTAACATTAATTTAAATAACTAATTGCTCCAGAACAATTGATTTCTGAATAGATGGTTTTTCTTTCAGTACTGTAATTTGTAAATATTTCTTGTTTGATTACGATAGTTAATTGACTAAAAAGTTAAAATATTTCTATCTCAACACAAGACCTTTATCAAATATTATGTGTTTACAGTAATCATTAATTTTAGCCTCTATGAATTAACATCCAGGTTTTTAAAAATTACTTCATTTTTCAACATGATCTATGTGCTTTTTTTTCTCTTCTATATAATAAGCACTTCCTTTTTATTTACCATTGCATAAATAGAAAATAAATTAATTAGGTAAATGAAAAGAAATTTCTATGCAATAATGAAAATTCGAAAAATTAAAATGCTAGTAATTCTAAAAATTAAGAAAACACTTTTTATATGTAACCTGGAAAACACTATGTAAATATATTTGTGCAAGAACAAATTATTAGAATACCATGGGAAAATTGAAACTGAAATTAAATTTTTTTTTTCTAATGGTTATTGATTGTTATATATACCACATATAACTTATATGATCCGTGATCAAATATAAATTCTTTTTAATGTTTCCAACTTTCTAATAATGATTTAATAAAAAAAAGTTATAGCCTATTAACTATATTGTCTAAATAAGCACTTTTCATTAATACAAATACTTTTTTTAAATAATTCTAATTAAATGTAACATATAAATGTTTAAAAAAATAAAATAATTTTATCTTTACAATTGTCCAAGTAAAGAAAGAAAGAGAGAACACCCCCTACTAACTCTGCTAAAAATTTAAAAAGTATATATTTAAAATTAATTTAAACAATATGTATATGAATTGAAACCTATGAATTTCTTTTAATAGAAATCAATTTCTAGAATCTTTGAATATGCAAATCAAAATTACAACTCAACCAAGTAATTTTTGAGTTAGCTTAAAAAACTACCCAGATTCTAACCTGTTTTGCAATGATTAAAAATGAATCTAATATATTCCAAACTTTAAACCGTCATAATTCTTAAAATACTCGACAGACTGCATGATTCTTAAGATACTTCCTGTTTGGTACACAAAGTTAAAACTGACCCGAGAGTCGAAATATGATGTGAAAATTAGATGTTAATATGGAAAATTTAAATTTTTAGTACAATTTCTATATGTAGGCAACTCTCTAAGCAAATTTTAAGTATTATCATTAATTAGTAGACGTTATTACTAATTAATTGGTACCAGTCACATTTTCATAAAAAGATTTGTAGCAGAGTTAGTACAGGGTGTTCTTTTATTTTATTTAATATATATATATATTTTACAATTGTACTATCATTTTAAATTATAAAGAAGAATGTTAAATAATATATGGTAGTATATGTCAGAAATTAAATTAAAGCTGGAAAAAATTATTCAAACATTTCTTATCATTGAAAAAACATTTTTTAAAAAATTAAATTCTTTTAAGTTAGAGGTGCCCCATTTGAAGTTTTTAAATTCAATCCCTGAAGTGCTGTAGAAATTTTTTATGCTTTGCATAATGCTTTGTGCTATGGAAACATGTCTTTTTTTCTTTTTATCGTGCGCATGTAACTTTGTTTACTGTTTTCTGTTTCATTGATTACTGTGTCATTTTTAAAATTGTGATATTCTTTTCTCTCTCTTGAACCATTGTATAAGAGATTTTACTTAAAAATAAATTATAAATATACAATTTTTTATAAAATGTATTTTTTTTTTATTTCTTAGGCATTCTACTGTTTATCACCAACCAACAAGTCGGGTTAATAAATACCTGGCTCAAGCTATTGAAGCAAGAAGTGTAGATCAAGAAAAATCAACCCATATTAATGTTATAACTTTATGCTTTAAAGATAGTGAAAAAGAAAAACAGGTGAGTACAAGTACACTGTGTTGCACAATGAAAATTTTGCCTTCAAAAATGCATTTAACTTCTGAAAAATATGCAAAATTTTTGATGTACAAATTCTAGATGATTTTTTATATAAACTTGTGAGAGTAAAGAAAAAAATGCTTTTAGAAATAATTCAAAATTTAAAAAGGGCATTTAAAAAAAAAAAAAAAACTTTTTGGTGTTGCAAAAGATTTTTAATCATGGTCAACTGTGGCTTTTCAATTGTCTTAAAAACTGTAGCAATAGCAACTGTAAACAATCTCTAGCAGCTTAAGTTCATGTGTATCTTTCATTACTCAGTTGCAAATTTTAAACAGCAGATGGAATGTGTCACAAAAATCAACCTAAGGAAAAAAAGAAAGGTGAAGTTACAGGCTTTAAGGAATGTAATAAATAATCAAGAAATAACACAAATTTTAAAATGCCCACATAATGTTGTAAAATTTTTTGTAATTAAATTCACCTGAAAGGCTAAAAAATATATCTGTTCCTCAAGTAAGAATGATTGCAAAGGAGGTTAATTTGGCTCAACTTCTTTACTTAGAAAATAAAAAAGGCATTACAAACTCTAAGACTGCAATCTCTAGTAACTTTAATTAATTCAATCTTTTAAAGAATAAAAAGAAAAAGCATTTTAAAAATAGCTGAAAATCATACAAAAAGCAGGATTAAAATTTGCATAAGAAGTAATGTCTTGGAAAAAGAACAGGAAAAGAGTATTATTTAAAGATGAAGTATAATTTAGATACTCCAGATTATTGTCAATATTACTGGCATGACTTGTGAAGAAAAGATAATTTTTTTTCTTCCAAACTGCAAATAGGAGGTGGTTCCAATACTGGTTTTGGTGGGTTAGGAAAAATATACTGTAAAATTCTGAAAATAGGCCCCCACCCTAATATAACATCCCCAATTTTGAAGAAATTTCTTTTTTCGAAAAAATTCTGTTTATCAGCCCTCCTATCAAAAATCTTTGGTTGGAATGTGTTTTCATCCACCACTTGACAACAAAAATTTTTACGGTGTCGATAAGTGCTCTAAGGTTAGTTTCTTTGTTTTCATGCTCTCTAGTGTCCTTGTTTGACATTTTTCAAAGATTGATGTGCACTACCATTTTAGCTTTAAGTGCTGGTGCATTCTGCCCTTTTTGGATCTAGAAAATGCACCCTGCCCCTTTTCAATGTTTCTTTGCAACCTCTATTTTTCTTTTTTTTTTTCAAAATATTTTGCCTTTCTTTTTTTTGTGTGTAAAAACATGTGACATTATTTCCTTTAATTAAAAAAGATATGATAAAATCTATGTACGGTTTCTTTCTGCATAATGAAACATGTTACCCATCCAAAGCTGATGATTCTGATAACTTCCAACTTCATGGAGTTGAATAAACAAAAACTGCAGATAGTCCTTACCTTTTTCTTTGCAGTGACTCTATAGTACGCTCTTTTGTAGGGTGTATGAATTTTCTAATAACTTATTATATTTTAATAAAAAATTGTTACACAACACTTCAACTTGTTAAAAATTTGAACGAAATCAGTCAATTATCAACGGAGATAATTTTTTTTTAATAATAAGATAAAACTTGTTTTTCTTTCTGATCATTTTCTTTTAATTATTAGGTTGAGCAAAAAGTTTTGGGAAATTTTTAATCTAATTGTTACAAGAATTTGTATCATATATAGGAGTACTAGTGGTATATCTATCTATAGGAATCAAGGAATTTAGGCTCCAAAATGCCCATTGAACAATATTATTTGGGTGTGTCGTTCCGGCATTATTGGAGAAAAGATCTTACAATTCTGAAAGGCGTCGATGAGATTAATGAGGGTGCTGGTACAGTGACAAACTTCGTACTTCTAGCAAATCCAGAATCTGGCAGAAGGATGGTAGAAAGTCGTGCACTATGATGGCCTCTACTTTGAAGAATAGCCCTTGTTGCTTTTGTTGTTAATTAGCGCATGAAAACACAACTTTCTCAAATTTTCCAGAACTTTTTGCTCAACCTAGTATTTTTCTTTTTCCTTACAGCTCAATAATTTCTTTTTCCCACACTCAAACAATGCAAACTTGCTCATACATTCACTTAGTCCTTTTAGTATGTAAAAAATAAAATAGAATTTGAATAGTTTCTCTCTCTCTCTAAGGAGGAAATATTATTATTTAATTATTATTATTACTATTTAATTTGTAAAACTTTCTTAGAATATTTTATTTTAAACCGAATATACCTTATCATGTATCAATTAGTTTCTGTTAATAGACATTAATGTGAAGAGTATTGAGGACATTTTCAAGAAAATTCCATTTATAAGGCCCTTCCCACTTTTGCCAATATTGCACATTGTCAAACGGGAGGGGAGGGCTTATTTTCAGAATTTTACAGTATATTGTATTTTTAAATCATCATGCATGCATAGTTAAATTTTTAAATAATGAATGCTTGATATTACCAAAAGGTACTTAATGAGCACTTGTTACCAGTTCCTAAAACAATTAGAGAACCACGTTTTATGTTTCAATAAGGACACAATTCACACTACAAATTCTATGTTTGAATGGTTTCTGTTTAATGATGTGCATATTATTGACTGGCTAAACTCATTAATTCAATAACAAAACAAATTTGTGAAATGAATCTGTAGAAAGGGGTAAATATTTCCTATTAAAAGAAATTTTATAACTGTTTTTTATTTGATAGACCTATCATTTTGCAACACCTATTTTTTATATATTGCTTTCCTTTTTTGTAAATATATTACTTATAACTTTTTGTTTATTATAATTTGCTGTTGTGAGAGTTTTTTAGCTTGTACAAAATATTATTTAATATTCTAATATAATTCAATACAAATATTAAAATGTTGGTGTGGACCTATCATTTTGCAACACACTGCCGTTTGCCTATTTTTCATAGGAGTAATTTTAGACTATATCACTAAAGGAAGTTTACAATGTTAGCCTTAATCAAATTTGTTATATTTACATAAAATATTATTAACATTTGGTTTTATATACAGTAATTATATATGATATGGTTTTGACATTCTTCAGTTTTGATTATTCACAAACATTGAAGTGCAGAACAACTTGAGCATTTCTGAATGTTTGGCTCATTAATTCATGATTTTTCTATTACCTCTTTCATTCTCAAACTGGTAATGTTTGAAATGTGTGAAGTATTTATCCGTCAATCTTTAGATATCAACTTACTGAAAGGATGAGTATTTCAGGACAGTAAGGACTATCTAGAGGAGATTTCTGTTACCAGTAACAGCGATAGAATTGATAAAAAAAGTCACTGGTCCCAAGGGCCAGTAAGCATGAGAGTTTACTGGTCCGCGATCATCATCACTGGCCCACTACATAAAATTCTATTAAGTACCTTTAATCTTTTGAATGACAACCTCCCCACCCTCCTTCTAGAATATGAACAAACTTCCTTTGCAGTTACCTGAAAATTCCAGCCTAATAAAATGTAAAATTATAATTTGCTAAAAATTAAATAAACAGTACCTAAACAAAAACTATAAAATTATTTTTATTTCCGATTATTTATTTCAACTGACTGTAAGGTTTGATGCAGTTTTTTTATTATTTATTTATTTTTTTTAATAAAATAAAATTATGTAGTTTGTGTTTCGTTACGGTTTTCTGAGGGACGGGAAAATTTACGTTACCTGTCAGAGGGGAGAAAAAAGTTACTGGACCAGCAGACCACCAAGGATTTCGAACGCTGAGTAAGTTAATTTTTATAACAATGATGCTAGAAAGATATTGTAAAATAACTTCTGCTTTATCCAATTCTTTTAACTCCTTCAGGAATAGTGGGATATATTATATCCCACTTAATTTTATCAAGATTTCCACCAGAAACTGTTAAATAAATTTTACTTCTATGACTTTGGTCAGTGTTGAATTCAGACCCTTTTCTCTGGAAGGAATTTCTGTGGCTCCGGCGGGGGGGTTGCACTTTTTGACCATTGAAAACACAAAATCTCTAATCTTTTGGGGGACATCTCATTGCTATGGGGGGGATGTCCCCCTCCCCCTCCGGGCCACCCCATAAATTCAACACTTGGTGGAAAAATGTTATAAAATTGCTTTTCCTTATTTTGAAACAAAATTTTTCAAAAATTCTTGTGTGAATTCAACATTACAGAAACACAATTACTTGCCCCTGAAAGCATTAATACCACCTTCTTGTCTAGTGGTTAGGATGCTTGTAAGGAGACAAGTGTGGTGTCAAATCCAAATTCAATTCAATTCTACTTTAAGTGGGGATGCTATGTTTAGCTTTTGTGTGCAAAAAGATTGATAATCACACACTATTACTAAAATGATCAAGCTTCCTTGATTTTAGGCAATGTCCCAATACTTTTCTTAAGTGTTGAATTTTCAATGAAACCTCTAAATTAATTAGGTTTTTAAGAAAACCCACAAAATAAACCTGTTTCCACAAATTTAGCTAAAAATATTCCATAGGCTATGATTTTTTAAAGGAATTTTAAGAAACCAAATTCAAATTCTCTATGAACAAACTGTTGAAGAAGATACGTTTGGCAGAAATGTACAAATAAATAAAATTGTAAAATTGAAATTACTGAATTTTTCTATAGTTATGTATCTTAAGAATGAATAAGCAGAAAATGTTGAGATCCCAGTTTTTATTTCATTCTACCTTGTTACCTTATCCAAAACACCTAAAAATCATGTTTAATATGCTGGCCCACATACATGTTAACAAGGTTTCAGGATTATAGCAGAAATTGCCTTACATGAAAATACTACACTGTTTTGAATCTATTCCTATTTCTGTTCATTCCATCTTTGTTTCAACAATTTAAGTTAACTGCTTAAGTATTTTTTTTTTCCTAAAGTAGATTGTATTTAAATAAAGAGTTAGAAGGTTTGGTGTCATATTTTAGATTGCAGTTAAAACACAACTAAAAAATTATGAAGTTCACATTATTCAAGATCATGAATTATCCTAGACATACAGTGATCAGAAATTATTGTAAGTCACTTTATATTCTAAATACATAGTAGATTACAAATAATTTTCTGGTCTTAAATAGCAAAACAATCCACATTCTAGTAGTAGTACACAAGGACAACATGACTTGGTAACATGTTAGAATAGAGCTAGACATGCAATAAAAAGAGGTTAAACTAGTTTTTATGTGGAGTTTACTATGTTTTTTTTAGGAATTAAGCCCCTTTATGTTTAAGGTAGTAATTTGAATCATGTTCAAGGCGTGTCATTTTCAGCAATTTAAAATCCATGAATATTAATAGAATTGGGGGATGTTTTATATCTATGGTCTAATTTTATGGTCTTTTATGGTCTAATTTTTGCTGTTTATGCTGCATGTGCTTAACATGTTGAGATCTTTCACTGATGTATGCATTCAGCATCTGTGTATATATTATACATATGTTTATAATAACCATTTAACAATAAATGCTTTGACATGCTAATTTAAAATTTCATAGATTATAACCTCTTATTCAGTGGCAAGGCGTGAGGTTTCCTGATGGTCATCGCTAGTTCACAGCCTTCTAGCAATGTACCCATTACCATTGAAGTCATTCACATTTTTTGTTTATTGAAAAGTGTTTTTTATAATTAATTAAAAAAACATAAGCTTGACAATTATTTTATTTCCTTTAAATGAACATAAATATTACAATCTGATTTTTTTCTTCTTTTTATTATATATATATATATACTGACACTTCATTTGTAAGTGTAATCGAATCTCTGCATTTTTGTGGCAAATTTCTCAATAACAAAAAAATTTCCTTCTTTTTCAGTAGCTCCAACATTTTTTTTTTTTCAATTAATAACAAAAAAAGATTGTTTATACGATCTTCAGTTTGATGGATCTTTTATAAGTATGAATTCTTTTCAAAGTCAACATTTTCCAAAAGCTTTTTTAAATTCTACCTTTTTCTATTGTCATATGAATAGTATGCAAAATAACTAGCAGTTAAATTTCAATAAACCCTTATCGCTTGCGATAGCTATTTTTAGTATTATTAATGTAAAAGCAATTTTTCCAAAAATTGAAAAATAATTGGGATTCGAAAGGGATAAAAAACAAAGATATTAAATGTGATAATTTTAAGAATATAATTTAATTATGAAACAAAAATTATTAAATTGTTCAATCAATTTATCTATAGTATTTAATCTATGCAAGAGCAAAAATGCTGAAATTATTCATTCGTTTTAATTAAAAAGCATTATTAAAGAATAAAATATCGTACTTTGTAGTATTTAACACTAGAACTACCAAGACCATCATTTTGACGGTTTTCAAATTTCATGCTTAAAAATTTGATATAATTTATGTATTGTTCTAGAATTTTATGATACGACTTTTAATGAAATATAAGAATAGTTAAATATTCCTATTCAATTTCTTCTCACCAACTTTAATTTCCATAATCAGTATGACCTATACCTATTTATATCAAGACCCGTCAAAATGACGGCTTTGGCACGGTTGCCAACAGGTGACTATTTTTTAATTCTACCTCACACCAACTTTTTAAAACAAATATCTTTGATATACCGTTTGACAACATTTGCATTAGAAATATACTACAAAATTTATTTTCTTAAAATAGTGGTGCGAATAGAATAGAACAAGTAATATAAAAATTTTGTTTTTAAAGTCAATTCCTACTTAGGCCATCAAAGAAAAATTTAATATAATCAAGCTAATATGAGTTTTTGTTGCATTAAAATATCTCAATTTGTTGATTTTCTATAAGCAAGTAGGTTTACAATGGAACTCTATGGGAATTTGGTGAAATAATACAGATATCGCCAAGTTGGCGTCACTTTTGGCGTCTCATTTTGGCCGCCAAATTTGGCGATATATCGCCAAGTTGGCGACAAACTTGGCGGTATTTGGCGACAGAACAGGGTCCCCCCTATGGTAACCCTTATTGAAAATACTTTCATTGAAATTCAATAACCAATGGCGGCCATTTTGTTTCTCATGCAAAACTAAAATTAATTAATTAAAATTTAATTAATTAATTAATATTTGAAAAAACTTTATTAACATCAATTGTCATCCAGTACAAGTTTAAAAAAAATTATTTCAACCTGATAGGATGAATAATTAGTATTTTATTAACGATTGAAAATTTGTACAAGATAAATATATAAATATATAAATAAATATAGGGAGAGTGTGAGCTAATAGTAGGAATTGAAAAATAGTCGCCTGTGCAGCCCTGCTTTGGCAATTTCAAAGTTGAATGATCCAAAGTGTTCGGCAGCCGTTATAACGGGATCTATTTTGCTCAGATTACGATTCAGTTTAGAAATGAACGGTCTGACTGGTAAATGTAATCAGGACGCAATCATTATTAGTTTTACTTCTAACATGACAAATTTCTTGGGAAAAAGTGCAATCTGTGCTAAGTGTAATCTGTAAAAAGTCCAATCTCGGAAAATAGTATTGTAGGAAGACTAAATGCTTTCCATTAAGTCATGCACAACTTGATTTCCAACAGCCGGTGTCACTCACTAATAGAGGAACCCTACAATCTGTTGGAATACCAGAAGGTGTGGCTTATACCAGAAGGCTTAGCTTATTAAATGTGCTATACTATAAATGCAAATAGAAACTTTTTTGTTTTTATATTAACCCTTAACCGGAAATGTACGTCTGTGAGATGTTTGCGTCTATATATCTGCCCTTAATATTTTCTCTCTCCGACATTCCAAACTTATTTTTATGCTGTTATATTAAAAAATTGGTCCTGTTAATGCATTACTATTAAAGATTAAATGTTTAAGTTCTTTATTTGGTAAATTATAAAGTGTTCTGTTTGTGCACGGGATTTTCACGATTCCATTTAAAGGTTAATAATTAATGAATTATTATATTAAATGTTGTTTTTGTTAAATTATATTCTTTTATTTACATTAACTAAGTCAAAAATTACAATGAAAGCCATGATCAAAAATCCGTCAATTTGACGGGTGCGGTAAAACTAGGTATATATTTAACATTGGTAGTTCTAGTGTTAACAAAATAGATTTTCTCTAGAATAATTCAAAAAGGGAATAAGCACAAAAACGAAATGAACGCACTTATTTTCCTCTGAAAGCCTCAAGAATGGATTCGATAAAATTAGCGATGACAAGCAGAGCTATTTCTCGGAAACTGGGAAATACTTCCATAGCCTGATTGGTCATGAGGAACTGAAAATATGTGTGTGCAAGCATGACCAGTTTCGGAAATTTGGGTGATCTTCCTTGTAGCAAGTTACGATCTAATCCAGTTTTGCAGCCTCATTTGAAAAGCGACAGAGGGCAGCACTAAATATTGAATTATAAGAAAATAGGGAATGCCACTACTATCACATCGTCTTTAAGCCAAAAACTGAGGGGAAAAAAGAAAATGCACAAAGCATTTAAAAATGTGTTTTCATAAAATTAAAACATTTTATGTTGTCTTAATTTTTCTCTAGTCATCGCCGAATCTATCGATGACCAGAGGCTTCGCCACTGCTCTTATTGTAGTGGAAGATATTCTTAGCACTTCTTTTCTGAGAATTTCCTGGAATGTAGTTCCCATAAATATTAAGAAATTACTGTATCTCTAATATCTATTGCAGAGTATCAACCAGTTTATCTACATTCATATGTACACCATTGGTTTGTTAGCTAACTAATTTGTTTCAAATCAATGCGGAATTTGTATAAAATTTTAATTCTTGGGCACATTTGTTGCATTAGATCAAACTGCATGCATCAAAATACTGTTTGACTAATGGATCATTCAGGGAATGGTTTCATTCATTAATAGATTTTAGTCAATCTTTGGAAATTACAACTAGCTTTAAATTGAATTTTACAACTTCTTAATTTCTTGGTCTCTGTGTTTTTATCTTAAGGTTTGTCATACCTCTTATAAAAATCTTGCGTGAACACACACAGACAGAATAAATAAATAAATAAATCTTTATAGTAAAGAAACAATAGAATAGAATAATGGGATCATTTGGAGCTTGGGCCAAATTTATAAAATATTGCTTCAAATTTTCTAAATAAACAAGCTCATCATTCTGCAGTTTAGGACATAAATTCATGCCGAGTCCAGCTTGAAAATATTACCCAAAATAATATTAATAAAAATCGCAAGTTTAGTCAAATGCTAACATACAATAACTTTGTATAGTGTGCCAGAAACTGCAATTGCTATTTCAGTGCTTTATCAAATCATGTTTTACCTTTCTGCACCAATAGAAATGAATTCTCCATGATATATAACCAATCATATGCTTTCTGCCTTTAAGAAAAATAAATTCAGCCTATGCTAAAATTTAATGAGATTAATTCAATACATGAGGAATTAAAATAATTGTAAATGAAATGTTCTACTATTAAAATAAATGCTTTTACTTCATTATTCATTAAAATTTTTGTATGTTGAACTTGTGTTATGTTTGATACCATAAATTTATGTTTAATTATTTCATTTCATTTTAGTATTACAGTGAAAAAGATGAAGGATTTGCTAACCAAATGGTTTGCTGCTTAACTGTTCTGTTGTTGATGGGATGTTTACAAGCTATCATTCTAACTAGGTAATTTAGTAATTATACAAACATTAACATATGTAGTATTCGTGTATATATGTAAATTGATTCTGTTTTTGTGATATATATTGTTTTTTGATGTAATAAAATTATAAGAAAAACACACTGAGAAATTTTTATTCTGTACTTTAAAGGATTGAAATACAAATGTATGCCTTTAGGAGAGAGCAGATTGAAATACTCAGATAAATTCACTAGTTTTGAATTGTTTATTTACTTACATTCCACTTAAAATGTTAGAATTTTTAATGGTTACACTGGTAGAGAAAATCATTGGAATGTTTCTAAAATAAATACAGCATTTGTCATCCTCAGTATTTGTAATAATGACTTAAAAAATTTAGATTGGTTTGACTTTAGTTATTTATTAGTTATTTGAAAAATTAATCTTTTGATACAAGTTTATAATGTCTGTTTTTTTAATTTCTTTCTTTCACCACTAAACAAAAATTGATTTGAAAAAAAAATAGCATTATTAGGATATGAATTTAAATTGCTCTATGTGAATATGGACAGGGAGAAATTGAGACTTTAAAATAAAACTTATGATTTCTTAGTTTATTATTATTTTTGTAAGTGTAATTATATCGCATTAAAGATGCTTTCATATAAAATACTAAATTAATAAACCTGTAGCAAAATATATTTATCTTAACTAGTGATATTTAAAATATTTAACACACATTGTAAAGAAAGAAAAGATAATTATTTAATTCATATTTTGTTTCTCATTTCAAGTTATTTAGAATTTATTTTATTAACTATTATTAATTTGTTTATATGTTAGAAAGTGTGCGTTTTAGTACTGAGTAGAAAATTATTGACTTAAGCTAAAAATCCACTCATCTGTCTGGAAACTGTGTTTCTTGTGGCAAGCAGACAAACATAATACTTCACTTATCTGATATTTCACTTCTATACATACACATTCTTACTAACTGATGAATAGTTGATCCATATACCTATTCATTCATGTGTTTGTTATCTTGTTGTAAAATTTTTAATCGGATTACTTTAATATGTTTTCTGTATTCTTTTTTATTTCTGTTATACTATTAATTTTATTTCATTCTATTCAGATAAAGAGCTTTTTGATTTGACTCTGTAGCAATTTGACCAGTGTAATGTATTTCTTTATTTCTCATTTTTATTATTGCTTCTTTTTGAAATACATTGGGGAATAGGATAGAGGTTTTGTAGCTTGGAAGTATTTTTCTACTCTGCAAAATTACACTGCATTCTTATAAAATTCATTTTATTTCTCCTGACCGCCCAAGTTGTTTACATTGTTTCAGATTTTAAACTACTATCTATGATCTTTTTCTTTTGCTTTTCATCTTTCTCATTTTATATCCATTTCACTTCCTTTATTATTTGCTATCTTTAGAATGTTCCATCCTTTTGCTTATTTTTAATTTTCACCTATACAAATTATTTATTCAATCATTCTGTATATATGTTTAATTTAATTACATCTTTTCTCTTTTTTTCCCCTCCCTGTTCTTTCAAGAATTAACTTAGCATATCATGTTATGGGAAAAGAATTGTCATAGAATTATATTCTAATATTATTTACTATAAAGAAACTTCAAAATACCACCCAATTGGTAATAATATCCACTAAAAATTGATACATATTATAAAATTTCTTAGGGGCTATCCCTATATTAAACTGTATTCGAATGTTAAAAAAAAAAAAAAGCCTTATAAGGATGCTTTGATAATTGCTAATGTTTATGCTTATTCAAATTTTATGCCCACAACTTGAAAAGAATACAAATGGAAATATGTGAGAAAAATTATTCTCTTATTTGTGTAAATGCATGAAATAAATAACATGTTTATGCAATATAAAATGTGAGCATTTAATTCTGATTTCTAAACCAACTTTTCTATTAAAAACCTTTCTGCTACCTTAAACTCAACATTTGAAACATGAAATATTATATGTGCTTATATTTTTCATGCTGTTTATGTAGAGTGTAATATATGAAAACAATAAGCAGCCTTTCTCTAAAGAATTACCATTCTACGAATAAGATTTTTTATTCATTGCTAAATATCAGGTTGTAACAAAAGTTTCCCGCAACAGCTAATATGGTCTGTGCAAACAGTTAGCATTGATGTGTTTGCTCATTTTTTGTTAAACAAGTTTTGGCATTTGAAAGACAGAGACTTGCTTTATAACACTGTGTTGTGAAATTTGTAAAAAAATATATCATTATCATTAAGTACAAGGTGTCTGAAATGGAACTATCATGCTACCAGATTAGAACCATCATTTACTTCCAGTTCTGTTGCAAAAAGTCAGCTACAGAATGTCACCGAATAAAGTGTATAGCTTTCAGAACTAGTGTTGTATCATATGACACTGTGAAGGTTTGCCAGAATGGTGGTTATATATAAAATTACAGTTTATTATATATATTATAATTAGTATTATGTAATGGTGATTTGGCAGAAAACTTTCAGTTACAACCAAATATTAGAATGAAATATTATCTATTTCAATATTGCGTTGTTTGTCCAAACATTTTCATTAACATTAAATGGCATAAATATCTGTTTATTTATAAATGTAAAAAAAAAAAAAAAAAAAAAAAATGTAAAGTATATTGATGTACAGTCAGTTAAGAAAAAATAAAAATCTCATTCTTTTTAATCACAAAATTGTCCCAAAAATAATGGAAATAGCTATTTGATGGGAAATTAAGTTTAAAACAAATAAGCTTAGAGGACAATCTCCATAATAAAATTTTAAGATGAACACCAAATTTTGACATGATATTTGGATTCTTTGATAAAGTATATCTTAGAATACCAAATGAGAAGTCATTTGGTGAAGCTGAAGAAATTTAAGAATTATGCTCATTTGAAAAATGAACATATTTCATTTTGAAGTCCTAATGTTAAATTTATTTTTAACGGTTGCAAAAAACAAACTGTAATGTTTGTAGTTTTTTAAACATAATTGAATAACTACTTGACAGAATAAAGTGATATTTTAGATTCACGTATTTGAATCTTCTAGACATCAATTTTTGTTTAAAAATTCACAAGTTATGATACATATCTCTCTTAAATATTATTTTCATAATTTGTGCATATTTTAATTAATATTTAAGAATAAAAATATGTACTCCAACGCATAAAAAAAATTATATAAATTGATTTCTAGAAGCATCAAATATGCAAATATAAAATGTCACTGAACTCCACAAATTCTTTTTTAAGTTATGCTTAAAAACTTCACAGATTGAAAATAATTTTCAACTATAACACATTTAACATTAGGAGTTCAAAATCTTAAATGTGCATAATTCCTAAATTTCTTCACCAAATGTCTTCCTGTTTGGTATCCTTTAATAAAATTTACTGAAGAATCAAAGTATGATGTTAAAATTAGGTGTAATATTGAAAATTTCAGAGTTTGTTACAATTTCAATAGGAAGACAACAGTTTAGTTTTTTTTAAAAATAGAAATTAAGAAAAGACATGACTGCCAATCAAATGGCTATGTCTGTTGTTTTCTAAGACAATTTGGTGATTAAAATGCATGGGTGTGTGTGTGTGGGGGGGGGGGGTCTCTCTCTCTCTCTCTCTCTCTCTTTTTTTTTTTTTTTTTTTCCCGTGACTGCCCATTTGAACATATGTACTCTGTCAAGGATATTCAAAGGTTGGAGTCTAGAATAGTCAACTGCTTGGTGGTGATTTATTTTTCTCCTTTTGGAGAATCAATAGATTTATATAAATTTTAGTGCCTAAATCAGTTCGAATGTTAATACCATGTTTTTTGTTTCTGTATATCTGAATATAATTATAATGCCATTTTACTATGTTTTTGCATAATCAAGAAAATCAACTCTGTAGTGAGTTTCAACATTTCTGTAAAACATGTCCATTAAAAATTAGCTTTTAACTGCTGAACGTGTTCATTCTTTTGAGATTTTTTTTTTTTTTTTATTAAATGAATCTCCAGAAAAGTCAATGTTTTATAAATGTGTTTCATGCTTAGTTGGTAACTAGTGGTAGCGCATTTTCTGGTAGTATCATTGGCATCCTTCTGGTAAGTGAATTTTTTTTAATATAAACATAGTTTCTATGTCGACATCTAAAATGGAGGTGAGTGTTTTCAGCTTTGTATATGCCCTTTTTTTCCTTTGATTTTTCTGTTAAAAGTATGTTAATTACGTATTTGATTTTTTTTTATTATTTTATTTGCGAGTTAGCTCATTGGTTTTATTTTATAGCTTTTTAAATATCTGCTTAGCATCAAAGGCCATGTTTTCTGTGATCAGATTAAAAGGCATTAACAATATACACTTTTCTTTGTCAAGGCACTGAAGCATATGGGACAGGTGATGTTTTATTACTCAATGCAATGAAAATAAAGCCTGCTACATCCTCTCATAGGATCAAAAAATCTAGAATGCATATTTGTATTTTTGGCAGTATTTTATGAAATTCAAAATAAAATCTGTTACATAAATCATAGCTGATTTTCTGAATTATGTACCATGTATAGAATGTTATTTTTTTATGGATAAACTTCTTTCTAATTATGTACTTTCAGATACTGTCAGCCAAAAAAGAAAAGAAAAGAAGTACTCTTTCCCTCTCCCTTCCAATATTATTTAATCCCTTTGTGAGCAGTGCCATATATTATTTTCACAGAGTGTATACAGTTCTCATTTTTGAGTACCACTATTTTCAAATAGTAATGTTTGCCCTTTTTCATTGCAGAATTTAAGAAATTAAATAAGCCAAAGTTTATTATTGAGAAATGTTGGTACTCAGAAAGGGTGTATATGTGCTGCTAGTCCTGAAGGAGTTAATCTCTAAATCATCACAGAAAAAAAAAGCAGATAACAACAGAAAAAAACATTTGGTTGAGACTGATTCTTTTTCAAACCTATATGTATAAAATTGCTCAGGGGAAGCTTTCCTGTTGAAATAAGAACAAAATTTAAATTTGTCAATGTCTGATTTTAACTTGCAAATATAAATTTTCTGAATAGTTTCAGCATCAGTTAATTAAGATCGCTGTGCAACATTTTAAAAATAGTTGTTTAAACTATATATTTTTTTAATCACTACATAGTTCATTAAATTATAATCGTAATGTTTTTTAAGCTAAAAACCCATTGAAGGCTTAGACTGATTTGATGTAAGAAACCAAATATGTATATAAGAAGCCTTTAGAAGTATGGTTTTGAAGTTATAACTAGAAAATTTTAAAGAGTGTTTGACTGTTTCATTTAAAATTTAAAAAAAAAGCATTTAATATACCTATATCTATGTTATCAGAGCTAATGTTTTATTTCAATAAGGGTGTGTAGTTGCTAACTTTACCAATATTAAATATGACCTGTTCCATGTATTTGACTACTTTGCTTCGCATATTTTGAGATTTTTCTACACCAAATTAATTGATTCTTCTCATTTTTTTTATTTCTGTTCATGGTACATTTTGAAAGAGTTATTAATATTTTTACTAGATGTTTTATTAAATAAATTCAATAACTCTTGCATTTGTAATTATTATATTTTGTAATCAATGATTTTGATTATTTGTTCTAGTCTATGGAGGTGAAACTCCAATAATCAAACTGAAAACATTCATACATATCCTCTAAGAGTTTGTTACATGACCTACATTAATAAACTGGATAGTCATACCACCTTTATCATTTTTAGAAAAACATATCAAGCAGAGGCTGTTACAGACTTTTACCATAAACTAAAGAAAACCTTTGAAAGTATTTGATGATTGCAGTGACTCTTGTAGTTGTCATTTTTAAAGTGTTACTTCTCTTCTATTTTATTTTTTAGAAAACATTCTTCTAGTTTTTCTTCACCTGCATGTATATTATTAATATATTTTTTTTGTTGGCTGGTATCTGTTATGTTTGGCAACATTCTTGAAGTTTTTCCAATATGCATTCAGATTATATATTAATATAATTTCAGTATGCATTCAAATTTTGATCAGAAGTGTTTTACTTAACAATTCTGATCTATTTTAGGTTTAACCTTTTTTTACAATTAAATAAAATTTTGCTTTCTTCTTCTTTGTTTTTCAATATTATCATAAGTATTTAAAGTTTTAATGATGCATGTTAAAAACATTGTTTAAACTATGGTTGTTTTCAGATCTTTACTGATGGTGGTATTATTTATTTCTGCATTTTGTTGGATATTTCTGATTATCACATTGGCTTTAGGCACAAAATTGAAGGTAAGTTTTGAACTTTTATTCAATTATTTTTTTATTATGAGCAAACTATTCTAGTTTTTAAGGAAAATATTATACCATTTTAATTATATATATTTTTAAAAAAATGATTATATTTCATATGTTATATACTGTATAAAATACAAATATTAATGTTTCATTACTCTTGAAATGAACAATGGGAGATTAATTGAGAATTGTTACTATAGAAAATATTGTTAACAAATTATCAGAGTAATTACTATTGTTAATAGCAAATACTCTGGAAAATTGATTTGTTGATACAAGGAACAGTGAAAATTGGTTGATTGGTACAAACTCTTTTTAATACCGTTCAGCCAATTTTCCTCTAGACATTAAATACTTTGTTTTTTGTTGAAAAGAGTAAGTTATAAGGATCTGTTAGTTCAATATTGTATCATATTTTTACTTAAACAATGTCAGATAAAAAACTTCATTGATTCAAAATATTCTAAATGTTTTTCAAATTAGATTTCAATGACCTTTGGCTATCATCTGTCTTTATTTTATTTTTCAAAGAATATTTGATAAGATTTTTATGTTTGACTAAATGCATTATTCTATTGAAATTCACAGTGAGCACTGCCGTATTGGTTTCAAAAGGTTTATGATAATTATAGAGCATTTTCTGATACTCAGTTCATTCCTCCTGAAATTTATCATGGATTTTGTGTCTCATCATGCTCCAATGCTGCCCCCCCCCCCCTCCACACACACACACATTATAAAAATATCTCTCATGCATTTTCCAATTTTAAGCATTCTTAATTTATATTATTAATATTAAATTATTTTTAGTTTGGAAAAAATAATTGCATCTCCTTTGCAAATGACATTTAAATGGAATTTATTGTTCATTAAATTTGCTTTTGATATTATTTCAATAATTTTCACATGTTTTTATTAAGTTTGCATACACAAGTTTAAAAAAAACTTAGGCTTTTTAAAATATAAGCATGCAGCATACTGTTTTTATATTATGCAAATTTAAAGCCTTTATCTCATTGAAAGTCAAAGATTCCAGTCATAATCATATGATATAATTTCCTCTTTCCACATTGTTAATTTTAATATTATGAAATTTAGAATATTTCATTAACAAAATTATTTTTATTTACTATCTACTCAGCTTAAATCTTTGCCATTTATTTTGAAAACATCTTTCTGCATGGTACCACTTAATAAGCATTCAATAGTTATGTGTGTGTGTATGTGTGTTTTCTTGTAATAACATAAACTAATATAAATGCTTGAACTTTTCACTTATGTGTTATTGAAATCTTTTATTCAGTTTAAGGATATATTGGATGGTATTAATGTATCATTTTTTCATTACATTGATAGAATTAATAACTATTTTTAAATGTAGAATTTGTAAAATAAGTTTTTGACTTATTTTTTGAATGTGTGTAATAGCATTATTTACATATTCATTCTTTTTCTTCTTCAGAAGTTATATGATCTTCAGTGGTCTTATAATTTCCTCAATGTGCTTTACAAGTATTTAATTATAAATTATATGAGTTATTTTTAATTCTGTGCAGAATATTTTCTTTTTATGAAATACCAAGCTTGTCATCTTTCTTTCTTCAATTTTGTCTTTTTTACATGTAATTTTGTATATCTAGCTGTTTAACATTTTAAAAAATATTTTTTCATTCATTTTAATTAATTAAAGATATTGATATTCAGCAGAAAATCACTTTTCAAAGCATTAGAATATAAAGTCTCATATTTAACAATAAAAATAAATTCCAGCAAGGTTATTTATAAGCTTTTCTGTCTATATAAAAGAGAAAAAAAACTTATTTAAAATATTTTATTAATTTGGAGAATATGACTGAATGTAATTTGTTCATCGTAAAAGCTTCTCAAAAGGAAAATATATACTAATAAGAATTATGAAAGTGAAAATGGCTGTAATTAGGACCCAGATTTAGGGACTTTTTTAAGAAATTTAAGTCTTTTAGTTAATCTTTTGTTTAAAAAAAATAAAATAATCTGCAATTTGTGAAAATTTTAAGTTTATAAAGATATTTTAAATTGTTGGGCAGTTTCACCCAAACATGTAACATACTAAACTAAAATTTTCATTTACTAGAGAAGAGTGATGTGTAGTGGTGAGGTGTAACTAACATTAGTGATGGGCAATTGTTGATAATTCCACAATAAAGAACAATACCATCATTGAAAATAGCAGTCAAGATAGAACATCTCAAATTTTACAGTCAAGATGATCTACAATTGGTTGTCTCACCAAGAAGCTAGAAACCACAGATGCAAGATCATACATCAGAATGTATGAAAACAATTTCAATGATGATGATTCTCCAAATATAGGAAAGTCTTGCATAGATCAGATTCTATCCGATCCAAACCCAAAAATTCTATTTGAATTCAACCTGAATCTGACATATTAGGTACAAAACCCAAAAGGAAGAAAAATTAATTCTTTTTTAGTTACAATTATCGGAAAATAGTTTACTATTTTACCTCTAATATGAATTTATCTTTTATATTAAGTACCATAAAATCTCGATTTTAAGCGCACTTTTTTCAAAAACAAAAACATTTAAATTTGGAAAGGGCTTACAATCAAGCTCTTTTTTAAAAAAATCATTAAAAAAGTGGTTTTATCATTAACTCAGAAGTAAAAAAGTTAATTACAGGGGAGGAAATCTTCAACATTTCGGCAGATTTCTGCTTGTAAACAAAAAGAATCCTCTACCCTCATAAAATTTTGTTCCCCTCGTCCAGAACATCTTTATTTTTTGTCAAGTTTTTCTGCTTATTTTGTTACTTTATTGTAACAATAAATAATCAATCATCTAAATCTCCACCCCCACCCCCCCCAAAATTATCACTTCTCCATTTGCCCCCCTCTTTCTGGTACCAAACACACATGTATTAACCTTTCAACCTTTGTAATTAAAAAATAAACCCCAAACTGTTTAATACCCTATAGTAACAATAAATAAATAAATGTATCACCTGAATTATCCTAATACTCCTCCCGAAATTTGTGCTGTATATTTAAATCAAATCACATGTGTTAATGTAAATATATATATATATATATATTAAATGAGAAAGTCAAAATACAAAATAAAAAATTATGAATGTGATATGGAATCATCTGTTAGGGGATCTTTTGAGCAGTCAAATTACCTACATTTGAATCCCATATATTAAAATGCATGAAATACTATAACTACTTATTGATCTACCAAATTACAATAAAGATAAACATTAACCGAGGATACACCAATGCCATTTATTTTTAATTTTGAAGAATAAAAATAAAACAATAAAGCAGTACAGGGTTCTCAATTTATCTGCTCAAGTAATCCCCTACAATTTGTATAGAATATGTCATGTATGATCATAGGAAGACAATCTAATAACAGATAATTTAATTTAATTACTGAAAATTTTACCACAAAAGTAGAAATCTTCTTTAATAAGAAGCAAATCAAAGGAAAGAAATTTTAATAATCAGAGAGAGCAAGAATTAATTTTTAAGATTTTTGGTTAAGTTAAAAATACCATTGAATAATGAAATATGTAAATAAATGACATAGTGATACATAAACACAATCCTATGGTCTGTGATCATGATAGAGATAGTATATTTTACTGTTAGGTTTTCTTAAATTTCCTCTTACTTTTATGAGAGTATTATTTCTAGAATTATGTATATATTTAATGGTAGGCGGAAAAAAGCGCACCGGAAAAAAGCGCACGGAAAAAAGCGCACCGGAAAAAAGCGCACGGAAAAAAGCGCACTGGAAAAAAGCGCCCCGGAAAAAAGCGCACCCGGAAAAAAGCGCCCCGGAAAAAAGCGCACCTTTTTACAAATCACATATTAAATAAGTCTGATAATAATACACAGGGTTCTCCCTGAACGGCCATTTTTTCATGGAACGAAATTTATTCCCATAGGCTCAATACTAATTTTACCTCCATTCAGAGACCATCCCAGTTGAACTCCCTCCATAAGCGACCAATTTTTTTTAAAGAAAATGAAACAGATTTTGTAAGGTATGCAGAATCAGAATATAAACAACAGGTACTTATATATATACAGTGAAACCTCCCTGTGTGACCACCTCCATTAAGCGACCACCTCCCTGAACGACCATTTTTTTCATGGAACGAAATTTATTCCCATAAGCTCATTACTAATTTTACCTCCATTCAGAGACCATCCCAGTTGAACTCCCTCCTTGAGCGACCAATTTTTTTTTTTTTTAATGAAAGAAATTCAGTTTTTTCCAGGTCGCTTGAAGAAGGTTTTATTAAGAAAATAATTCCGGAGAGCGCATTATTCATCAGGCGGTGGGGGGGGGGTTAGAGTAGTAGAAGGGAAAGGGCCAAATTAAAGGAAACTCATCCAATTAGATGTTTATATACTTAGAAAACATCCTGATTTTATTCTGATCCAAAATTTTATCGTCTCAAACCGTAATAGATTCGGATTTTGTAGATTCCCCCCCCCCCCACAACACACACACAGCCGTACTCCAGAAGGATAAGGGAGACTAAATATATATATATGTATACAGTAAAACCTCCCAAAAGCGACCACGTTCCGTTCCAATAAAAATTTGTCGCTCCGAGAGTTGGCCTCTTAATGGAGGTCCTGTTTAAATCTAGATTTTAATTGTTGAAAAAAGGTAACAATTAACGTTACTAAAATTTAATTTTCACATTAGGAAAAAAATATAAAACTTTAAGTATCAAAACAAAAGTTAATTACATAAGTTAATTACTGTAGAGTTTAAAAAATGAATACATTGACCTTTGCTTTGATTTTACGGTTTTATATTTTATAACTTTTATTTCTTTTCGAAGTTCAGTAAATAAATGCAATGTTTTTTGGACGGAAACAAATAATGACTATATCATTAATTTATCTATTTCTTTGAGAGTTTCCTGACAGAATAGGGCAAGGGAGTTTATCGACTGTCATTCCTAATTTGTCATCAGAGTTAAATTCATTGCCTAAAAAGGCACAAAGGGGTTTAAACATTTAAAGGTTACCGGAATTAAAAATAATCTAAACTTAGTTTAGAAGTTTGATGAATAATGCGCTCTTCGGAATTATTTTCTTAATAAAACCTTCTTCAAGCGACCTGGAAAAAACGGAGTTTGTTTCATTTGCTTTTTAAAAAAATTGGTCGCTCATGGAGGGAGTTCAACTGGGATGGTCTCTAAATGGAGGTAAAATTAGTATTGAGCCTATGGGAATAAATTTTGTTCCATGAAAAACTGGTCGTTCAGGGAGGTGGTCGCTTATGTATATGTAAGTACCTGATGTTTATATTCTGATTCTGCGTACCTTACAAAATTTTATCATCGAGGCAATGCAGGTTTTGAGATACCTTTTAAAGCCCCCCCCCCCCCCCACACACACACAGCCTGATGAATAATGAGCTCTCCGGAATTATTTTCTTAATAAAACCTTCTTCAAGCGACCTGGAAAAAACGGAATTTCTTTCATTTTTTAAAAAAAAAATTGGTCGCTCAAGGAGGGAGTTCAACTGGGATGGTCTCTGAATGGAGGTAAAATTAGTAATGAGCTTATGGGAATAAATTTCGTTCCATGAAAAAATGGTCGTTCAGGGAGGTGGTCGCTTAATGGAGGTGGTCACACAGGGAGGTTTCACTGTATATATAAATACCTGATGTTTATATTCTGATTCTGCGTACCTTAGAAAATCTGTTTCATTTTCTTCAAAAAAAATTGGTCGCTCATGGAGGGAGTTCAACTGGGATGGTCTCTGAATGGAGGTAAAATTAGTATTGAGCCTATGGGAATATATTTCGTTCCATGAAAAAATGGTCGTTCAGGGAGGTGGTCACACAGGGAGGTTTCACTGTATATATATAAGTACCTGATGTTTATATTCTGATTCTGCATACCTTACAAAATCTGTTTCATTTTCTTTAAAAAAAATTGGTCGCTTATGGAGGGAGTTCAACTGGGATGGTCTCTGAATGGAGGTAAAATTAGTATTGAGCCTATGGGAATAAATTTCGTTCCATGAAAAAATGGCCGTTCAGGGAGTTGGTCGCTTAATGGAGGTGGTCACACAGGGAGGTTTCACTGTATATATAAGCACCTGATGTTTATATTCTGATTCTGCATACCTTACAAAATTTTATCATCATCGAGGCAATGCAGGTTTTGAGATACCTTTTAAAGACCCCTCCCCCCCCCCTCCCCACACAGCCTCTCCGTACCGAGGGAGCAAGACGCCAGATTTCAAAAAATCATCTCAATCTGGTGTTTATATTTTGAGGTTAACCCTGTGTATTATTATCAGACTTATTTAATATGTGATGTGTAAAAAGGTGCACTTTTTTCCGGGGCGCTTTTTTCTGGGGCGCTTTTTTCCGTGCGCTTTTTTCCGGTGCGCTTTTTTCCGTGATTCATATTTAATTAGCTTTTCTTTTATTTAATTTGTAAGCTCTGTCAGCATCAAGACTGAATTATGTTAATATTAGAGTTATAGATTTGTATTATTTTGTAAAATTTCTTGCCTGAAGCTATTGACTTATGATAATATTTAATGTCACAGAAACAAATCAAATGATAACTTTCAGCTTAATTAAAAATTTTACAATTATTTTCCTAAAATCAAAACTGCTGTCTTTTTTAATAAAAATATTTATCTTAGTACATAAGTTATTAACTTGACTCAATTAAAAAGAGATTAATTAAGCTCAATATTATAACTGTATTTAATTAAATGTTAATGTTAAGCTTTTTACAATTAATACATACTTATGCAATCAAATTTAATAACATAATTGCCAGATTTAAATTTTATTAAACTTTGTTCCACATTTGAATTCTTAAAATGATAGTTACATATAAGTGTATAGATATATGAGAATGACAATCACCAATATTTAAATTTTAAGGGTTATAAAATAATAGATGGAATAAATATAAATCTGACTTACATTTTTTCATTTTTTACTACAGCTGTGGGGATATTTGAGCTGGCATTGTTGGTGTTATTACTACAGTGTTGAGGATATTTGAGCTGACAGTGTTGCTGTCATCATTGGTTACCTTGACCAAAAAAAAAAAAAAAACTTGGGAAGTGGTACAACATACAATCCTTGTAATCCCAAATATTTATCTGACCACACCAAATTTTGTTATCTATAATCACTTACTATTCTCTGTCAAAAAGGGAGTAGATTTTGGTTTGTTGTACTTGCAGGAGAATAATGGAAAAGCTGAGTAGACTTTGGATTGCAGTTTTTGATGGGTAACAAAGATAGAGCTCCTGATAATCTTAATGGCCTTCCATTCATCCTCCAAATCCACACATCATCAGCCCTACAACTCATCAGGAATGAACTCTTGGATCATAGTTGTTGTTGATTTGGCCTGTTCTATGGACCTGGTGCACAGCTTTCTATTTTTGTTTAGCTGGATCATAGTTTTGAAGGGGAGTAGAAGTAAAGTTCCCAATAATTACAATGGGCCTCTGCTCATCCCAAATTTCACTGAACAAGTCAATCTTTCTTTTAAAAAAAACAACACTCAGACCTACACACAGCTTCAATTCAATAGTCCACGAAGATGTCTCATCTTCCTGATAGCTGTGTCTAGTTGCTTGGTCCCTATTTTCACCTCTCTCTCTCTCTCTCCTTTTTTTTTTACAAAAAAAAAACTTAAAATCTTAGTGGCCCAAAGGGGGGAAGATGAATTTCTGAGCCCCCTAGGCCCTCTCTATTCTGTTTCTTTTACATTTTTCACATTATATCTCTCTTCCTTCCAAAAACATCCTAGCTCCCCATAAGACTGGACTTCCCGTATTTCACAGGAATTGAGGGGATGGGAGGAGAAAACTGCTCTCATTGGCTATTTTCCTCCTAGACGAAATCATTCTTGTTTTTAGGCTATCCTATAATATTGGGAGGACAAACAGTACATATACCACGTGGTATTAAAATTCTCCGAATTCTGCAATCTCAAGTCTTTGCAACTAGCTGCACTTCTTTTTGAGGAGCAATAAAATTTGCTATGGTAGGGAATTCTTGTTAAATGCAAAGAAAAAAGAGCATTACTATACTTTTGCATGGGAATGGGAAATTTTCTCACAATACAAATATAACTATCCATATGTGTGGTCCTTTATTTTATTGCTTAAGGTACAATTGCTAAAGCATTTCCTATCGTAGAATTCAAAAATAGTGTGCTTTTACAAAACACCTGCTTATATAAGAATTTGAGAGTTATAAGTGGATCTTGGCTAAGTGAGAAATATATCCGAAAAGAATAGAATTTTAATAACAAAGAGAAAAAAAAGGGGGGGATGTTTTTAATTTAGTAAATTTAAATGTTGCAAAACAAATTTTAAAATTAGTAAAAGAAATTAATATAGGATGTTATCTTTATTTAGTTACTTAATTTTATTTTATTTTTAAAAGGTACACATCTGATTTTAATAAGCTTAAATCTTATAAATAAAGGAATTATATATAGAATTTAAATAAAAGGAGTGTATATAGAATAATTTTGAATAAACCTAGGTTATTATTGAGACAAAAAAGTAGGGGAGGGGACTATGTACATGCTATTTAATTTAAGGTAAAAATGCTGAAAAATAAGTAAAGTCTGCCCAACACATCAGAAAAGCCTTTTATCGAAAATTCAAAGTGAAGATATGTTATTTCATATGTATTCTGAGAAACATCATGTGTGGATTGGGTAATATTCACCTGAAATTCTCAATTTTTATTCCAAATCAACACAAAACCAATGAAAATTTATCCACAATTTAATGCAGTTATGGAAAAGTATCTATAACCACATCTTTAATATCAATTTTATTTTCTATGTACAAAAATGCACATGTAAAAACTCATTTGTATTCAAATATTATATATATATATATTTTTTTCTATCTGAAAACTATCTATCTAATTTCTATCTTCCGTCTATTCTGGACTTAAATAAAAAACAGTTAACCTGATCTAAAAAATGAAAATCAAACCAAACCCAAAATAATTAGTCAACCCAGACAGCAATGAAAAAAAAACTACAACCAACTAGTACCAATCAGATGTTGCTCACAGGTCGGTTCAGGTACATGTAAAATTGGGTTGCCCAACCCGATGCAGGACTCCAATTCTGGATGATTCGAAATTGAGGTTTTGGTGATTATTGCTTAAACTGCTAATGATAGGAACATACTTTCAATTACAATATTAAATATATTACAAACATACTTCCAATTACCTATACAAATCAATGTAGCTTTTATATATGGTGTTGCAAGTTACTGTATATATATTAAAATACCAAATTTTCATTTTTACACAGCCCTTATATTTAAAAATACATTTCTTTATGCTCTGACTAGTAAAACAGTAAAACTTCCATTCATTTACAAACTTACTGAGTTATTATACTTTGAATTTTGGGAAATTTTGGAGCTTTCTGGCACTAAAAAATCGTGTATCTGTTTTTAGCATTTTTGCAAGATATGTGTACTTTCATGAGTCTGATCCTTGAAAATGCTTGATAAAATATTTTAAAACTCATTTGTACACCTAATATGTACATGTATAAATGAAAGCTAAGCTCACCTGGAAATTACTGCAGCTTTTTCTAAACAAAGTGACCCTGAGAATGTGGTACTGTTGTTTTATTTCATTTCCCTTGATATGTTAAAGATTTTTCTATGGGGAACAAAATGTTCATTTCTTTAATAATGTTTTATATTATTGCATTACAAAACATATAATGGATAAAAGTTGCCAGAACTTTTCAATTTAGCATAAGCAATTTTTTTAAATAAAACTATTATGATGTGACCATCACAAAACTTTCTTTTACAATCTACATTATCTACTATATATATATATATATAACCATTAATTAAACATTACTGACCAAAAACCGCAATATTGTGAATGAAATGACAATAAAAATGGATGCCACAAACCTACAATATACAACTGTATGTATAAAATAAAGTGCCCCATACTTAACCACAAGAATTAATATAAAAAAAAAAGGAAGAATATGGATACCGAAAAAAATAATTGAAAAACTTATATATTGAATCACGTCCTCAAGAGTACAGAATTATATATATATATATACATATATATAACCATTAAATAAACATTACCGACCACCATCAAAAATTGTGATTATGAATGAAATGGCAATAATACAGTTTCTCCCAACACACTTAACATGGATTATAAATAATGCACATGGAAATTTTATACCAAACACTTATTACTCAAATTCTGTGAAACAGATTTTTATGGAACTTTTATTGTCAGTTAGGTAATTTTGAGGAACGGTTTTAGTGTATAACACATCATTCTACCTTAGTTACAGAGCTGTGGGAGAACGTTCTATGAATATCTCAACCCAATTATGAATGATTAGCTTTTTAAAAATATACTATCCACTATATGTATAAAATGCAAATTCATGTTTCACTCTGAATACTTATATCTCATGTTCTGCTAAATAGATTTTTGTGGGACTTATAACTCATTTTAAGCTAAACGGATTTTTATAGGACTTATATTATCAGTTAGTTAATTTTCAGAGATTTTCGTTTCATTCGAGGTTCATTTGGAAAAACCAACCAGCATAGTGGGTTATGCCTACTAGTTTGAATACATTAATTTAAATAGTGTTGTTATGCACCAACAATTAGGAATTACAGTGCATATCTTCAGTTATAAAATTTGGTATATTTCTACTGAATAAACACTGAGATACAGCTATAATGTTCATTACAAAAGATAGCATAGCTGTGTTCCCTGTTGAACAAATAAAGCAAATATGAAATCAATATAATTTTTAGTAAAAATTTACATATTAAATTTGGTTAATTTCGATCCCATTGATGCCGAGACATAACTATCATGGAAATCATAAAACACATAGCCTATCAGCAGCATCTATTAAGCGATAGACATCCAAACTTAATCTGCACCAATTTATATTAATGTCTGACAGAATATGAAGTTTGATGAAATTTCATGCATTAGTTTTTGAAATAGAGCACCTACAAAATTTGTGTCACATAAACAGACAGAGATTTTCTAAAAATAATCAAATATTGTTCAGGACATTCTAAAACGTCCATAAAGAAAACTGAAGTTAAAAACTTTCACAACTCTTATTCTTTCTACTTATATGTAGAGAAAAATAAGTAAAAAAAAAAACAAAAAAAAAATACTGGAAAGTTTTGTCATGTTTATTTAAATTTTTGCAATATGACATTTCCCAAATGTCAAAATTTTCATAACCTATTGTAATTAATATTAATAGTTCCAAAAATAATTATGTTCATTAGATTTCAGTAAATGATATATTTAACCTAAATGATATACAGGGTATTTCAAAATTCGACCGACAAATTAAGAGGGGTGATAGAAGGCATCAAGAGGATGGAAAATTACCATAGAACATGGGGTCCCAAACCACATATTTAATCAATAATACACGGTGTTCTGCCCTAATTCAACTTGTCTTGATGGCAATAACTTTTAGAAAACGGAAGTATATTATGATAAAACTTTTAATAGACATTCTCACCTTTGTTGTAAATGTGATAATATTGAAAAAACTGGTAGAAGTTTCCATTATTCGTGCCAGCAGTATGACGCAGTATGCACTTGACGCTCCACACTTTGGACTAATTTTCAGTTCATATGGTATCATCGATTGCTTGAGCACCCTGCTTTTCCAGAACTTTTCATGATTTTATAACATTTCACACAAAATAAAGTACATATCGTTGCATTTTTATTGTAATGTTTTGATTTTTCTCAGAATTATTACTGTCAATGCAAGTTCAGTTAGGTTGAAACACCCTGTATTTGTGACTAAATACGTAGTTTGCAATCCCATGTTCTATGGTAATTTTTCATCCTCTTGATGCCTTCTATCACCTCTCTTAATTTGTCAGTTGAATTTTGGAACACCCTGTATATAACCTAAAAGTGTTTTTTCCTCAAAAAAAAAAAAAAAAAAAAAAAAAAAAAAACTGAAAGAGTTAAATACATCACATACTCACAACTAATTTTTCTGCACTAAAACAAATTATTCTTTATTCAGCAAAAACAACAGGATTTCTGTTTTGTTTTTAAATATTTGGTGTATAAATGCAAGAAACTGATGGTTGTTTGCTGCATTCTAAACAAAACCAAAAGCACAACTTTGCATCAATGTATACGAATATAGCATGGGGAGAAATGACAGAAAAACAGTCTGATGTCAGTATCTGTCTCCTTCAAAAGTTTTGTTTCTCAATTCTTCCATCGCTGACAATTCTTGATACAATCAGATTAGATACCAATAGCAATTGGTTGGCTAGAGTCTTTGATAAATAATTGACACAATCAAAATATCCATACAATTGAGAGAATTGATTAAAACATCTTGCCATCGCCCTATACTAACTTACATTATTCACTTTGGATAAAATGCCAAATCAGTATTAAGTTAAAGAAAAATATTTTGCAGTTATAAATATCAAAAGTGTACTTGAACTCTTGAAATATACTTTCAATATGTGCAGCTGGTTAAATAGGTGAAGACAAAATATACGATACAAAACGTTTATTTTATAAAGACAAAATGTATGTACTTGATAGATGGCAGGTGACTTTTCACATAACAAAACTGATGATTTCTTAACAAAGTTAAAATTAAACTTACAGATTTAAATTTTTAATAAACTTTCCAAACCATTATAAAATATTAAGAAAACCTATAAAGATATACTGAAATAAATTACTATTAAATTAATTGTCATATCATATACTTTAGTAAAATTTACTTCCACCATATCATAAAAAATAGCTGAATTTGAACTGGCAGCTGGAAAACAGCTTAAGGTTCCTGTCCTGTCAGGTGAAGACACTTACTAGCTAATGCTAATGGGAGGTTTTTTGCCTATATCTTGTTTGCATTTCAACATTTTTAAATAATTTTTTTTTTATGCACTGGATATCTGAGGTTGATCTCTACATCTGCCCTTTTTTACTTTTTTGACTTTGATTGCAGGTATTTTTTATAAAGTTACTTTCACTTACAGTACCGGCTCTGTAAAGGAAAGTGTCATCATAAAAAAAAACTGCAATCAAAATTGGAAAAGTTAAAAAAGGACAAATGTAGGGATCTACCTCAGCTACCCAATGCACATATATATATATATATATATTTAAAAATCTCAAAATTCAAACAAGATACTGGAAAAGAATCTTCCCATAGGTTTAACATTAGCTCCCATGTGTCTTCGCCTGATGGGACAGGAGTCTTAACCAAAATATGAAATCAAAACAGAGATGGATGCAATCTGAATGCATGCATGTGCATTTAAGCTGTAAGTAAATAAATTAAAAAGTCATCAAACTGAAAATAAAATAAATTATAAATTTGTCTCGCCAAAATCTGTAAGTGGATTTTCAATTTATAAAAGGTATCATTTAAAAAATATATTAACCATATAATTTGCTGTCTAGCTAATTTTCTTATTAATTTTATCAAGAACAAAACAGACATCTTGTGAAGATGTCTGTGTGTGCACTATTTGATTAAAGTATCTAGGCATTTTCAATTTTAGACATTTTTGTGATATATCTAGAAGAATACTTGACAAATTGTTCTTGAACTTTGGAGGATCTAAAGAACGTGTTTGATCTCATATTTTTCATTGACGATTCAGTCACATGGGCCTTTAAGGGATTGTCAACTAGTTTAATAAAAAATAAATTAATGTATGTGATCATTCTATATCAGAAAATGCTCAAAGTGATGTGTAGCTGTAAAACATGACTATGTGGGTCCTGTATAACATTTGAGTTCTTTTGTGTGAAGGAATAGCACATATATTCTTAGAGATATAAAGATTTCTTTAATTAAGTTTTTTGTTTATAGTATGCAGGAATTTCAACCAATAAATTATTTTATTTGGATGCTTTTTTAAATATTGTAGTGTTTATTTATTTTCAAATATTTTTATTAAATCTATGATTTATTTTCTTTTATAATCTATTTTATACAGTGTTTTGTATTTTCCACAATGTCTCTTTGTATCATCATTTCCGTACTTTGAACAGTTTTTCTATACTTTCCTTGTTGTATTTTTATTATATTTCTTATTGGTGAGCTCCTCAAAGAGCTTCTTAGTTTTCTTTGAAGAATTTAGTATTTATTGATGTTGTTTCTTGAGTAATAGTTCTACTATTACACTATCTTTAATTTAAGAAGATTCTAATCCTTTCTAATCTTTAAACATTTACTCTTGCATTTATTTGTTTGTACATATATATGTACATACATATATATGTACATATATATGTATATATATACAAAGTGAATTTGTTGTAATCTGCCATATAAAAGGAGTTGATATAAGAGCCCATAAAACACCATAAAAACCCTCTTTTATCTGTAACTGTTTTCAAGTTATGGTGGATAGAATTCTGTAACTGGCAATTTCGCAAATACCCTTCTAGCTGCAATCAGTCAAATGGACCAAAAGCTTGTCCATTCCACCAGCTTTTGAATGAGCCACAATAAACTGCATCTGTATTCCACGTCATGATAAATTTAGCCTTTTGTTCACAATATGTCACTGATATCTGCCTTCATTAAGAAAAAAGAGACTCGCGAGGCACCATGGTCAACCCTGATTTCAATTTCCTGTCTACCTTCAACCTGCTGTTTTGTCAGGTGCAAGAATGAAGGTTTTAAAGCCAAACAAGAAAAGTACAAGAATGGATCAGAAAAAAAGGTTACAAAGATAATAAAGAAACAGACTGAAAATGCAAAAGGGAATTAAGAAGCATACTTGTCGAATACTTTTCCACATAATCATCAAATCTAGTTAGGCATTTATATGAATGCAGAACCAACTTGTTTAACCCAACATGGTAGAAATCATGTCCCTGCCCATTGAGTCAATTCTCAACAGCTGTTTTTACATCACTGTTTGAAAGAAACCCTGTTCCAGATAAGTGTTTTCTTCAATTTCAGAAACCGGAAATAGTCACTGAATGCCAAATCTTGGTTTTATTTTTTTTTTTTGGGGGGGGGGGGGAGGGGGTTGGATCCAGACTTCCATTTTAAGCTTTTGCAGCAATTTTTTAGTTTGGCATGCAGTATGGGGCTGGGAAAATGACACCTTTACTTAACATGGCAGGGCTTTTACGTTGGATGATTTATGTAACCTTGTCAAAGTGGCACAAGCGAGACCACTTTTTTAAAGATCTTGCCATTTCAATTGCTCTGATGCCTCTCCAAACTTATGAGTAGATTTGGTGATTATGTAGAAAAGTAATCAACAAGTATGCGTCTTAATTCCCTTTCATATTTTCAGTCTATTGTTAATAAAAAAATTTATTATTTTTGTAACCTTTTTTTTTATTTATCCTCATAGCATTTGTATTAATTTACAAACATAACAAAAACAAAAGATGTATGATATTTCCCACATTTTTCACAAAGAAATATATAAAATAAAAATATGGGTGATATATCCCACATCTATTGTGAAATAAAGTACACATTTGGAAGAATGTGTGAAACTAGCAGCCACTGCTGAAATTGGTCACCCCACATCTTATACCTGCCCTTGCCTGCTTATGAAATGAAACCACTGTAGCTGTCAGCAAAAACTCATCACTTACTTTTATTATAATCTCATTGAGCCTGCTTGTTAAGTCTTGCAAACTGGAAATTTCTGCCCAGTAAATCTCTTGCTTAAAAACCCCAAACAATGAAATCCAATGGATTAAAATCTTGCAACTTGGTGGCCAAGAAATTAACTCCCTACTTCCAGTTCATCATGGATTCTGCTCAGTCAGGAAGTCCCGAATGATATTTGAAAAAGGTTCATGTGCCTCATCATGTTACAAAATTATTTCTGCTCATTCAGGTGCAAGAATGAAATCAAGAAATCTTGGAAATGATGTTCCAGAAACTCCAAATATGCATTGCTTGCCACACAACCCTGAATTACATGTAGACCTATCAAGCAACTGCCAACTACTTCAAGCCTCATGTTTAACATTTTCTTGATCAATTTTTTCTTTTAAATTCTGGATCCAAAAAAATCATTTTTATTGCTGAAAATTAATGCATGTTCTATCCTGAATTTGAAAATACAAAATATTTTGACAGTAAAACATTTATTTGCTTGACCTACTGGTGATCATACATGTAATATCCCATTCACTGATCTCCAGTTTTTCCTGTAATGCACCCCAGTTTTGAATTCAAAAAATAGTCTGATATTATATTTATCAAATATAAGATCCAAGTTTGAACTTGTGAAGGAAGGTGGACTTTGAGGTATTGAAGATAAATGTATGCATAAAAAGAATTATTAAAAATACATTTAAAAAAAAGCTTTGGAAAATGGTTTTACAGCCTTACCATGAAAACAGCTTTACAATCTTTCTTGGCCATTAGAAGGAAGAAACTACATGGAAATAATTTATTGCATTCATTGTCCTTGAACTCACTCTCTGAATGCATCATAAAAGCAATTTTGACATGCAACAATAACTAAAGAAAGCTGCTATTTCAAAAAATTCAAACAAAAATGGTAAGACTTAAAATAGTAGGATTTTTGACATCTCTTAGCACTATTCAGAAATACAAAACACAATTGCTGAATATAACATGACATCTAAATAGAGAGGAATTCACTTTCAATGATGCAATTTTTCTTATCATTGCATGAAATGCAATGCTGAATGTATGGGTACAAAAACCGAATGTATGACATGTAATACCAACCAAGAAGGGGTTAAGTTGAATCGCATGTGGAACAATGAGTTTTACATTACAAATGGATTTTGTTGAGCATAGTAATGCTAATTATATAAATTTAAAATGCCATCCTGAGTGAAAAGTGACCCATCTGTCTGCAGTATCTTTCTCAGGAAATGGTGTTCTTCAATATCTCTCTCAAACAGCCAGCAGCAAAATTTTACCCATGGTTCAAAGTCTGAAGAAAGTAATCCTTGTACTGGTGTGAAATGGTATGCATGATATGGGTTTTTATGCAAAATATTCATCACTTTACTTTGTGAAATTCCACCTTCTTTTGCAAGTATACTTGAACTCACACTTGGATCTTCCTTCACTCAGTCAAGCACATGCATCTCAATGATAGCAGAGATATGATCATGTCCTCTTTCGCACACCATATAAAATGAACCAGTATCCCTATGCTTTTTGTGAAATGTGACAAATACAGCATAGTTAGGTGCTTGATGATGTGGTTAATGCAGATGGTACTCTTCTTCAACTGTCCCATCACAATCATCACAAATTCAGATCACAATCGCAGATTTACCATCACAAATTCCATATACAAAATGCACATCTTCTTTGTTTGTAAAACAAAACATACCTGTTTAGACATTGCAAGATATGACAACTTTATTCCTCTAATAATACCAATTGAAAATAAAATTCAGAAGGGTAAATAAAAGGGTTCCAATTTTAGTAATAATTTACAAAAATAAAAGACAAAAAAAAAAGCAATGAAACAAAAACCAACTTTGTTAATTTTTAGCAATGTATAAAAATACATGAAGAACAAAATAGCAAAAGCAAGTAGCAGTGAGAGCAGCATAAAAAGAATTGGTCAAACTGAAGCAAAGTCCAGAAAATGCTAATGCAATAACAGCAACAAATGTCAAAGAAGTTTATGGGCTAATGATCTATTAGGTAGTTGGATTCGCTTTTTGTGCCCATGAGTGGCATGCTCATCTAGGAAGGTTTAAAGATGTCTGCATATTCGAGGAAGTTCGGACGCAAGTACTGATGGACTGAGGTTGCATACGTTCCATTTATTCACCATAGTTCCATTTGGCGAGTCCACTCTGTGGCACAGCTCATTCAGAAGCTGGTGGAATGAACTTGTTTTTAGTGTATTTGATCGATTGTAAGGTAGAAACTTCCATTTTTTTCCATACCTTATAGACATGCATGGAAGAAAATACCTCAGGTAGCATCAGCTCATCAGAATGTATTTAACCTTTTATCGCAACCTTCAAAACTCATCAAATAAATGTTATCTTTTGTATCAGGAAAAAGTTTTCTGATTAATTCAATCTATCGATTCTATCAAAATCTTTCATCTTCCACCTTAATCCAGTCACAGTTGCTGCCTTTCCAACATTTCAATGGATATTACTTGCAAGAATTCATGAAAATTCATAAGCTGATTGATTTCTGATATCAGTAGTCCTACTTTGGAAGTAGCATTTTTGGTGAATTTCAAATGAGATTCCATCCTTCCACCTATGATGATTAGTAATTATTGACCAATTTTCATTCAACTGAGAACATTCTGTGGCCTAGCACAGACCAGTCAACCTTTGCTACTAGGGTCCAAAATTTTTAAATGTACATTTTTTTCTTCTAGTCTAACTTTTACCTGAGCTGTGTTCTTTTTACAGATACTATTACATTTTGTTTGAAAAACTACATATTTAAAATGAATTTTATATTAGAAAAATTGTGACTTTTATGATAATGTAAAAGATACTTATGCAGTAATAATAAAATATTGATATGTTTATTTTTTTTTTTTTTTTTTGCAGTTTCTTAGATGGGATATCAGCCAATTTTATCCCTTACGTATGACATCCATTGTGATTAGTCTAGTTTTAATATTTGTGGTTGCTCAAGTAAATATAGTAAGTATTTAGTTATTTATTTATTTAATAGAGCTGTGATTTATCTCCTTTTTCTTTTCTTATTTATTTATTTATTTTTATCTTTTTGGAAGCCTTCTCCCATTCACCTAAATATTTAGTGTACCATTTTTATTCAAATATTACTTTATAATCAGATATAAGCTTCAATGTTTTTTCTTATAGTGCTATATACCTGATCAAAAAAATCTGGCCTTATTGATATTTTCCTCAGTTGAATATGTGTAGAACTCTTCCCATATTTTAGTTCTTGTGCATAATCCTTAATTTTGTATAATACCATTATAGTTCTTTTGCATAGCAATAGGTTTTAGACTAATACTTTGATATTTTGAATCACTATATGCTGTTAACCTTGTGGCAACTTTGTGGTTTCCCAACAGTTTGCTACAGGCTTTTAAACATTATCAAGTATTGTACCAAATTAAGGGCTTTATCATAGATGATTTAAAAGAATTGAACCAGTAAGTGGGAAACAGAATAATTTAAATAAGCATCCCTCGCTAATTATTAGTCTCTTTTTCTACTCACTGGTTCAATTGACTGTATACTCTATTTATCAAAACTATTTACCAAATCGTAATTCCCAACTCATGTTAAAATTTACTATTTCTATTTTAAAAGTTTAAATATTATTACAGTTGATATATATATATATATATATATTGATTGTATACAGCAGTTGCTGCTAAGATTATGTAAAAGACAGACCCACACATCCTTTCTTTTTACAATAGGTGTCCGAGATCCAAATAATCCAGAAATCTAGATACTTTTGTTCAGAATGTACTTTTCCAAATAGGAAATTTGTTGCTAACTCAATATGTACTGTTTTTCCTATATGTACATTCCTTTTTTCAATTTATGTATGTTTTATTATAATTATGTGTGGGTATGTGTTTGGCAAGAAGAAAGAAAAAGATGTGATAAATTTTGAGAAAAAATATCAGGTTGTAATGAAAGTTTCCCGCCACAGCTAATACGCTCTATGTAAACAGTTCGCGTTGACGTGTTTGCTCATATTTTGTCAAACAATTTTTGGCATTTGAAAGAAAGAGACTTGCTTTATAACACTGTGTTGTGAAATTTGTAAAAAAAATATCATTATCATTAAGTACAGGATGTCTGAAATGGACCTATCATGCTACCAGATTAGAACCATCATTTACTTCCAGCTCTGTTGCAAAAAGTTAGCTACAGAATGTCACCGAATAAAGTGTACATCTTTAGGTACTAGTGTTGTATCATATGACACTGTGAAAGTTTGGCGGAATGGTGGTTATATATAAAAAATTACAGTTAATTATATATAGTATAATTAGTATTACATAATGGTAATTTGGCGGAAAATTTTCATTACAACCTAATATTTCTTGGAAAGAACACATTAAATTTCTTTTTATAGAGCAGTAGATAACATTAAGAATCCTGATAACTCTGTTACATCAATTACACAAAGATAGAACATCTTAGAAATTTTTTTAAGGACTGGAGCCCATAATACTTACTTATGGCACATAGAGTTCTGACAAAAAATTCTTAGTTTAACGTATTTCATGTTTATATTTTTCATTTTTTTTTAAATGGGCCTGCAATGCAGACTAAAATCTTCTCCCTACTGGGATTATTTTCTGTTGGTGCCCATGTTCATAGAACTGAAAATAAACTTAAAGAAATCATATTGTTACCCTTTTTATGTATAAGAAACTATAGATAATAAAACTATAATAATAGTAATATAATAATAATAATAATAATAATAATAATAAATTAAAGATGAGCTTTACATTGAAATTAATTAAACTTTACGCATATTTTTCTTCAGTTTGTAGTTTCCACAGTTAGATTCACTTAAATTATTAATTTTCTATATAATAATTGTAATTTTTTAAATAACATTTTTCAGGTATTATGTAATTTTCATCTAGAATATAATACTTTTTTTAATTAGTTTCTTATTTGGGTATTATGAAAACAAAGTGTAAAATTTTATTTTGTTTTGTTTTATATAGTTGATTCTTTGATTATATATATATATATATATATATTTTTTTCATATAGTATTTATTTTAACAGAGTTTATAATAAAATATACTTGAAACAAAAATATTTAATTATTGTGATTATCATAATAATTTAAAACAATGCAGCACAATTTATATAACATCTTAGTCATCTTGACATGGGATTATCCTACAAACTCAATAATAATAAATAAATAAATATCACCAAAATGTCTAAATACAACTCAAAGGTGGGAAATATGGCAAACTTCCCATTTCTGCTCTACACCAATTTAAAGGTAATGTAATCATCTCGAAATCCATCACATATGATTGAAAGATAATATCATAATATATAAATAAGATATAATAGCAGATATAATAGCAAAATTTGAGGAATTTTTTTTACAAAAGTCCATTTAAATTTTAATGAGTTAAATGATTGATTTTTATTTGCTAGTTTATTTATTTATTATAATTCCAATTTTATTGTGCTGAACAAACTTTTTAAAACCTTTCAGACCAATTTTTTTTTGTATAATTTGAGTGAATTGAAAGAATGAAAATCATTAACTGCTTCCCTTACCAATTATTTTGAAAAAAAAAAAAAAACCATCAAATTTTTTGCCATCACATCATTGCATTTCATATCACAAAACTTAGAAAACTGCCAATTAAATATAAAAAATAATTCAATTATATATAATTTATTATATTATATAACAATATTTTCTTTCTTTTTAACCCTTTCAGGCCCGCATTTTTATTTACAAGAAGAATAATCTGAATTTCTGGAATTAAGGTTATTTTTAGCCAATATAAACATAAATATAATTTTTAAAAAATATTTAACATTTTTTAATAGTTTTTTTAAACGATGCCATTTGGCATCATTAGGACCAAACAGGAATTGTACATGAAATGCTCATGATGCCATTTGGCATCATTGGAATCAAAAGAAAAGAAAATATACATTCAATTTTTAATGTGTATTCATTTTTAATGTCCATTTCATGTATATTTGTATTTACTGAAGTTACAGGCTTTTGGCAACAATAGAGATTTGTTTGATGCACTAAGGTGATGTTGGTGTTGTTCATGACAGCCGATTATCCACATGAGAGATATATGCCCGAGGGAGGGATGCCCTCAATGGGGGTCTTTTTAAGGAAACCTAACCCGTATTTATGCAAGGATACCCATGATTCGATGAAATCCATGGAAAACTCCGAACAGTTAGGCCGACGATCGCGATTGGTTCCGAACCAGCACTATCCGTCTATTAGCTTTGCCAGCGGAACCTCTCAGCCACTTGATACACCAAGTTATCTGTAATTTATTCACCAGAAAATAATTTAAAGTACTTATAAGGACTAAACTTTCATCAGGAGATGATGAAGAAGTTTCTCTAAATGTCGTGTCAAATGGTTCAATATTCTTATCTTCTAATTGATCTACATTTTCAACTTCAACTCCTAATACTTATTACCTACAGAAATAGTAACTGGACTGACTGAATCATTTGTATCTAGATCAAGAATATTGACAATTGGGCATCCACAGAAAACTCTGAACAGACCGATGAGTGCGACAATTGAATTGGGCAACCACGCAATCTATTGTCGCAATAGTGCACAAAATCATCTGCATTTGATAGATTGCGTGCACTTTCACTGTCCTCTTCGTCAGATTTTTCAATTTCTGTATCAAAACTATCATCATTCCTTAGTAAATAAATGGCTCTTTCTATTTATACAAGCTCTTTTTTTCGTTTTGGCATGATAAATAGTAAAGGAAATTTTTTCCTTTAAAAAAACTACCAAATTAGATAAGAAATCAAAATAGAGAGGCAACAATAGTTGAAGATAGATTAAGTTGATGATAGATTAAGTTGAAAATATCTATCAAGTCCCAGTGATGCCATTTGGAATCATGTATATTTACTATGCATTGTTACTGAAATGAAAATACAATTGTTGAATTATAAATACATAAATATGTACTTCATACATATTACAACTTATATTTAAAAAATTGCAATTTTTAAAAAAAGGAAAAATGTGAATAATATTTTTTTTCACAGTCATGTTTTCACTTCATGTTTTAAACGGAAATCAAGCAATACTTTTCCATTACTGGAACCTCTGCTACCATCTCTTGAGGAAATAAAAAAATACTACTGAAAGGACAGAAAAAGTGTCTTTTGAATGACACCAAACAGAATCTCAGAGATTCAGTTTTTAAATATAAAAAAAATTCGTGAAAGTCATGATGCCATTTGGCATCACTGGGCCCAAAAGGGTTAAGCTTCACGCTGAATAAAAACATGATAAAACAAATCATAGTGATAAATTATGCCACGCCCAAGTTTTCTCGGGATAATAATTAATTATAATATATACGAATCTGAGATAACTTGGGATAATCAGGGAAGTGGTTAATAATATGCATTTTTTCAAAACCTTTTTATGCCAATTTTATTCAATGATGATCCCAATGGATATGCGTGGATATAACTGTTGATATAAAAGTTGATTCCTTTGACATTCAGGGGAGCATGGAGGGATTCACATCCAAAGTCTCAATATCATTCCCAAGGAATTTAATTAAAATTTGCTTTTTTGGAAGAATCATCAAGTTAGAGAAGCAATACAGGTACTAATATGAAGTGAAAACTATAAAAACTTAATGAACCCAGTATTGAAGCTCATATGACATTTGGTTAAAAGTAAATAGTTGATATAAATTATTTCAATGATACTTTGTCACATGTTAATATTTATGGTTAATTTAAGTATTTTGTTATAAGAAATGCACAGTTAAAGATAATAATGTTTCCTCCTTCTGAAACATTTCTACTCCCTCACTGTCTACAGATATTGGCAAGGAGATTTATCTCCTAGAATAAAAAGAATTTCAAGCTCTGACATGCTCTTGTGATTTCATCTGATATTCTAAATATTCAAAATGTTAAATGCATATTATTAATTTTATTTTCTCAAAGGGTGTTATATTGATACAACACTGTACATATCTATATTAGGTAGGTATGATAGTTGCTGCCACTGTGGGGTGAAAAAAAAAGTAAACACCCCCTACTAACTCCTCAACGAATTATTGTAGGAGAAAGTTACTGGTACCTAATGATTGAAAATAAAGTCTACTTTTAAATGATGCATATAAAATTTGCTTTGGGTGCCATCTGCATATTAAAACAAAATCAAACTTCATTTTTTTCAATGGCAATACCCAATTTTAACAAGATATTTCAAATCTTCGGTTCAAACTATGCCCAGACACCAAATTTGAAGTCATTTGAATGATAAGTTTTTGAATTATAAACATTCAAAATTTAGTACTTCTAATGTTAAATTACATTTTCATATTTTCATTAATATCTCCTGAAATTATACTACTAATGTGCTAATTTTTTGTGTAGCAATAATACTAAAATACCCAAACATAAATACATTGAATTTGCATTTTTTATAATTTTATGATATGAATTATGAAATTAATATTCGAAAAAATTATGAATTGCAACCTACAATTTTTTGATGAATTTAAATTTATTAAATCCTGCTTTATGGAAATTCAAAAGTCACATTTTTTTTTCAAGTAGTTTTCAAATTATTCTTTAAAAATGGCAAAATGATGGTTCCAAGGGGCTGTCTATGAAAGAAGTGACTAGATATTTTAAAATTTCTTATGCTATCCTGTAATCTAGCAGTCTTCAATGAGTGCTTGAGTGGCGCTTAAGATGCCTTGATCAAGAAGGGGGCTCTCTCCGTCAACAATTGAGTACTGAACATCAATTTGGATACAGCCCTTAAAATATGCTCATTTTAAAATAATTAAATTCTCAGAAACTTATCGTATGAATTGCATAAAAATTTGTTTTTAGGCTAATTGAAGGGTGTAGAGTTCATTTATGCTGTCAGAATTGTGTACTTCAATTGAAAAAAAAACAAAGTTATGGTTCGTTTTAATATGTAGATGGCCCCCTAAGCAAATTTTATATGCATCTTTTAAAAGTAGACTTTATTACCAATCGTGTGGTACCAGTAACTTTCTTCTACAATAATCTTTTGCAGAGTTAGTAAGGGGTGTTTACTTTTTTTTTTCCATGACTGTAATTCTATATTTAATCATTATAGATGATAGCAGTGCTTGTATACAAGCACTTAATATTTATTTCAGTGAACAACAAGTCAGATAGGTGGTAAAACTTATAACTAGTCTATATTTGATAAACTAAACCCTTTTTCTAGGAAACATATTGCATTACGACAGAATAACTTTCTGTCAGACTCTTTAAAAAGATCCTTATCTCTACTAGAAATAAATATTATTTCCTATTCATGTTGAAAAAACTTTCGGGTGAAGTGATTTTTCAAGAAAGTTATTCATGTTAAATGTACAAAAGCTCATGTTATGACAATCTAGCTTCGTGAAATAATGAGTTCATTTCATGTTAATCAGAATTTCATCATAAGCAATTTCACATTTATAAATTTTGACCATATTTGAACTGAACTGTTTAAAGTATTTTGTGTTTTAATACTTTCAATTATTTCTAAATATATATATATATATGATAGTGTGATAGGGAAACATAAACTTCTTAAATGCAGCACAAAAGTTTAGACAAATAAATGCACTTCAAAGGAATATATTCTTCTTCAGCAAAAGCCACTACTAGGAAAGGAAAAGATAGAAAATGAGTCTTGCTTCTACTCACATAAAAGTTGCTTGTGCTTTTGCATTAAGAAAAAGGTGTAATGTCTTTAAAATTTGTTACTTTATTTTTATCATCTCATGTGAAATTTTTTTCTATTGTCTTTTGCATCAGCTTTTTTATCCTTTTCTCAACTGTAATTACTTATCTGTTTCCTGTATCCAGATAATCTAATTACAATTATGTTATTCGAATTATCAGACTTGATTGTAAATCTGAATTCTATATTTCATCCAAATTTTTATTGTAAAAGATACTGTAAGATTTTTTTATGGTCCATAATTAAAAATAACTGTAAAAATTATAAGAAAATATATCTTGTGTTTCCCAATTCAAATACAGAAATGTTTTTAAATTTTTACATTTTGAAACTTGTAAATATAAAGTATTTAATCCAAAGAGTAAAACTTTTTATAACACTGCTGATTATAGCATTTTCAAATGTTCAATATTCTTTGAAAATCTGTTCTATTTAATATTCAACATGCTGAGGTTGTTTGTTGTTGTTTAATTCAATTATTTCATTTTCAGTTTTCTTGTAATAAGGAGCCAAAATGCAATCCTTCTGCAAATACATCTCAGGCATCATTGTTATATGATCATTATTATTGCCCTCTTCCACAGTATATCATCATCAGCTGCATTTTGACTTATTTTTCTGTAGTTGTCTTTTTACGCATTCCAATTTTGATAAAAGGATCCTTGCTTTTAGTCATGACAGCAGTTTTTATTGTTACGATTGAAGTGATACAAGTACAGTTGTTTGAATGTTATGACGAACATGTTAGGTAATTTTTTTGTTGTTGTTTCTGTATAGTTTTATTATTAACTTGTTCTATTCATTTAACATTTATGTTGTGAAATTTGAACAGAACTATTGAAAGACGAATGATATAAAAAGTCAGATTTCAAAATACCTAAGATATATATAGTTATCAAATAATGATAAAAAAGTAATGTTAAGATGAGATATGTGCGAGTTTATTTCCATTTAGCAAACATAATGCATACAATTTTCATTTTATTTTTTGCATTATTATATTATTTTATGATTAAGAACAAATTTGTTGATACAAAATAAATGTTTTTTTCCCTTAAATAAAATGAAATATTAAGTTTATATAAAGGGTTTTCCAAAATTTTCCTGCCATGGCACCCTTAAATTGCTAAAATCTCCATGTCCTTTAATGACCATGAAGTGTGTTAATATGTAACCATGAAAGATAAACAAAAAAAAATTGTGTTTGTTTATTGTTAATATTATTCAGTTTACACTTTGAATCAAGTTGAACAATCAAGCTTTCGGATGGTTTTGAAAGAATTTTTGGCCTCCTTGTAGGTTTTGTAGTAACATAAATAGTTGGATTTTGTAAGAAATTAAAAATGACAGTCTTTGAACATTTAATTTTATCAGCGATTCTTTGAACTGACATTCTGATGTTGTTATAAGTTAGAATTTGCCCTCTTTCAAAGTCACAAAGCTTTTTGAATCACCCTGTATTCCAAATATTTTGTGAACTAAACGAATGTGCTCAGAATCTGTTTTAAATGCAGTTTTAAATAATATGCAAAAATATCCTCACATCCTGCGGTTCAGATATATTTACTGTGTTCTTATCATTTTGCTCCTGCATAAATTTAGCAAAATACATATTTTGAAATAGATTACAAAATATAACAATTTTTGTAAATGATTACTTTAATATTAATTAGAATATCATGTATTTAATTTTAACACAAAGATTTGTGCATTTGTATATCAAATGCGAACAAATTTATTTGTTCTTTTATCATTCCTATCATTTTGCACCCCACTGTATAGCCTTATTACCAAAACCAATATTACCATCATATGCATCTCTTAATGCTATTTAATATCATATTGTTATAGTTGGCTTGATAAATTAACATTTTTATTTATTTTAAAATATCTTGCAATTGCTATATTGCTATCCATGGTTATGTCACTAGCTAAAAGATCAGAGAAAAGCAGAATAAGGAAAACTGAAGGCTGTGAGTCTACACTTATTCATACTTAACTTTTAAAAGAATTTTGCATGTTTTTCTCTTGAACAAAAACTTGTTACTTTTTTTTAGTAACAAATGGATAAGTATCAGACTTCTTGACATCATATAGTTCATTGAATTTAGTTATGTAATTTGAAATGACATGGAACACATATCCTTTTCAACTTTTACTCTTGATCTGTATTCAGGCTTGATCATTGGGGTGGGCCGAAAAAAACTTTTTTTCGATTTTCGATGATGGGTGGTGCAGAAAAGTTGCCACTGGTGGCACTAAGTTTACACAAAAAAATTTGAGATTTTTCGGACAACTCCTTCATTTGCAGCAAATGGCTTGAAGTTTCGCTCAAATGCTGATTTTTGAACTCTTTTAGCAAAAATTTTAAAAATATTAAATTAAATTTATTTTAGCTGAATTTACTTTAAATGTCCTGTTTAGTGTATGAAATGTTTAAATAAGGTCTGATTGTCTATTATTTATTAGTTATATTTATTTTGAATTAGGCTATTTTTATAGCCTTTTAACGTGTAACTGAGCAAAAATTATAAGCATTGTTTGGTTCATTCGCCGGTTTCTCTCTTTTGTCATTATTGTGTTCCTTGCTCTTCTTTCGGTTTTTAAATGCATTCAGAGTCGCATATTTGAATGCCGGATCACAGCATGTCTTGACAGCAATTCTGGAAGGAGAGGAGAATGTGGAGTAGAAACCAATGTAAATGAAATCAGTCATCATGAAGATGAGGAAGGAAATTGGAGATGGGAGTAACTGTGAGATGGGATGTTAATTATTTTTCTGCTCTGAAATACAGCTATTGTCAGAAGATTAAAAAAGTGGGAACTTTCAAACAGGCAGTTCATCTGAATCAGAATTTGAACTAGGTCTTCAAAAGCAGACACTCCCAAACGTATATCCCTTTCTCACACAGCGTTTGTCACATTCAGAACTGGTATATCATATAGGTAAATTGCATTAAGAGCTTGATCTGTGCTTCAGGATGCAGGAATTGTGACAACCAGGAATAAGGATCTCATCATCAATAAAGACTTAGTCAGGACACAGAAAAAGAAACTTGAAAAGAAGATACAGGAGGAGGAATATCTTGGAGGATGAAAAAGTACAACCATATCTTTTGATGGTAGAAATAATAACACAATCTTCATAGAAAAAAGGAAACAAGTGGCACCATCAGAAAAATACGAAGTACATATCACTAATGGCGTGATAAAATGTATGTGTCCATTTCTAAGAGCCTATTCTTATTTCATGGACATCAGAAATGTAAAAGGCTGAAGATTTGAGTTCTCTATTAATCTATCTGCATTTCAGTTCAGTAAAAGACTTAGGTCAAGTGGTTCTACCATCTACTTTAGACAGTTGATGTCGCTGTCAGAGTGGAAGCTCGTTCATATGAAGAATACATATCAAATGTTGCAGTTCTCTTCTTGATTTTTTCCAAAGCAGACTTTAATCTGGATTATAAAATTATATACTGATTTTGCTATTTCTCTGCGTGACCCAAATATTCCGAACCCCGCTCAGACAACAGGGTGATATTTGTTTTGTCTTCCTGTCGACGGTGCTGCTAGTCCCCTTTTTTTCTATGAAGATTGTTTTATTTTTTCTACTATCAACAAAGATGCTTGTAATTTTTCTTCCTCCAAGATCTTCCTCCTCCTGTATGTTCTTTCCAAGTTTCTTTTTCTGCCTCCTGACCAAGTCTTTATCGATGACCAGGGCCGGCCCAAGGGGTGTGCGAAGTGTGCCACCACACGGGGCGCTTAGTCGCGGGGGACGCCAACCAGCAGTAGGAGTAAAGAGCGGCGTAAATAATTTTGGATTCTACTTTTTTTTTTTTTTTTTTTTTACATTTCCTATAACCAGGGGAGAATCATCTGTTGGGTCTAGACTGCTAACTGCTGAGCAGGGGACCTTCTTTGTTCTTAAAGGCACTAAACTTTCAGATGCAGCGACTTTTGTATTCTTTATTTGAGTAAAATACAAAGAACTTGTGATGAACATATCAGAGGAACGTAGGATGTTAGGATGCGTTCTTTAAGGGTGTTCTCAAATCCAAAAGGGCAACTTTCTGACATAAGTTTTAATTTATTTTTGTTCGAAAATGCATGAAACTAGCTGGTGTTGTTGTTCAGAAACTATGTCATCAAGCTGTTTTTTCTATTTTTTTTGCAAACGCAACAGGTCTTTCAGAAAATTTTGTCAAAGTGGATGTTTTGAACCGAATGTACGCACGAAAGTAGAAAAATCACTCAAGAGCGGGCAAAAAATGTGTGTTTGTCACGTGATCGAATTCGTTTATAACTCAATGGGTAATTGATTGATAAAAAAAAAAATGGAAAAAAACAGTTCGATTCCAAATCGCTTCCATGGCCAGGCCTTCCAATTTTATATCTTTCCATTAAAAAATGAATTTGTAAATGTGTCAGAACGTTTTGCGCTTGTTGAGCAGAGCAGTTAAGAACAGCCTTAAAGAAATCCCTTTAAGCTAAATGCTCAGATTACCTTCCTTGAAACTGGAAAAGGACCACCGCCTATTCAACTCTTCTGCTTCCTTATGGAGTGCTAAATTCTTTTGACTAATTAATTGAGCCATAGCTGAGGGGTGCCAAATTTAGGAAAGCTTTAAACCGAAATTATCGCACATATTTTGGCGATAAACAAAAATTGAAGATTTTTTTCACCTTGTGTATGTCTGAATGCATTCTTCAGTAAAATATTTTATTATGTCCGAAAAATGAAGAAAGAAAAATTTCTCTAAATGTTTCTAGAGATAGCTCAAACCCATTTTGTACCTTACATGATTACGTACCTCACAATACCCTCAAAAGGATTAAATGGAGGAGAGGGCGCACCATATTTGGGAGGCTTTAAATCAAAATTATCTCACATATTTTGAGAATAAACAAGAATTGTAGACCTTTTTGTTTCCTTGTGTGTCGTGTGTGAATGCATTCTTTAGCAAAGTATTTTATTATATCCGAAAAATGAAGAAAGAAAAAGTTTCTCTAAACCCATTTTGTTCTTTACATGATTACGCCATGTTTAGGGAAGCTTTAAATCGAAATTATCTCACATATTTTGAAGATAAACAACAATTGTATAGACCTTTTTTCCCCTTTATGTGTGTATGTGTAATCACTACTTGACCGGAATGTATGCTATATACTGTGCTTCAGAATCCGTGTTCATATCTTATTTATTTTAAAGACAAGACTAATTTTTTTTCTTTTTTTTAAATGAATTTTTTGAGAGATGAATGACTTTTCTAATTTATAAAAAATTCTTATTATGATAAGAGAATCCTTTTCAGAATTCAACATTTTAGTGTAGTGATCACGATCAATTTTAAACCTTAAAAAAATCGATTTTCTTGTTTTCAATATATTTTTAAATTTTTGAACCTATAAAAAGAGATTGCGTGAAAATATTCAAGTTAGAACCGAGTCAATTTGAAATTAATTTATAATGCATACTTTAACAGAGATTCAAACTGAATTTCAACTTTGCGTGGGTTTTTACTACTTGTACACATTGTAAAAAGAAAAAAAAAAAACCTTTTGAAAGATAGGTAATTTATTTTCAACATATATGTATAAAATGATTATAGTAAAGATTCTACCTACTTTTTTTGACTACCTAAAAGGCGTAAAATTTATTTGCGGCAATTAGAACGTGTTTTCTGTATGTGATACACCTTTAAAAAGCACATTCTATCCCCCCCCCCCCCAAAAAAAAACGCGTCATATAACTGACACAAACATTGTTAGAGTATGTAAGTATACTCATTTTATATACACCTATATTCAAAAGAAATTATCTATCTGCAAAGAAAACTATTATTATTATTATTATTTCTTATTTTCAATGTATATAAGTAGCAAAAACACAGTTTTGTGGAAAGCATACCCAGAGTTATCAATCAGAGTCTGTGTTAAAGTACTCATTTTAAATTTCAAATTGATCCGTTTGTAATCCAAATATTCTTATGCAGTTTTTATTTTGCTTGATCCAGAATCACGTAATTTTTTAAAGAGTATAAAAATAATAAATCATTTTTTTTTAAAGATTTTAAAGCTCACGACTCACCAAATATAAAATTAATATATGCTTCCTTGAAAGTAAATAATAAGACAGGGTTACAGATTTCATCTTACATAATTGCTACTTATTAGTACTACTCTGTTGAGTATATTCCAAATAATAAACATAACTGTTCTAATAAAATTTCTTCTTTCAATAAATTAATTGTTGTTATTTTTGTCCTATACCATGGCATAATGAATGGCGTTTAATTTTTGGATCACAATGTTACGTATTGAGATTGATATTTATTACAAAATTCAGATCTCAAAGATAGGATTAAATATGGATACGTTTATTTATTCTATAGACTTTTTAAATAATATCTTAAATAATTAAGAAAAGCATGTGTAAAAGTTTATGAACGAATAATTTACGAATATTTTAAAAATTGTGTGAAAAAAGGCCAAATATTTTTAACAGGTATGGTAGGGAGGGGGGCGCCCAAGAGAATACTCGCAGAGGTACCAAAATTATCTTGGGCCGGCCCTGTCAATGACGAGATCCTTATTCCCTGTTTTCACAATTTTTGCTCACATACGCAAAAAAACTATAAAAGTTACCTAATTCAAAATGCACATGACTATTAAATAATATATAATCAGAGCTTATTTAAACATTTCATACACTAAACATGACATTTCAAGTAAATTCAGCTAAAATAACTTAAATTTAACATTTTTTTAATTTTTGCTAAAAATGTTCAAAAATCAGCATTTGAGCAAAATTTCAAGCCATTTGCGGCAAATGAAGGAATTGTCCGAAAAATCTCAAATTTTTTGTGTGACTTTAGTGCCACCAGTAGCAACTTTCATGCACTACCCATTATCGAAAATCGGAAAAAAAAATTTTTTCGGCCCACCCTATTGATCATTGTCATAGTGGAAATTCTTTTTTCGCATAGAGTAAGAAGCATCAGAAAGTGATTTCTTAACTTAGGATACTCAATTTTCATTTAATTCTAAATTTCAAATAATGTTGAAGAATGAAACCCAGTTGATGATTTGGATCCTAATTGTCTGAGGAAAGACTAAGCTGCAAGGGGTCAATACTTAATGGATCCCTGGTGTAATTTTGTTGTGTGTCTTGTAGAAAATATTTCTCAGATTTCACATGAGGTTTTGATGAAAGTTGCTTTGCATATATTTTATTTATTTAATTTATTTAATTATTTTTCTTTTAATAATGTGCAGGGCTTGCATTCTCCTTAAACTACCTAATTTTCTTCAAATTTCCTATTTTCTCCTAAAAACATTTGTACAAATTCAAAAAATGCATAAGTGCTGTTTTTTCTTTTACAGAGTACAATCTTTGTTGAAGAAATCTACATTTTGGCAGATTTCCATTGTATCTTTAAAACCCTTTCATTTAAAAAAAATAATCTTACCTAATTCTTACTTTGTATAATGAATAATTAAACTTTTGCAGCTACTCCAATGGTTTATTTGTGATTCTAAAACTCCTAAACTGTTTGGCTGATGAATTCAGCACAGTGATAATTTCCACGCCATCATGGTTTTCTAAACAAAAGATGTGACAAAATCGTGTTTTTGAGGAATAATTATAGAACAAAAGTGCCACAGACTTAATGTTAACAGTTTCTGTCTTTTTTTTTTTTTTTTTTAGAAATCCTTTTTTTTTCTTTCCTGTTACCACAAATAGAAACTGCTTATGAACAATATATTATACAGCAAAAACATGTCCATGAGTAATGCTGACATCTATAGGTCAAAACTGGTTAATTTCATTAGCAGCCACTGGCCAGTAGGACTAGATTTTTAAGTGACCACTTTCTTTAAACTAGTGGCCACTTTTTTATTTAAAAATACTAAACGGTAAAATTTCTATAAGTATTAATCTAAGACTGAATAGCTCAAATAAATATGTTAATATATGTTATATTGGAACCAAAAAAAGTAGAATCCTCGATGAAATCCAAGAAAATTTTATTCTATCCTTGTAAAAAAGTGGCCGGAAGGTGGCCACTGATAGACAATTTTCACTAGCCACTTTTCTCATTTACTGGCTCTGTAGCCGGTGGCTAGTTCTAATTTTGACCTTTACTGACATCGTATTGACAATGCAACCTAAATAATAAATTTTGCTTTTTTGTATATTTGTTAAGTTCTAAACATTACATATTTTCAATTTTTATGCAATCAAATAGAGAAAAAAATGTACTTTCAAATGCAATTTGTTTGAAAGACTGTCTATCAATTTACTGATATTTTATTGGTTATAAAATTATGTTCAAGCATGAATGTTAAAAAAAATGTCTAACTGTATCATGTCAGAAAATTGACACATTTGCACTTACAGCAATATAAATATTAAGTACAGTAGACTCCCTCAAATCCATACAGCTTGGGACCAGAGGTTGTGCGGATTTTAGAATTTTGCAGATTTCTGGTCATTGATTTGTTTACATTTGTGAAACATTAATTTGATTGGTAGTTAAGCAAGGGAAATTATAATGAATGCTTACAATAAAGTGAAACATTAAAATAAGTAAAATATTGGAATAATTTATTACTTTAAACGTGAGTAATTATTAAAATAATTATGTAAAATAAAAATTTAGAAAAATATTAGATTATTACCGATGAAATCGATTGAATTCAATTCCATAAGTCCTATGCTGCCATCTAGTGGTAAAGCGATCATAAGATCGATACGTCATTATGCTATTATCAGTATATATACCTTATTATGCTCTCTGTAACTTTTTTCATTGTTATTTAGAGTCTTAAATGCTTTTCTTATACTGCTTTGTATGTTTATAAACAAATTTGTCTATAATTTAAAAAAAAAATTCCGCAAACAATAATTTTAAAATAGCGTTCCAATTCGTGGATTTTTCCATTTCGAATCCTGGAATTTTTGATATAGATATGCTAATTTATATCAAAATAAAAAGTAATGTAAATTTATTTAGTAATAAATCAGCTAAAATAACCAAAAAAGAATGATTAACAAAAAATGTAGTAAAAAAAACATTGCGGTAGTCGCTGATTTCGGCGCCATCTTGAATTTTGTTCCTGAAACTTAACTTTAAATTTCATTGTTTATATCTGAAAAAAATACGCGGATTTTAGGCGTTCGCGGATTTTAGGGTCGCGGATTTAAGGGAGTGTACTGTATTTGTTTCTGGCTAATATTCCATAACAAAATTATAACTTCATGAATAAATAAATAAAACAGTAACATAAGTAAAACAAAGTTAAGAGATATGTAATCAAACTATGTATTTAGACACTTAAATAATCAGATTTAAGGAAGTTTATTTTAATAACGACATTTTTGGCTATTTCTTGGGTTATTATCTCAAACGGGTAACTGTAAACTTTTGGAAAATGATGTCATTTTTATGTAATCATTTCAGATTCAGTTTTTATGGATGAAAATGTAAGTTTCCATTTAAAAATGCAATACAAAATGTAATTTTACTAAATGCTACAACATTTGGTGAACTTTTAGCATTATCAAAGAAATGGCATATTTTTTGTTACATTTGCCAAAGAAAATCTGCATTCTCATTTATAAAACTGAGATTATTTTACTATGATGGCATCAAAGTAAAGTCATTATTTCTGATTGTCATTTTAACAATTTATGAGTATGAATGAACAGAGCTTCATTGTTGTAATCACCATATTTTTAAACTATAGCATTTTCATATATTTTATCTGGAAGGCAACCATGGTTAACTTGGTTTATTATGAAATTGGTTTGTTATAAAACAAAAGATGTTTATCTCGAAAAATAAATTATAAAACAGATTAAACCAATATGTTTAAACAAACAATACCTTTTTACTAACAATGAAAGATTCCAGTTAGCTTATTGTTTGTCGTAGTTTTTCACTGCCAAAATCTTTAACAGTATCTTTAACAGTAATCACAAGTATATTGTTGCTGTCAAAATGTTAATTTTCATTTCAAATATAGAAATTATCGATGTCTGCTTGATGACATCAGATGAATATTTTCTCGCTCAGCTCAATTTTGTTCAAGTTCTACATGTGCTTCTCTAGTTATTTTTCAGTAACAATAAATAAACAAATCATAACATTCTGCAAAAGTAAAGCAAGATCGTTGTGCATGATCATGCCCCATGCACCTGTCCTGTCAAAATTACTGCTTTTCCCTTTGTCTCTAATACCATACAAAGTTTAAAATCTTTAAATCTCTTTAATTTTTAATTTTTGTATTCTACAGTCGGACCTCTATTTAACGAAGTCACTAAATCTAAAAAAAAATTTGTTATATGGAAAATTCGTTAAATAGAGATTCACGTTTTAAATTACTTTAAACTACATAAAACAGATTCTAAATTCATAAACACCAAATATTATTTAAAAAAAGTAATTAATCGCATTTTAAAAATAAATTATATCTATTTTTTTTTATTTAATTTACCCATCAGAAAGAAATCTGCAAGGAAAACACGAATAAAATAAAGCATTGTCCAGGAATACACCTTATTTTCTGTTTTAAGAAAACAATTTTACATTAAAATTGAATTTTAATGACATTATTGTATTTATTATAACAAGTAATTTTAAGCATACATTACCACATGCATCCTTAAATTTAATTACTGAAAAAGCATGATAATTTTGTTTGAGTTTTTTCTTTGTAGAAAGCGTTTTCTCTCATAATACGTCTCGCATCTTTGTAATGCACCAAAATTGACTTCAGGTGTACTTTCTTCAAATTTTAATCCACGTTGGATTGTTTAAAATGATTTTAGCATTTCATGATACGAAAGTTTGTTGATTTCTGCATCATGGTAATTTCCATTTTCATTTTCATGGCAATTCATTGATGTATCATTTTTATTTTTCACACTGTCCAAAATTTCCAATTCAATTAGTATTTCCGAGGTCTCAACTTCAGAATTAAGTGAAAGAAAATCATCAATCAGCACATCATCATTAATTTCTTCTTTTTCCCCTCAGCTGTATCCACATTTTTTTAAGTTCCTTTAAAGTAATATCATCTTCATCCTCTATACTACTTGCAAAATTCTCATTGCTGACAAAGAACTGCAAAACTTTTAGCAAAACTGTTGCGAATAGTACGATATGTGACATTATAGTCCCATGCTTTGGAAATTTCTGATATGCTGTCCCGTAAGTTGATCTTTGATATGGATTGATTGTTCACAAGTGCAGTGATAACATTTCACATTATTCTTTTGTGAAACTGTATTTTGAAACTTTTTATCACCCCTTGATTAAATGGCTGCAGTTTTGATGTAGTATTTGGTAACCAGTAAAAACTGTAACATTTTTCAGTTTTTGGTTGATTTTCTTCGGATGGGTGGGACAATTGTCAGAAAACGAGAGCTATTTGGAGACACTTTACAATCATACGTTTGTCCAACTTTTTAACCCATTTTTCACAAATTTTTGACTTCATCCAAGATTTTTTGTTAAAGTCATAAAAAACCTTTAACCACTTCACCAGCGGCGGGTATAGGGAAACTGTGCTTTTACCCCTCCCCCCCCAACTTATCTCGGGACAGCCGTTGAAGTGGGTAAAGGTTTTGTGCCTTTTAAACATTTTAGATTTTTGCTTCTCCCGATAACTAATGGTTTCAGTTTCTGTTGCCCAGTCATATTTGCACCTAGCATGACAGCTATTCTTACTTTGCTTTTTTTTTTCTACAAAGCATTTTCCTTTATTAAATGTTAATGCTTTTGAGGCAAACATTGAAAAAAATAAAGCAGTCTTATCCGCATTAAGGATGTTTTCTGGCTTATAGTCTTTTAAAATTTTACTCAGTTTCTCCATTATCCAATTTTCACTACCTCTGTTATCAATATCTTTATTTTCACCAGATATTACTTTTGCCACAATTCCGTGCCTTCTCTTAAATATTTCAAGGCATCCACTGCTTCCTAGAAATTCGTCATATCCCAATACCTTCGGAAATTTAAGAGCTTTCTCAATTACGAAAGGCGCAGAGGTCAGAACATTTTTATCTTGCATTTTGCGTATCCACTTCAAAACTGCCTCATCCACATCTTCAAAGACACTAGTTTTTAAACATTTTGAACAAGAATTCGATGAATTATAATTTTGTATTTTATCATGATTTTTTATTATGGTTTATAGGAGGTGTTTTTATTATGGTTAGGAGGAAAACCAAATTTTAAAACAATGTTTTTTAGTTCCCAATTTTATCCATCTCATCAAGAATTAAAGTTTTTTCTTTGATGCTCAAGCATTTTCGCTCTGACATTTTTGAGCTACAAGAACTGAAATTATCAGTATGACTGATCAACAATTTAGAAAGCAGGAGACTAGTTTAAGGAGTTCCATTAAGGATGAAAGTGGGATATTGAATGTTTGCATTTCCTGGATGAAATGCAAAGAATGACAGTGATTTCAATGCTCTCGATGAGTTGGGCACCTGGTAAAACCAGTTCATGGCCATTATCATTATAAAATGTGTTAAAAGAGAATAATTTTAAAATGTTCAAAAATATTCTGAGAAATAGTGAGAAAAAAATTTTTGATCACAAGAAAAAGTTCGTTAAATAGAGAATGCACTTCACTATTTGGAGGTTATTTTATGAAGAAATTAGCAAAATGTTCTTGGTTCCAAGGAAAATTTCACAAAATAGAGAAATTTGCAAAATAGAAGTTCGTTAAATTGAGGTCCAATTGTGTTTGTTAGTTTTTAGTAACAATAAATTAATAATAAATCAGTGCAAGTAGTAAGTCAAAATTACATCCACTACTAATCATATCACAATATTAAGATATTTATTTGCTTAAAAGACGTCATAAAAACACATTAAAATTAAATTAAAAATCTATATTTACATGTTTCAACTCATGATTACTTGTTTATATTCGATGATTTTTTTTTTCCATTTTTCATATGCATTTGTAATTTTATGTTATACATTCTGATGACGACTCAGAAAATGAGTTGAAATATGTAAATATAGATTTTTAATTTACTTTTAATGTGTTTTTATAATGTCTTTTAAACAAATAAATATCTTAATATTATGACATAATAATAAATCATTTCAGTCCTCCCTTCAAATGTCTATTTCCTCTCTTTGTGAACACTTATAGGTTCACACACCCCATATCTATAAAAATCTAACTTTTAATTTAAATTTTTACCTTTTATTTAGGCAATAAAAATAATTGAAATTCTCCCAAATTCCTTTTTTTCCCCTATTGTCCCCATCAATACATAATGTTTAAAATTTTGAACCTAATTTGTAGTTTTTTTTATTTAATTTTTTTTTTCAGTAACAATAAAAAACTTGCTATAAAAGCAAAATTGGAATGATTTGCATCATCCAATCCCTTTGCTCCCTCTGAAATGTTTTCTTCCTCCTAGCACATGAAATTTTAACATTTTATTTATTTTTTAAACTTTGTTCCTTATTTATTACTCTGTGGGAAAGGTAAATAATCAATCATCTAACCCTACTACCTCCAGCTGATGTTCACAGATTCTATACTAGTCCAATTTGTGCAGTCTGGCTATACAAGGATTTCAGATTTTTTTTTTTTTTTTTTTTTTTTGTATGAAAATGATAATTCAAGTAACTTTTCTTTTAAAAGTCTTCCCAGGAGTCATTCTTCCTATAGTAATGTGGTCACAACTGGCCAATGCTTAATAAACTCCCTTATCATCACACAGTTAAAAATATTTAAAACACTTTGATATTTGAAAGTTTTCTTCCTTTTTTTTATTTTGTAGTGACAATAAATAATCATCTAAATCCTCTTTCACTGAAACTTCTGCCTCTCCCCCCACTCGACTCCTTTAATACACTATATGGCCAATGATGACCGGTCAATTGCGATTTTAGACATTTTGTTAAATATCTAGAAAAATACATAGGGAATCCTGAAACTTCAGGCGTGTAAACAGCATAGTGAGTGTCATATATTTCCGTGAAGATTTTTTTCTAAATCCCCATAAGGGACCATCAACAAATTGAAGACAAATGAATATCTTTTGGATAATCCTGTAAAAACTAATGTCGCAAAAGCATTGAAACTTTAGCACATGCTTAGGAGGCTTCTTGTAATAAACTCTGTTCATTTTTATGAGGATACCATGTATACTTGTAGAGAAATTAAGGTTTTTATAAAAATAATCCCAAATTTCACCAAGTGTTTTGCTTATAATTTGCAGAATTCTTAATTGAAAAGGATGTTTTTTCCAGGAATCATGACAAACAACATTATACACAATACCCTGTAATCAGAATTAAAAAATAATAAATATTGGATGAAAAATGAGCAGGTTCACTAAATAATGTTTCACTCTGCATGTGCAAATGCAATCAAAATATAATGTGCATAATGTATTTGCTAAATATGTAGAGCAACTTTTGTAAAAGTCTCAAACACATAACTTGAAAATTTTGAAAGTAATCGTCAATAGAATAAGCTCAAAATCCATTGTTCCCAAAAGGAATAAAAAAGATGAAGGGCTGTATCCAAATATAGTAGTATGTGCAATGGTGTGTAACATATATTTGGATACAGCCCCTCATTTTTTTTTTTTTTTTTTTTTTTTTTTTTTTTTTGCTTCCTTTTGGAAACAACAGATTTCAAGCTTATTCTATCAACAATCTCTTTTAAAATTTTCAAGCTATGTTTTTGAGACTTCCACAAAAGTTGCTCTATACATTTAGTTAATAAATTATGCACATTATATTTTGATTGCATTTGTACATGTGCAGTGAAACATTATTTAGTAAACCTGCTCATTTTTCATCCAATATTTATTATTTTTTAATTCTGATTGCAGGGTATTGTGTGCAATGTTGTTTGTCATGGTTCCTGGAAAGACCATTCTTTTAAATTAAGAACTCTGCAAATTATAAGCAAAACACCTTGTGAAATTTGAGATTGTTTTTATAAAAACCTTAATTTCTCCACGAGTATATCTGCTATCCTCATAAAAATTAACACAGTTTATTACAGGAAGCCTCCTAAGCATGTGCTAAAGTTTCACGCTTTTGCGACATTAGTTTTTACAGGGTAAAAGATATTCATTCATTCATTCTATATTTCAAAATATATTCGTTTTTCTTCAATTTGTTGACAGTCCCCTATGGAATTTCGGGAAAAAGCCTTCGCAGAAATATATGATATCTACTATGCTGTTTACATGCCTAAAGTTTTAGGATAATTCCTTATGTATTTTTCTAGATATTTAACAAAACGTCTTAAATCTCAAGTGACCAATCATCATTGGCCATATAATATACACAAGTTTAAAAGCTTTAAAATGCGTAATTTTTTTTTTTTACATTTTTTTTTTTTATTTTGCCATAATAATACTTAATTAATTCATACCACACTGCAAAAGCAAATGTGGATAATAGTTGATTAAAGTTCTAATTAAATTAAAAGTTTTATCTTCTTTAAATAGACATATTTTAGCATCATGTACAATAATTAGTGTTTTGTAAGTATATATATATATATATTTTTTCAAATGTGTAATACATACCAAAAATATACTTTATAATTAGTAACAATTGCCTCTAAAATTTTCCAAAATCTTACTACTTGCCCTGAATGTGCTCAGTGTATAAAAATGAATTCTCCTTCAAAGCTGCAACTTCATTTTGCATACTGGCACTTTGTCTCATAGTTGCAGAGCAATGATATTAGTTTTCATTAGTAACATCAATTATTAATGGCCATCCTGTATTTCATCTGACTGTATATCAGAAATAAATACTAAAGTAAAGATGATTTAATTAAACAGTTAAAAAGCACATAGAAATAATTCAAAAATAACATTAAACGTTTCAAACTTGCTTAAAGTTCCTCATCAGTAATGTAAATAAACACCAATTCACAAGATCTAACATAACTCAACTTGCATTTGAGAGCATGTGTCATAAACAATTAAACACAGAGGTGAGTATTTGAGCCAGGTTAAAATGGTATATTCAAGTGGAAGTGAACTAACTTCATTGAGTGGAAATTCAGCCATGCTACTATTTTCCTGGAAGCATGGTTTACTAGAACAGCCAAATTTCCATTCAATGAAGCTAGTTCACTTCTACCTAAATATACATTTTAATCTGACTCAAATACCCACCTTCATGTTTAACTGTATGTGACACATGCTCTCAACTGCAAGTTGAATTATGTTATATCTCATGTGGATTTGTGTCTATTCACATTACTGGTGAGGAACTTTAAGCAAGTTCAAAACATTTAATGTTATTTTTGAATGATTTCTATGTACTTTTTAACTGTTTAAATAATTTGTCTGTGTTTTTATAGTTGTTTTTAATTAATTATGAAAAGTTGTAATATCTTTTTTCACTTTAACTATATATCAGAAGTCTCCAATTTTGTCCGTTATACTTATTATCCAAAAAATATTATTTTAATTGTAATAAAATTCCATATTATGTTCAAATCTCTTTCTCCTCTATACCTATGTTTTAAATGATTAATAAGTTATCAAATTTTGCTTTAACCCCTTTAAAACTAGCATCCTTTGTACAAATTTTAATTTCTAAGTACTACTATTTTTAAGTACAAATCTTTACTTTATTTAATCATAGGCTTTCTATGATTAAATTTTAATTTCTAAGTACCACTATTTTTAAATACAAATTTTTACTTTATTTAATCTTAGACTTTTTATGGTTCAATAAGGAGAAAATTATTATTCAAAAATAGTGGTAGTCAAAATTAAGGATTGTCTGCACACTATATAGCATGTACTATATGTGAAACTTATCACAAAAGAATTAAAGCTTTTGGGTGTAAATATTATACTTTGCTTAGTACATTCATGAAAATAAGATGGTGGAGTCATTGATGTGAAGAAATATGGTTACACTTTTTGTTGATCCTGCTTTTTTCTTCCATTTGTAAAGAGTTGTTTAGAGTATGTTTATAAATATTTGCTAGATTAAACTGTCTGTCCCACTTTCTGTTAAAATTTAAATGAATTACATTTTCAATTCTAAACAATAGAAAATGCCATGCAGTAGCAATGTTTAAGCTGGGAAATGAAAATATCTATATTCTAAACAAAATTCATCCTTTTTAGATTTCATGATAACTATAAATATTATTTGAAAGAGAAGTAGTTACGTTGCATGTAAATGCACTCTCAATATTTCAGGAAAAGTTTGGGTATTATGAACACTATAATTTCAATAATACCAGGATATAATTTTCCAGAGATAACGAACTCTTAGCAAATTTCTGTAGAGAGCTTAAAATCTTTACTGTCATAGTTGATATATATATATATATATATATATTTATACAATGATGATGATTAGCCCTTGAAAACAAATTAAGCAGCTTAGTACATTATTGTTATTAATTTGAACAAGATGCTCATGCTAAAAAAATAAATAATAAAATATTCTGTGTTATGTTTATTTAGCATATTTCTACTGCTTTAATTTGTATTTATATTAAAGCTTTTTTTTTCTTAATCAAATCTATCATTTTATATGTGTATACAAATACTTGCATATTATACATTTCTTTTCAAAATTTAGATCTGTTGTTCCAGAACATGCTGTTGGGTTAGTTGTTATTCTTCATTTCTTACTTGCTGTTCTAATACATGGACGACAAGTAGAGTGGACTACTAGATTAGATTTTCTGTGGAATTTACAAGTAAGCTTGATTATTTGCTTATTCTTATTTTAGCATTTTCTACCTGTCAACTAGTTCTGAAAATCCTTTTCTGTATTTTAAAATAATTTTCTTTTAAAAATTTGTGTGAAAAAAAATCATACTTTTTATAAAAGCCCACATTTAATAGCATCTTGATTCACTTTCATTTATCAAGAATAAAAAGGGGACAATTTTGGAAAATTGTCCCTAACTAGAAGATTCATTATAAATTAACTTTTATGAAATGAATTTTGAATTATTCTCTGGATGCATATATTTATTGACAGGCAAATGAAGAAAAGGGAGAAATGCATGATTTGCAAAGCAGTAACAGACGGATTCTTTTTAATTTACTCCCAGCTCATGTTGCAACACATTTCTTAGATAATCAATTTAAAAATAATATGGTAAGTAATATCAACTAAAACAATATTTATTACCTGATTTTGCTTTTCATAATTAATTTTCTTTAAATGGATTTTCCCTTTCTTTTTAAGGAATTGTATAACCAAAGCTATTCTAAAGTTGGAGTTGTTTTTGCATCTATACCAAACTTCCATGAATTTTACATGGAACTTGATGGTAACAATCAGGGAATGGAATGCCTGAGACTACTGAATGAAATTATTGCAGATTTTGATGAGGTTTGGTGCTTTTATTTTTATTTACCATTTTAATGTCCTGAGCCTCATGTGATCAAAACTTAAAATATATTTAGCCATAAACTTTTTAAGCATATATTCTTTATGTGGAGGCAAAAACCTAAACTTCATCTTTCAAGCATTTTTATTTGTTTCTAAATAATTACAGATAATTGTTGGTACAATGAAAAAAATAACTGAGTTAACTGACAGAAGGCAACAGCCCTTTTTACACTCACATGATGATGACATCATTTTGAACTCTAAATCATCTAGACATAACCCACCAGGGATCATTTGAACATAAAATTCTCACTCTAAATTATATTTTGCCTAGACTGAAGGAAACATTACTTTAGAGTTGACTACTACTAATGTGAGAATAGTGTGATTTAATCTCAACTATAAACTCAATGAATTTGCCTTTTTATTTTATGTCATTCTCCAAAGTTGAAATTACCTCTCTCACTAGCCCAGCAATTAAGTCCTGCCTTCCTACATTTGGATTAACTGATCCCATGATCCAACAAATACACTTAGATTTTATTTTCTCTCATTCTTTCATTTTTTTTTTACAACTTCTTATCTGTGCATATCTCTCATCTGTAGCACTTGGCAGGATTTATTTAGCTGTGGGGCACCATGTTTGAAAGTACAGGCCTATACTACCCTTTTTCTATTGCATTCTTGAAATGCTATTCTTAAATGCTGTCTATTCTTAGAACAAATTAATCACTTCACCAGCAGCAGAGATAGGGAAACAGTGTTGTTACCCCTGGCTTATCTCGAGGTTGCCATTGAAGTGGTTAAAAATTATGTGTCTCTGAATTGCAACTTTGCTTTTCGGAGAACTTTATGTTATTGCTTAGTATGACCATTCTTTTTCCTTGCCAAACCCTACCTCACCCTACTTTTTTAATTAACAGAATGTAGCATTTACTATTAAAATAAAAACTTGCATGCCACCATAGATGAGGGTATATTTAGCCTCTTATGCTTCCAACTCCAGAGTGATTTCCTCCAGAATTTTAGATCCCCCCCCCCTTTTGTTGATTATATTTGTTTAAAATTGATTTTTTTAATGTTTTGTTCACTTTTGATGGTCATAAGCATGGGTTTTGATTCCAGATAGATACTTCTTAAGCATTTACTTGTCTTGATTCATTATACAATCCCAACAAGTGAATAGGAAACATTTGCTGGGAGCTGTAACTTCAGGGCCATGGTTTTAGAGTAGCAGGTTTGTGGTCATTAAAGTTTTCTTTAAAGTGCTTATCTCAATGTGTGACCTGCACTTTGAGCAGTCAGTACAATAACTTCCTGTGTAGGTGTGCATATATTTCTTAAGAAATACTTTAATATTTTCTAACTTTAAATTATTAGAGTCATACTTTAAAGTTTAGATTTATAATTGTATGATTGTTATAGTTTTATAATAGAAGAATGAAAATATTTGTTCTTGAATCATAACCTGCTTACCATCTATTTAGTCCTTTGAATCTGGGAGGGAAAAGATTGAAAATGAAAGCAAAAACCAATCTCCAATTGCTTTTACAATAAATCTGAAAGAATACTTGTTCTAGATTAGATGTTCTAGATTCAGAGTAGTTTTGTTGCTGCTGAAAGCTGTATTTTTTTTTAAATAAAAGTATTTTTAATTGTTTCTTTATATTTTTTTACAGCTTCTTGATGATGATCGTTTTGTAGCTATTGATAAAATCAAAACAGTAGGAAGCACTTACATGGCTGCTATTGGACTAATGCCTGAATATCGAATTGCTGTATGTTATATTTCTAACTTTTCACATGCTTTCATTTTAAATATTTAATGTAGTTTAATTAATTAACATTTTGTAAATTAGATTCTTTCAGTAATCCCTTTTTTGTGTCAAATCCATATTTAAAAATGTCTTCCTTGCAAGAAGCATTATGCTCTAATATAAAAATTTAATTTTGTTTAAAAATATTTTATCTTTAGCTATGTCAGTAGGCTCTATGTTATATGTAAGCTTTACTGGCATGCATGTATTAAAAGATATTTGATTTAAACATTAGATGTTGAATTTAAATAAAACACATATGTGATTTTAAAAAAATTAAAAACATTTTGTGTTTATTAATTATATGAAATGCATCCAATATGGCATAAAATGCCAAGTATTATTGCTGAAAAATTTGCATTCTCTATTTTATTTCTTTGGGCACCTATTTCTTTCTTAGGAAATTGCATGGCAAAGTTATATATCTGAGAATTTATTATTTTACTTAAAATGAAGGAATATAAATACAGTTTATTGGGCTAGAATTTTTTATATTGCTATAATATATGCTGCCAAAGATATACTGTTAAACTCCGGTATCTTGGCATTTCACGCACGGAGATTCGGACGATTCTATTCTGGATAATTGACAAAAGGTTGTAATGTACTGGAGAGAATGGCATCCATAATTGGTGCGTTAGCCTAAAATAGTGACTAAAATAGCCATAAGTGGATTCTTTTATTTTTTTTAATATATTTTTTTATAAATGTAATGTTTAACTGAGGTCGTTTCTAATAGCAATAATTTTATTAATAATTATGATATTTAAAAACTTAAACGATGCTTCTGATAATAAAAATGATGATACTAATTATCGGAATGAACTGTAAAAGCACCTAGACATATTTTCAACAATGGCAATTCTTTATATATAAGAATTAATGCGGATCATTTCATAATATTTTAGATATGAATTTATTAATGATTTTATAATTAAAAAGATGCTTCTGAATTTTTTAAAAATGCCTACATTATGTTAGGATGTTTTCATTGTGTATATAAATCTCTTTTTTTTTCTAACTAAATTTAAAATGTTAGACATTTATATAAATTAATAGCTATTATACGTGACTTTAATCACGTAACATTTAAAGAAGAATAAATGCATTAATTAAGGGAAAAAATCACTTATGATAATTAAACACATGTACAATTAACCAACTCTTTATCTCATTTTAAAGTAGATAAAATTTGTTATGCTCCCAGTTTGCATATTTTTATTTTTATATATAGGATCATATAAATGCCTTTGAAGAGCTCGAAATTTCATACACTTTCCCTAAGATTAATTATAGAATGAATTCATTTCCTGCTAATTTTATTTTATTATCTCTATTTATTCTATTTTACATTTATTCCATTCATGCATATTGAGATATTTTTAACTATAGATTTCGATATTTAAAAAAAAATTATATATAAGTATCAGAAACGGATAACTGATTAATTCTGATATTTTTTATTGGCTTTTCCATAGTACCTTTAAAAAATAGGGAGGAGGGAGGGGGGGGATTTAATGTTTAATTAATGGCATTGGCTTTTTGAATTATTTGTTTATTTAATCAATCGATGGTGCATTGATAGGAATAACTTGAGCGTTTATCAGATTTTACGCCTAGTGCTGAGTGACCACCTGAACTAAACTTGATGTGACTCTGCATGGTTGCAGTATTAAATTAAGTTATAAAACCTTATATTATATTTTAAGAATGTACACTAGGATGTTAATGTTAAACCTATGAGAGCATTCACTACAAATGTATCACTTATATTTTTGAATGATTTTTTTTTCCTTTTTTCTTTTCTCTTTCTTTCTTTCTTTCTTTTTTTTTTTTTTTTCATAGAATAGCTGAGGTTGATCTCTAACCGGGCTATTTTTTACTTTTTCGATTTACGGTGCTTTTTTTAATAATGAGTACACTTTCACTTTCAGAACCGACTCCGAAAGTGAAAGTAACTTTATGTATTATAAAAGAAATCTAAAAATCTTTATACTAAAACTCTATGAAAATCAAAAAATAACCCGTTTATAGATCGACCTCAGCTATTCTAGGGAAAAATCATTTAAAAATGTTAAAATGCAAGCGAGAAATTTTAAAAGAATGTTCCTTTCCTCCTCAAAAAATTTCACCACTTTTAAAATCCCATTTCACTTCTTGGAATGAATAATTTTCTTTTTCCATGGCATTTTGTCAAGGTGAATATAGTTGACAAAGATCGATAATAATAATTTAAAAGACAAAGAGCAAGATCAATCTCAAATACAAGCTACGATCTGAAATAGTAAAATCACCATGGAACAAGGAATATACATTTTACAGTTATTTCCTACTTCTTAAAAATTCACAGATAAAAGAGTAAACTTCTACTGGTGGTGCAAATCCCTATTTCCGGGATTTGGCGGATTGTCCGTTCACCAATTACGCACGTGTACTTGGCAACCTTTGACCCTGAAACCCCTGGTCAGAAATAGATTCTCCCAAGGTCATCTGCCAAGATACCAGAGCTCAACAGTACCAGCTTTTTAAGACATAATAACGAACATTATTTTGATTCACTATAATGTATTTTGTTCCCTTACTTAAAATTCTTTCTTTCATGACAATTTACTTTTTGAAGTATTACATGTTGCCCTTTTTGTTTTTTATCTTAGATGCATGTAATTCTTAATTTTATTTTAATCTGTCTGTTAGTGATGCATGGAAATACAGTGATATATGTGGGTTTGGTGATTCACTTATCATTTTCAAGTGATAGTTGAAGGTCCCATTATAAATAACAAATGCCAAACATATTTTTTGCTAAATCTTTATTTAAAGTGATAATTGACGTTAATATATATATATTATATTTTGTATACAGCATTTGCACTCTGCTATATAAATGCTGATTGTATGTGGTTCTCATTCTTTAAAAGGATTTATAGAATTGTCAATTAATGTATAATGACTATTTTTCTGAAATAATTATTTTTGTAAATTACATTATCAGTTATATTATCTTATTCTCAGCAAGTTATTTTCCTTGGGAATAAAGCATGAATTACATAGATACAGACTTTTCTGCATTTGGCGTAAGATATTTTGAAAATGCAATAAACACGAATATATGTTATGTATATATTCATGCTTGTAGAATATTTTTTTATTAGTTATATTATCTTATTCTCAGAAAGTTTTCCCCCTTGAGAATAAAGCATGAATTACGTAGATACAGATTTTTCTGCCCTTTGCTTAAAATGTTTTAAAAATGCATATAAACATGAATATAAAAATTTGTACTTGTAGAATTTTTTTAACACTAGGATTTTATATGGCTTGTGCTACCATATTAGTGAACTAGTTAACTACTTGGAGTGACAGAATTTGAAACATGGCATGATCATCAGCAAAACATGAATTAAAATTCCTGAAATAAAAATAGTAACACTTTAACATATTCAATGGTTAACTGCATATTAGCTTATCCTGCACCTGTTAATGGCTTGATTAAAAAATTAATTTTCAGTAAGTTATGAAAACTCAAAATATTTATAAATGTTAAATGATGGAAAAAAATAACTAATTACCAACACTAATGATGATTAGTTTGATTTCCAGACTGTTAAAACATTGGTACACTATAAACAAGAACTAATACTTGGCTCCATCTACAATTACCATCAAGAAATAGTCTTCTACTGAGGTTGTTATGCCATTTGTTATGTTTTGCCATTTGTATGGTTGTTATGCCATAGATAGTACATTAATGTTCAGCCATTATTGTACTATCTATGAGCTGATCCTAACATTTGAAAAGTCTTCCATAGCTTTGTGACACTTTAACTTATTTCATACTCCTGTTCAACAATTTTTGTTCATCAGCTTTCTACCTGTTTCACAAGAACCATCCATAAAATCATTCAAATGTATTCTTTGACTTATTCTACATTTCAACATAAGGATAAAATCAGAAAATTACCCTTCTTTTAAAATCAATATAATTTAAGAATAACAAATATGGATAAATATGTGCATATCACATGATTTTGCTAATTTACATAAAGCTGGATTGAATTATTATATTTTACTAATTCATGGGTGGCTAATTTGAACCAGTTACTACCAGTAGTTAAACTTTTTATCACAAAAAATTGATGTTTTGCTTCTGATTCTTCAGTTTAGACCCAAGTGTAATTTAATAAGGAAAGTAATTATGCTAAAATTCTTAAAAGAATAATCCATATTTATTTATCCAGATGATTTTATTATTCACTTGTAAACCTTTCCATGGCAACCTACATTCTTATTGCTACTTATCTATCTCCCAAGATTCATAATCATTCAAAATATCTCTATGGGTCTGATAGATTCTGAGGTATGGTTTTACCTCCTGCTGGTTTGATCAAAGGAATTAAAAAATATCCTTACCTACACCCCCAGATTCATTATCAAACAACATTGCAAAAGCATGCATTAAGTATAAAAAAAAATGAAATTAAGAGCAGAATAGTGTATGAAGTAAAATTAAAGTTAAAGAATAAAAATATAACATTTCAAGAAATAGAAAAAAAAAACACATTGAGTTTCAAATTCACCCTAGAGTATGATTTTGGATGAAGTTGGAACTTTTGGATGTGTAAATCCTTTTTAAAAGTTACTGAACAGACACTGAAAAAAAAAAGGGGGATTCCATTATGACAATTGAAACATAGATTTTGGAAAGTGACAATAAATAAAGACATTTGACCCCACAATAGGAAATATACATGCAAATCCAATATAAATATTTGAAGAAAAAAACATTGTAGTAAATGGAAAATTATTCAAATTCAATCTTATATCTGATACCTACAAAAAAATGCATTTCTTTATGATGTACCAGTTAATTCAAAAGTTACAAAAGAAATAAAAGTTCAATACTTTATATAATATATCAAGTATAAAAATTGAAATGGTATCCCTTTTTCACAGTCGCCACATTAACAGAAAACATAAAAATGTAACAATAATGTAAAAAACTTAAAATGAAAATATCTAATATTATTTTTAATCAGGCTTTGAGGTGCATATGTAACTGTCATGATTCTTCTAAAAAAAAAAAAAAAAAAAAAAAAAAAAAAAAAAAAACATCTGTGTGGGATTGCACACATGCCTGTAGTGATTGCACACATGCAAACTTTTTCTTTTATTAATACGAGGGTAGGCTGAAAAGAAATGCACACATGCTTGTAGAACACGAATATGAACAAATAGCTACATTGAGCAAAATGTACATTAAAGTACAATTCTTAAGCTTCAAAATCATATATTTATTTTTCAACATAGTCACCATTAAGGATAACACATTTCTCCCAACATGTAACAAGTTTTTTTATTCTGTCACTGAAAAATTGGTTCAAATATGGTTTGCGATACCCCTTTGTATGATTTTCCTGTCATTTTGAATTGAATTGGTGACGAGTTTGCTATGTTTATCATCTGTGGCAGTGATCAGATGTCCACCGCATTTTTCGTCAACAATTATGGTTTTTCCAAGCTCACAAACTCGAAATTTTCTTGCAAATCCATTTACAGTATTCCTATCAACAGCATCATCACCATAAACAGCCTTTAAACGACAATGAGTAGAAGTCACTTTTTCAGCAGTTAAAAATTCAATTTGACATAGCACTAGAGCACATCTCCATAGTTCCGCTTCTGAAAATTCATTGAATGAATTGAACAACCTCAAATCTATGCACACGTATAGAGGGGGAGTGCTACTTCCACATGTCACCAAGCATGCTTTTGAAGGTCATTTCATTCATACTCTACAAGCATATGTGCATTTTTTATCAGCCTATCTTCATATATGTATTATTATTGTTTTATCAATAATTTATCCAAGTTATGCATTTATTCCAACCTTTAATTATTTTATTTCTACATAAGCATTCTTCATTTGCATGATTCTTTACATCACTTATAACTCTTTGATATTTAACCATAATGAGCAATATTTATTTGAATCTAGGATGACAATCCAGCTTCAGCTGTTGAGTACATGAGTATTTTAGCAGAAATGGTTTTTGCATTCAAGGATAAACTTGCTGACATAAATGAGAATTCCTATAATAACTTTTTCTTGAGAATTGGTAGGTATATTTCAAATTTACATCTATAAAACAAATTTATTTTTTAGGTGCCACTGTATTTTACAGGATTTACATTTCACCTGTTTTTAACTTTTAAGTATAAGTGCAATGAAACCTCCTTGAAAGACCACCTCTATAAGGAGACCCCTTCTCATAAAGACCGTTTATTTATGGTCTATAATTTTTGGCTATAGGCTCAATGTTAATTTTCTTCTATTAAAGGACCACTAATTCCAGTCTCCCTCCCTGAAAGACCACTTTCAGTCAAAGAGTAGGATTACTTTCCTTTGCATCTTGAAATTTGTTGCAATTGTAATCTTGAAACTCTATTTCTCTCTGGAAAACACGCTCAGCTAAGTCTACTTCCTTAGACCTGGCGAATCAAGGCCATCTCTTCTCCTGTTTAGGTGAAAAAAGCTGGTTCTTGTGCATTACTGCGTTTAATGTCACTATGATTACAGAAGGATAGTTGGTGTTGGTGGGAGAAGGGCTATTGTCCCCTTTCCTAGAATTGGCTGAGTAACAGACATCTGTCAATTGCAGGAGTCTTTTTCTAGAGGGAAAAAGGGAGGTAGTCCAGATTCCAGTTTATCTCAATTCTATTGCTTTTCTTGGAAAGATTGTCACTTGTTATTATCACCTCAGTATTGGTTAACAGTGAAAATTATAACACAGTGCATATTCACATTGAAGTGCATATTTCTTGCTGTGTGCTTCTGCTTAGTATACCAATTTAGATGATGGCTAAGAGGATCGTGTTTACTTTGGAAGAAAAAGTGAAAGTTTTAAGAGCACACGAGAATGGAACTTCAGAGAGGAAATTGGTGGCACAGTTTAATTGTAGAAAAACTCAAATAAACAATATGTTGAAAAACAAAGATTTTCTGTTAAAAGAGTATGAGGAATTAAAATCTTCTGCCAGTTAAAGCTTCTATTTCATGTCAAGAAACACTTGTTGAAATCAATAGATTGATAGAAAGTTTGATGCCTGTTAGAGATCATACTTAAATACATAATTTGTTTTAAAAGATCAAAGAATGTTTAGAAACACAAATTGTTAATGAGAAATTTTTAAAGCAAACTACAATGAATTCCTTCATTAAAGTTGTATAGACATGAAATATAATAAACTGATTCAATAATAATTTTTTTTTTTGTGGTATGTATTTCATGAAACTTTGCTTTACCTATCATCTCTATTCAGAGATCACCTCCCTGAATGACCGATTTTTTGTGGTCTAATGGGTGATCTCGTTAAAGAGGTTTCACTATATTTCTAAGTATGGATGTTTTATACTCTCAATTTGATTTCTGCTATCAAATTAAGTATGAGTATAAAAGTTACAAATATTCAAATGTAATTTTTTTTTAATCTGACATAAATAATCATATGATAAAATATATAAAGATGAAAAAAGAAAATTTTATTTTAGCTCATAGTATATACATGTATGCATAGAGTGTGAGTGAAAAGTCTATGATACATTTTAAAATTCAGTATAAAAAATCAAATAATTGTTGTACCAGAGTTATAGTTTAGACTAAATTCTTCTCAGAATAAAGAGTTTTGTTTGACATTTAGTGGTGGTAGCATAAAATTCTGTATCCTGTTTCCAATTTCTAAAGTGCTGAGAACATAAAATTTTAACCCCTGTTTGACTTCTCTAAAGTACATGGTTCAAAAATTTTCCTCTTCTGTTTCTTCTTCAAAATTTCAGAGAACATAAAATTCCTACTTTTCTCCTTTCAGCATAATGATCTTGTTGATGCCTCCCATGATGCCTACACAATGTCTGCACTAAAGGGGTAAAAGCTTTGATCATTTCACCCTTCCCTTTTTCAAGAATATTTCAGCGTGGTCCTTTAATGAAATTATATTTAGAAATTAAGTTATGTATAGAAAATTACAGCAAAATGTCCTTTATGAAAAACTTTTAATACACCAACAATAAATGATTTTTTTTCCCCTCGTGACAATAACATTTGATATGTGATAGCAGGTCGATAAAAGAAATTTTGTGCTAAAGGTGAAACAAAAAATTTCTATTTGAAAATAAACAAATTAAGCTTATAAAACAAATAATACACTTGCAGTAAATTAAATTTGCCAGTTTAAATTTTTAGAGAAAATGAGGTATTTAAGTGTTATTTAGGTTATTGCTCTTATGGTATTAACATGACTCTGTTTCAAGGTTTTCTCTATAATAAAAAACCTGTTTTAGTATTACAATTAAAGTAACCTTTATTTTATAGAGAAACCTAAATTTAAACATTTGGGATTCTTTTTTTCTGACAATATGTATTGAAATTTAACATATATAAGTATTGTAGCTTAAACGATTTTAAATAAACTAAAAACTGAAGCCAATTTTTAATGGAGTTCTTCAAGAATAGATACACAAGTTATCTTTCTTCTATATTAAAAAAAAAAATAGGATGAAAGAATTTAAAAAAATAGGCTAGGCTATTTAATTTAGAAAAGAAATGTTTTCTTAAAGATAAAACTATAGATTTTTAAAAAAGTTATCAGATATCATAAGTAGTTTTTAATCTAGCAAACAAAAGTTCATGCATATTTCCATAGTAGCTAATGATACATTTTATAAGTGGAGAAATTCTAATTGTTGAAATGACCATTTACTCATACTATACATGGTTGAAAGAACTCAAAAGTTTCGTAATTAAAATAATAATTGTTTAAAGGAAATAATTAGAATAAATAAATGTAAATTTCATGAACACAAGCAACCTTAGAATACTACATATTGCAACTTTTAAAAGAATTAATTTAAAAAAAAATTTAAACCATATAAAAAGAACAAAAAAATCATGCATCAGGGCATAGATTATAAAACACTTTCCAAAAATATCAGAATATTGTTAAGAAATTTCTGTTTTTCATACAATGGAATGAGATATCTAAATAAACAATTTCAAAAATGGATAATGAAGTAAAAATCCTTTTTCAGCAATTGCTTTTCATAGCTGGTAATGTGTGTGAATTTTTTCCTGCAGTCCTATATCCACACACTTTGTAATTAAGAATTATCCAAAACAGGTTTTTAAGATCAAAACCAAATTTCAGGAATCTTCCTATTTTCAAACGAAAACAAATGTCCAAAAAAATTTTTAAGTTATTAATACATAAATGAACATACAGAATTATTAATTAATTATGTTTGTAATTATACATGTGGCCCAAGTTGGTTCTCTGTGCTTCTGACCAAAACTTTTTATTTTCATATAAAATAAAATTTAACTAATTCATCTACAACACAGAATTATTTTCTAATTATACGAATATCATCTAATTAAAAAATGTTTTAGGTATACATACCTCCATTTATCTTTTGTAATGATTTTTGTAAATGATCATTTGTTATACTAAAACTTTCTCAAAGAGTATTCGAAGCACTTCTATGGTTTCAAACTAAAAATTTTCTATTACTGTTAAGTGTGAAGCTTTTAATCAACACGTGAAAAGCATCTTCAAAATTTAGTCATATATACATTGCTTTATAATTTAGACTCACATCTTGAGTCAGTCATGACTGATAATTACAAACAATGAAATTCAAAGCAATTAAAAAAAGAGTGTCTCGTTTGAGCCAATGCAACTCAAAGCATTAAGTAATATTGACAATCAAAACGAAACTAAATTTTTGGTCAATTTCTACTTGTAATACACAAAGGAAAGTTGAGTTTAAAATTACATACCACAACTGAAAAAGCACATTCAGCAGTTATCGCTCATAATCACTTTTGTAACCAAATTCTTTGACCTGAAATAAACCTGTTGTGGGCCCTGGTAGTAATTCGAATGCAGGCTCCCTCACCAAGTATTATACAATAAACCGTGCTAAGATGAAATGATAATGGTCAGTGAAAAATACCATTTTAGACTGGGTGTTTCCTTGTTAAAAAATATAACTGCATGGTATTTTTTTTTTTTGGAGGGATATTTTTTGTTTAGAGCAGGCTGGTTTCTGTTATTACATTTACTATATTGTAAAATTAATTTTCTAGCTAGTACTTTTAGGTAGATTTCGTATGAAATACTACCTATTACATTCTCCCCTATGTTGGAATTTCTGAAAAATTCTTGCAGATCTACACCGATCATGATCCCTAGAACCCAAAACCACCCTCAGTAAAAAACCCTATATATCTATGTATATATATATATATCGCTTTCTTCTGGACACGATAACTTCCATAATTCTGCACAAATCTCTTCCAAACTGATACGTAAAATCAAGGGGCATAATATCTCGGTCAAGTTCATTAATGGGAAAAATCAGACCAAGGGGATGGAAATAGGGAGGGGTTTTGTGAAAACTGAAAAAACCCCATAACTTCTTAATTTTTGTACATATCAAATCAGTTTAAAGTTTTTATTACTTCTAAAAATTGGGCCAAACATTTATGTATCACAGATTTTTGATAAAATTAAAAATGGGCTCAAGGGGTGCAAAAAATAGGGTTTTAGGGAGAAAAAAATTCATAACTTCGCCAATTCTTAAGCTATCAAATCCAATTAAATTTATTATAAATCCTCTTAATATTATCTACAGCTTTTATATTGATGAGTTTTTGATAGGAACAATTCGTACTGCAAAAAAAAAAAAAAAAATTAAAAACAAAAACTAAAAGGGGGGGTTGAAGAAGAAAAAATCCATAACTTTGTCAATTCATGAGATATAAAATCTGCATGAATTTATTAATATTGTTGTCAGGTTCTGAGAAACATCTGCTATTAGAACTGGGGTTCTATATTATTTTTGTCTTAATATATGATATATTGTATGGCCTGTGTACTGGAATTTCAAAATAACATCCTTTCCTTGTCTAAAACTGGATCTAAGCCGGGGGAAATCTATAGATGGAATGAAGGGGAAAAAAGATAGTTGGAGAGGGGTTTGCCCAAACTTTTGAGATGTCTGTGGAAGATAGGGAGACAAAAGCATTCCACGAACGAAGAATAGAGCTTGGAATGCGAGCCAGGTAGAAAACCCTGAGGGGTTACATTGAGAAGTAGCAAGGGGTTGCTGGAAGGCAGTCTCTTCTGCTGAGGGAGTCAGTTGAAAGTTGGCATGCAAGGCGCAAGGTGAGTTGCTGTGTGTAGCTCTTAGATAGAGCATAGGGTTCAGTTGGAGCCGAGAGTGCCAAGCGCAAGGTAGTCACTGCGTATAGCTCTTAGAGATAGAGCATAGGATTGAGTGAGGCTCAGAGAGCTTAGGCTTAGAGCACATAAGTGTTGGGAGATCGAGATTGATCTCCAGAAAGCTAATTTAATGTGTGTAGAGTGAGAGTGGTTTAACGTAGTTTAACAGTACACAGCCAGCATTTACTGTATTCAATTTAATGTTGAACCGGATCACCTATATCTGAGTTTGTAAGTGTAAATAGTGTTTTGTTGTTGTGTAAATAGTGTGTAAATAAACTGTTAATTTAGTTAATTGAAAGCATTGGTTTTCATTTAAACAATCCTCTCAGTGCGTGACCGATATCACATAATCATATCGGTGGTGGCAGCATATAAATAATAAGGATTTTCTTCGAAGTTGTGCGGACTAAGAGGAAACTCCAACAAATTGGTGGCAGCGGTGGAATAGAATCGTCTCAGACTAGTGACCAGTGAGCCGTGTTGCAGTGTGTTAGTGCCGGAGCACCCAATGGAATGCTTGCGTGGAAATGCCGGATCGTCAAGCGGAGTTTTAGAGAGATAAAAACCAATCGTTGAGTGGAAATACAGAAAGTGTGTGCCCTATCATCATTACAGCGAACCGAACTAAAGTGTTGTGCTCTATCGTTGTAACAGCGAACAGAATTAGTGTTTGTGTCCTATCATCGCTACAGTGCCTCAAATTATAGTGTATTACAGCCTGAGTGTTGAATATCATCAAAGTGACTTTAAAGTGCGAAATATTGAATTCATCGTGAAACTATGTGGGAGCAGTGGAGTACCCCAGCAGATAAAGTATAAGGTAAGGTGTTTTGATCATTTCTGTCTGCTGACATTCTCGAACCAAATGTATTTGTTGTTGTATAATTAATAGTTAAGATAATTTATGTGCAATAAAGTAATTGTGTTCAGATAGGTAGGAGATATTAATAGCCATATTTACTATTGTTTTAAGAAAAGGTCATAATAACTTATACTAATATTGATTTTCTATTTTTTTTTACTAATAATGGTAGTGAAAAAAATTGATGCATTGTGTTAATAATAGTTGGAAGGAATAATTGAATTTACTTAAATTTAAATTATTATTAAAGTAATATTTAAATGAAGCAATACTGTTTTAAGTTTGAAGAGTTGATAACAAACGTAATGAACATTTGCTTAGAATTTTAATTGGATAAAAGTAAATTTTGAGAAAAAAAAAGGGGGGGGGGGGCTCACAGTGGAAAAAAAAAGTGAAGGTTTTGATCTTATTTGTTTTAAGTGTGAGAACCAGTGTTGAATTTGGAAAAATTTTATTGAGGATAATTGTAGAAATTTAGAGGTGTATGTTATAAAATTTTTCTTTATGTGGATGTTTCTATTGGCATCAATACTTTTATTCAATTTGCAACGTATCAATATTATTATGTAAATTGTATGTTATTATCTAATGTATAAATTGGAATCTGTATTGCATAGTAATCCAATTGAAATTATTGTTTTACCTTTTTGTTTTATTGGAAGTAAATTGTGTGATATCAATGGTTGAGGAAAATCAGATTATACAGTAGGTTAAATTAGAAATATAATACATCGATTATCCGAAATGTATTAATTAGTGTAATAAGTGGAGGTAACTGTACTAAGGTAGAAATTTAGGAAATATTAATTTGGTAGGTTTAAATATTATTGTTGAGTGGTAATAGTAATCGGGGAAGATATGGCTTTCTTATTGAAACTAAAAAGTCTGGATCTTCAGATGATAGCCGAAGAATTGGGGGTTGAATTCACGGAAGAGGATACCAGATTCCAGCTTAAGAAAAAGATAATGGACAGCGATGAATATGATGAGGGAGCTGTTATGGAATTATCTAACACTATTGTTGCGAACGATTAGAGTGTGAAACGTTAGAAAAACAGGAAAAATTAGAGTGCGAAGAAAAACAGGAAAAATTAGAGTGCAAAAAGTTAGAAAAACAAGAAAAATTAGAGCGCGAAAAGTTAGAAAGAGAAGAGAGGGCTGAAAAATTAAGGATGGAACATGAATTAGAAATGGAGAGGCTAAGGGTACAAGGTTCGACAAATAACTCAAATGGGTCTAGAGAATTTAATAATGAAAGTAATCTAGAAAAGTTGATCAAAAGTGTTAAAACTATGTCTATCAAAGTACCAGAAGGGACTGAGGGATGGAATTTATTTTTCAACAGTTTAGAAAGGGCATTCAAAACTAAAAATGTACCGGAAAACCAGCAGGCTGAAATTCTACTAAATATATTAGGAGATAAGGCAGATAATTTGTTAATTTATACCACTAGGGAACAAATTGAGAGTTATGAGGCATTAAAGGAGTTAGTTCTAAGGGAACATGAGCCAACACCGAAGGCGTGTTTGGAAAATTTTAAGAAGGCTAGGAGAAACCAGAATGAAACTCATGTATTATTTGTATCGCGTCTAATAGCAACATGGGAAAATTATTGTAAGATTAGGGGTGCTGACTCATATGAAAAGGTCAACCAGTTAATAATTACGGATAAGTTATTAAACACGTTAGATGAAGAAACTGCATTATATATTGGGTTAACTCAGCAGAGTAAATGGTTGGAAGCTTCTAAAATTGCTAAAGAATGTGACAATTATTTTGACGCTAAACATAAGTCTTATGCCGTTATGTATAAAAGTTTTAAGGGTAAAGATAGGTATGGAAACAGTGAAAAAGTGAAACCGAGGGAGGATAGTAAATTTAGTGGTAATTGGAGGCAAAACGGGAGTAATGAGACTAATGCTCTTGCGGGTAGGAAAACTGATTTTAAGAAACCTAGTGATGATTCAGCTCCTAGATGCTTCAAATGTGGTTTAAGAGGTCATTACCAACGTTTTTGTAATAAAGTGGGTAATGAGGGAAATAATAATGCTAGTAAAGGGCATGAACAGAAAGCGGGTGTAAATAAGATTGTCGTGAAAGGAAATAAAGAGTTACCTAAGGGAGCTATTGTGGCAAGGATATCGGCAAAGGCCAAACAGAGAACTAATGTTATTGGTGAGAAATTAAATAAACTCGAGAAAATTGAAGTTAGTGTAAATGGGGAAAAAGCAAAAGGATTGGTTGATTCTGGATGTGAAATTCGTGTTATTCATAAAGATTTGGTACTGGAAGAGAAATTAAAAGGAGCAGGTAGTATTTATTTACAAGGATTATTTGGTGAAGCAGTTAAATCACTGTTGGTTAAATTACCATTAGCTATTCCGCAATTCAGACAAACTAATATAATTCATCAGGAAGTACTTTGCGTGGTGACCAATAATATTAATGAGCAGGTAATTTTACATCCCGAGGTGATTAATGAGTTGTCAGGTGTCAATCGCGAGGAGCCATTGCTAGAGTCCCAAGAATTAGAAAGTCTGGAAATTAGTATTGATAACTCGAGTGAAAAGAAAGATATGAGTAGCGACAATTGTAATGTTTATGCAATAGAAATGAGATTGGGAAATTTACAAAGTCAGAATGACGAAAAATCAGAAATAGAGGAAAATAATAAAGTTATCGTTAGTAATTCAGATATATTTAAGAAATCCCAATTGGAATGTAAAGAGTCAGAGAGAGTTTGGGAATTAGCTAAAATTGATAAAGGGGGTTATTATATTGAAAAGGACTTATTGTATCATAAAGATAAATTTATAGGAGAAGCTATAGCTAAATTAGTAGTGCCGAAAGTCAAAAGAGAAGGAATCTTAAAGTCAGCGCATGCTTCTAATGGGGGAGAGCATCACGCGGCAAAGAAAACCTTACAGAGAATTAGGCAATCTTTTTATTGGGAAGGTATGGCTAAAGAAACTAAAAAGTTTTGTAAATCGTGTCTAGAATGTCAATTATCTAGAAAAATTGAAGTGCGTGATAGAGTCTTAGTGGAGATGGCAGATGGTAGCAAAAAGTATGTATATCAAAATAAAGGGGAATTTATTGTCAGGTGTAACATAGTCAATATTGTTTTTGAAGGTGAAGAGGAATTTGGAGAAGTTGGAGAAATTCCTATTTTAAACCGGGAGCAAGAGGTAGAACGGGACATAGAAAGGTTCGAAATAAAAGGGTTATCTAGCAGTCAAGTCAAGGATATAAAGTCGCTTTTGAGGGAGAATAAGGAGGTATTTAAGGGTCCTGTGCGACCAGCGGAAGTAGGGGAGCACCGTATTGATTTGAAACCGGATGTGGCAAGGAAAAAGCCAAAGTTATATAGTGTACCTGTTGCTTATAAAGAGGAAGTAGATAGACAGATTCAGGAGTTATTAGAGTTAAATCTAATCAAAGTATCAAATGCTGAAATTAGTCATCCAATTGTTTGCGTGGCGAAAAAAGACACAACTGTTAGGCTTTGCATTGATCATAGAGCTTTAAATTCAGTAATGCAGGTCCCAACATTTCCTATGAAAGATTCACAGGAAATCATGTATACTGCGGGGGCAGCTAAATATTTATCTTCCATTGATTTATTGAGGGGTTATTGGCAGATTAAGATGACAGAGGAATGTAAACATTTGACAGCTTTTACAACTCATAATGGGACTTATCAGTGCCGTACTATGCCTTTTGGTTTATCAGGGGGCGGCTGCTACGTTCCAAAAAGATATGAATGAGGTTCTTCAAGGTTATCGGAGGTATGCATAAGCATATATTGATGATGTCATCATTTTCTCTGACACCTGGGAAGAGCATTGTGAGCATGTTAGGTCTGTTATAGAAGAACTTAAAAATAGAAATTTTATGATTAGGCTGGATAAATGTAAATTTGGAGAGAAATTGACTAAGTTTTTAGGTCATGTAATTGGGGGTGGAACACATGCACCTGATGAGGAGAAAATAGGAGCAATAAGGGACTTAAAGAGACTGAAAATTAAAAAGGAAGTTAGATCTGTTTTGGGATTAATGGGATTTTACCGATCTTATATTCCAAATTATGCAGAAATTGCTATACCTTTAACTGAATTAACTAAAGGGAAGGTTAAAAATACTGTACCATGGGATGAAAGGGCAGAAGAAGCATTTAATACCCTTAAGGATGAGTTATGTAACATGACACATTTGGCTACACCTACCGTAGGCCGCGAATATCAGCTTCACGCCGATGCTTCAGACCTGGCAGTAGGATGTTGTCTTACTCAAAAAGATGAAAAGGATCAGTTTAAACTGATAGCTTTTGCCAGTCAGAAATTATCAGGGGCTCAGCGTGCTTGGCCGAGTATAGAGAAAGAGGCTTGGAGTGTTCTCTTCAGGTTGCAGAAGTTTGAAAAATGGACATATGGATCTCAAATTGAGATCATAACGGATCATAATCCATTAAAATTTCTCACTGAAACAACCCCAAGGTCCCCCAAACTCACTAGATGGGCTCTTGCCTTGCATTGCTGGAACCTGAGTATTTCTCATCATCCAGGAGCTCAACATTTGAATGCTGATGCAATTTCCAGGCTACATAGGAAGAGCTGGGAAGAACCGCCAGTTACTAGCCCATTGGCATCAGTGACTAAATAGTGGACAAACCTAAAGGGGGTGTCATCATGGTTTAAATTTTTTTGTATATGTATAATTGTAAGTGAATCTTGTGTTTTTAATATTGTATTAGCATGTGTAGTTTTTCTGTAATCATAATATTAGTACACGGTTCATTAGAGATGTCAGTAGAGAATGTTCAGACACCTTGATATATATATGTAATAATAATAATGAAGAAACCTGCAAAGACACTATTGAACTCTTCTGTGATGTTACTATATGTTTGGGGAAAATTAGCCCCTAAATGGCATATTTTCCACTAAGGTGGGGGGTGTCAGGTTCTGAGAAACATCTGCCATTAGAACTGGGGTTCTATATTATTTTTGTCTTAATATATGATATATTGTATGGCCTGTGTACTGGAATTTTAAAATAACATCCTTTCCCTGTTTAAAACTGGATCTAAGCCGGGAAAAATGTATAGATGGAATGAAGGGGGAAAAGATAGCTGGAGAGGGGTTTGCTCAAACTTTTGAGATGTCTGTGGAAGATGGGGAGACAAAAGCATTCCACAAACGAAGAATAGAGCTTGGAATGCGAGCCAGGTAGAAAACCCTGAGGGGTTACGTTGAGAAGTAGCAAGGGGTTGCTGGAAGGCAGTCTCTTCTGCTGAGGGAGTCAGTTGAAAGTTGGCGTGCAAGGCGCAAGGTGAGTTGCTGTGTCTAGCTCTTAGATAGAGCGCAGGGTTCAGTTGGAGCCGAGAGCGCCAAGCGCAAGGTAGTCACTGTGTATAGCTTTTAGAGATAGAGCGTAGGATTGAGTGAAACTCGGAGAGCTTAGGCTTAGAGCACATATGTGTTGGGAGATCGAGATTGATCTCCGGAAAGCTAATTTAACGTGTGTAGAGTGAGAGTGGTTTAACGTAGCTTAACAGTACATAGCCAGCATTTACTGTATTCAATTTAATGTTGAACCGGATCACCTATATCTGAGTTTGTAAGTGTAAATAGTGTTTTGTTGTTGTGCAAATAGTGTGTAAATAAACTGTTAATTTAGTTAATTGAAAGCATTGGTTTTTATTTAAACAATCCTCTCAGTACGTGACCGATATCACGTAATCATATCGGTGGTGGCAGCATATAAATAATAAGGATTTTCTTCAAAGTTGTGTGGACTAAGAGGAAACTCTGACAATTGTCTACAACATTTATACTGACAAGTTCTTGATAGGACCAATTCTTACAGCAAAAACAAATTAAAAATACATAGCAGTTGAAGAAAAAAATCATCTTATTAAGGGTGTATTCAAATCAAAACTGCTTATTTTCTGACTCATTTTTTAATTCATTTTTGCTCTCAAACGCATCCAATTGGTAGATTCTCTTATTCAGAAACTATATAATGTACCGTAATGATCAATTTTTTGATATAGGCAGAATATATTTCAAAAAATGATGTCAAAGTGGGCATTTTGTACTGAATTTCTCAAAGCTATTGTGTTAGAAATGAAAAATATTGTCCTACTGAGAAAATAATTGTTTATAAATCAAGTTTTAATTAATTGAATGAAAAATAAAAAAACAGGTTGCTATAAATCTCCTCAAAAATCACATCATCAAGTTTCATATTTTTTCTATTAAAAATGAATCTTAAAATGTGCCAGAAAATTTTGAGTGGTTGAGCATGGAAAAGTATTTTTTTTAATACCACCTTAACATGATTCTGATAAAACCAGCTCTTATATAAAACTGAAATAAAAACTCATCAAAAGCAGCCAGATAAAATTGTTAAAGTTGGTTTATCTTTAATCATGATTTTGTTTTTGTTGGTGAAATTAGTATACTTAACTTCGAAATCTACCTCTGCCTGTAGGCCGGGCCAACAGGGATTTTTTTATAAAGTACTGTACACTGAGTGGCCAAAATATTATGACTATTCCTCACTGAAACTTATATTCTTAAAGATCAGTTTTAAGATCAATCTAGTAGAGCATATAGATATGCTTTGTGATGTTTTTGAGTTGTATTGTGCTACAATTTGTAGTGTTATAACTCTTCTGTTGCTATAAACAATATGTGTCTGTTATCTGGATACCTTTAGATATCTCACAAAATTCGATTTATTAATTAATAATATAAATAGTTTGAAAAACACATAAATCAGTAAAAATCTATTTTCAGCAATTGCTGTTCATACCTGATAATGTGTGTGAATTCTTTCTTGAAATGCTGCATATGATCTACACACTTTGTAATATGCAAAGAAATTAGTTAAGTATAAAATTACATATCACAACTGAAAAAGCACATTCAGCAGTTTTCTTTTGTAACACAGTGCACCTTAAATATTACTAAATAACCACAGCAGGTTTTACTTTAACACAAAACAGTTTATTCCGAAGAGCACAAAAGACGGCACATAAACACAAAGCAACAAATACAGAATCCAAACTAAAACTGAATTGTTTTACAGAGTCAGGACAGGGTGAGACAGGATGTGCATGCATCTCAAACAATTACGATTACATATCGACTGACATATTTCGATTGTACTTCCAACATCCTCCCTCAATCTAAATATGTCCAACATAAATTACATAACACTTAACATAAATACAATATAGATAAAGCTATATATTATACATACAACATTAAAAAATAATAAATAAAAATTAGCCAAACATTATTTTTCTGAATTTTTCAAACATTACTTTACTTAGAGGTTTAGTTTATAAATCGGCGACCTGTTCAGTATATGGAATGTAATTAATTGAAACAGTTCTATCTCTTACTTTTTATTGCATAAAATGATACTTAACATTTATGTGCTTTAACCTTTTAGGTTATTCACATGATTTACTGATACGAATTGCTGATTGATTATCCTCATAGAAAGGTACAATAAAATTTTCATGACCATTTAAATTTAACTCAATCAATAAATTTCAAACCCAGCAAGCTTCACTTACACATTAGGCTGAAGGCAATGTACTCCGCCTCTGTAGACGATAAAGCTACACAAGTTTGTTGTTTAGAACACCATGAAATTGTACAATTATAAATTTGAAAACAAAACACTGTTGTAGATTTCCTGTTAATAGTATCAACCCCCACCCCCACCCCAATCTGCATCAACAAAACCTTTAACTAATTCAGCATTTTAATTTTTTCTATACACTAACTTCAAGTCAACTGTGCCTTTAATATAATGTAACACTCTTTTTAAGAACAACAATAACTTTTCACTTGCATAGTTCTGATATCTACTCAAAATATTGATAGAATTACATAAATCAGGTCTGCTTCCTAGCATTGCATACATGATACAACCAATTAGGTTTCTACATTTATTTTCCACATTTACATATTCTGATTTTGTTTAATTAAACATTCATAATTAAAGTTAGTGTCCATAGGAGTAGAGATACTTTTACATTCAAACATATCAAATCTTTTCAATACATTTTCTAAATAGTTACTCTGATCTAATGTTAAAATACCTTCATTTACATTCTGAGAAATAGATATACCCAAATAATAAGAAATAGGATCAAAATCTTTCATTTTAAAATTTCTTTTCATTTCACATTTAAACTCATCTATTTGTTTGGTACCAGAACCCGTGATAATCAAATCTTCAACATATATTAGTACATAAAGTTTACAATCATTCAACAATTTTAAATACAAACATTGATCATTTTCAGATTTTACAAAATTTTGAGAAGACATAAATTTCTGAAATTTTTCATACCAATATTTTGGTGCTCTTTTTAACCCATGTATAGCTTTTTTAAGCTTACACACTTTACCATCAGGTAAATTACAATTATCAGGTAAATACATAAAAACCTCCTCTTTGATTTCCCCATGTAAGAAAGCACTGCATACATCCATTTGATAGACAACCCAATCAAAATTTACACTAATTGCTAACAACATTCTTAAAGTATTTAACTTAGCTACAGGAGAATATATATCTTCAAATATTAACCCTTTTTGTTGATAATCCCTAGCAACCAATCTGCATTTAAATAATGAAATCTTACCTTTATTGTCCAACTTAATTTTAAAAACCCACTTACTGCCTATTATATTACAGTCATTTGGTTCGTCAACAATGTCCCAAGTGTCATTTTCAGCGAGGGCTTTTCAGTTCAGCATTTATGGCCTCTTGCCACTTTTTCGATGAACTTCATAGCTTCTTCATGAGTGGTGGGTTCTTCACATCGATTATACTTATATAGCCTGTTTCAAAGTCTTCAAATCTCGATGGTTTCCTCAGGTTATCTCTTGCTCAAAGGTGCATTTTGGTATTACTCAACTGGGGAGCAGGTGAATCTGTACTGCAATTGTCATCATCATCTTGTTGTTGATTATTGGCCAAGTTATCCGAATCCATGTCTATATCTTTATCTTCATCAAATTCTGAACTTTGATGTTACTCAGGATCAATTAAATCAAAAACAAAATTTTCATTCTTTAGGGAATAGTAAGGTTTCTCATTTGGATTAATTATTATATCTCTGTGTAATGTCACAGTGTTTGTTTTTGAGAAGTAGACTCTGAATCTTTTAGTATTTTCACCATATCCAACAAAAATTCCTTTTTCACTCTTAGCATCTAATTTTCTATGTTTTTCTTTTGGGATGTTAACCCATACTTCAGATCGAAATGTAAACTAAATTTCTAATGCCAAAAGTCTTATTTTTCCACAATTCATAAGGTGTTTTTCCTTTCACTCTGCTTGTACCTGTTCTGTTAATAATGTATACAGCTGTATTCACAGCTTCTTCCCAGAACTTCTTATCTAAATTTTTTGCTACCAACATAGTTCTTGCAGCTTCCATGATAGTTCTCCTTTCTCATTCAGCTTGTCCATTTTGCTGTGGATTATATGGGACAGAAGTTTCATGCTCTATGCCATAATGAATCAAAAGTTCTTTAATTTTATCATTCCGGAATTCTTTGCCATTGTCAGATCTTATTACTCAGATATTTTAATTCATCTGGTTTTTGCACATCAGTATGAATTCTAACCATTTATCATACGGTTGATACTATTTTCGAGGAAATAAAGTTTTCTAAAGTGAGAGTAATCATCTTTTAACAATAACATGTACCGAGACTTTCCAACTGATGCTACTTCTATTGGAACACATAAATCTGCATGAATTATGTTACAAATTTCAGTAGATTTTGATTTACTTTCTTGAACGGGCCTACATTGTTGCTTTCCTTGAATGCATTCCTCACAGAAAGGAATATCAGAAGAGTTTTCCCAGGTAATTTCATTTTCTGTAAGCAGCTTCTTGACACGATCAAAATGTTGATGAGCTAACTTTTCACGCCACCATATGAGACTTTTCTTTTTACTCTTAAAACTACTGTCAACAACACAACATTTATTTGGATTTTCAAACTCTCTCGTATTTTCGTCTATGTTCACTCTGCTTTTATCTAAGCAAAATATCATTTTAAAAAGTTTATCTTCACGTTTAGCTATAGCAACTATTTCTTTCGATTTTTGATGAATAAATTTAGCACATTCTGAGTTGGATGACATACATAAACCTTTATCTAGAGCTTTACCTTGAGAAAATAAGTTTACTTATAACTGAGGGACATGCAGTACATTTTGAAGTTCAGTTTTAATATATTTTTCACCATTATATGACTGAACATAAGTAGTTCCAATTCCAATAGCTGTTATAGAGGTGCCATCAACTATTTTTATTTGTTTAGCCTCTTTCAACTTCAAATATTTTCCAAACAGACTTCTATCATTACACATATCGCTCACCTGCAAGAAAAGTGACACATCTCACAAAAAATCATTTTGCATTTTATTCCACTAATAATTTTGTCATAGGTGTGTCTTGCTGCATAAGCAGTTTCATAAGTGTAGCTATGTGGAAAATCACTTTATTACATTGTATGTCCATTCGTGACCAAAGAAGAAGGGTGAATTGTGTGTGGAGGTAAACATACCCAACCCTCCAAACTTCATCCTACATCTTCTTTTTTATGAGTTTTATGCTTTTATGCACATTTTCATTCCTGCATGCAGAGCTAAGTGCTATAATTTTATGTTACAGTAAAATCATGCAAATTTTCTTTTGCCTCTCCTGTGAAATTTACTTTTGTCGAGATGTGTCACTTTTCTTGTGGGTGAGTGATATGTTCTGAAGCTCCACTGTCTAAATAGAATTCTACATCTAATTCAGAATTTATAATTCCCATACGTGCAAAACTTTTGCCATTTTCACTATTTGACTTCCAATTTTTATTTTTATGAAAATAACAATCTTCAAATACGTGCCCTTTCTTATTACAAAAATTACAGACAATATTTCTGTAATTAATGGTCTTAGGAACATTATTTCCATACCTACATTGAAGTTTCTTGTGGCCCAATTTTCTGCAACTAAAACACTTGATATTACTTTGATTTTTAGCTGTAAGAGCAACAGTTTCTTCTTTCGTTTTTAATCTTTCTTCCTCAACTAACAAACGAGCAGTTAAGTTACTTGAAGTTCGCTGTTCATCTGCTATGGATTCCCAGGCTGAAGAGAAGTGCTTATATTGTTCTGGTAGAGCGATAATTATTTTTATAATGACCATTTTTTCAGGAATTACTTCATTATGCTTCTTAGTTTTGACAACCATATCAGGAACTTTTGGTTATTTTGGTTTGGGAATTTTCGGGAACTTTAGATAAAAAGTTCATCACATTGTCATCAAACTTGAAGTTGTAAAACTGTTGTTGTAACAAATGAATACTTACATTTGATTTTCTTTCATAAATTGTGTGTAACTTATCCCACATATCTTTTGCTGTAACACATGAAATGTATGCAATATTGGCCCAGCTTCTATATGTCAAACCAAAATTTCTTACGCTTTTGCATCTTTCACAATGAAATCAGAATATCCAGCATCTGTTGTTTCCGGTTTTACTTTTATGCCTGTTACTATATCGTATAGTTCCTTAGCTATAACTTTAACTTGGAATTTCCATACATTCCAATTACTTTCATTCAGTTTGATAAACTGTGCCTGCGTGTTTCGGCTCCAGCCATTTCAAAACAACGATCGGAAAACTCACTTTACAAAAATTTCAATTACTATTTACTTCGCAATATTTCTACTAATAGGTTTGGGTCTGGTCCCATAATCTGTAACACTGTGCGCCTTTATTACTAAATAACCACAGCAGGTTTCACTTTAACACAAAACAGTTCATTCTGAAGAACACAAAAGACAGTACTTAAACACAGAACAACAAATACAGAATCCAAACTACAACTGAATTGTTCTACAGAGTCGGAACAGGATGTGACAGGATGTGCAAGTGCATGCATCTCAAATGATTATGATTACATATCGACTGACATATTTCAATTGCACTTCCAACATTTTTCCTAGCCAGTCTTATAAGCAAATTCTTTCACCGGAAATAAGCCTTTTTTCTAAAATGTATCAAAAGCTGATGATTAATTTTTTTTAAAAATCATATTAAAAGTTGTGTTATCAAATAGCACTATAATTAATTAAATGTCATACAATAAAAAATATTATTTAAACAATTGAAAAAAATATGCTATGTCTGTGTCTGCTTGTGTCTAGGGCTGTGGGCCCTGGTATTAATTTGAATGCAGGCTCCCTCACCATAAATATTATACAATAAAACCTGCTAAGAGATGGAAATGATAACGGTCAGTGAAAAATTCTGTTTTAGGTAAGTTGTTTCCTTCTTAAGAGATAATTGCATGGTATTCTGTTTGGAGGGATTTGATTTTTTTCCGTTTAAAGCAGATTTCTGTTATAGGCAGGTTTTACTATATTATGAAATAAATTTGCTAGATAGTACTTTTTTATTAAGTACTGTACATTTAGTGGGCAAAATACTATGACCACTCTTCACTGAGATTTTTACTGTTAAGATCAGGTTTAAAATCCATCTAGTAGAGCATACAGATATGCTTTGGGATGATTCTGAGTTGTATGGTGTTGCAATTTGTTGTGTTATAACTCTTATATTGCTACAAACAATGTGTGTCAGTCACCTGGTACCTCTATTGTTCGCAAGACATTTTCGCCCAGAATTCCGCATTTTGCTAGAAATTTTTTGGCTTAGATGCAGTTCTTTGAAGATGCAAGATACTTTTGTATGAGAAAAACCAAGAAAGTGATTTCTGGTATACTGGAGAATCAACCCTTCTGGTGTCCACAATCATGTCTCATTCAAAGTCACTCAAAATCCCTTTTCTCTCCCATGAATAGACAAAATGCAAAGTTCACTGGTGTTCTGGCCAAGAGCAAACTTTTTATCAGAAAATCCAGTGTATTACATCAGTGTGAATGCTAAAGATGGATAAGTTGAATTTTCAATGAGGAGTGGTCATAATATTTTGGACACTCGCTGTGTATTTGCTTACAATTTATATTATTTTTTTCTTTTACAGTATTACAGTTTATGACGCATTTGTAACATTTTTTTGTCTGAAGATTTTAAATAAAAATTATTGAAAATATAACTAAACTTTAGTTGATTTCATCAATGTATTTTGAATGAAAAAATAAAAAGTATGACAGAAAAACATTCAAAATCTTAACATGTTTCTTTATCCATCTTTCCACCTGATTCCTGTTTGTGCATCTGAAATCATCCACATCATTAAAAGTATCTTTTTTTTAAACTGTTAACATCAATGATGTATTATTTAATCAATATAATATAAATCATACCAGAAAATGTACCAACATTTTTAAAAAAGTCATAACACAGTAAATACTGACTTGTTGTGTCTTGAAAAGAGTGCTCTAACTTTTAAATATTTAAAGTGCCTTTAAAAACCATTGAATTAATTTAAAACTGAAAAAGTGCCCATAAGGATCTAAAATATGTCCTTCAGACTCTAAAAAGTACCCTTGAGAATATAGTATTTTTCCTGCCAGACCTCTTTTTTTAAACATGGGGGAACTTTGGTTTTATTAATTTTACTGTATTCAGTATGTAGAATATCTATATATTTAAAACGCTAAGCGTTTTCTTTTGGCAGTCTGTGAGAAGAAACTACTGCATCAAATTACACCAGTCTTTTTTAAAATGAAAGATATTTGGCCAGAAATTTGTTATCACACATTCGTTTGTTCAAATACTTTATTAATTAGGTGCAATTTTAAATTAAAATTCTACAGTTGTGCATGCATAGTATATAAGTACAAATCTGCCTTTGGAGTGACGCGTTGCACATGCACAAAGATACTCGCTCAGTTGAACTATCACATTCACATCCCAGGTAGAAGTTGTTTTAAGTTCGTCTGCTATACAATCTTACTGTAAACAAGCTTTTCTTTCTTTCATAAAGTTAATATTATTTGGCTCTCAGCATTATTAACATTTCAAAAATCTATTGTGTAAATTTATTAAGAGCTAGATACAATTTATTTTGGTTGTGTCCTATCATTTTGTCATGTTACACACAGAAGATAAACACAGTGATTTGAGGCTAAAAGTTATGCTTATGAATTGCCTATAGTTACACACGAAGGTTGGAAAACTAACATGTTGAGTTGTAGCTGCGTCTTTGAAAAAATAAGGTATCATAAATATTAAAACGCAAAACTATTTCTGTAAGGTCAAAACTCAAATTCAAGACAATTGCATATGTGTCAACTGTTTTTTGAACCTCTTCAATTTAGAAGGAAGGAAAATGAATTCCTGGTAGCGTAGTGCATTAATGCAGCAGTTTAAAGCTCTGAATTTTTTTAGAGGATGCAGGTTCGAGCCCAAGCTAGGCAAAGTGTGTAGTATTTTTGCCGATAATTCATTTCAATAATGATATATTTTATCAGCAAGAGAAGTTATAGGATTTTTATTTTATTATTATTATTTGAATGCTTTATAATAAAAGAAAATTTAACACTGAATAATATTTGGAAAAAATAATGATTTTATATTTAAAATATTTTGCATGTAATTATCAATTAAATAGAGTTGATCTACAATTTTTGTTATATTTTCTGACCATTATCAAGAATAATTATGTGTGTGAGTCAGAAAGAAAAGTTTGTCATGCATTTGTGTTAAAAATAAAACAGAGAGAAAGAAAAATATTCGTATAAGAGCTATAAAAGAAATTACTTGATATCCAGTTTTAATATTTTAAAAATGTATAAAAATGTAATATAAAATTCAAGTAATAAAAAATATATATTATGAATCATTAGCTGCAACAAGTTCCAAATTTAAGTTTTTAGAGAATGAGACAGATAAAAATAAAATTCATGGGCAGCTTTTAATGGTCCTGTAGTTAAAAAATAAATAGATAAATGAAAATAAATATTGTTATTATTTTTTTTTTTAAATATAGGTCGTAGTAAGTAAAAATAAATTATCTACCTGGTATTTTTAGGTAAATTTCTGATAAAACGCAAGCATAATTGGTTGTAAATTATAAACATAAAATTCTGTCACTTCATTGAATAGGTTAGACTGGGGTGACAGCACCATCTATCCCCTTAAAGAAATAGGAATCACTTATGCAATATAGAAATTCGTCACCTAATTCGTCATTCAATAAGTAATTTAAAAGCACCTAATTAAAAATTCAAGAATTTTTATGATGAAACATTCAAGTTATTTACAGTCAAATCTTGACGGCACTATCTAATACGATATTAAAATTGATAATGTCTCTCATAATTTGCATATGTACCAATAAGTAAAGCTGAATCAGTCAATAAAGTATATATATACATATTGTATCCTCTTTAAAACTGAAATAAAAAGTTTTTGTTTATATATATTTACTGCATTTTGTATATAAAAAAAGTTTTAATGCAGAAAAATTTACTACTTTTATTAGGATAAATTGCTTTTTACCTTGTTTTTCGTGAGTGAGTACTAAGAAGGCATCTTATTTGTCAAAAATATTTCTTCCATAATTTGATGTTATAAATTTGTACATGTTATATAATTATAATTTAATAACATTAAACACAATAGAAAATATAATTTTTTTAACAGTAAAAAATGTGGTTATTTATTTTGGTATTTTGTGTCTTAGCAAATTATTTTGCTTATGGCTTCTTATGACCTCCTTATGGCTTTTCATGGTGAAAGCACAGTATACCAAGAAAACATGATGGTACAATCTGAAAACGGCAGTTTTCTGCACCATGTTAAATATACTTATAATAATGACTATAATTAAATTTGATGAGGATTTTGTTGTCAAAGCCAGATTATTTTATTTTAATGCATTAAAATACCAGAAAAGTACCAAAAAAAATTTTCAACAAAGCTAAACAATTTTTTTTCTTTGTCACATAAGTTTGAATTTATTATGGCTTGTTGTCTGCTCATCCATATTCTAATTTGAGAAAAAGTCAAATTTCCTGAAAATTTGAACATTTTTATCAAATTGATCACAGTATTTTTCTTTTTGAAAATGGTCAACATAACTTTATTCTCTCTTTTGAGCTTTAACTATAAAGCTTCAAAAATGAAATCATTTGTATGATTCTATTTAACTTGGGAAGGCATTTTTTTAAGCATCCACTTTATTAAATTATGATAGTACATGTGGAAGTGAAGCTATTCTCAATAAGGCATTCTTTATCAGGAATCATTTAGCACTGATCTGGAAATATCAGGGAATTTTGATGTAAACTGCTTTTGACCAGGCATGTAATGGAGGATATATACCTTATAGCCAGTGCACTTTTTAATGTAATTCCATATACCCCTGTTTCTCAAAAATAGCAGATACCCTCCTCCTGTAGTGTATATAACCTGCCTATAATGTATACCCTCTGGCTTTTAGGTAGCTTTCATTACAAAAAGCTACCTATTACAGCCATTCGGAGGAAAACGATTTCAAAAAATTTTGGTATATTTTCATCGATCATGACCTCCAGACCCCGAAACCACCCTCCGTTCAAAATTGATATATATATATATATATATATATATATATCTGACCTATGTCACACTCTAACTCTCATAATTATGAACCGATTTCGATGTAATTTGGTGTGTACATAGTACATACCAATGTCTTGACCGAGTTTGTTGGCCAACTTCATCCGCCGTTTTGTTTCAAAATGGCGGCCATTTAAAATTTTTAAAAAAATTTAAAATTTGAAATGTGGTACCAAAAAATTAAAAATGGAAAAATATTTTTTTCTTATGTATTTGACCTTTATACAAAGATTTCAAAGCAGTTTTTGTTTCGTCTATATCTTAAAAAATGGCTGAGTTATAGCGTTTTGAATTTCTAGCGTGGCTGGCATTTTGAAACGTCCTGAAATTTGTCATGCGATAAAAGGCGTATTTATGAACCGATTTGGATGTAATTCGCTGTGTACATAGTACATACCAATGTCTAGACTGAGTTCGTTGGCCAGCTTCATCCGCCATTTTGTTTCAAAATGGCAGCCATTTAAATTTTTTTTTTTAATTTAAAATTTGAAATGTAGTACCAAAAATTTGAAAATGGAAAAATATTTTTTTCTTATGTATTTGACCTATATACAAAGATTTCGGAGCAGTTTTTGTTTTGTCTATATCTTAAAAAATGGCTGAGTTGCAGTATTTTGAATTTCTAGCGTGACTGACATTTTGAAACGTCCTGAATTTTGTCACGCGATAAAAGGCGTATTTATGAACCGATTTGGATGTATCTTGGTGTGCACATAGTACATACAAATATCTCGACCGAGTTCGTTGGCCAGCTTCATCCGCCATCTTGTTCCAAAATGGCGGCCATTTAAAAAAATTTAAAAAATTAAAAAATTAAAATGGGATACCAAAAAATTGGAAAATGAATAAGATTTTTTTCGTATGTGTTTGTCCTTAATACAAAGATTCCGGAACAGTTTTTATTTCGTCTATATCTAAAAAAATGGCTGAGTAATAGCATTTTGAATTTCTGTTGTGGCTGACATTTTAAAACGACCAGATTTTTGTCACGCGATAACAGGCGTATTTATGAACCGATTTGGATGTAACTTGGTCTGTGCATAGTGCATACCAATGTCTCGACCGAGTTCGTTGGCCAGCTTCATTCGCCATCTTGTTTCAAAAGGGTTGCCATTTAAAAATAAATTAAATTTAAAATTTAAAATGAGGTATTAAAAAATTGGTAAATGAAAAAGATTTTTTTTTATGTGTTTGGCCTTGATACAAAGATTCCGGAGCAGTTTTTGTTTCTGAAAACTTGTTCTTTTGTTTGTATCTTAAAAAATGTTTGAATTATAGCGCTTTGAATTTCTAGCATGGCTAACATTTTGAAACTATCTTGTATTTGTCACGCGATAACACACATATTCGCCTATTTCGATGTAAGAAGGCATGTGGATAGTATACATCAATACCTCGACCAAGTTCACTGGCCAGATTCATCAGCAATCTTGTTTCAAAATGGCGGCCATTAAATTAAAAAATATATATATATTTAAAGTGAGGTGCAAAAAAATTAGAAATTGAAAAAGGTTTCTTTCTTAAGTATTTGACCTTGATATAAGGATTCAGGAGCATTTTTTGTTTGTCTTTACCTTAAAAAATGGCTCAGATATAGCAGTTTCAATTTCTATTGTGGGTGACATTTTGAAAAATCTGATTTTTTGCATGCGACATTAATCGTATATATCAAACGATTCCGATGTGAGTGAGCATGTGCACAGCAATTATTAAGGTCTCGACCAAGTTCACTGGTTAGCCTCATCCACCATGTTGTCTTAAAATGGCAGGCACTTTAAGAAATCGCCGAATTTTGCAGCCAAATATAAGTTACTTTAAAGAAAAGCAGCTTGGATAAAGCTGACTAATTTCGCGAAATTCTCATTCATTATATTGATAAAAAATTAGTATTGAATCTCCCATATTCGGTTTCCACTAAATTGAGCTTCGTATGTTTGAATGATATAAGTTGGCTTTTTTAAAATAAGGAATATGAAAGCTACCTCTTCCTCCTGGCACTGGCCGGAAGGACTTTTTTTTAATGACTACACCACTGTTAGAACCACCCTGTAACTGTATCAATTTTTTAAGAAATTTATAGAGTATTTTGGAGCATGCATTTATCTCAAAAACAGAAGAATAAGATTCAATTATCTAATGTGACAATATCTACTTGAATTTAAAGAAATAATTTAATATAGTATGCCACACATTTTTCTCAGTTTCATGTTCAATTATATTTTCCAAATGTCACATTTTTAAATGTTTCATATGCTATTAAGACTTTAGCTTCTATGTGTTTTCATGTAATGTTCATTTCTAATTGTGCTTCTTTATTTATAATTTTTAATTCTGGCATGTATTCTTCAGTTTTGTCCTTATCTTTCTTTTTTAAAAACACACACAAAACTGTCGCTTCAGATATTATTTCTCTGTCCTTCCCAATCACCACATGCTGTAATGTTCACATTAACAAAATCTTCAAATGTCTCATAAAAACTGGCAAGAAAGGAGATATAAATTAATCTAAGAAAGTCATACAAGAATAGAACTTCAAGAAAACATTTTAAAATATTTAAAAAGTGAAAAAATGAATTTTCCAGTTAAAAAAATATTTTTGAGATCTTAAGAGTTCGAGAGAAATAAATTCAGCTAGTGAAATAGCAAATTTGTAGTTACAGATGATTTGTTTTGTGCAATATAGTCTCATATTTTATAATGTGTGTATGTAATTCAGTCTTTTCTGTAATCAAATCATGGATTGAAATTAAGTGCTGTTTGTGTGTTCTAATCCTTTGATTCAGTTCAATTCCTTCAATTATTCTACATTAAATTGTAAAATATGTCAGCGGTTTTTCACTTTTATTGTATACAAGCTATCATCAATTTCCCAGTATATTTTATGACCAAATTTACATTTTTAGGGTTCCGTACTTAAAAAGTAAAAACAGAACCATTATAAGATCACTCCTGTGTCTGTCTGTCTGTCACAGCCATTTTACTCGTAAACTGTGGAACGTGGAAGGTTCAAAATCGGGGAAGTAATAAAGACCATTGACCCACATATTTTCAGATTAATAAACATTCATAAATATATTTAGTAAAAATGTAGAGGGGCTAATTATGCTACTTGAAAAGAAAAATCTTTTCTTTGTATATCATGTAGAGTATCCTGTGAAAGCTTCCGTAACGCTGAACTCAAAAATACATTCCTTTTAATTTTAGGTATTATATTTTCAAAGATATTGTCGAAAAACTAGCACAAAAATATGTCCCCCACCCCCCATCTAATTTTGAATCTACTGAAACTAAAATTATGAAAAAATTAGAGGTAGTAGACGTTAATATAAAACTTGCTGGAAAATTATAGCGATTAACCTAGGTCACATAGTTTTTGAGCAATTAGCATTTTTCTGTTATACACAAATTTCGATTTACGGGCATTCAGAAAAATTGTTGAGCATTGGTGGATACACCTATCGTTGCAGAGGTATAAAAGCATTGTTGATAATGATTTTCTAAAAAAATCATGGGTAATTAGCTGAGATATTAACCTTTAAAGATACGGCCAGTTTGGACATACAAAAGGCATGGGGTGGCGTACTCTATGCCTAGTTAACAACTTTTAATGATATATATGTGTAATGTAATGTCCAGTAACAGTATAAAAGAAATAAATGTCAAATTGCTAAAAACATACTAATTTAAGGGGTCTCGGGAACCTAAAAAATGAAAAAAAAGACCATTTTCAATATTTAATGTCTTAAAATGTATATGATTTTAAAACACAATTTTAATTGGGATGAAAGATATAAGTATGTTCTTTCATTTCACGTATTTAAAAAATTGCAAGATACAGAATTAGTATTTATAGGGGGCTCGAAACTTTTAGACATTTGTCGAACAAAAAATTGGCATAATAACAGTTTACACGCAGGATTACAAAATAAATATTGCAACTAGAATGAAAATGTTGGTGCTTACTTATACTTCAGATTGTAACAATTTCCCTGAACTTAAATAAATTTGTATTTAAAGTATTTTTTTATTTTTAATGCAATGTTGCATTTAGCTAATACAAAATTTTGAAAATTCCAACAGTAAAATCATCTAAAAAAATATTTTTTTGAACAATAAAAAGGAAATTCTAGGTTCAGTTTATACAGACTAACATGAAATATATGTTTTGAAAATTTCATGAAAAAATATTCAGAAGTTTTTGAGGTATCCTGCGCGTTATGCCCAAAAAACGGCATTTGGAGAAAAATGACTTCAAAGTTTCGGAAATGCCCCTTCAGTTTTTGAGCAGGTATAATTCTAAAAGCCATAACTTTTGTTCTAATGGGTGTTTCAAGGAAACGATTATAACAAAATATTCATAAAAGATAAGAGTTTAACATCTAAAAAAATTAAAATTTCTTAAATTTTGAAGCTTTAAGAGTCCTACGACCACTTAACCCTTTTTGGCGCAGAGTAATTCTATTTATAAACTTATGAAATAATGAACTGACACCAGAATTTATGAACGAATTTATTAGAAAATGCAAACTTGCTTATTTTCACGTACATGATAAAAGGAAAATTTTAATTAAATATTCTTGGTGCCATTTGTCTGTTTTGGAATTAAAATTAGGTGTCGTTTTTTTTAAGGGCACTGCCCTCAAAGGTTTAATTACAATGAATCGCATAAATACTGTGGGATTCGCGACAGTTTGCATTGAGTGTATCTCTCAATACGCCTCGAGTGACTTTAAAAGTTAATTAAAAACCTATCTGGAAAAACACGGCACTGACCAAGGCAGCGTTGCAAATTTGAGACCTCCTTTTGAAGCGTGCTTTCAATTGCGCTTAGCACAATGCCAAATTTAAACTTTGAACAATGGTTTTGTTTTAGCTACACTGTAGAAATAAAGGTTATTACTATGCTGAATTTAGTTTTATGAAATGCCAAATGAAGTTTAACTATGCACTGCTTTTATTGTCAATACCGAATTAAGTTCATCATAAACAGATTAGGATACTATTAAAAAAAGAGTTATACGAATAGCTATATTTGATATTATTTAGGTTCCATATCTGTTTGAACTTTCATGGTATATTATTTACACTTTTCTAATATATACAGTTATACCCAACTCTAAGTTTTATAGTTTTTTACAAAGTCTTAGTATTCTTTGGGCAACGTTTTTTTTTATAATACAATTACAAATTCATATATTTATTCTACGGAACCCTCTGTGTGCGAGTAATACTCACACTTGACTGCATATTTTTTATTAGAATCATATTTAGCCAATAAATGTAAGCTGTTTCAACCAAGAGCAGTGTAAGTCACATTTTTTTAACAAGAATTTTCTGGATGCACTACAATGATTTCTTAATGGGAAAACATATATTTTTATGCTATTACTTATATTGATATTCCTATGTATATATTGATTTGTGTATACCATCCATGCACTTAACGGAATTTTTCAAAATTAGCGACTTATGCTACTGTTGCATGAAATGGCTCATATATAATACAATTAATTTAATAGTAAATTTTCTGACCAATTGAGTGGTCCTGTGATATCTGTTTCTGCTGTTTTCAATTTTAATAACACACTGAAATTAAAATATTTGCTATTGTATGTTTTAAACATTTATTATTTAATCTTATGTACCCTTGCAGTTAGTTCACTGTTGATTAAAAATATTGTAGATAGCTTTTTTTCCCCTTAGTATTTTGGTGACAAGATATGATTTTTCTAATATTGTGTTTATTTGCTTTGCCACAACTCTCATTCTCTCTATCTTGTTGAATTATCTATGCAGTATGTGTTGAGTGTCTACATTTAAATGTGCTGTCCAGACAGCTAATAAAGACAGGTCAGGTGACTTCAGAATACAATGTAGGAAATTCTGTTTATTATTATTATTATTATTATTATTATTGGTTAAGTTGTTTTTATGATTTAATTCATATAAAATATTTAACTTTGTTGAAAAATTGAAGTTTCCCTCTTCTTATTGGTCTTAGTTAATTTTGATGTTTTTTCCACCCAAGAACTCACCACTTTAATTTGCTATATTTGAAAAGATTTTATAAAGCATATGTTTTATAATCTGTATTGTAAATCTATATGAATTTGTAAAATGTGAAGTTTAGTGGTTTCGTTTAATAAAGTAAATTCATTTGCATTGTTATCATTTTAGGTTTGAACATTGGTCCTGTTGTAGCTGGTGTTATTGGAGCAAGTAAACCACAATATGATATATGGGGTAATACAGTAAATGTTGCCAGCCGAATGGACAGCACTGGTCTTCCTAATCACATTCAGGTGAATCTGATAATATTTATATTATATGCATTTAATTTTGTTATGGCTTTAATTATTTTCTTAAAATTATTTGTTGTTGTTTTAAAACATTTAGAAATTGTATTAATTATAATAATAACAGTATTGCTTTCAATTGTATTAATTATAAATAAAAATAATAATATTGTTTTAAATTTTTAAATTTGTGGAAAAAATATATAAATTTTGTTTTAAAAATGAGCAAAATTGTTTTTCATATTTTTTATTAAGATTAAGATTTTTATTTCTTTGTTTAACCCTCTGAGCATCCATTATAAGTTTTATTTTATTTGCACGAAATATTGGTTAAAGTGTTGTTTTGAGATTTTTTACTAAAAGTTCATGCATATTTCTTTATTTCATATACTCATTAAATTTTTGCAATAAAAAAATTTACCCTGGTCAGTACAGATTTTAGCATTTTGTTAATTATTACATTGTATACAAAAATTATTATTATTTTAGCGTTAATTACTCTTTCTAATAAACATCTTTCATCTCAAGACCCAATGTTATAATAATTTTTAAATATATTTGAACATGACTGGGATTTATTATTAAATCATAATTTAATAATATCTTTAGGTTATTTAAGAGTTGTTTTTTTTAACCCATCAGTTGATACCTACAAAACAACTATTTTGGGATATGAAGCATTTCAGAAAATCAAATAACTTATAACCTTGATCATGGGTTACATTCTTGATATTACAGGTGGTCTTGTCAGAAGAAGGAATAATATAATTCAAACATAAAAAATAAACTAACATTAATTTATTTATTGTTTAAACATTTCAATTGGTTTAGTTGGTGTAATTCTTTTGTGCACTTTAAACTACAAAATTCTATCAGCTGAATTTGTTTGTAAAAGAGATTTTTTGGATTATTAAAGAATATACTTTTAATAATTCTATATTCCATTTATTGAGATGATTGAAAAAACTCAGTGAGTGAAGTGGGTGAATTTGAACAAAATTGGCTTGTCTTGCCTCTGCTGTTCTTTGCAGGTACAATAAACAAATTTTCACAGTGGGTGAAATTTATTTCTAAACATGAAGATTATATAGAAAAATGATCTGTAAATTTTATTTGTTTTGATTTGTATAATGTAGTAAAAACAAAAATTTCAGATTTATATTTGATTTATCCTATGTAAAATCAAATATGTTATTTTTTATGTCAACATCCCTTCTTTATGTTCATACAAAACATACCATGATGAATGAGGTTTTATTTGAAAGATTTTGAACATTTGGCATAGTACACTCACATTTTATTAAAACACGTTATTTGAGTAAAAACTGCAGTTCATTAAAAGTGGATGAAAAAGTATACCAACAGATATTCTCAAAGCTTACTGTGTGAAAGCCTTGTAATGGGTCCACTGGCATATTTTATTATAGTATGTGTTGAACCACAATTTAATGTATCATAGTTGTCACTCAATAAAAAAAAATCTTGAAAACTTTAGAGCATCATAAAAATCTGTAAACTACACTAGGAATTTCAAAACTTGTTACATGTGGAAGACACATGGAATATTAAATTTAAGCCTTAAAAAAAATATATGTTGTTCTCCTTTTTTATCAATGACAGAAATTAAACTTTGCAAAACAACTGCATGTTTAACCATATTGCACTTTTATAATATGCAATGGAACTCATTGGGAATGTAGAAGTATATATATATATATATATATATATATATATATATATATATATATATATATATATATATATATATATATACAGTAAAACCCATTTAAGAAGTTTTCCTATTTAAGAAGTTTATATTTTTGATTCCAATTTTTTTCCTGTTCTTACAATGTTAAAATAACCTGTTTAAAAAGTTTAGTTCCAAGTTCTTTCCAACTTAAAAAGATTATTTTTTCCTTTCCAATTTTACTTTGAAAACACATTTACTTCATCTTTTCGATTGTTATTATTATTTTATGTACTGCAAAAGTCTTTCCCTATATTCTTTGATATTTCAAAAAGTCAATTTTTAGAACTGAAAATGATTGTGGTCGCCTTTATTGCACCTTCACACCTGTTTTAGTCATACAAGTGTGATAGAATGTAGAAAGAGAATCTGTCCTTTGTCACTGTGACAATAATCACTGATAAGGGAGAAAGAGAATTGGTCCGCTCCTATAGGTAGTTCTTTTAACTGACTAGTTGCTTTCTTTTTATAATAGATTCTCTCCCTCCTTTGTCCAGGAAGGGAATGAACCAAAGCTGTGTCTGGTCCATTCAATTAAATTTTTTTAAGTCAATATAAAGTGTATAACATCAAAACTTTCTTGCCAGAAAATTCACAAACCAAAAATTTAGTTTTTTTTTTTCAAAAAAAAAAAAAATATCATGATGAATCTGCCTCTTTCAAATGGATAGATTGATAGGAGGAAAAATAGCTCTGGATTGAGTTATAATTCGGTAAAAGGTGAGAGTAAAAGTGTAAATCCACAAGAAATCGAAGACAGGAAGAAAATCTTACCAGATTTGATAGCCAACTATCATGCTAAAGATGGTTTCAATATCAATGAGTGTGGACATAACATAAAACTGGATAAAACATATGCATATAAAGGCGAAAGTTGTCATGGAGGTAAAAGAAATAAGAAATTACTTAAAATTTTATTGTTTTTCTTGTAGTTTATGGCCCCACCAGTGGCCGAGAGGTTCTGCTCTCGAAGCTGGTAGACGGGAGGTGCTGGGTTCGATCCCAATCGCACCCGTTGGCCTAATTGTTCGGAGTTTTCGTGGTTTTCTTCGAGCCGTGGATCTTCCATGCGTTAATACGGATTAGGTTCCCTTAGAAAGACCCCCACGGAGGGCACTCCCCCCGGGCCTATATCCCTCATGTAGATAATTGGCTGTCAAAAATCAACTCAACTCAACTCTTGTAGTTTATGTACACATACTCATGTTACATGTGTGTAGATTAAGAGGTGCCCGCTATTCAGAGATATAAGTGTTCAAATATATAAATTTTAGGCATTGAAAAAGTGTTCACTAAATAGAGGCCTTTGCTTTTTGGGAGAAAGGGCATTGTGGAGGTCTTATTGTACATTGATTTTTAACAGGAAAAATATTTTGGACATTCTTTTAAAAAACTGAATCAACCTGACCCCAACCCCCAATGGGAAAATATAGCACTAACCAACTCAGTGCAGGACTCTAGTTACCAACATGGATGGTTTTGAGAAATTGCCAATTTTGGTTGTTGGAAAATCGAAGAAACCCAGATGTTTCTGAAATGTGAAATTGCTGCCTTGTGATTACAAAAGTAACAAAACTGCATGAATGACAATTTCATAATTTATGAAGCTTATTTGAAAAGTTTGAATGCTAAAATGAGGAGAGCTAAGCAGATCATCATTTTCATAGACAATTCTGCTGCCCAGTCCAAAAACATGAATAACTTTAGTAACATAAATTGCATTTTCTAACACCAAACTCAACTTCTGTTTTACAACATGTGGATCAGGGCGTAATTAAAGTGTTTAAGCAGCACAATATGGCTTGTGAAATGGATGACTGAAAAACTAGACAATACTGGAGAGCTAAGAAAACGTTTTATTTTATCTGCATGGGAGCTAAGAACATCATCTGTTATTGCCAATTGTTTCCAAAAAGCAAGATTCTTAGATGGAGAATCAACAGAATGATATAAATTGGATATTGAAGATAATTGGAAGATCCTACAAAGAACAATGGATTTCACAGCATTGTTTGAGGAGTATGTGCCAGCAGATGATGAGGTATTGCCATGTGAAATGCTTACAGTGGATATTTATGAGGTTATTGAAGATGATGAAGAAATGAGTGAAACTGAGGAAGAAGATGTGGAAATTACTAATTACTAGTGTTTTGGATGCTGTGAAAGGACTAAAAACCTTTCACTGTTTATTGAAAGTATCAAAAAGGAGCCTGAAGATGTTTTTAAAAGCTTAAGACAACTGGACTGTTATCAACTAAAGATTGCTGAGAAAAAACAGAAACAAAAAATTATAACTGATTTTTTCTGTAAAAGCCATAACAAATTTGACATTTGACATTTTATTAACATACATCTGGCCTGTGTGCTTGGCATCAAGCGCCTGCATTTTCTTTAAACAAGTGGATAAATATACAAATGTAATTAATGTAATTTTCCAGTTGTTTGGTAGGTTATTTAATTTATTTTCCATGAAAATAAACAAGTTTTTTATTGTGAATAAATATATTTTTAATTACATATTAACCACTTGAGTCCATTACATTTTGTTGTTATGTTGTTAGTTGACAGTTTGTTTTGTCAGTGCTTTTATTTTATCTTAGTTAACTTGAACTGACCTTCCAGAATGCATCGAATCTTTAATACAAGTATCAACAGAATGAAATTATTTTAACATTGATTTTCTCAAGGTTGCCAGAATATTAGGAATTTGTAAGGCTCTTCAGGTGTGATGGAATTGTTAAGAATCAGAGTGCATTTTTTAATTAAAAAAAAAAAAACACAACTTATAAATAATTTTTTAAAGCTAAGTAATAACAATAATAAATAATATTTACATCATAATTTGATTGTTTTAGGCTATTTACTTCAATGTCACAGTGCAAAATATGTAACATATAAAATATACATTAGAAATATGTACAGGCTGTCCCAAACATATTGAAACATGCTTTAATATTTTATATGTTATAGGCAATGTAAATTGCAAAAGTGTTCAAAATGAGGTAGAAATTAAGATTTAGGAGAATGAAATTATTACTGTTATACTTGTCAGAACTTGGAGAAAAAATTTCTGAATATAACTTATAGATCCCATTTTTTTTAAAGTAACTTTTTGAAAGTTGATGGCAGGACTATTTCATCTACATAATCTTCAATCCTACCTTGTTTGAAATACTTTTGCAATTTGCATTTCCTGCATGTCTCCAACGAGTAAAAAATTAAAGTGTCTTTCAATCTTTTTGGGGCACCTTGTATAGAGAGCCAGTCTTTGGAAAATTTATATTTAGAATAGAGGAAGAGAAAATATTTCAATATAAAAATTGTAGGATCCTATGACTAATTTTCTCCAATTTTGTTAAGGGGAAATCTATCTTCTTTGCAAACATTTTTATGGAACAATTAATATAATACATGGAGCTGCTCCTTGTACTTGTGGTAGAAACCCAGATGTTTTACAGTACTCAGTAAAACTACTGTTTATTAACATATCTGCTTAATACACTTAATGTGACATGCTTTGCTTAAGCTGCATTTGTACCTTTTCACTATAAAAAAGCAAAATATCTGAAAATTTGCTTTTATTTTCTATTTTAAGACACCACTCCCTCCGACCAGAAAAAAAAGACAACATACTAGAATAAAATCTTTGTATATAAACTTTGAAATGTCAGCTGTAAAAATATATAAAGACAGTATGGTTTAGAATGACATCCACTAATTAAAAATATATGACACAGATGAAAAATATAAAATTATTTTCCAAATAACATAGTGCAATCTAGTGTAAAATTTCTTGTTGGCAGTGGCAGGCACAGGGAGATTAATTACTTGAGACTAGCCACTCTTCCTTTCTTCATATGTGTATTAAATGTTACAGTATACTACATGTTCATTAAAAATATTTCAAAACATCTGTTCAGAGTTGTTTTAACCATTCTTTTGAAATGCTTTCTTTAGCCTAAAAAGAAATAGGAGAAATACAGTAACATGCATTTATACAGATGAAAACAATAGTATATTGTTAGAGAATAGTTATTGAAATGAATAATTATTCATGAAAATTGTTTTCTTTTTATTTCTAAAAAGATTCATGCATTTATAAGACTTCATGTGACTTCCTTAAGGGTTTCAGAATTTTAAGAAAGGTTTTTCTTTAAAGTAGTACTAACAAAATATGATTTTTTTTCTAATTGTGATGTAAAAGTAAATGGTAAAATAGTTTATTTTAATCAAAATTGTGAAAGTGCCACGGTTCCTGTGTTTTTTCTCTTGTGTCAGATATCCTGAATTTTATAATTAATTGTAAGGCTTAGTAAGCACTTCATATTTTTTAAGTGTGTATATGCAGTGCTATTATTTCATTCATTTATGTGAACATTTTAGATTTATTAAGAAAAAAATATTGCCATTCAAAATTCTTTTCTTTATTTTATTAAATGAACATTTGTATTTTTACCCTTTCTTTTTTCTCTGTCTGTTGTATTATGACTAATTTTTTGTGCAATAATTTCCAGGTTACTGAAGAAGTTTACAATCTACTTAAAGATGGATATGTGTTTCAATGTCGTGGTACTGTTAAAGTTAAAGGAAAGGGAGATATGATTACATATTTTCTTATAAGAAAGAAAAGAGAAGAAGATTATGTTCAAGTAGATCCTCTCGTATCAAAATCAGAAACAGAAGACAAATCTGTGACTTCCAAAGTTACAAGCGATAGGAGTGTTTCAAAACTGAGCAAATGCTCTTCAGATGGCAGTTTTGGGAATGAAAATATAAGTTCTCTAAGAGGTAAAAAAACACTTGCATATCAGCCTGCTTCAGTGGGTGAAATTCTGTCAACCAGTAGTCCAAGACTTCCTTCAATGCAATTGCCACCTTGGCAGCCAAAAGGTCACCAATCTAGCTTTTCTTCTGAAAATGAAACCTCTCTTTATAATCAGCCCAAACCCATTATTGGCAATGCCCCTTCCAAATCATACTCTCAGTCACGTCCTCGATATAATCAGAATTCTGTTAACTCATCTGAAGAACCTGCTAAAAGTTCCAATTCTTTACCTGAACTGAAGGATGATTTACATGATAAATTGCAAAAAATCAATACTAACACCAGTCTTTACACGAGTAAAGTCTATAGACCTTCCAAAATGTACACACATCCTAGAACTCATCCAGTGAATAAGTCTCCTGCCATCATACCACTCCCTGAAGAAATGTTTGCTTTCCCATCACAAAGCCCTCCTCATGATGCTGATTCTGTAAGTACTGTATTAACAAGTGATATGAGTGCTGAAGCAAGTAGCAGTCATGATAGTCTTTTAGGTCAAGATAGAAATAGTTCCATGGATACATCTTCTCTTACACGCTCTTCTACATCTTCATGTGATAGTTACATTCGCACAGATTTTTCTCGAACAGATGTTGATTCTCCTTCCCCAGCTTTTTATGACTATAATCAAAGTATAAATTGGGTATATCCTGATAATATAAAAAATAATTCTAAATTTCCTGAAATAAATCAGCAAAATTTATCTCATAGTATTTCAGGTGACAGTAAGCAATTACTTCCTGAAGTTGGTTTATCCCCTTCAAGAAATATAACAAATTATAATTCTTACAATGTTTCTGATTCTGTTACTAATATGAATGATGTTAATTATGAAAACAAAAATTTTAGTAATGAGCAAGATCAGACAAGCAAGTCTGATTCATTTCGATCTCAGTTAAATTCTCAAGGTAATAAATCGAAAAAAACTAATGCTTCACAACAAACTGATGCATCAGCATTATTAAGGTATTCCCAAAAAAATTGTATGAAAAAAATTGCAGATAATTTATATTCATCTGTACCATCAGAGAAAAAAAATTCCTTAAGTTCTGAAAGCCAAAGTTCTACTTATTGTCAAGAAAATTTTTCAAAGTCAAATAATGGGGTATCAGGAAAAGTTTCTCCAGATGACAAAAAAGTTGTATCACCAGGATCACAATCTCAGAAGTCTTTAAATGATTCAAAATTTTCTCAGACCATTCCACTTCAGGAATTAAATCAGCATGATTCAAAAATGTTATCAGACTATGATAGAAAATATAAATCTTCAACATCATCAAAACCTCATAAAGATTCTGACAATAATAATTCAGCAGCTCTTGAAAGTTTATCATCTGCTCACAAAGTTGACATGAATTGTCATCCTAGTTCATCTGATAAAATCGTTACTCAATCATCTAATATTTGTCCTGAAAAGTACTCAAAATCTATTAAAAATGACAAATTTGACGATGTTTCAAATCAAAGTTTTGTTAAATCATATTTAAATTATAAATTTCCTTTTGATAGTTCTCATCACTTGCTTTCAAATGAGCATAGAGATAGTGATGAAGAAAGTCTACCTGTATCAAAAGAAAGTATTGGTCAGATCGCAGCTACCTCAGTTGGTCAGTCATCTGATAGCGATGAAAGTGATGATGAAAAGTCAGCAGAAGCTCCTCTTATTGATGAGTATGGTACTGATGACCCAACTCTTGAGAATGCTTCATTGTTAAATGAACATGGTCTAACAGATGCTGAAGGTGCTCTTAGTGACTTGAACTCAATAATAAATGATCCAGGTCATGTTGATGGTGACTTGGATGACACTAGCATATCTTCCAGAGCAAGTAGCAGAATGTTTGATAGTGATCAGTTATTAAGTGTTGACAGTTTAAATGTGATGTATGACTCTGAATATGACAATTACAGGCCCGGAATGGTTAGTGATGATGATATTTTTCATCATGATCATGCAAGTGATGCAGACTTAGACTATCTTGAAGATCCTCACATTGAAAATATCCGAGTTTTGTCTAATAATATAACTAAAAACTTTGGGCAGTCTTCACGGGGGGACAATGATGACAGTGAAGTGGGGTAAACTTCAAACATTGATCTGAGTGCTACATATTCTCTTGTCTTTCATGTATATGTCTTTAAACACCTAATAGTGCAATAACTACTTTGTGATGCGATGTGTATATATCTACTGACGTTACTCACAAATATACAATCTATGAATTCAAAGAAAATATTAGTTAGCATCTACTAAACAAAATGTTTCTGAAGGAAAGTCTGGATCAAATTAATACCTTGCTTAATATGTGTTATTAGTGAAATACAAAATAGTATTGAATACTTAATAGGTTATGAGAAGCACATAAAAAGTGTTTTAGAAAATTATAAGATGTTAATCTGATGGTTTTCTGTGAGTAATGTTGTTAGAAACAGAAAGTGCCTCTACAAAATAGGCTGCATATTAAAAAAATAAATACTTTTCTGTTGCATTAAAAGTACATTCAGTGGAAGAAATTGCACACATACTGTATTTTAAAATATGACATTTAGCATTTAGTTTTTACATTAAAAGTTTTCACTGAAGATGTTTAAAATTACCTATCATAACAGCTATTTTTATTCTGTCAAATGAAAATAAACTTTAAATCTTTAATTTTTGAATGAAGTGTATTGCGGATGCTAAATATTTTTGTAATGGGACATCGGTATGAGAAAGTATTTTGCAACAAATTCAAGAGGGGAAAAAAACTGCCAAATATAAATCATCATATTATAAATACTAAAAATTTTTAATTAAGCATGGTATTTTTTGTATATTTGTTTAAATTTGTATGGATTAGCTTCAAAATTTGCCAATTTACTATTTAAACTTTTTTGTTTAGTTGGGAATGATATTTTGCCTTTAATAGATTTATTAATTAACTTGTAATTCTATCCCCTGTCATGTTAAAAAATTTATTTTTCTCTTTGCTAATTAAGAAAAATCTTCATAACCATAAAAAAGAAATTTCATTAAAAAGTTTCTCTCTAAACTGTTTTTAAGTGAGTGTAAGCCTTGTGTTTGTGTTTGATATGAGTATGCAAGAAAGAAATGTTAACATATTTTGCTATCAAACACTTTAAAGGATAGAAATTCTTCCCGAATTTATGTTTGCAAAAAGTTTTTTTTTTTTTTTTTTTTCTTGAACTAATCTTATATCAGGAGTTTAATTATTCCTGTTAAAGGTTTTGTACTTTGAATAGTATCAAAACTGAAATGAAAGTATTGAGATTTTCGTACAAATTTACCCTGTAAAAAATAATCTTTTTCACTTAGTTTGCTATTTTAAGCATTTTATACCAATTATATGAATCTAGCACATTAAAAATTATCATATTTTTATAATAAACTAAAAATTAATAGGACTTGTCTACTTCTCCCTCAACCACATTCTATTTTTAAAAACTGCCGCCAAACAATGTGAGCCAATATTGCAAAAGATTGACATCCTGTTTGATTTTAAATACAGTGCTAGCGCACAATGCACATATTTCATTTATATTTATTTTGTGGATAAACCAGTTTAACTTCTCTAATGAAGGATGCAAATTAAATGCTATTTATCTATTTTTTTTCTTTCATTTAAAAAAAAAAAAAAAAAAAAAAAAAGAGAGATATCTGGGATTTTCTATCTACAGAAATTGAGGCAAAAACTGTTTTCGAGATTATGGGATTCTGCCATACAAAAAGTGTGCATTAATGGACATGATATGAGAAATTATCTACAAACAGATAAACAATAACAATGTAATGCTTAAAAATGTAATAAGCAAATATCGATTTAAAAATGAACATGGTTTGACAGATCAAAACATTTTTGGATCATAACTTCAAAGCTTTTTTTAATTTTTATGCAGAGTCAGCTAAAGAAAAAGAGAACATCTCATACATTTTAATCATCAAATTGTCCCCTTAAAAAGAAATAGAAATAGCCATTCGACTGAAAATTATGTCTTCTTTCAATATATGTTGTAAGAATAAGCATGCTTAGAGGATCATCTTTATACTGAAATTGTACCAAACTCTGAAATTTTCAATACAAATGCATATTACATCAAATTTGGCTTTTTCAGTTACTTACTTTTGAATACTAAACAGACTCATTTGGTCAAATAGTTCAAGAATTAAGAAAGTTTAAAGAATCTTTAACATGTTTTAAACTTTTTCTGCTCCACTTTTTTACTTTATTGCAACAATAAATAATCAACCAACTAAATTCTTCCCCCCTCCCCACTCACAAAATTCTGCTTCTCCTCTGCTTCCTTTTTACCAAGCACACAACATGAACACACATCTGAAATTTAGATTTCTCCTCCTTTGTCTGTCCCCTTCCTCACAATCTTTAAAATGTTTAAAAGATTCTTTACATTTTATTAAATTTTTTCTTCTATATTTGTTACTTTTTTGTAACAATAAATAAACAATCCACTGAATCTCCCTACTTAAATTTTCACTCTTCCCCTTTCCCATGCATACAAAGTTTAAAATCTGTAAAACTCCATTTTTAGAAACATTTTCTACCCTATCTACTTTGTAGCATAGCAACAGTTAAGTAACAAATCATCCAAATTCTTCACCTCCTGAAATTAAAAAAAGTAGAGAATTTCTAGTTTTGAGGGAAAAATAAATGTTCCATATCTGTGTTCTTAATGCAGAGCTTTAGGAATAGACATTAACATTTATGGAAAAATTTTAAGGCTTTCCTATTATTACTAAAATTATTCTTATAATTTGTTTGTACGTTTTAACTTTTTTAATCAGTAATAAATTCAGGATGTGACCCAGGTGTAAAAATGCCCTTCTCCCTTGTCAATTTGAGATTTTATGCTTATTAATGATCTAGAAGCACTAATTCTCCCTTTGGAAATCCATAATTTTCTTCCAAGGGTGCTGTTTCAGAACTTTCTTGAGGGGGAGGGGGGCAAAGTTTTCTTAGAGGGTAGTGACATAGACAAGGGTGGTGTCCGGAATGCTGGACCCCCCCTCTCTTGAACAAGAGGCGTTTTCTGGATCATGGATACAAAAATAGTAAAAACTTCTAATACAAAATTGCAACTACCAATGAAGAATTTTGTCTTAGACAAGTTTCTGTCTTAGGAGGTATAGTATCAAGATATTGACTGTAAAAGTTTTCCATTTGAGACAGGATTTCTTTGTAGACAGGTTTCATTTTCACAGGTATCCTCTAAGACTGTTAAAACATCCACTCTATAGTAGACCTGAGAAGAGCATAAATGTGCTACAGTAAAATATGTGAAAATTAAGCCTGTCTTAACAGACTTTTTTTTCAAACAGACATAAAATCTAGTTTTGATGAAAATAACATCATGCAATTACACTTGCTAAGATAGAGACTTATCTAAAATGCATTTTTTCACATCCCCTTTCATTCATTTTTTACAATGTTTTACTGCATGGACATCATTTTAAGAATTTCTTGGGAAGGGGCAATGCTTTCTATAGGGGAACTTGAAATAACATAGAGGATTGCATAAATCACACACAAAATAGGAAGACACTACACAATAAAAAATACTGTCTGAGATTTTGCCCCCTTAACTTCTTTCACAGGCATATGATTCTTCCGCAAATATTTCTTCGTTTTCCTGGAAGTCTGGGATTTTTTTTTCTTTCTTTCTTTACAAAATTCTGCAAAATCAATTTGTCAATTGGTCACAAAAAAATAGCTAATTTCACAAATTGATCACTGAAAAAACTACTAAATTTCTTTAAGCAACAGTGGGAAAATATCATGAATTTCATCAAAAACCGGGGAAACAAGCAATAATTTACGTCCATCAGTTAAGGAAAAAAAATCTCATTTTTCAACAGTCGGTAACAGAATAAAATCAAATTTGTGTGTGAATCGCAGGAAAAAATTACAAATTTCATCAAAAGATTACACAAGAAATCATGAATTTAGTTAAAATATCAGGCCAAAAAATCGAGAATTTCATCAAACTGTCGCACAAAAAAAAAGCAAATTTTTTCAGTTGGTTCTGAAAAAAAAAATCTGAATTTTAACAAATAATCATGGAAAAGAATCTCGAATTTCATCAATAAATCATGGAAACAAATAACAAATTTTATCAATCAGTCGCAGAAAATATCGTAAATTTCTGCAAGTGGTCATAGAAAAAAAAAAACATTTTCATCAATCGGTTGCAGAAAAAAAAAAACGAATTTTGGGAAATGATACAAAGAAAAATCATGAAATTCAAGGTTATTAGCACTCGAGCATCATCAATGAGTCACGAAATTGGCAAATTTCATGATCCATAGGGGTGAGAAAACTTCTATTAACAACTTTCTATCAGTAAAAGTTTCTTAATTATTTTCTGCCTTCCCCTACAGACTGATCTAAAACCCACACAATTCAGAAATCTGCAAAACACTTATTCTCAGATAGAGTGCTGCATTAGGTAGGGCAATCTGAATTAATCCAGACCCAACCTGATTCATGGTATGGGTCAAGTAGGAATGAAGCTGCTTTTTTGTTGTAGTTTAGGTTGGTTTTAAACCATTTGACTATGGCTGGGACATACGTGCCAGTGAAATATTTTTTATTCTATTAATATCACTTTTTGAAAAATAATCTCTGTCATATTCTTATATTTACAAGAGAAATCAGTTAACTCTTTTTTGGAAATTGTGGCACAGTTGAATAGAAAAATAGTCCCCAATCCTGGCCTGTGGGCCCCACCAGTGGCTGAGAGGTTCTGCTCTTGAAGCTGGTAGACGGGAGGTGCTGGGTTCGATCCCAATCGCGCCCGTCGGCCTAATCGTTCGGAGTTTTCGTGGTTTTCTTCGAACCTTGGATTTCCAAGCGTTAATACGGGTTAGGTTCCCTTAGAAAGACCCCCACGAAGGACACTCCCCCCCCCTGGGCCCATATCCCTCATGCAGATAATTGGCCGTCATAAATACAACCAACCATCCTGGCCTGTGGTGTTAATTTTTTCAGATCGGGTTTGTGTTGACATGAATTTTCAAAGAAATCCTGAATATTTTTCAGATTGAAAAAAACTATGTATTTAAACATTAATAAGTATATATATGTCTAATTGTCTACATGAAAGATGAAATTATAGACTGCTTTTCTATAACTGTAATAAAATATGAATTAATTTATTTCATTCAGGTTGAAGTATGTTGAGTTTGGGTCAATGAGAATTTTTTTGTCAGGTCTCGGGTTGACTTGAAATTACAGTCTTGCATTGGGTCGAATAATCTGATGTTACTCGAGTCCGAACCATGGGTATGGCTGACAAAATTTATTTGATGGGTTTGCACATGACTCCAGTCCCAGTCTGTGGAGATTTTTGAGAGTGTACTGTATATAATTTAATAAAGCAAATGATTTGGTAGCATTATAATGATTGCAGTAAATATAATATAACATTAAAAACGAAAAATGAAATAATTAAGACCTTGAATTATACCCCCCACACCCAAAAAAGAAAAAGCCCCTCAAATTTTAGACTAAAGGGGAAAATTCATCCCTAAAATTCTAGCCCTGAGCAGGATAAGTTTACTTTTGATCAAGTTGTGCACAGCTGAGAAGCAATTGATAGAGTATTTTTCTCACATATATTTTAAAAATTAGACAAAGTACTCAATAATAAACTCATTTTGAGAATGTTGGACTGGCAAGGATTTAGAAAAAAATATTGATAATTATTAATTTTTGTTCTTAACGTGTTTAAATGCTTATGTCTTTATTGTAATCAAAGGTGATAAGTTATTTTAGCTTATGAGCAATTTTTGATTTTTTTTTAGTCTGACCAATGATGACTCATAAATTTTCATAAATATCAAATTCCTTGGGGGGAGGGGGAGGCTTCTGCCCACCCTTGCCTCCCCTGAATGGCACCCCTGTGTTTCTTCTAAATAAAAAGCCCTAATTTAACACTTTTAGGTAGCTTTCATTACAAAAAGCTACCTATTGCAGCCGTTCGGAGGAAAGCGATTTCAAAAAATTTTGGTATATTTTCATCGATCATGACCCCCAGACCCCGAAACCACCCTCTGTTCAAAATTTATATATATATATATATATATATATATATATATATATATCTGACTTTTGTCATACTGTAACTCAGGTATTTATGAACCGATTTGGATGTAATTCGGTGTGTACGTAGTACATACCAATGTCTCAACCGAGTTCGTTGGCCATCTTCATCCGCCATTTTGTTTCAAAATGGCGGCCATTTAAAAATTTAAAAAAAAAATTTTAATTTGAAATGTGGTACCAAAATATTGAAAATGGAAAAATATTTTTTTCTTATATATTTGACCTTTATACAAAGACTCCGGAGCAGTTTTTGTTTCATCTATATCATAAAAAATGGCTGAGTTATAGCATTTTGAATTTCTAGCATGGCTGACATTTTGAAACGTCCTGAATTTTGTCACACGATAAAAGGCGTATTTATGAACCGATTTGGATGTAACTTCATTTATACATAGTACATACCAATGTCTCGACTGAGTTCATTGGCCAGCTTCATCCGCCATCTTGTTTAAAAATGGCGGCCATTTAAATTTTTAAGAAAAATTTAAATTTGAAATGTAGTACCAAAAAGCTGAAAATTGAAAAAATATTTTTTTCTTATGTGTTTGACCTTGATAAAAAGATTCGGGAGCAGTTTTTGTTTCATCTATATCTTAAAAAATGACTGAGTTTTGAATTTCTAGCGTGGAAACTTCTAGCATTTTGAAACGTCCTGATTTTTGTCACGTGATAACAGGTGTATTTATAAACCGATTTGGATGCACCTTGGTGTGTACATAGTACATACAAATATCTCGACCGAGTTCGTTGGCCAGCTTCATCCGCCATCTAGTTTCAAAATGGTGGCCATTAAAAAAAAAAAAAATTTTAATTAAAATTTAAAATGAGATACCAAAAAATTAGAAAATGAAAAAGATTTTTTTTTTATGTGTTTTACCTTAATACAAAGATTCCAGAACGGGTTTTGTTTCGTCTATATCTAAAAAAATGGCTGAGTTATAGCATTTTGAATTTCTATTGTGGCTGACATTTTAAAACGACCTAATTTTTGTCACGCGATAACAGGCGTATTTATGAACCGATTTGGATGTAACTTGACCTGTCTCTGTACATAGTACATACTAATGTCTCGACCGAGTTCGTTGGCCAGCTTCATTCGCCATCTTGTTTCAAAAGGGTTGCCATTAAAAAAAAATTAATTTAAGGTATTAAAAAATTGGAAAATGAAAAAGATTTTTTCATGTGTTTGGCCTTGATACAAAGATTCTGGAGCAGTTTTTGTTTCTGAAAATTTGTTCCTTTGTTTATATCTTAAAAAATGGTTGAATTATAGCACTTTGAATTTCTAGCATGGCTAACACTTTGAAACGATCTTGTATTTGTCACGCGATAACGCACGTATTCGCCTATTTCGATGTAAGAAGGCATGTGGATAGTATACATCAATATCTCGACCAAGTTCGCTGGCCAGTTTCATCAGCCATCTTGTTTCAAAATGGCGGCCGTTAAATTAAAAAATATATATATATTTTAAGTGAGGTGCAAAAAAATTAGAAATTGAAAAAGGTTTCTTTCTTAAGTATTTGACCTTGATATAAGGATTCAGGAGCATTTTTTGTTTGTCTTTATCTTAAAAAATGGCTCAGATATAACAGTTTCAATTTCTAATGTGGGTGACATTTTGAAAAATCTGATTTTTTGCCTGCGACAGCACTCGTATATATCAACCGATTCCGATGTGAGTGCGCATGTGCACAGCAATTACTAAGGTCTCGACCAAGTTCACTGGTTAGCCTCATCCACCATGTTGTCTTAAAATGGCAGGTACTTTAAGAAATCACCGAATTTGGCAGCCAAATATAAGTTACTTTAAATAAAAGCAGCTTGGATAAAGCTGACTAATTTCACGAAATTCTCATTCATAATGATTTAGTATTGATAAAAATTAGTATTGAATCTCCTATATTCGGTTTCCACTAAATTGAGCTTCGTGTGTTTGAATAATATAAGTTGGCTTTTTTAAAATAAGGCATATGAAAGCTACCTCTTCCTCCCGGCACTGGCCGGAAGGACTTTTTTAAATGTAGCCAGTGCTTGTAATAATGCCCTTTGGCATACCATAGCAAAAGTACAATTCCCACTGCCTTATGATTTTTCATTGTTTATAAGTCGAATCAATATCAACTATTTCAGAAGTAAGAATGTTGCATCTTTCAATAGATTCCTATTTTATTTTTAAATTCCAACTGCATCACCCTCTCCTTTCCAAAATTTCAATTTTCCTGCTTTTGCCATCCTCCCATTACAGTTTCAAATATTTAGAGCTCTTTAATTTTTTTGTTTTATTTGTTATTTTGCAGTAACAATAGTTAAATAGTTATCTTAAATCCCCTTCTGATAATTTTGATACCCTCGTTTTTCAACAGCACATTAAGTTTTAAGACTTTAAAAATCCTTTTTTGCTTCTGAAGTTTTGTTATTTTAAAGTTAAATAAATAAGCAGTCTTCTAAATTTCTACTGCCACATTCCTGAAATTCGACTCCTCTCCCCCATAGAATGTTTAAAAGTCGTACTTAGGAAAATGAAACCAAGTATTCAAAAATGCATATTATAAGAATTAAGTTATTCATTTCGTAAGTCCTTCTCTTTTAAATTTCCTTTGAAAGTATCTAAAAGTCTTTGATTTTTATCTAAAGAAATGTGTACAAACTCTGCTAGAAAACGGTTTTATGTTAATAAATTCATAGGTTACAATTCATATTTTCCTTGAAATTTAATTTTGAAAAGATATATTTTTTTATGTTAATAAAAAAAATATATGTATTGTAATCTATGAATTTTTTAGCAGAAATCAGTTTCTAGAAGCTTCAAATATGTGAAGCTAAAATTTCAGCTCATTCTGGTGAGTAGTTTTTAATTATGGTTAAGAAATTTCTCAGATTGCAGTCTGTTTTGCAATGACTACAAATGAATTTAACATTAAGAGTTTCAAACTTTAAACCATCATAATTCCTATACTACTTGACTGAATAACTTTCCGTTTGGTATCTTAAAGGTAAAATTTACCAAAAAAAGCAAAATATGATGTCAAAATTAGGTGTTCATATTGAAAATTTCCTAAACTTATTTTTATAATGTAAATTGAAAGAAGGTATAACTTTCAGTCAAATGACTGTTTCTGTTTTTTTCTTTTTTTTTTCTCTGATAATTTGGAGGTTAAAATGTATAGGGGTACTCTCTCTCTCATTTTATTTATTTATTTATTTATTTATTTATTTTTTTTTTTTTTGCCTGAGCATACATTGAGCATACATTTTATATGTTATACAGTAGACTCCCTCAAATCCACACAGCTTGGGACCAGAGGTTGTGTGGATTTTAGAATTTTGTGGATTTCTGGTCATTGCTTTATTTACATTTTTTAAACAGTGATTTAAATGTAATAATGCAATCAAAATTATAATGAATGCTTGCAATAAAATATAATATTAAAATAATTAGGTAAAGTAATAAACTAAAATGATATAAAGTAAGATAATTTTAAAAATGATTAAATTATTAAAAGTAAAAGTCAAGTAAATAATTAATAATTATATATGCTTTATGAAGGTGAGATACATTTTCCTTGAATTATTCACTGAAAATTTCCTCATAAAGGTACCCTATTAATTCACACTGCAATCATAAAGTAAGGAAATTTTATTTCAGGTTTAGCCAGTCTTAATAACTAAAAAAACTTAATTAATACATAAATATATTTGGTAAAAAGATTATGATTATCATTGATATCAGCAATATCTTGATTTTTTTCAGAAATAAATTTATACTTCTTTCATGAAAAACAACAAGTTCAGTCATAAAGTACATATGAAAGAATATATAAAACTAAAAATTATGTAATTCTGCCTCTATACCTGAACTGGAAGTTTCATTGTTTACATCTGCAATGATGTGCAGATTTTAGGGTTGCGAATTTGAGAGGGTCTACTGTACGTGTTATTTATGATTATTATATATGTAATAGCTATTTTGATTTTATGACTAAATAAAGAGCATTCTGTTCCTTCATAACTTCAATTATTATTGTCGTTTATTATATCCTTCCTGAAAACTTAACCATAACAGCTGTATAAAAAACCATAAACAAAAAATGATGTGAACGACTTTATCCTGTGAGTTTTAGGATGAGAGTCATGCCTGGTATTTTAAAATTTTTTCTCAGCAATCTTTTGTAGCCAGGAGTCAGGATACATGGACAAGATTTGGTCAAAGTTATTGGCAAAAAAATGCAGGCATTAAATCCCATTGTTTGGTGACAGGTTTTATTATAGAAAGTGGTTTTGCAGAAAAATAGATGAGTATCAAATTAACCTCATAGAAGTACAGCACATTTGCTTTCTAGCATACTTTTCCTTAATAAGAATTGGTGGGAGGTTGCCCCGGGTGAAAATTTTTAGGAGTGTCAAAAAGTGTTGCACTAAAAACTATAGCAAAGAAAACAGTGGTAGCCAGTAATGAGGTTGCTCAATATTTTGAATTGTCTCAGGGGCTCAAATCTACCTGATGCCACTGATAAGAATTATTTTGGACCTATATTGGTATTTATTGTTATCAATATATAGCTTTTATACCTATGTGTTTGTGTAGGTATGCTGTTCAATATTTAATATGTTGAGTATAATTTCTGACAGTGTGTAAAAAAAAAAAAAAAAAAAAAAAACATTCATATGTTATTCTGAAATGAGATTTTTTTTTTTTTTTGTAACTCAAATACCAAATATATGTTCCAAAATATGTCTTTTATTAAAAAAGCTAATGTTTTAAAATTATATTTTTAAAAACTTTATATGATTTCTATGTGATGATATGATTAAAAGCAGAAGGAATTGAGGTAGTTGACAAAAAATACTAAATCTTGTACAGTAAACTCTAAGTCAGATTCTGTATAAGACAAAAATCTGTTTGATGTGGAAAGATTTTAATGTCCTGAAGAACAATTTTTGCTATAGTAAACTCTGTCTAAGGTGGAATACTGTCTATGATGAAAATTTTCTCAGTTCCAATTTATTCTGCCTTAGGCAGAGGTTACTATGTACTTAAATTCTTTTGGCTATGCCAAGGGTATTTTTGTAATGATTCTTTTATAAAAATTCATCTGTAAGTTCTTTTTAAAAAAATTCTATCTACGAAACATTCTTTTCTTTTTTAATATGAATCAAAACATTCATTTTGAATAACCCTGAGTTCTTAAACTAGATTTTCTATTTACAAACAATAAGTATAATTTGGACCCCAAATTAGAAAAATTGGTTTGATTATGCTAAACACGTGAGATTCCACATCTGTGCTAAGTATATTGCATAAACTTGGTTAAAATTAAACACAGCTTTTTAACTTCAGAAAGGTACAATTTCTTAATTTTTAATACTTTGATATTATTGCATTTTAAGTTATTCATACTGAAAAATATTTATTTTTCTGTGTTTTCTATGGAATTGTTAAAATAAATACCAAATACCTATCCAAATACGTACTTTATTGTGGTTACTCCATTTTCACTCAGATAAGTTTTATATAAGTTATAAAACTATTACATAAATAATTTAAAATATATGTAGCAGTCTTATGTACAGGTTTCACAAATAATAAATTTATAAATTTCATGACAATTAAATGGTACAATGTTCAACACTAAATGTTAATTATAGCACATCATTTACTTTACTTGACTGTACTTACCAGAAATTATTAACTATGCTTCTCCTTTTTTTTTAATAATTTGTACTTAGCTCATTGTTATTATTATTTTTTGACTCAAACCTATTAGTTAAATGTAATTTTTTTTTTTGCTAAGTCAATCTCTGAATATAAACTCAGCGACAAAAAATGTTAACACATATGGATTAATTTGATATAATGGTTAAAATGCCACAAACAGCATAAAATACTTTATTATGAAGCTCATGCATATTTTATCAACATTAATACACAGCTTTACTTTATTTAATTAAATACAGTTTTAAATTCAATATTAAATAAATTAAATGATATTGCATGATTTAATAATTAGGTGAAAATAAACAACCACTCTAATAAAAATTATTTTAAATGCTTTTAAAATCTTGAATTTTTATGTTTAGAGCAGAGATTCTTTTCTTGGAGCTCTGAAGCTGTAAATTAAGATATTTGCTCCAACTTACTTTTTCTTGTATGATATTAACTGCAAGCACTACGCCCAAAGAAAAAAAAATTATTATGTTTATTTTTAACTATCTTTTTCAAGTTTTTTTTTTTTCCTTTTTTCCTCAAATCCAAAGGGGCAACTTTTTGACACAAGTTTTAATTCATTTTTGATCAGAAACGCAGGAAACTGGCAAGTGTTGTTATTCAAAAACTATGTAACCAAAAGTTGTTTTCCATTTTTTTGTAAACACAATAGATCTTTCAGAAAATACTGTCAAAGTGGACGTTTTGAACCGAATTTCCAGACGAAAGTTGAAAAACCAGTCATAGAAGGGAGAAAAGTTTTGTCACGTGATCAAAATCGCTTATAACTCAATAGGTAATTTATTTATCAAAAAGTGGAAAAATCTGATTCCAAATCGCTTTGTCAATTTTATACTTTTACCTTTAAAAATGAGTCCGTCATTGTATCAGAAAATTTTGTGCTTGTTGAGCAGTGAACTTGAGCTCATTGAGCCTTAAACTGTATTAAATTTTGAAAACAGCGTGTTAAGTTTTACCTCTTGAGTATCTTTTCATTTTTAAAGCATATAATCTCAAGTTACTTCAGCTTTTTACATCCACTTTTGCTCAAAAAAATCAGTTCTAACCTAGCAGTTCTGAGACTATCTTAAAGAGTAGCTGTATACAAAGCAGAGGCTGTATTGCATATATTTAAAAAATAAATTCATGAAATTCTCAGCATTGTATTTTAAAATTACAACTCAGTTATGATGTTTTTCTTCTTGAATGTGACATCAAGTACAGTGACAGTAATTTAAATCAAAAATTATAGTGAGATTTTTGGTTCTGCATTAGGTATAATATGCTATTAAATCTTACTTTTGCATAAGATGAAAACTTTAAAATATTTTTATATAAAAAGTAGCCCTGATGAGAATTCTGATAAACTGACTAGTTTTTCACTTCAATTCTTCAATTCAAAAACAATAAAGACAAGAAAGTAACAAGAAGTAATTTCTCTTCTTTCAGTTTCTTTAATTGATATGTGACTTACAGTTATTTTATTTTGTTCAATTAATACAAGAATTATGATAATTAACTTTGAGTGATCATTTAAAATTTAGTTTTTATTTTTAAAAATAATGTGATAATTTATTTGTAGCTTCTTAAAAAATGGAATTGATTGAAATTTGCATAAACTGCCCAAGCAAAAAAAAAAAAAAAATATATATATTTTACATTTTTCTTTAAACAATGCCAACATTGTTTAAAACTATTTTTAAACGAACCTTAATTTTTCACAAGATGCATGTCTTTTTTACATTTTACAGTCTGACTCAGTTAAATAATCTTAACATATCTGACACCCTGTCAATAATTTATTTCATTGGTACTTTTCTGTTTGATGAACACCAGCTGCAGTTTTGCATCAAATGTAAACTGCATATTTCTCATTGACAAGTGTAATAACTCAATTATAAATATTCAGTTTTAAATTATTTTTTTCTTCCTGAGAGATCTTTTTTATATGGGTGAGTAATTTTTAAAAAATTGTTATAATATGACTTAGACAATTTGATATTTGTGCTTAAATCCTTCAAAGACAAACGTGTAATTTATATTGGATATTTATTTATAAAAGTATATGATACAATAATTTATTCATGATTTTGAAACACCAAAATGGTGCTGTTGCTAAAAAGCGAAGATATACACGCACTGAAACCCCACTTCAAGATTCCTGCATTCCTTAAATAACTGTTGTCAGATTCTGGTGCACATCCCTTGATTTCTATGAATGTTCAATCAATCAAACTTAACTGAATTTCTATAGTGACAGTGACATGATTTTTTATTTCAATAGTGGTAAATAAATCATAAACTTTATTTTCAGCTTGAAATATTATTATTTTTATTGTTTGTGAATTTTCTCAATATTTTGTTATTCAATTTAATAGTTGCACTTTTGAACTATACTTATGTGACTAGGATTACCATTCTTATCATTTTTCTCAAATTATCTCTCACATGTACTTTTCATAATATTTATGAAAAGTGTCTTTGTTAGCTTTCAAGCCAACATTTCCACTTGTTGTGAAGTGATGTTTGAATAATGTAAAAGTACCATTTAAGGCCCTACTTCAGTCACGCGAAAAGACCCGTTCGCTGATGCTATTCCTATGGAAGAAATTTATAAAGATATCTCGGTCGCATTTCAATATTTTTAGATGATTTTTTTGCAGTGGCTAGCTGAGGTCAATCTGTATGCAGGACATTTTCTACTTTTTCAATTTCGTTTACAAGTATTTTTAATCAGGACACTTTCATTTTCAGAATCGGTTCCTAAAATGAAAGCATCCTCTTGAAAAAAATCCCCAATGAAAATCGAAAAAGTAGAAAACATCCTGCATACAGATCAACCTCAGCTCTAGCCACTGCAAAAAAAATCATCTAAAAATATTGAAATGCGACCGAGATATCTTTATAAATTTCTTCCATAGGAATAGCATTAGCGAACGGGTCTTTCGCATGACTGAAGTAGACCGTTAATCTTTTTATGACATCATCAGTGCAAAATGTTTTTAAAAAGTCTTTTTACAATTACTATGCATAACAGTGATATATTGAGTCAAAACATTGCCTGTTAATTACCCAATACTTACTCCTTTTCAACTGTATATACTAAATTGTTTTCTGGTTTCTAAATGAGTTTATATGTAGGCATGTGTAACTGTTTCAGAAAATTTTAAAGGTACATTTGAAGGTAACAAGTGATTGTTTATAGATTACACAATCTTATTATATACATTAATTTATTCAATTCCATTTCTGAAGATTTAATTTTTAAGACTTTTTTAAAAGTTAAAGTCTAATTATGATTATAACATTAAGTTTTAAGATTCTTTAATTTATCCTGATCTTTCTTAGAAACTTAGAACTCTCTGTTTTGTAGAGAGTGGTGATTTTATAGATGAAGCCAAATACTGACATGGTAAAAAATTGATATTTTTATGAAAAAAATTCAAATAATGAAAGTCATTAAAAAGAAAATAATGTAAGAATAGTTTGAATAAACTAAGTGAATTTTTTTTTTTTTTTTTTTTTTTTTTTTTTTTTTTTTTGTATGCAAATAAGTTTTAAACATAAAAAAGGGTTTTGTGCTTTAAATGTGCAATGGCAATTATAATTAAATAAAAAGTTAAAGTATACATAGTGTTACAGTATATCTGTGAAGTATTTTTTACCAAATGAACATATGCAGAGTTCTTGGTTTTGTCAGAAATTTTTTTCTCAAAATTTATAATTGTTTATGTGCTATTATTTATTTTAACTACACCAAATTAAAGAAGTTTAATATTCTCTATATATTGAAAATATTTTACACATTCATTAGTATTTTAATCGTAAGGTAAAGAAAGCTTGCTGGTTTTTTTTTTTTTTTTTTTTATAAAAGATATTTTAAATATGATTCTCTTGTATTTTCTAGATGTTTATAAAGAAATAAAAATAAGTTTTTTTTTTTTTTTACAAGAACCTTTAATACAAATTAAAAATTTCCTTGCATACTTTTAAATTCATGAGTGATACAAAATTTGATATATTAAAAAAGAATTTATACATATTTTACTGTGATAAATGCAGAAAATTTAAATGTGAAAAAAAAAAAAATGAATGCAGTAGGGCCATCATATGTGCAAATTTGAGTATTTGCTCTTTCAGCTAATTTCTACAGGAAAACTTAAAAAGTCATATGGTTTGTTTGACATGTAAGCCTGAAAGTTGAATACCATTAGGCACATCATGCAAGTATGAAAAAAAAATCATGTTTATTTAAATTAGAACGTAATATCAAACAAAAATATACATTATTGGTCTTTGAAAAAATGAGTATCAACTGTCAAATGCTGTATCTTGTCTTATAATATTTTATGGTGAAACTTTTTTTTTTTATTGCATTGCACAATTATGATATCATTCACATCTTAAATTTATCATAAAATGAATATTACACTTATTCATATATGTAAATATTGTTTTCCATAAATTTTGCTTTACAATTTGTGAAAGAATTATTTTCCTACTCTTCTCTTTCTTTATATATGTATACACTCATACTCACACACACATGTATATGTATGTGAAAGACTTTTGGAATTCATCCACCTGCAGATTCAACAGCCCTGCTGTATTGCATTTTTAACTAACACTTATTGTGGAGAATATCTTTTTTGTTCTGTTATATAACAGAACCTTTCAGACTTCTGACTAATTTTGTTTATTTGAAATGTATTTATGGCACAGCCATCCGTCCTGTATGCACCACATCAAAGCTGTTATTTTGCTTAAATTTGTGATTGCTGTCTTCATTTAATTGTTGTTAATTGTGACATTGTTTTCTTGTTCTAAAAAATCTTAGTTATATATGTATGTTTTATTATTTGTTGTATCTTAAATTATTGAAAACTTTTACAACGTATACTGTTGTATTAGTTGTGCAGCATTGGTTTAATTTAAAGGTGCATGATGCATAGATAATCAGAGATATTGCTTATTATCCATAGAGCTATGATCATAATGCCATGAATTTCATTATGTGGTTGCATTTTGTTTTATATCTTCAATATCCCAATGATAAACATGGTTATCTGGCAGCACAAGTAGTAGTACTGTGCACAAAAGTTTTGATACCAAGATATTGTATAAAGTAACTCTTCTATTTATTCTACATAAGCAGTTAAAAATGTTTCTATGTGCAGCTATAGTATTTCTTTAGTATTTCATCCATTTTAAATGTGTGCAGCAAGTTCATTACTCTTGCATATATAAGTGAATGGCATACAGTAGACCCTATGTTAGACATCTTTTTTGCTAGAAAATAACAAAACAACTTCAAAGAAACTACCAAACTGTCTTTCATTTTTTCATATTTAAATTTTATTTCATTTGGTACTAATTAAAAAAAAAACATGTTGAACTAACAGTCACTCCGGATATTAAGATATATAAATGTTCTGTGCTCTTAAAAATAATTTTTGCCATTTATTTATTTTGTAATAGACTCATGTGTAGAAATACAATGAAGCACTAACCTTTGAGTACGGTATGTTTTCAGAGTACTGGAATATTTTAAAGTGAGACTGAGGTAGTGTGTAAGTAATTTCAATTGACTTCATGGCAACACCACATTTGGCTGGCTGACTGCTCTACTTTTTTCCATGACAATGAAAGGATGAAGTGGAAAGGGTACATGCCCATGAGAAGCCAATTGAAATTACATAGAGTATAATGAGTGTTGCTTTTTTTAATAACATGGTTAAAATGATAAAATTTAATGATTAAATCAAGGGACTACTGTATACTACATTATTCTTTTGTTTGATATAAAAATTTGTTTGCCCCTTAAAAAGGGATTTGCTATTTGTTGTAAAATATTTAATTGTGAATATCCATAATTATCATACGCACCTATCAGTTGTGCCTTATATTGTTTGCATGCTAAAGAATTCTATACTAATTATCCAATTTATGTCTATCTGCAGCTACATTTTCTTAGCTATGTATCTTCATTGCACTTATCAGAAAACGTTGTCACATGCATAAAATAATGCTGTTTGTTTCATCTACTTTTTAAATATTACTGGAAGAATTTGTGCATTGTGTAAAATTTTATAGTTCCTGTTTCTTGATTATGTATAGTTCCCAGCTGTAGAATTTTGCAGGATTTTATTTCTACCATATGTAAATGTCTCCTCTGTTAACTAGCTCAAGCTATCCAAGAAGTATATTCAACATCATTACAAATATTAAGGCATTGTGTTGTTTTAGTGAATATTTTTTGCTCTATATGATGAAAATTATTTCAAAATATAATCGATTTTTGTGTATGGAAGTGATAGTTTCCTGCTGGTGTGTAGACTATTTCGTGTATCAAAGGTAATATAGATGCACTCTAAAAAGTTTAAATTGGAGTAGCAGTCCTATGAAAAGCAGAGATATTTCTCAGACGTGCAATTTTATTTTTTTATAACTGCTAAATAGAGTCTTTATCTACATATATGTTTTATTATGCTTAAACATGCAAAAGTTTTGAATGAATGTTTAGCAAAGAAAAATATAGATGAGAATAAAAGAATAAAAATTTTAGACTTAATGATAATGTAGAAGAATTAGCATATGTGTCAAAATTGAAATGTGTTTTTATGCCTTTTAAGCATATAATTAAAGATTTAACAGAGGATTATATTCTAGCTACTGCTACATATGTTGCTATGAAAAATATTTATTAATACTCAATTGTGGATATTGAAAACAACGACTTCATAGATAATTATTAAAAGGAAATATCTCAATGTCTTATTTTTTTATTCAAAGATGCCAAACAATAGACAATTCTGATGCCAGTGATAATGAGAGAAAATATGTATAGAAAGAATGAAAAACATGGAACTATTAATGAATGGAGTATTTTTCTCTTACAGTGTTTATTATAACTAAAAAGATATATATAGTACATGTTTCTGTTATAAAATACAATCTACTTGTATGTGTTAGTGCATTTTTTGCTTTATAAGAATTACTCATGTAATATAATGCTCAATGTACTTTATTGCTACATGTTTTCATTATTATACCTTAACTTGTAATAATTTTTTCTTTCATCAAACATGAAATAGTCAGGTAAACTAAAGACACAATTATGCAATTCTTAATTTTTTAATATTTCATTTTGTTATGGTATAGTCTTATTTATTATAGTATATAATTTATTTCTTTTGATTTAAATGGTCAATTCTTTATTATTATTTATGAATAATAATTAAAAAAAAAAATTTCTTTTGCTTTGTTATATTTTGTAGTCGATTAAAAAATTTGAAACTGTATTCCATATTTATGTCACTAAAAGCAAATGTTGTAAGTTGAAAAATAAATGTTGCTGATTTCTTTTTAGAATTTGAATTATGGTATTTCTAAAATCTTTTCTTCGTTTATTGTTGAGTAAGTTACTGTCAGTCTGTTTTACAATGAGAACAGCTACAAATTTGCCACTGACATTCTTTACTCATGATTATTTTCTGGCTTTCATTAAAACAGTTAAAGAGAAGTTGGATGAAATTATGAACTTATTTCTCATATCATTTTATTGACTCAGTAGGAGTTATTTTGCTTCATTTTCTCAAAAATGTAGTTTGTGAAAAATGGCATTCATACAATAGTTGGTTTACTGTTAAAATAATTGTAACTATCACAGACTTTGAGATAGTGATATTTATACTATCTATTTTTTAAGTATAAATATGATCTTCTCGTAAATTTGCTTTTTAAAATTTATGAATATATTTAGGGTAACTCTAGGATAGAGGGCCATAGTTTTTAAAGATTGAAGTAAAAATTCTTAGAATGCAAATACAAGAAATATTTATGCATATTCAAAATTCTTATACATTTACTCATAATATTTTATGCAAAAAAGAATTAAATATCGAAAACAAAAAGTGTTAAACAATATTGAAATTAAAATGGCAGATGGTCCTCTCTCCTTAAAGCCGAGGAGAGATAATCATCCAATACAAGAAAGAAAAAGTGAAGTTAAATAGCAAAAAAGTAACACATTTCATATAGTTAATCATGAAAAACATAAAGCAATTTGTAAAGATGCAGTTATGTGATGGAAAATGAATGAATAAAACTCTAATAAACAAAATTTGAAGTATAATTTCAATACTTCACTTTTCGTAAAATCTTACCACATGTTTGGCAAAGGTCTTGATAATTTGTACACATTTCATGGAGCCACTTCAGGTACCTTATGCATTGCATACAGACATCTTTTTTGGATATGATATTATATTGTTTTGCATAATTAACACAGTGATCCTCATCCAATTCTATTTACTCGAAATCTGTAGAATCTGATAATTTTAAATGTATTTTGTTTTCTTTGCTACTGGAAGTGTCGTGTTTTTTTTTCCTCATATTAATTTTAGGTTTATTACATTAATTTAGCTTATTTATCAACTTTATCAGTTTCTGTTATGAAAGTTTGCGATATTTTTCAGTATTTTCTAAAACAAATAAATCTTTAGGTCTTATTATATTATTATTATTATTGAAATAGTTATATTAGTTAAAATTTAAACAACTATATCTATTAATATATTTATAAACATAAACGTTATATCTTTATTTTAAATTTAATTACATTTAGTTAAAATCCTCACTGTGTATAATTTTGAAATATTGATTAAAGGTGGTCATCTGTCCTCGATTTGATATGGCCATCTCTCCTAAAATTGAAGGACTGATGGTCGCTCAATTTAAAGCATCAATAGCCATTGCACGTCTTTGTTTTAGGTTTAGAAGTAAAGATTAGATTATATACGTGCCTTAAAAGCCCATATAGTAAAAAATATATATATAATGTACTTACTGCAAAACATTCAGATACCTCAATCAAAAAAAATATTCACCACTAAAATAAATGAACATTAAAATTACACTTACTTTTTACAATAGAAAAACACAACTGCACATTACAATGAATAAACTCGTTGAACTATTTCATACTAACAAAGCTTAAGTTGCAATCTATGATCAAGTTTTGGAACTATTTAGACTGGCCATCTCTCCTCTATGGCCATCCATCCTAGAGTTACCCTAATATTATTTTTCTGTGGTCACAAGCTAATAAATTAAATCTGTAATTATGCAAGTCTTAATTGTTTTGATGAGTATAATGTTTAATGTTATGCATTAAACTAAAGTTTTTATTCCTTAAATTTTAGAACATTTAAAATTATTTATGCAAATTATTTTGTTTTATTTTATAAAAGCTCTTTATATAATCAAAAAAGAAAAGTGAAAGTACAGAATTAACCCTGTAATGCCCTCATGTTGCCAGTTGGGCAGTGTTTGTGTGTGTGAAATCATCCAAAATAAGAGAGTTTTTTGGGGCAGTGAGGGTATTTTGATCTGAAAAGCAGATGAGGAATTGTAACAATATGCAGGAAAAAACGGAAACATGAAATTAGCATTCCAAAGTTACTTTTTTAAATTAAATATTATCATTTTAAAAATTAAATGACACTGATATAACAAGAAAGATACCACCAAAATATGCCTGTTTTTTTTTGTGTGTGTTTTGTTTCTTTTTCTTTTTCTTTTTTTTTTTTTTGATATGGAAAGCAGATAAGGCAATTTCAGAATTTAAAAAACATTTGATGTTTTTCTGTACTTTGCTTACTTGTGCTTGAAAAAGCCTCGGAAATGCCATTTTGGTAAAGACAACCATGGTAGCATGGCATGTTGTGATGTTCATTATGTTTTTTTAATTAATGCCCTGGCTAATTATCAAAAAATGAAAAATATGAGCCTCAGGTGCATTTGGACCTGCCTTCATCTAACCTCTATGTGCAGTAAAATTTCTCACAAATTACCAACAAACAAAAACTTTCTTTCTGTGAATATAGATACATTTTATAGCATTCCTCCTCATATTGATTATGTGATTGAAATTCAATAGATACTTTTTTAATTTCTTAATACTTGTATGGAATCATAAAATATGTTATCACTTTGTGAGAAACTAATGAAAAAAATATTTTAAAATTATAATGCTGTTTACATATTTCTTTTCCTTATTAATGTGCTTTTGTGGATAGATCTTTTATGTACATTAATAATAAAACGTTTATATTAAACTGTACATATACAATAAATTCTTAATTTCATTTAACCGCGATTAATTTCATTATCCGCGAAGCGATTTTTCTTTTTCTTTCTTTCTTTTTTTTTTTTTATTTCAAGCCAACAACAAGGAAAATAGAATAAGCCCTACTAATAAATATAAACAGATTAATTCATGTATTCGAAAGTAATAGAAGAATACTTCTAGTTTCGGTTGCCACGTTTAAAATACAGTAGAACCCCGCTAATCTGAACAAATTGGGACCGGTGCGTGTTCGGATTACAAAAAAATTGAATTACCCCGCAGAAAAACTTATGTTAAGGAAAGTACAATTTAGAATAAAGAAAAGGTGTTTCCAAAGCAAGAAACAAAAACAAGTGACTGATTTTTTTAAAAAGGTTTAACACAACACTTTTGTACAGTATGTATGGCATTTTTTCTTGTTTACAGTTTTTATTTTAGTGCTTTAGACGTAAAGCCAGGGGCGCGCCAGCAGTATCCAGTGCCTGTGTGCAGAACTTCAGTTGACGCCCTATACCCCCCCCGCCCCCCCCCCCCTCCAAAAATAAAACTTTAAAAAAATTCTATGAGTATCTATAAATGCATAGCTGCCATGCTTTTGGAGTTTTATCTCAGATCAAATAAAGTTTTTTGAACCAGACAATTATTTAATAAAATGTTTCTTTTTTCTATAGGGTTCGCATTTTATTTAATTTATTTAATAAAATTTCTGGTTTCAAACATATTTAAAATACTTGAAAAATAAGGAAGGTTGGCAGCTATGTAACTAAAATTCGAAACACAGTAAAGCCTGTTAAAATAAAACCTGTCTGCATCAGAATCCTGCATTAAATGGTAAAATTTCATTATCCCGGAGAAAATAATACAATACAATAACAATAGATTGCATCCACACTAAAAAAAGAAAGTTCTTTGGCATCTCTAATTTGCATATCTATATTAATAAAAGAAAGACATTTGTCTTTACTATGCATGTGTTAGCGATGGCTAAGAAAATCTACCGGACATACAGGTCTGAAAATTTGGGATAGATGGTGGCAGATCCAAATGCACCCAGGGCTGAGATTTTCATTTTTTATAATTAGCTGAAATGTTAATTAAAAGCCATAATGATGATCTCAAAATGGCGAGCTTTTTTTCTTCAAGGCAATCGTGCCTGTGGATTTCTTCAGACGTTAAGCGGTCCTTCAAACTGACGAAAGCGTGGCGTTCGATTTTTACTTCATTTTGAAATTGTGATGGCCGGGTTCCTAAAGTGTTAGAAAAAAAAATATCGTCTTATCTTTCCGATTCCAACGGCATCTATTGTTACTATTTTTAAAAAAACCTTTTTATTTAGCCGCCATTTGCATCAGTTTTAAGTTTTTTCGTTTTTCTTGAGTTTCAAAATTTCGAAAAGAAATCACCTGTTAATACATTCTTGGTATTTTTTCGAACCTAACGATATCTCTGGTGTGAAAAAATATTAATATTTACTATTTAAAAAAAAATCTTGAAGTCATTTCATGGATTCGCCAGAGGTTTTTTTTTTTTTTTTTTTTTTTTTCTCGTAGTGCAAGTTTTCCCAAGATATCATTTCCCGTCTCAAAAATATGTGCTTTGGATATCATTTCGTGTTTTAAAAAAGTGAGGGGATGGTGTGCATTTTATACTATTTATGTTTTATCAAGAATTTTTGGTCAGAATTGAAAGTTATACAGATCTAAATGCCAGAAATTAAATACAAATTCGAGGTTAGCTTGAAAACTCAAACCAGAGCATGAATATCACCCCGGTGTACGTTGCAAAAGCAGTGGGGCCCTCAACTCAAGTTTCGTGTGGATGGATTTTTATTTAAAAATGACAAATTATACAAATCCGAGGTTGTACCCTGCCGCAAACAGTGTTTTTCACAATATTAAGTTCATTTGGAAAGATTTTCGTTAAAAAATATAAAATCAAAACAAATCGGACTATGCGTTGCACGTCCAGTGTATGCTACTGATGCTGAAGACATTGCTCCCCCCTCCCCATTGCTATGTTCGTTTAAAAAAATTTTTGTTTAAAAATATAAAATCATTCAACATTTGATTTTAGGCATATTTAAAGTTATTACATAATAGTCATTTGCCCGGGCAATGCCGTCGGGTCAATTAGAAGGACATAGTACCAGAATTTAAAACTCTTTTTTCATAAATCTATATTTTTTCCATTCATATTACAGCGATGTAGCTCGTAACTTATTTATGGCTAAATTGAATTTTTTTTTGTCATTTTAGTTTCTGTAGCGTGTACATGCAATGCTAATAAAGGTTCATATACTTTCCTATTTATGTTCTGAATTAAAATGAACAACTCGGTTAGAATCTTAATCCATTATTTATCCAGTATGTGATTAAACACAATTGTATGTAGGTGGCGCAGGGAAAGGCCGTCTCTCCAATTCTTTTAAAAAGTAAGAATTTTTGGTTTTTTATGGCCAAATTTAGCCTACTTTCACCATCCCCTCCCCCTTAACAAAAATTCTGTTTCCGCCAAGATGATAGGCACAGAGAACAAGATAGTACCAATAAAAAGTATTTGTTGATCTCGGAGGTCCGTGGTTCTAAAAAACACACAATTTTTTTCCAATACATAATAGTTTTCACAGAAGTGATCATTTGTAGGGGCGCTAAAAAAAGATATTGCTTTGGCCGCTGAAAGTAGGCGCAAGTAGGTCTTATGAGCGCAAAAATCACAGTGTCAAACCTACGACACAGAATGATAAACCTTCAGAAACGTCTGATGCTTCATTTTGCCAATTAAAATTTGTCTCATAGCTGATGCCAGTCTCTTCAATTTAAAATCTCTACATTGAACAACACACTCATACCTGTTCTAGTTTTATATTGTTTCTCTATTCAGGGTAGAGATCTGCACGGGCCCGTACCCGACCTGGGAAAATGGAGGCAAACTTTCAAATGAGTCAGCAGAATAAAGACCATTTTTTTTAACAGCCGGGCCGATAAAAAATAGTAATAAATGAGCTGGGCCGATGAAAAAATTAAGCGGACCGACCGGCCCAATAGAAAAATTTAAATGAAGCCGATAAAATATGAATTATTTTTGATTGATATGACTATGAATAAGTACAATAGTGTTGCACAAGCCAATGCATAGTTCGACAACATCATTAATGCCAATAACATAGCCAGCATAGAGATCGGCATTGGACAGTTAACATTGTGTCTGAGCCCGAGCTTAATTTTTTCAGCAAATTCGTGCTGTGCCGGGGTCAGGCTTACATTTTTTTCTGCAGATGGAACTGGACTTAATTGTTCCCAGGACGTGCCGGGCAGGCAATATGTTTTGTAAAAATAGTAATAGCTATAATGAACTTCTGTTTATGGAATAATTGTAAATATAGTTTATTAAATAATGGAGAAATATTTTCCAAAATCTACTTTTCATTATGCAGCTTCAAAGGCTATGGTGCTTTTAACCCTCCTTTTTTCTTTTATTCCTAACTACATACATTTTTTTAATGAATCTTTATTTGAATGCTGAAATGAAAAGTGTAAGAGTAGAAATAATCATTAATGTTGCTATTGTGTACTTTCTGTCTTGGGAACACATAGTAAACTAAAATATACTGTCTCATTTCTTCATAACTAATATTTATATGCAGTATTCTTTGAAAAGGATTTTAATTGTAAGAAATCGGAATATTTATATGCAGTATTCTTTGAAAAGGATTTTAATTGTAAGAAATTGGAATTTTTTGTAGAAATCGAGTCGAGCTGGGCCTGGCCTGATTTAATTGATCTTTGAATGGGTTGGGTTGGGCATGTTTTCCCTGATTTTTGTACAGGCTGGGACCAGACCTGGAAATTACGGTCCCTGTATACCTCTAATTCAGGGCTGTCCAACGTGCCTCCCATGGATGCCATGGTGGCACCCTTTGAAGGTTTTCTTGGCAACCATTCCTATTAAAAGCTTTTTTTTTTTTAATTAAAAATTCACTTTGAAGTTAGCCTTCTTTAAAATTAATAATATTTGAATGGGGCTCTTTTAATTGTTATCAGTGGCCATTATTTAATGTTATTAATTAGTTATTTAGAGATTAAGGTTTCTGGCCCTTCACCTATAAAACCTTTCTTTGATATCTTAGCGTCTGCAAACTGTAATTTTAAATTTATTATGATTTACATTATTTCTTCAAATTATTTTTAGTCATAAGGCACGTATGGCTATAACCATGAGATGTATGCACATCATATAAGACGCTTGTGAAGCATGTCTACCATTATTTATGACCTGATTACCGCAGAGGAAACTTTTACCAGTATTTCCGAATAGTAATTTTTATCTTATTTATGACAAATTCTGCAGTAAGGAGAATATTGCTATTTTAAAATAAAAAACAGGTAGAATTTATCCCCTATACCAGGGTCAGCAAACCTATGGCATGCGTGCCACTTTTGGCACGCGAAAGAATAATTTTGACACGACACGGCTTACTTGTGGCTCTAAATCAGGATACAGTGATATTACACAAAATACACTAACTTAGATGATCTGATCTTATCTGAATTCCATCAATTGAAAATTGAAAAATTTTAATCTTATTCAATATGATTCAAAAATTTACCAAACAAACAAAATATTTGAAAACTGCCAAAAGGAAGAGATTATTAGATAGTAGTAAAAATACCAATGGTAAATTCGATAACAACTAGGAAATTAATTTCAGAGCTATTTAAAGAAACTGTAATTTTTTTCATTTTAATATTTTTTCTACTATTTATGCCTCTAAGTCACTATTATGAATAATATAAAAAGTTAAATTTAAAGCCATTGCCAGATAAATTGAGTTCAGTTTGCATTCCGTTAAATTAAGTAAGTATGACCCTGATATTAATTATTTTTCATTCAAGATGCAACAAACAATTAATCATAATTTTTTTCATTAATTTCTAAAGTATGATTGTTTCTATAATTATTTCCTTGGAATACCTACATGTATGTAACCTATTTTCGAAAAAATCTTAATAAGCAATTTTCAAGTAGTTTTAATTCACTATTTTTTTTCTAGTTGGCACGTCAAGGTTATGTAAAATATTTTTTTGAAAAAAAATTGGCACGCGACTATTAAAAGGTTCGCCAACCCTGCCCTATACTATGTAATAAAACTGTACTATTATCTGCCACTACTAGAATGAGATTATAGTGCTGCATATGTCCAGTTCTGTGAATTACGGTGCCTTTCATTTTTTGCAGCTGCATAAGGTGCGCCTCTGTTTATTGAAAGTTTGCACAAGTCTACGTCTAAATCACTTATTAGGAGGCTGAGAAATAGAATAAAACAAAATTAATTCAGATGCCAAGAAAAATTATTTTTTGTTTAATTAAATTACGGATTTTTTTTTGTTAAGTATTTGCTCCTCAACTAAAATCTTTGGTGCCTTTGGTACTTTGGCGCCTGTGTGCACCGCACATTTTGCACACTGGCTCGGCACGCCCCTGTGTAAAGCAAATGTTTCTGCTCTACTGTGCATATATATGTGATTTAAACGTTTTATCATGTTTTTTGTACACTAAAACATAATTTTTGTGTTGAAATATTTTTTTTTTTGTGCTTGCATTTTCAGTTTTTTTTGGATTATCCGAGATTTTTGTTATCCGTGGTGCCCTTTCCACCCAATTCCGCAGACAATCGGGGCTCTACTGTATTTCAAAATTCATTTTAAAATAAGAAACTTCAATTACTCTCTTTTTCTATGTAATTTTTTCTCAGTAATTTCTTATTTTTATATACAAGAAATAATAACAGTTTCTAGAATCAAAATTTTGATAATAGAGATTTGTATAATTAATATATATTTAATTGTATTGGAAATTAATGTAAAAATTCTCATATATACGTAAAAAAATATATAAAGATATAAGAAAATATGTTTATCATTCCTCTTTTTCATTCAAATTCTAAAGGAATGTTTAAAATACTTGAATTACCCAAAATTAGAATTCAACAAAACTAAGGAAGTACAGCTCATATTCAAAATATTAGAATAATTACTTTTTTTTCAAAAACTGTAAATATCGTTAGGTAATTTAACATCTTTTAATGCAAATATGCAAACGATATTTTTATTAAGAACTTATTGTTGATTAAACTTATTTATTATCTTAAAATTAATATCATTTCTGAAAAGATTAATTTAAAAAAAAAATTATTTTGAAAAGTCAAAATATTAGAATATTTATTAAAGTGGTTCAAAATATTAGAATATTTCACATTAATTCTCCTTTAATTATCGCCAATTCATAACTGGTGGCATCATTGATTAAATTCAGATGATTTTATTTAAAATTGGTGTTCTTTTTACAGTTTGTTTGCTTTTTCGTTATAAAATGGGTCATGTGAGTGATATTCCTGAATCTATTAAACTTCATATGGTTGATTTGTATCGGCACGGTAAAAATCAATGTTATATAGGGAATTATTTACATTGTTCACAATCAAACGTTAGTAAAATACTAACACAATGTTCAAAAGATGGATAATTTCAGAATAATCGCCGAAATGGCGGACGAAAACCAAACGCATCTGCTAGAGCTGACAGGAAACTGAAGTATATAGTTAAGAAAAACCATTTTAAAAGTGTGAAATTCTTGCACTGTAAGGGAAAGAAGAAGGAGTTGAAGTTTCTACATCGAGAACATTAAGACATCTCCATAAATTTAAGTTTGAATCTTGTATACCGTAAACAAAATCTCTCAGGACTGCAAAACAAAATCGTATAAGATTCAATTGGTGTAAATCAAGACATTTATGGAGCAAAGAAGATTGGAAAAATATATTAGTTAGTGATGAAAATATGTTTTGTATCTATACAACATAATTTCATCACTAATATGTTTTTACAATCTTCTTTGCTCTATAAACGTCTTGATTTTCACCAATTCAATCTTATATGCTTTTGTTTTGCAGTCATGAGAGGTTTTGTTTTCAGTACACGAGATTCAAACTTAAATTTATGGAGATGTCTTAATGTTCTCGATGTAGAAACTTCAGCTCCTTCTTCTTTCCATTTTCAGTGCAAGAATCGTACACTTTTAAAACGGTTTTTCTTAACTATACGCTTCAGTTTCCTGTCATCTCTAGCAGATGTTTTTTTTTAGCAGATGTCACTCACACGATTCATTTTAAGATAAAAAAGCAAACAAACTGCAAAGAGAATATTGATTTTAAATAAAATTGTCTTAATTTAATCCATGATGCCACGAGTTATGAATTGGTGATAATTAAAGGAGAATTAATGTGAAATATTCTAATATTTTGAACCACTTGAATAAATATTCTAATATTTTGACTTTTCAAAATAATTTTTTTTCAATTATTTATTATCTCAAAATTAATATAATTTTTGAAAAGATTAAGCTTAATGAACAATAAGTTCTTAATAAAAATATTGTTTGCATATTTGCATAAAAATACATTAAATTTGCCAAACAATCTATTCAGTTTGTAAAAAAAAGTAATTATTCTAATATTTTGAATATGAGCTGTATAACACAATGAACAATATTAAAGAATAGGAATAATACCTTTATTTAAAGAGCATCATGTTTTACATATTACAGATAAGAAATAAAATAATTGAAATATTTCTTCAAACCAAACTACATGCCACAACATTCATTTTCAGAAAACAATGATTTTAATTATATCTGGATTTTAACTAATTAAACTTACTTTCATTTATTAAAACACATTAAGGTGGTTATATGTTAGCAACCAGCCAAGTCGCAATAAATAAAATTCTACTTAACCATAATTTCCTCTGGAGAACATTAACAGTTTCAAACTGCATATTTCTGACTTCTGCTTCTCTGAGGGTTTCTCTTCGTCCTTTGTATGGGGATACTAGGAAGACATTTCTGAGAAAATTAGGGAAACTTTACACTTCAAACAAATACATTCATATTGTAAGAACATTTCTGTGGGAATCCACATAAATTGACTGTGATAAAAACTTTGCAGGAAATTCTGAATTTCAGCTTTGGTTTAACACTTATACAAGGCATTTTTGTTTCTCTCATGTGAAGGATTCTTTATTCTTAAAGGTATCATTTGAACTTTCTTTCTACTACTTTGTAAAATGTGGTAATGATGCCACTAGATAATGATGCCTGTTGGAAAATTCATAAGCAGTTATCAGCAGCAGATTCCAAATGAAAAATAGTTGACTGTTTGTTTCTGCTTATTTGGTGAACTTCTTCTCAAAGACTTATTTAGGGAAGCAAAAGGAATTAAAAGAGCACTAAAATTAATCCCATATGAAATCCTAATTTTTGGCTAAGAATTATTCTTCGGTATCATTTCTATGATATTTATTGCTATTTTATAGTTTAAATTATCAGTTCTTGGAAGTTAGTTTTTAAATTTTCTTATGAAATTTCATACATTTTGAAAAAAAATTGCTAAACTTATTTTTCTGAGAAAGAAGTCTTAAATTTTCTTGCAAATGTGTTATTTAATGAAACAACAAAGTAATGCATTTTTCCTTCAAAGCACTTAAGGGTAGATGTATGGCGATATGACAAGTCTAGTAATAATATATTACACCAAGGGTGTCAGACTGTGTCCCACGGAATACCACTAGTTTTAAATATCAATCTTTGCCCTATTTAATCACAGAAATTGTGATAAAATAAGGCAAAGAGTGGTATCCCTCAGGCCTCAGTTAGACACTCCTGTATTAGACAGAATGATTAATTTCATTTATAAGTTATTTTAATTATATACATAAAAAGTATGCATTTCACTTAAATATATTGTTTTATTCCTCCTCAAATAATACGCACTGGTATATTGAATTTAGTTTACAATTAGTAAGTATTTTTTAAAGAATCACCTTTAAAATCAAAATATAACCGAAATACGTAACTCATGCTTGACAGTACTGCACACCAAAATTCAGTATATGCAATGTGTGTATGCAATTTTCACCGTATGTAGTTGCTCTATACAGGCTCAGGCTGACAGTATTTTCCAAATAGAATATATTTTCATCTATTACCTTAAGTCTTTCATCCTTAAATATAAGATGTACCATGTTATTTGGTATATATGTACCATAAGTGATGAAAGAGTTAATTTTAATATTCATTCAATAATATTTTATGTTTGTAATGTTTGTGCTACCTATATTAATAATTTATATTTAACAGAGAACAATTTAAACATCTTTCCTGTTAAAGTACATGGTGCTGATTTGAAATATCCATTGTCAAATAATTTGATAAAAAAAATTGCTGAACAAATTTAAAGAAAAATAGTTATGATTTCTATTTTATTTTCCATCAGACAGCATAAAGTTGTTTACCTTTCAACTTGTTACAACTTTCATTTCAAAACTGAATGATGCTATAATTCTTCCTTATCTATAAATTGAATTAAGACAGAAAATATTTGCTTAGTTACTGTTTTACTTTCAAGATCATTGTATTCATGTAAAAAATTGGCTAATTTATTTTATTTTGTGATGAGTCTTTATTATAATATTTATTGAAAAATAACTGAAATTTCAATTTCAGTTTTCTGGCATATTGTATGTAATTATTATCCGAAACAAATGATTGTATTGCTCTATAGAAACTTTAAATTATCTGGTTTTGTAATAGATTACAGGTTTAGCCATATTTTAAGAGTGACAACTGTTATAAAATCACAGCTGACATTAATGTACTGCCATGGAAAAAAAAAGTACACACCCCTATCAACTCTGCAACAAATTATTGTAGAAGAAAGTTACTGGTATCAAATGATTGGAAATAAAGTCTTCTTTTAAATGATGTATATAAAATTTCCTTAGGGGCCATCTACATATAAAAACAAATCCAAACTTTGTTTTTTTTTCAATAGCAATATGCAAGTTTGGCACCATAAATAAATTTTACACCTTTCAATTAGCTTAAATACAAATTTTCATGAAATTCATATGATTAGTTTCAGAGAAATTAATTGTTTTAAAATTAGCCTTTTTTAGGGGCTATATCCAAATTGAAGTTCAGTACTTGATTGTTGAAATGTTTCAGAATGACTAAGACACTTCTAATGTATTATTTCTTCCTAATATGACAATTTCACTCGCTTAATATGTTTCGACAATTGCCAGCTCAAATGTTTCAATAAAATGAGTAAAATATATTTTTTTCAAATTATACTTTTCTGCATATGAGAGACCTTAAACCATCATTTTGACATTTTTTAACCCCTTAACGGTCGCATTAAATTGCGGTTTAAAAATTCAAATTGCTTATTGGCACCACCTTTTTGAAAAGATATATTCACCTTATTTAATGACAGGTAAAATGATACCATAATAAAGCCAATTACACTATTTTATAAAACTGGTGGGAATCAAACAATCTGAGCAAAAGACACAGCCCGTGAATATCACGGGAGTGAGAATCAAGGGGTTAAGCATAATTTGAAAACTACTTGAAAGAAAAATTTGAATTTGCATAAATCAGGACATATCTATCAAATTAATCGTAAGTTGCAATTCATATATTTTTTAATATTTCACAACACATATTATTTAAATTTTAAAATTAAATTCTATGTATTTATGTTTGGGATTTTTAGTATTACAATCACACAAAAAATTATTACATTAGGATTATAATTTCAGGAGATATTAAAAAAATATGAAAATGTATTTTAACATTAGAAGCTCTAAAGTTTGAATGTTTATAATTCAAAAACTTATCATCCAAGTGACTTGAAATTTCGTATCTAGGTATAGTTTGAACCAAAGTTTTAAAATATACTGTCAAAATTAGATGTTGCCATTGAAAAAAAAACAAGCTTTGGTCTGGTTTTGATTTGTAGATTGCCCTTATGCAAATTTAATTTATTTACATCATTTAAAAGTAGACTTTATTTTCAATCGTTTGGTACTGATAACTTTCTTCTACTATAATTTGTTGCAGAGTTAGTTGGGGGTGTTTACTTTTTTTTTTTTTTCCACGACTGTACCTATTTGTCGGAAACTGCTGAAGGGCATTCAATACTTTTTTTAAATAGTTTTGTCAGTAGTCAAATTATAAATTTATCGTTTGGCAAGGAATAAAAATTAAAAATACAGTATGAAATTGAAAAAAAAAATTACATGTAAAATAGCTGAAATTCATGTATCCTTTTACATGGGAACAGAAGCAATTTTAATATGCTTTTTTAATAGTTTTGGGACAAGCTAAACTATAAACTGATCATTTGAAAAGAAATTACACAAAAATTGAATTAGTTGCATTAATTTAAAAAACAAACTTAGATTTGTTTTGTTTAAAAACTTTCATAAATATTGTATTTTCTTATTTCTTGCTGAATGATCAATTTGCAATTTAGCATCTGCCAAAACTATTTAATAAAAAGTATCAAAATCACTTCATTACTTCCCAATAAAAAAGGTACATCCATGTCAGCTTTTTTACATTGGATTTTTTTTTTTATTGTATTTTTCTATTTTTTTACTACTTGCCCAAATGATCAGCTTATATGAGGTCTGTCTGATAACTATCGAACCTCAATTTTTCCCAGGTACAGCAGTCATTCTAAGGCATGGTGGAAGGAGATAGTTTAATGCACATGTTTAAATTTTTTCCCCACGTTCCAGTGAGCCAGTCATTGTCTGCTGGACACTGAGTGAGGTGCTGTCATATGTGTTCAGCAGATATTGATTTCTCTCAAGATGACTGAACAAGTTGAGCTAAGGGACTGCATCAAATTTTGTCAAAAGCTTGGTGATTCTCAAAACAAAACAACTTGTAACCTTCATCAGGTGTTGTAAGATTCATCGCACCTGATTCAGATTTTCTTGGCAAAACATACAATTCCAGTCATTCACCAACCTCTGTACTCTCCAGAGATGGTTCCTTGTGACTTCTGGTTGCTTCTGAAATTTAAAGTGCCATTGAAAGGATCCCGTTTTGAGTGTAGAGATTAAATAATGCAGAATGTGATGGCAGAGTTGAGCACCATTCCAAAAGAAGTCTTCCAGAAGTGTTTTCGGTAGTGGTAGGAATGGTGGACTAAGTGTGTGGAGGCGCAAAGGGCCTACTTTGAAGGGGATTGGGGTCCTAATCCCGTTGGCTAACTTATATATATATATTTTTTGGTTAAATGTCGGATACATTTCAGACAGAACTCGTAGCTTAACTACTCACGAACCTATTTTTAAAAAAGCATTAAAATCCCATCAGTCGTTTCTGAGAAAAAAGTACATTAGTGTCACCTGTTTCGCATGTGATTTTGCAACTTTTGTTGCCCCTTTAACCACTTCACCGGCGACGGGTATAGAGAAACAGTGCTTTTAGCCCCGACTTATCTTGGGGCAGCTGTTGAAGTTGTTAAGTTGCAAATACTTTATTATATATATTTTCGTTGCAAATTTATATTTATAAAAAATTATATTTACACCACTGTTTAAAAGATGAAGTGAAAGAACTAAAGAAGTTTATCTGTTATTATATAATTATCATTATTACTTTCAATTGCTTGTTTTTTACTGTTAGGAAATTAGTCTTTTACTTCTGAGGTGTGATATTTCAGGTATAATAAAATTACTTAAGCGTTATACTCCTTACATTTTTTAAAATTATGCAATGTATCCTATCATTTAAGGAAGCCGTGTGTCAAAAATTCAGATTATAATCTGTTGGGATCCAGAAAATTATTCTTTGTTTTTGAAAGTTTTGCGAATAATTTTGTGTTTGTGATAGCCTTTTTTAATAGTCATTTTAAATATAGGTATTTTTAACACCTCTACAAGCATATTTGATACATAAAAATGAAAAATAGGCTTTAAAAATGCAATTGTGTATTTTCATGTTTTGAGTTTAGCATATATAATTTCTTAAACCCTACCGCAGAGGTTAAATGCATATCTTCATGATCAGAGGATTTTGCATTTCTTAATAATGTTCTGCTAAAAAGTCAACTCCAAAGCAGGTTTTTCTCTCAGCTGTAACCTAACTAAACAAAGTGTCATGAAAGTTTTTTGTTGAAGCTATTACATTTAGTGGAAAAATTAGAAAAGGATAAACTGCTGCCTGTCAAAGGAGGTTTTCAACCCTAAACAGCATAAAAACATAATGCAATAGATTAACTTTAAAACGGTTAGAATCATTAACCTGCATATCAGAGCAAGTTTCTAAATTAATCGTTGAGTAAAATTTAAAATAGTACACATTCTCTGTATTCAATGCTTGAAAGTTCATTTTGATGCTTCTAAAATTAGCTATGGAGTATTTTCACATCTCGGAAAAAAAAAATCCTAGCTACATCTCTGATTCTGAACAATTACTGCACTTTCAGAATCAGATGTGTAGTAGAAGAAAAGAGATATTTTTTGCTGCAATACATATATAACTTTTTTTAATGTTGTTTTGAACTCTTTTTGAATACTTGCAGACATTTTTAACCACTATATGCTAAATTTTATTATAATAATCTGGTATATGAGTATAAATTGATTTTGTACAAATATGGTAAGATATCGAAGAATTATTGTGTTATTCTGCAATGTTTTTTTTTTTCTTTCATTCTTTCAGGATACATTTACTGATGTCTTTATTGGACATGCATGTATATTATATATTCCTATATGTATGCATTCACATGAGTCCACGCACTTGTATATATGTATATTTATGTATGAGGTAATATTCTCTTTTATTAATGTTTCCTTGTTAAACAAACATTTGATAATCATTATTTTGTTGTTAATGTTATGCTTGGCATGCCTTAATTGTATTGGCTCGTGAAATTCAAATAAATTTACAATTTCAACTCTTAGTCTCTCTTGGTGATATATTTTAAAAATCAAAGTCTAACTCAGAAATAAAAGTGACATTTGACTAAGAAGTAAAAGTGAGAAGTGAACTCAAATTTCTACAAATGACACACTCAAATTAATAAAATTTTATTTATATGTTCCAAGATGACGCTACATGATCTAATTTAAAGGACTAACATTTTTCATGTGATGATAGGCAAGTGCACATTCATGATAAAAGGTAGATATTGCCATATGCTTGTTTATTAACTCCATGAGATTTTAGTTTGGTAAGGCAAGGAAACCATCATGCCACAATACACTTGTTTGTGTATGCAATACCATACCTGCAAAGTCCTGTTTTTTAACCCCTTCACGACAAGAGTCCTTCACATATTTTTTAATCTTTTACCACCCGTTTTTCAAAACAGAAAATTTTCTATAATTGAATAGCAGAAATGCTCTGATTAAATAAGGTACTGTTTACAATTAAAAATAACCGGTGGGAATAATGATGGATTCTGAGCACCTTATGTGTCATGTATACATCACACTCTTCCCCAAGGGGTTAAGGCTGATTGCAAACCGAAACTGGCTACTGACACATTCCTGAATTCATTTTTATTCATAAACACATGAGATTGATAGATGTTCTTATTCAGAAACTATAAAATATTTTTTTTTCTCTCTTCTTCCATAAAGGCAGGAGATCTTTCAGAAAATACTGTCAAATTTGACCTTTTCAGACTACAATCGCTTATAACTCAAGATTCAATTCATCTATTAAAAAAACTGAAAAAAATATTTGATTCTAAATTACTTCAATTGTACTGCCTCCAAATGTAATGCTTTTACATATGAAAATGAATCTTTGAATGTGAGAGTTAATTTCATGAGAAAAAATATTTTTTAAAACCCTTAACCCATTAATGCCCAAATTAACAAAATTTGAAATTTTTCCTTGAAATTGATATGCATGGGTAGAAATGCATAAATTAAAAGTATTTCAAAAGCATTTTGAAAAATTTTAACTGAAACCATATTTTTCAAGCTGTCCTCATTTGATGACTGGCCATTTGTATGTGAAAATGTAAAATTTTTAAAAATGAAAATTTTTTACATAAAATTATTTAGTTTCAATATATAAACAAACTAATGGGCAAATAATGTTAAAAATCAAAATTTATTTTTAGACATCTAAGCATATATATTTTTTACATTTTTAAGGTTGGTTTTTTGTGTGAAAAGAGGAAAACATTGTGCATAATGTTGCATAGCATTGCACACAATATATTCTTCGCTTTGAAGAACAGTTATCGTGTCGGCAATGCCTTTGTTTCCCTCTTTTGCCAATAACATGCTATATTTTGTTGAATTTTATGTCAGGAAGCACATTGGATCAGGATATTATTTGCCTTTGTACTGGTCTTCTCAGGATTTCTTTTGAATCGGCTCCTTATTTTTTATATAGGTTACTGCAATATACAGTACAACCTCTATATCTTGAATCTGTGGGGAAGAGAAAACAATTGGAGATATAGCAGTTTCGAGTTATCAAGGTTTTGTCAAAATTCTTAAAAATCTAATCTCGCAAACTGCTTTTTGCTGTAAAAAATAAGATTCATCAAGAACTACACATAATCTATTAATAATTAACAAATTACACTTCTCAAAGTTTTAATAGTTTAATCAAAGTTTAAACAATGGGATAAAAGGATGGGGAAAAAGTATCCAGATCAAACTGGTTCTACAGCTGACAATAGCCAAAAGTAAAAAGTCAAACTAATTTCTGTAGAAAAAATTTTGACATATCAAGGGTTTTGGAAAATATATTTTGATGAAAATGCAGGAGAAATTTCTTTTTTCGAAATATCAAGGGTTTCAGAATAAGGAGGTTTGAGATATAGAGGTCCAACTGTACCTTCTAAAATCTTTGATTGTCATCAACTTAGAAACATGGATCACTTTATAAATGACATAGCCATTTACAATAGCCATATCTATCAGCCTAGTAATAAGGCAAAAATCCTCATATGGCTATAGAATGTTTCTCGAGAAGCCAATCATGAAGGTCGATATAAATGAGGTATAGGAACTTATAGCATAAGGATGATTCACTTTCGCCTTTTCCTTTTTTTCTATGCTCCATCCTTGTACTAAAGAAAGTGGTAATATGGTATCAAAATTAGTGGCCAAAGAAACATACTTATTGTCCTTCTATTTAACAACAAGAATTTCAATTGTTTCATCAAATTTACTATAATAAAACACTCTCTTTTACCCATTTTCTTATCATCCATTATTGGGCATTTTTCAGTACGATTTTCTAGTATTGTTTCACTAGCTTCGAACTGCATTTCTTTCAGTTTTTTTAGCAACATATGACTAGTAAAGAATTTATCAAAATAAACACAATGGCTCTTTGGATCTTCAACAATAGATAGTAAATTTAATACCACTTTTGTACCTAAAGGAAGTTTGTTAGATTCAGAAGTATTTGATCCTTTTCCACAATACAGTATAAAGTTGTAACAGTAACAATCGTTGCTGCACAGAACCCAGAGTTTATACCCAAATCTAATAGGTTTAGATTTTATAAACTGTTTCAGTGTATGATGACCATAATACCGAACGTTCATTTCATCAATAGTCAAATTTTGATGGAAAATGCCCCATTTCTGACAAATCTTGGAAAGCATTTCTAAGGAACGTATTTGATATGATTTATCATGTTTGTTATTCTGATATAATTTATTATCTTGGTAATGTGATAATCCCTTGAGCTCTAAGTAGAAATTTATAGTCATATAGCATTTTTCGCTATTGTTACTCCTAAATCACTGCTTCTGCTCAGTAGTCCTGTTCATCGGGTAAAGTATGATAGCACAAAAGTATCAGAAATCCTATAAATGTTTTTATTTTCAACTTTAGTCATGTTATAGTTAAATTTATTTTTCCCTTCGTGAACATATAGATTAGTTTTCTCTACGATCATATCAAACACATTCAGTAAAGAATTCTTGAAACAGCTCAACTGGATTCATATTATTAGTTTCCGCTGTCAATATATCAGAATTTCTCCTAGAAGAATTTTCTAAAGTCCCAAATGTGTAAGCCGGGGTTTCATTCGTCCATACAACTGATATTTCTCTTTTATATTTATGGAAATTTTTCTCCCTTTTTTCCAAAATAACAGAGTTATCATAATCATCTGGTATTGTAATTTCCAATATACCTGCAACATCTGATACAACTGGAATACCCAAATTATTCTTCCTCTGTTAGATCATCTACATCCAGAGGCATTGATATAATATCTGCTTCTATTTCTTCAGAAAAAAGATAAGTATTAGACTCTTCTAAGTTTTTAAAGATTTTATTTCTAATCATTTTCCAGTTTTGATTTATAGTTTATCTGTAAAAAAAAATGTAAGATACTCTTAAGAAACAAATGTGAATATGAATAAAAACTATACCCAAACACCCAGCATCCTCAAATGATGACGGATAATAATTCCTGTTTATTACGGATACATTAACATCAATAAATATTAAAAAACATGCTAATGGCATAATATGGACTATCTAGATTATATTTATACCAAATTAAAAGAATTTACCTCATAAATCCAGTTCCATATGGTACTATAAAAAATACACAACTTGATTACCAAAAAATCTGGAAATTATACTGCATCTTTCCTGCACATTTTTACTTAATTCCAAAGAAATCACATCTCTCATATTATGTGGTGCTGCCATTTATCAGACCAATTTGTAAACAAAAAAATATTTTTTAATTTAATGTAGGAAATAGCAATTTTTTTATAGCATCATCAAATGAGGACACTGGGTGCTACTGGCTTAAGGGAGACCCCCCATATGTATAGACCATCTTCCCCATAGATTCTTCCATATACAGGGTTATTCATAATTCCCCTCTGGGGTTTGAAGCACTGTAGTAAAACACTAAGACGGATACAGCAAACAAGAACATTTGAAAGAATACAGAAACAAATCCAGTTTTATTGTCAGTAAACAAAAATGACTTGTATAGGCAAACAGAAAGTGTTTTGTGTCTTAGAATTTACAAAATCTGAATCAGTTGTGTTGGTTCAGCGGGCATTTTGTACGAAATATCGAACACAGGTACCAACTGACAAGACAATTGATGTGTGGTACAATAAGTTCAAAGAACGTTGATAGTACCATGTTGAGCAGAACATTGCAGGAACTGAACTATCACATTGATATATACTGTGTGACCAAGTGTTCACATATAGAACACATGTAAGCTATGTAAGTAAAACTTGATTTGTTCTGTATTCTTTCAAATGTTCTTTTTTGCTGTATTTGTCTTAGTTTTTACTAAAGCGCTTCGAAGCCCAGAGGGAATTTTGAATAATCCTGTATTTGTACATTAAAAATATATATTTTACTTATCTCTCTTTGAAAATTTCATATACGAGAATATGATATAGCTTCAAAATATGAGAGTATCCCTTAAAAATAGAAGACTTAGCATATATGCATGCTGTTCAGAAAGTTACTACTATTCAAGTTACTTGGTAACTCCGTGGCTGAAATCACATTTGATGGAAGTGGAAAAGAAAAAACACATACAATAGAGATATTTGACAAATAATATTGGACAATTTATACTTTTTTGAAGTGCTCTCTGATGTCATAATTCACATTCAATGTTCTTTCAGTCCACAGACAGAAGCAAAAAGTTGCTAGCTGTCTGTGAGAACATAAGTGTTTAAAAATAAACAGGGCTGCCTATTACACATCCTTGAAAATTTCATTTCCTGCCAAATTCAGGCGACAAATCTATGCGAAATCGCATTTTTTTACAATAGCTTGCATAAAAGTTTGGAAAAGTGTTGGACTATGTAATATTCATCAATTAATTGTTATTTTGTTTACAATTATGGTGGTAGTTTATATTGAGCAATTGAACTGATGTTTCAGATTTTTGAGGAAATTATTTTTCTTATAGTTAGAATAAATATTTTGTATGAAAGCATGTAACACAAAATCAATTTTAATGGTACTTTAAATAAAATTATAGTTAAAAGGAACTTCATTCACTAGATAGATATTTAGAAAATGTTTTACTAAAACTGGGTAACATAGATTATATTACAGTAGACTCTCTCAAAACCACACAGCTTGGGGGCAGAGGTTGTGCAGATTTTAGAATTTTGCGAATTTCTGGTTATTGTTTTGTTTACATTTTTAAACAATAACTTGAATAATAATAATGCAATCCAAATTATAATGATTGCTTGCAATACAGTGAAATATTAAAATAATTAAGTAATAAACTACGATAATAAAAATAATTTTAAAAATGATTAAATAATTAAAAGTAAAGGTCAAATAAACAATTAATCTAATACTATAATATGAGCAAAAATTGTGTGTGTATGTAAATTTTATCTCAAAAACGGCTTTAACGATTTTGATGAAATTTTATATTTTACCATTTTTGGGCACAAAAAGACTAATAGGCTAGGTTGCATGTTCAAGAAAATTCGATTAGTGGATCATTTTGGCCCATAATGGGTCAGGGTCAAGCTAATTATACCTAAAAAACGGCTCAATCGATTTTGACTAAATTTTATATCCAACCGTTTTTGGGCAGGAGTTTTGGGCCCAAAACTATTGGGCTAGGCCACATGTTCGACAAATTTTGATTAGTGGCCATTTTGGGGTCACTTCGGGTCAAGCTAATTTTATCTAAAAAACTGCTCTAATGATTTTGACTGAATTTTGTAGTCTACTGTTTTGGATTACGAGAAGACCAATGGGCTAAATCAACTTGTTGCATGTTAGAGAAAATTCAATTAGTGGGTCATTTTTGGATCAAGCTAAGTTTATCTAGAAAATGGCTCAAACGATTTTGATGAAATTTGGTTTTCTATCACTTTTAGGCACGGGAATACCATTGGGTTCAAGAAAATTCGATTAGTGGGTCATTTTGGGTCAGGTGTCAAGCTAATTGAATCTAAAAAAAGCCTCAAAACATTGACAAAATTTTGCAATCTATCACATCTGGGCATGAGATGACCATTGGGCTAAGTCACATGTTCGAAAAAAATCAATTAGTGTGTCATTTTGGGTCACTGGGGTCAAGGCAATTGTATCTAAGAAACAAATCAAATGATTTTGACAAAATTTTGTATAATACCATTTCTAGGCATGAGCAGACCTCTGGGCTAAGTCATATGCTTGAGAAAATTCAATTTGTGGGTCATTTTTGGGTCACTGAGGGTCAAGCTAAGTTTATCTGGAAAACAGATCTTACGATTTTAACAAAATTTTGTTTTCTATCGTTTTCGGGCATGAGAATACCATTGAGCTAGGTCCCATGTTCGAGAAAAATTGATTATTGGATCATTCTTGGGTCACTGTGGGTCAAGCTAATTGTATCTAAAAAATGGCTCAAAACATTAACAAAATTTTGTATTATATCATTTCTGAGCATGAGAAGACCATTAGGCTAAGTCACACATTCAAAAAAATTGGATTAGTGGGCCATTTTTGGGTGACTGTGGGTCAAGATAATTGTATCTAAATAAACGACTCAAACAATTTTGACAAAAATTTGTATAATACTATTTCTGGGCATGAGGAGACCATTGGGCTAGGTCGCATGTTCAAGAAAATTCGATTAGTGGGTCATTTTGGGTCACAATGGGACAGGTGTCAAGCTAATTGAATCTAAAATAAGACTCAAAACATTGACAAAATTAATTTTGTATTATATCATTTCTGAGCATGAGAAGACCATTGGGCTAAGTTACATGTTAGAGAAAATTCGATTAATGGGTCTTTTTTGGGTCACTGTGGATCAAGCTAAGTTTATCTAGAAAACAGATCCTACGATTTTGGCAAAATTTTGTCTTCTATCGTTTTCGGGCATGAGAATACCATTGGGCTAGGTCCCATGTTCGAGAAAAATTGATTACTGGGTCATTTTGGGTCACTGTGGGTCAAGCTAATTGTATCTAAAAAAAAGGCTCAAAACATTTTAACAAAATTTTGCAATATACCACTTCCAGGCATGGGAAGGCAATTGGGTTAAGTTGCATGTTCAAGAAAATTCAATTAGTGGGTCATTTTTGGGTCACTGTGAGTCAAGCTAATTGTATCTAAAAAACGGCTCAAAACATTTTGACAAAATTTTGTATTACAGTCAACTCCCTCTAATCTGCAACTCTATAATTCACAAACATCTATAATCTGCACACTGTTTCAGATGTAAACATTGAAAATTCAGTTCTCATAAATTTGTGAGAGAAATTTAAAATTGTGGCAATTTGATTGATTCAGTTTTTTCTCCCCTAAATTTTTGCTTTTCAATGAAGTAAAACTTTATTTTTCAAATGAAAAAAAAAAAAAATCAGGAGTTTTTTTGCCAGCATTTACACAGTGATGGTGATATTGACTTTGGTGGCTTCAGTTTGGATAGTGCAAAGCAAAAATCTGCAGATATTTTATGTTTGCAAAAATTTCACTAACTGTTGTTAGTGACCATGGTTCAAGCACCATGGTTCAAGCTAATTTTATCTATAAAAGGACTAACGATTTCGGCTAAATATTGTATTCTATCATTTTTGGGTTCAAGAAGAGCATTGGTTAGGTCGCATGTTCGAAAAAATTTGCTTAGTGGGTCATTTTGTGTTGCTATGTCTCAGGATCATGCCAATTGCATTTAAACAGCAAGAATGATACAGTGAGAATAAAATATCGAATTAAACACATGGCTAATTTTGACCGAGCTTAGTTCAGTCATCCCTGCTAGTAATGTATAATTAACTATGCATAATAAAGAAGAGATACATTTTCCTAGAATTATTCAATGAAATTTTCCTCATAAAGGTACCCTATTGATTCACATAAAAATCATAAAGTAAGGAAGTTTTATTTCAGGTTTAGACAGTCTTATTAACCAAGAAAGCCTGATTAATACATAAATATATTTGGTAAAAAGATTGTGGTTACCAGTTATATCAGCAATATCTTGATATTTTTCAGAAATAAATTTATATTTCCTTCATGAAAAACCACGATTTCAGTCATGTTATTGAAAATTACATATTAAAATACATATAGAATGATATAAAACTTAGAAAAACTGTAATTTTGCCCCTACATATGAACTGAAAGTTTCATTGTTTACAGCCGTGATGATGTGCGGATTTGAGGGAGTCTACTGTATTATTCTATTCATGCAAATTAAAATTGCTGGGTATGCAATACATATCACAAATAGAATCCATATTGTTAAATTATTATAAGAATGAAAATATTTATTTTGAAAGAGACAGTTTTTACAATATTGTTTACTATTGTTCAGAGATGTAAAATTTCTGGAAATTTTGAAGTGTCAGAAAAAAAAAAGTTTTTTTTTTTTTTTTTTTTTTTTTTCTGGAAACATTGATTTCTTATAAATGGTTCTCAAAAATAAATTATATTTTCTTAAAAAAATATAAAATAAACATTTAAATTTTTTTTTTGTATGCCAATTTTTTTTTCCATGAATTTATTACAAAAAACAAAAAGGTAAAAAAGCTAGCTTTTAAAAGTTTAGCATTTAAGTTTCAGAATTTTGACAACAATTTTCCTTGATTAATGTAACATCATTTTTTGTAATATATCATATCTCTGTTGAAATGATTTTTCAGTTGCATTTGTTTAGTTACTAGTAGAGACAATTCAATAACAAAAAAATCTGCAGTTTGAAAGCAAATTTAAACTGTATTGTACATCTCACATAGATAGTATTATGTTTTTTAAGTATATAAATGATGTCATTTTAAAGACAGAAATTATTGTTTCTGGCATTATTATAAATATTATATCTTCCATTGTTTAAAAATTGGTATCATATTTTATAATTTTCATTTCCTGTTTATTTAGTTTTCGTATAGCTTTCCAGTCTAAACCCAAACCAAAACTATGTTTTAATTTAAAATTATTAATATGAAAGTAATACATATTTTTTTTATGAAAGTTTTAAAACAAGTGGATTTTTGCATACTTACAAAAATTATTTTCAACTAAATTTTTCACAGAAAATTGCTTACATTTTCTTTGCATAGTTTATTTGTATGGATTTATATATATATATAAAAAGAAAACCACACACACACACAGTTCAGCAAGTCCAAGAATCTGTATTTAAAGAAAAGAGTATGGAAAGAGTTAATATGAACTGCATGTTGTCGAAAATTTAAACACATATTTTCTTTAAATTGTTTCACCAGATTTTGTTTTTCTCCCAGTGCCTTTGAATATACCATTTCCCCTTTTAACTGTGCTTTAGAATCTTTTTGGATGGGTTTTCTTTTCTGCACATGTCTGGAAAAACATTTACATTTTCAACACAGATTGTCAATACACTGGAAGGCATCATTTCAAGTTTTAAGAGAGTGAGGGCTGGTGCCCATTTTATATTATGTAGGTTGTCTCAGGAACTTTTGGTCAGAATTGAAAGTTTAATATATAACAGAAATTAAATTTGCAGCCATTATATTAGGAGCATACCTTGTTTGGTAAGATTTTTGTTTAATAAATATAAAATCATACCAGTTTGAGATTAGTTTGTAAGAGAAAACTGAAGAATACATTATATCTTCCATTACATGTATTTCTAAAAAAATGTTTTTCATCTTAAAAAAAAAAAAAAAAAGTACTTTGCAGGCAATGTATTCCAAATTTAGCAGGACTTTCTGGTAATCTGTTACTGAATAACATACTATAAAATAATAATATTGTTATTTATTGTAATACGCTAAATAACAACCATCTCTACTTATAATGCATGTGTAAAAATTTAAGTAATGCAAAAATACTAAAATTATAAAAAATGTTGAATATAGGGATCAAATAATTGATATTCTTTGAGGGAAAAAGTATAGTTTTTCTAAAAAAAAAAAAAAAAAAAAAAAATTCTACTAGCAACAACCCAAAACTTTGACACATTCATTCACAGGCTCATTTTTTGTATATAAAAGAATGAAATCAGCAGCCAGACTATTGAAGTAAAATGGAATTTTTCATATTTCGATAAATGTATTACCATCTTGTGTTATAAGCAATTGCTGTCTCATGACCTTTCTTGGAGTTTCATATCTGGAAATTCGAGTCAAATGCCAGCATTGGCAACTTTTTCTGAAATATCCTTTGCTTTAATTAAAAAGTGAAAAACTTTATTTGACTCAAGATGAAAATTGATTTTGTGAATGCGTCAAAAAATAACTACTTGGAATTCAGTACATCCTTAAGAATAAAATTGCAAGAAATATTGATTAATATAGTAGTGTGTAAGTTACAAGACTGGTCTTCTGAAGATAACAAAAAGAAATTATGCATAGATTATGGCAGGTTTTTCATCCATGCCATATACAAGAAGTAACACATCTCACAATAGCAATTTTTAAATAGAGATCATGTTTATATTGTCATTCATACTTGAATTTCGTTCTCTTTTATATGGGGGGGGGGGGGTGTCCAGAAAGTAATGTCTTTTCAAATGTCAATATTTGTTTACCATTTATCAGCTCATTGTGTACTTCAAAGTTGTGCCAAAGACTATTTTATGATTAAAGTGACTTGTTTACTTGTAAATAATTACCTAACTCTTTTTAAACTTAACTTTTTATTTTCTGGCAGGTTTAGGTGAAATGGAGAGTCAAACACCAGAAGAAGTACATATCCGGCATTGTATACTTTTTGAGTTTCACAAAGGTAGTAACGCAACAGTTACTACCAAAAACATTTGCGATATTTATCCAAGTGCCTTAGACATTCATAAAAGCCAAAGATGGTTTTCTAAGTTCAGATCCAGTAATTTTGATCTTTCAGACTTGTATTGATCAGGAAGACCAACAACTCTAGACAATGACGTGTTCTGCCAAAGGCAGAAGTGGAAGCAAACGCATGTCAGACAATCAAGAAATTGTCAAACACTCTTAACCAACCTTGGTCAACTAAACAAGAACATTTGTAGAAGATTGATAAAGAAAGTAGAGCTGGTGTTTGGGTCCTGCATAATTTGTCCGAAGAAAACAAAGCTAACCGATCTGCCACAATGCAATTTATTGCTTCAATGGCACAATATGGAAATGTTGTTTGATCACTTGATTACTGGGGATGAAAATACAGTCCTCTGTGATGATCCAAAATTCAAAAGGAAGTGGATCTCTCCGAATGAATTACCACAAAGCCAGGCTTACATCCCAAAAAGGCATTTTTGTGTGTTAGTGGAATATTCACGGAATCGTTCATTTAGAAGTGCTGAAATCTCGACAAACTGTGAATGCAGACTTTTATTGTGAAAAATTGAATCAAGTAAATCAATCTTTAATTGAAAAGAGGCCAGCGATTGTCAACAGAAAAGGCGTTATTCTGAAACACAATAATGCCAGACCACACTCACAAGATGAACACTGGAAAAAACTAATGAATTGGGGTGGAAGGTACTGCCTCACCCACCATGCTCGTCCGACATTTTGCCATCATATTTCCATTTATTACGATCGCTGCAACACTTTCTATGTGAAATTTCTTTTTCAATTTGGATGATATCCAAAATGCCATCTCCAGATATTTTGCTCAATAAACAATTGATTTTTATCGATCCGGCATTGAAAATTTGTTAACGAGATAGCAAAAGATTGTTGATAACGAGGGTGATTACACCATTGATTAAAAATAAAAACTTATTAAAAATTTGTTTGAATTGAATGTAAAAAAACGACATTACTTTCTGCCCCCCTCCCCCCCAATATATCAACAGTGTATGTTGAAGTTTGATAAAAACAGTCGGTAGTAAGTGAGTTGGATCTCAAACTGATAGACGGAAAGACATACAGACAAATAACTATGTAAGAAACATTTTCTAATTAACATAATAGAAAAAGAAACTAATTTAATTGAACTTTAAATAAAAAAGACAATGTAATGTAATTGAATTTATCAAATATATATTTCTATCGTTATGACAGTTTACATGAAGCATGCTAGGATGGATTTTTTAAACAACATATTCTAATTTTGCAGTGATTTTACTATATTTAAAGATCATATACACAGATAACCTTTCGAATTGGAGTAAAAAAATATTTTTTACACAACTTTCATTGTATTTAAAATGTTAAAACCTGATAAATAAAATAACCTATCCTGGCAAAGTATAAACAAAGCAGTTAGTATATTGAGGTGTAATTATCTGATATACTTAAAAATAATGTAAATTAAAATATCTTCTGCTTTAGCATCAACAAAATTCTAGAAAATAAAATGCTCAAGATTAAATGATTTTACCAAGTTTGCATACATATTATAAAGATAATGATCTAATATTACTGTATATTCTACCAAATAAAATATATACATTTATATGTCAAAAATTAAAATATCAATTGAAATAAATATGAATTATTTTTTTCTGTAACTGTGATAAAACTTTTAGACTTTCAATTCTGAATATGTTTACAATGGGATCCTCATTGCTACATGCATTATATTCTCTGGTATGTTTAGGCGAAAAGGCATCAAACAACTTTTTTTCCCCAATAAAAGTTATTTAAATTTGATTATAGTCAGTTGTTATTTGTTCCCACCTTCCCATATACAGAACATGGTTTAAAAAATTCATAAAAAAGAAAGTCAAAAGCTCGAAAAAAAAAAAAAAAGTTTATTTTTAGATAACCATGTGATGCAAACATGCCACACATCTTTTGTACTTATTTAAATAAGCAAACAACTAAGATAAAAGAAGAAAAATAATGCTCTAGCCCATTAAATATCAACTTTTCTCAGTCATTTACTGTTACTGCATTAAATGTGAGAGTATGAAAGATTTTAAACTGCATATTTAAAATAATTTACCGGGTGTCCCAAAAAGGACTGACTGATTTTAAAATTCAATAACTTGCAAACGGTGACAGATATTTAAAAAATTCTTGCAGGAGGGTTATGCATAAGGTCAAAAGTTTTATTACAGTGATTTTCGATTTTAGTTCGAATTACAAACAATAGATGGCGCTGTAAGCAATAGTCGCTAAATACAGGCTCGATTTCTGGTCCTTTCTTTTGTTCCATGCTGAAAAAGGAGATGGAAATGTATTATCCGGGCCACGAAGTACCAAAAATCGAGCCTGAATTCAGCGTCTATTGATCGCAGCGCCATCTATTGTTTGTAATTCGAACTAAAATTGAAAATCACTATAATAAAACTTTTGACCTTATGCATAACCCTCCTGCAAGAATTTTTTAAATATCTGTCACCGTTTGCAAGTTATTGAATTTTAAAATCAGTCAGTCCTTTTTGGGACACCCGGTAGATTGTTCAATGTTCTTCAATAATGGTAGGGGTGAACATTCCCTCTTCCTATGTTTTATAATGTTATCCAAATTTACTTTATCATTATTGATTTAACAAAATTGTACAATTTTTTCTAATCAACAAAAAACAATTAAAAGTTGAGAATGTTTATCAGTGAGATCTCAAATTCCTCATGTTAATGTTAAACCTATAGGTGTTTAATGCATTCATATTATTAAAATATTCCTCAGGAAATTAATATTTTTAACTTCCTTTTTTTCTGTGTACTTTTCTTGCTTGAAGCATGCCTTTTTTTGTTGTCAAAATATTTCTACAATGTATACTTAATTTTATTTTGAATGCTAAATCAGTTCCACTAAGAGTTTAATGCTAATAAAGCATATATTTTAGAAATATTTTGACAACTAAAAAAAATACATTTGCGTAATGAAATTCTTTTTTTTTTTTTTTTTTTGTAAGTTTTAATATTTTGCTTGCCTTATTTTAATTCAGATGTAACTGTTTCCTTTTTGTAATCATTATGAATGTCCCTTACTAAAATTGTTATAAGCATTGTATAATTTCTGTTTCTCATTTATTTAAGTTAATACAGGTATTTTTTTATTTCATAATGGAAAATCTAACCATAAACTTAATTAAACAATATTAATTGAATAAATTCAAATATAGGAAACTATTATCTATTAAATTTTCCTTCAGACAGACTATTACTGACACATTTACACTCAATATTTTTTTGTGTTAATATAATTTATAGTATAAAAGCAGTGATTAAATACAACTTCTTTTCAGTGTGCTTTACATTTTAATTTAATCTGCGCTAAAATTAACAGAAATTGTAATCTGTATTACTGTATTCATAAACAGTAGAGAAGTACTACAAAATATGGAGAATAAGTAACTTAAATAAAGGGGAAAGTAATTAGCATTCAGTGATATAAAATTTCTGTTCATAAAATAGAAGTAAAAGGAGCAGCAAAATTGTCTTGCAGCTAACTATAAATTTACATCATAGTCCAAGCAATAGGGAATTTTACCTAGCAAAATTAATGGTAGTTCTGGAAATCGGCTTACTTTGTTTTTTCGGTCGCTGAATCTGAATTTGTAACTTCCCACCAAAATTTCCCCCGCCAACCCCCCCAAATTTTGGTAAAAAGCCCCCCAAAAAAGGTTTTTATTAAAAAAATTAATTTTTTTATTGTTTTAGGGGAAAAGTATCTAGGAATTCAGAAAGTAGACAAAATTTGCAACAAATTAGATAGATGACATTATGACTTAAAGGATGAAAGGGAAGGGGGGGATCTGCCTCGGAACATGCGTGCGGTGCTGCGTGGACTAAGTTGTGCAATTCCACTTAACCACTCACACGTTTACATTCGTACTCAAGTCTCCCCTCCGAACTTTCCTTATAAGGTTTACTTTAAGTTTTTTGGATCGCTGAATTCGAATTTTAACTTACCCCCAAAATAGTTGATATTAACTTAAATTTCTTATTGTTTTAGGGGAAAAACATTACGAAATTCAGAAACTAGACAAAATTTGCAACAAATAGGATATATGACATTATGACCTAGGATAAACGGGGAGAAAGGAGGCTGCCGCGGAACATTTCCCACGCACTTTTCTCAAAAACCAAATTTTTCAAAAAATCAATTTTTGGGGGGGTTGCCAGGTGAAATTTTGGTGGGAAGTTACAAATTCGGATTCAGCGACCCAAAAAACATAAAGTGAGTCGAAATCCAGAACTAGTATTAATTTTTCCAGGTAAAATCCTCTATTGCCTGGACTTCATAACTTAGTGCACGTAGCGCTGCAGTGCATGTTCAGAGGCAGCCCTCCCCCCCTCTCCGTTCATCCTACGTCATAATGTCATATATCCTATTTGTTGCAAATTTTGTCTAGTTTCTGAATTTCGTAATGCTTTTCCCCTAAAACAATAAGAAATTTAAGTTAAAAACAACTATTTGGGAGGGGGGTTCGGAGGGAAAAATTTTGGGAGAAGTTAAAAATTCGGATTCAACGACCCAAAAAACTTAAAGTAAACCTTATAGAGAAAGTTCGGAGGGAAGATGGGAGGATGAATGTAAACGTATGAGTGGTTAAATGGAATTGCGCAACTTAGTTCACGCAGCACCATGCGCATGTTTCGAGGCAGATCCCCCTTCCCTTTCATCCTAAGTCATAATGTCATATCTAATTTGTTGCAAATTTTGTCTACTTTCTGAATTTCTAGAAACTTTTCCCCTAAAACAATAAAAAACCTTTTTTGGGGGGCACATTACCAACATTTGGGGGGGGGGTTGCTGGGGGAAATTTTGGTAGGAAGTTAAAAATTCAGATTCAGTGACCCAAAAAACATATAGTAAGCCTTTTTCCAGAACTACCATGAATTTTGCTAGGTAGAGCCCCTATACGGTCTCTATTGCCTGGACTATCAAGTATTTGTTGTCTCCTCATTGTTCTTAGCACTGACAAATGCTAAAATTTGTAAAGCATAAAAGATATTTTGAGGTTCAAATATTCGCAAATGTAGTTTCATATTTGTTAACACTAGGTTTATGGGAATTTGACTACATTAAAATGCATATTTTTCATAACTTTCGTTCATTTTAAACAGATACACAAAAGCTGGTGGAGGTATGTATATGTGTATCACAATACTTACAAATCCATATTGCTGTAAAAATAAGATATATTTTTTAATGATTTACAGAACAAAATTAGAAACCCGTCAAACTGACAGTTCCATAAATCTAGCTTTATTTCAATTACAAAGATAATTTTCCCTATGTATGTAGTATGTAAATTTTGTTTGATATTAAAAGTATTGTTTATTAAAAATTTTAATGGCAAAATTCAAATTGTTGAAGCTAAGATAAAATGGATTTAGTAAATGACAAAGCAATTGGTAGATAAATAATTACATGCTATTTAAAAAATCTGTGTGACATCAGTCTTATCTTACTTCAGATTTTTTTTTTTTTTTTTTTTTTTTTATCCTTTGATAAAAACCTTTCGTATATTTTCTGTTGGAGAGAAGGGTTGTATGAAGTGTCTCATATCAGTTACAGCTTTTTAATCTACTTGCTAAATACAGGAAAAGTCTTGGAAGCTCCCCCCCCCCCCCCCCCCCTCAGTCATTCTATTAAAACCAAGCCGATTTTTAAGTAAAGAATAACTAAAATGGAAGAAAAACACTTAAGTGAAAACAGTAAAAATTTATTACAACAGACACACATACAACATATTTACAAATTGAAAAAAAAGAGTTTGTTTATTTATTTTTTAACAAAATAATAAACATATGAAACACAAATAAAAAAGAAGCTGTGAAATGGAATTTACTTTCAATGAATATATATATGTATATGTATATATATATATATATATGCAAATCAATTCACATTTCTTAGTCTAAACAATGGAGAATAAACTTTTTCAAAAAGCACTATACCTATCACAGAACGGATACAATATTCAGAAGATAATACATATAGTTTTGAAATTAGATTTCAGAAATACATACATGTACACTTTTTTCTCCTCTGAGCAGAACACAGAACAAACTTATAAATAAAAATTTGGAGAGAAAAAAAAGGGAGAGAAGCAAAGTTCTAGTATAGTTAAGATATTATATGTATAAGAATTTAAAGAAAAAAATAATCATTTCATCCTTTTTAACAGCATAAATGTTATTTCCCCTCCTTATTTTTAATGGCTTATGAAAACTATACCATTTGAACTCAAAAAGCAAAAAATATTGCACTACACATAATTTTTTTTTTTTCAAATTATGCCTAATGTATTCTCTAATTGTTAAAAAACTATAAAAATGCAATATTCATAATTCAAAACATACACACAGAGAAATCTTCAGAATAAGATATTTTGCATAACATATAATAAATGTTTCTTTATTTTATACTATCCTTTTAAGAACATATGCCACTATACAGCAAAAATCATATTTTAAGGATTTAAAGGTAAAATTGTAAGTAAAAAGCAATCACACTTAGGGTTGCCAGATTGTACATTGTTCCCATAAGTTGCACATTTAAACTGTTGTCGTATGATGATTTTTTCCTTTTTCTTTTTATCACATATCTGAGTTAATATTTTTGAGTATTTTTCTCTGTTTACATTTTCTATGTGCTTTAAAAATTTCACTTTGGGATTCCAAAATGTCAACCATTTTGAGACCAATGAGACCATTTTTATCCGACTGAAAAGAACGGTTGTGTTTCACGCATATCTGTGTATGTGGATTTCTTTATACCCTCAAAACATCCCAATGGCTGGATGGATTTTAATGAATGAGGTCTCTATCAATTCATCTTAATGGCCTGATGGTTATAGGCTAGGTTTTGTTTTTATAAATTCAAAATGGTGGCCGTAAAATAAAAAATGGTGGTAGAGACGGAAAAAAAAAATTATGCACCCTATTGAGTGGCATATCATTGGATAGGTCTTTCAAAATGAAGATGATGTTTCATTGACTATTTTACAGTCAGAAGCTCCGTTAAAATATTATACAACCTGTAAGTTCTGTATATAGGATCTCTAGCTTTATTGCAATTCTAACCACCATAGACATCTATAGACCTCATCAAAACAGTATTTATAGATAGGAACTAACAATTAAGCACAACTTAAAAGTCATCAATACAGGTAAATAAAAAAATAGGTAAGTAATATACACAAGTAATATAAAAAAATATTTTAAGTCAATTCCTACTTAGGTTAATAAGAGAATTTTTTTTCTCCCATTCTTCTTTCCTCTTGAGTGGTGCTTAAAATGCCTTGATCAAGAAGAGGGCTCTCTCGGTCTTAAAATACCTTGATCAAGAAGAGGGCTCTCTCGATTATTGAAAATTAATTAATTTAATTAATGAATTAATATTTGAAAAAAACTGGATTAACATAAAGTGTCATCCACTACAAGTTTAAAAATTTTTATTTGAGCTTGATTGAATGAATAATAAGTATTTTATTAATGATTAAAAATTTGAATAAGACATATATAGCGAGAGTGTGAGCTAATAGTAGGAATTGGGAAAAAAAAAAATAGTTTCACATTGATGAGAAATAATTAGTTCGCTTCTTACGTAGCCGGGTTTTTTGATTTTTTAAATTGTTTATTTGCACAGTATTTCATTCAGAGGATGACAGGAATGAAGAGCCTACACTAGTCACTGAAAGAAACACTCAAGCTAATGTTAATCCTATGGGAGCATTGTTTACAGATTTCTTGCTCACATTTTAATATTTCTAAATGATTCTTTTCGCATAGGGTACCTGAGATTGATTGCTTTTATTGTATGTTTGTACTTTTTCGATTTTAGTTACTGATTTTTTCAATGCAGCTACTTTCACTTTTGGAACCAGTTATGAAAGTGGAAATATAAAAAACCTCATATAAAAAAAACTGTAATTAAAATTGAAAAAATTCAAACACACAATAAAAGTTATCGACCTCAGGTATCCTATGCAAAAAAAAAAACATTTTAAAATATTAAAATGCGAGTGGTAAATCTGTAAACAAAGCTTCCATAGAATTAACATCAGCTTGAGTGTTTCCTACTGTGACTAGCATGGTTCTTAAGACTGATTTTTATTCTATTTCCTCATTATCGAAACTTGCCATTATTGTATGCTAAAAGTATCTTTACATTATAAATTTTTAATTTAGTATATATTGATCTTAATAATTGTTTTTATTATAAATAAGTTTTTTTAAGGCTGTCCATTACTAAAATTTTCATGACTATTACTGAGTGTAGGATGTTTTAATATACATGTGTTGCGGCAGATAATTTTTGATTTATAATGGGAAATATGACACAAAAATTAGTTAAATTGAATAATGTAATACAAATACAATTAGAAAATATTAATTAATGAAGCTAGTTTTAATAGGAAGACGCAGCTAGCTTTTGATCAAATAAGGTCGGTGCTATGGGTTTTTTTAATACTTCCATCCTTTTAAGTTTTTGAAGTTAAACTAACATGATTGCTACAACACTTAATGAATGAACTATAATGGGCAAAAATTTAATCTGCTGAAATTAAATAGCAACAAAATTATAATTAAATAGTTTCTTTAATTGTCATTTTCCCAGTAGTTGATCAATCAAAGAAATCAGTCGAAAATTCAAAAATTAATCTAATATCATGCTTAAGCTGTGATTAACAATAATTCATAAACTATTATTTGAAATAAGCAAGGTGGCAGTGGATTATTTTTACTTACCGCAATTGTCTACAACTAATCAAAAACTAATTTTTACATTTTCTAATTAAAAAAAAAAAAATCATAAAATGGCTTCTCTTACAGCAGGCAGCTAACAACAGGTGCTCCAACATTCAAACAAAAATATTATGTCTAGTGCCACGTGTGAAACTCATTTCTGCCTGAAATGGTGCAATATTTCAAAAATTTGATCAACTACTGGCAGGGTCACCCTATATGTCAGCTAATGAAGTGTTTTTACGGCAATTTTCTGAAAGGCATTATTTGCTTGGTCAATATAGTTTAGTAAGATGAGAAAAATTATGGTAGTGTGATAAAAACAATCTTCCCTTTTTTGAGAAAAAAAAATCAGCCAACCCCAATCACACTCCTCTTTCATGATGCAAGGAATAGGAAGGTCAATGAACCATTTATTTTAAATAGAATAAAGTCTAATCTATTTTAAAATTAAAAAGAGCTCTCTAAAGAATTATTCTTTTCCACAATACATAAAACAAAGATTGCTTTTAAATTATATTTTAATTTTTTGAATGAAAGCCATTATCTTCAGCAGCTGTTTAGAGTTTGTTTTTGGTTATATACATTTTTTAAACTTGTATATTTAAGAGTTGAATTCAGACATTTTTCTCCAGGAGGGGATGAAAGCATTGGGATTTATAGAGTTCTGGGGAAAATTTACCCTTTTTTACCATTATTAAGTATAAAATCTCACATTTTTATAGTGAAGGTGAAGAATGTACCCCTGAATTCATCTCTGCATATATGATATTTTAAAATGAAATAAATATTAACTAGTTTTTGGAAAATATTACCTGGGAATCATCTGTTAGCAGAAAGAAATGCAATCAAAAATTAACTTTGTAATTAGAGAGAATGAAATGCTTTAATCTAAAACAACAGCAGCAAAAATAAAATAAACCCATTCTTCAAAACGACAAATTAATGCAACAGAAACATTTTGAAACCCTCCACTTAGACCACTTTTAAATACAATCATCCAAGTACAGAAATTTAAATATATCACAACCTTACATACTCATGGCAGTCTGTAAATAAATTTATTGATTTTCAGAAAGACGACCTGCCTGAGTATACATGTACGATGTACATGTATGTATTTCTGTTGTGATGATTAATAAATGTATTAATCCATACTGCCATTATTGCACAAAAATGCACTTCGTTGGCACTGAAGGTTACTAACACAAAATTATAAAATAGTAATTTTATCATTATAAGGTTAAATATTCACAATAATATATATTTCTGCAACAATAACACCATTTATAAATTACAAATAAAATTTACATAAAAAAATGTTAAAAGATTATTTAAAAAAAAAAAATGTAATCACATTCGAACCTTTGAACAAACAAGAACTTTCTATATTTTCTCACTAAAAACATACTTAGAGTGAAAAGGGGGAAAAAAACCATTAGCATTGAAATCAATTTGAAGAATAAAATGAAAAATAACTCCAAGTGAGGTTGTTGAAACTCAGTAATTAGCTGTTAGATAATCCATCTTTATACATATTCTTAACAAATTTACAGTTATCCCAAATCTTATGTTAGAATAAAGTCATTATAGACTGTAAAGAGTCTGTTACATAGAAAAAAATAAAAAATAAAACAAAATGATAGAAATTACAAGAAAAACATTAAATCAAAGTCAATGTGAACCTTATTTAGAAGGAAAAATACAAAGTCACATTCATTTTATAAAGAGAAAAGAAGATTATGCTTGAAATAGGCTTATATCATCGGCAGCAACTACACTACATGAATTTGATAGTTTCAATTATAAAAAGAAAATGTATATCAGTCAAAAATTTCAAACATATTATAATCATACATGGCAAGAAAACAACTGCATTCATAAAAAATTAAATCTAGCGATCATGGGAAAAAAACTATTTTTATAATTTATTTACAATTGGTCAGATTAATGCAATTTAAAATAAAATATATTGATAATCCTTTTATATTTAAGGTGCAAGTGTAAAATATTTTGAATACAGAAAGTCAGCAAGGCTATAAAAGTACCATGATAGGAAAGGAGGAAGAATAAAGATTACAAATGGGCAAAATCTTACCTAAACATTGAAACATTTCTGTAAATGATTTAACTATATACATAAAAAATAATTACATAACTTAAGATGGTGTCACTAAGTTTATTATTGCTATAAACAGACCTCTAATACCAGTAAATTAAAATGCAACTTGCACAATCAAATTTCAGTTGGCAAAAATGGCATTGTAAACTAATTATGCAATGTTAAGCAATTAAGTGCACTCTGAGCAATAACTGTAGAAAATGTCACACAGTGAGATATAACCTACTATGAAGAGTTTTTTTTTTTTTTTGCAAAGAATAACCACTTTCAAGTAACTATGTGAATGAGCAGCTGTAAAAAAGGTTGAGCTATGACTACTACAAAAATACATACAGGATACGTGGTATGATTCCCTGTTTCACAGAGCACATGTGAAGAATGCTTTCAACTAATAATGAAGATGCAGCTGTTAGAAAAAATATATATGCATCTATTTAAAATCTTTTTATAAATTATTAAAAAGTATAACTAAATAAAATTTTAATCTATTAGAATAAAACAGTACATGTGTACAAATAAGTTTTTATTTTTATTTCAAACATTTAGGAGAAAAACTAATTATCCAAAACTACTCAAAAACAAAGGTAGCTTGAATACCTGGATCAACAATATTAAGTTATAGCGCACAAATGTATTTTTTTCCTCCACACTTTTTTCATGTTTAGAAAGGCAGCACATCTCAAGTCACATTGATGTGCTTTAAAATTTTTCTTAAGAGGCTACTTCAGTCACGGGAAGAAAAGAAAACACTAATGTTAAGTCTATGGGGGGGGGGGGGGCATTATTTTTAAATTTCTCACTTAGATTTTAATATTTTTGAATGATTTTGTTTTGCATAGGATAGCTGAGGACAATCTACAACTGGTTTTTACATTTTCAATTTTGGTTATACAATAGCCTTCCTCTTAACGATCGACTTTGTTTTCCCAACATCAGGCAAAATTTAGAAAGGAAAATTTCGGTTTTCATTTCTTTATGGTTAATTAACTCAAGTTTACATAATGTAAAATAATTTCAACTTCTTATAAAGGTATGTGACAATGTGACAATTTTCAACAATTTGTAAAAAATATTGTTCATTATTTGTTATTAGTGATAACTTTTATTTCAATTCAGTTAATTACAACTAGTATTTATTTCACAAAATATAGAAAATATGTACCAGGGTTCATGCTCATTTTCAAAGAAAAAATCCCTTGAGAATCCCCTGATGTATTTTTCGGTACGTACAATTCTTTCATATCAACAATGAACGGCATTTTTTAAACTAGTATCATGACATTACCACCTCCTCAAAATATATAAAAACAAGGTAATCTCAAAAATAAAGTTTATACATCACCTATATAAACAATATGAACAGAACTTTAAAGGAAAAACATTAATTTGTGTAAAAGATGAAGTCTATGCCTTGTGGGGCTGTCCTTAAAAACTTGATAGCTTGCTGCAAGAATTTAATTTCCACTTAATGATTTTATTACCTCTTTGAAAAGCATTATGAATAATATGAAGGCTACAAGTGCCAATATCAATTTTAAAATGTCCTTTATTTTAGTTAAGTTCCTCTTGAACTGTTGTCAAACACCACGATGTTAAAAGGCATGTCGAGTGACTGAATGGATGTCTTAAACCATGCGAACAACAGCAATTGACCTCAATTTCCCAGAGTAGCCAATCATTTTGCCAGGTTTTGGAATTTTTTTGGATTATCCCCTAAGATTCCTGCGATTTTTACAACCCAAAATTTATCTCGCGATTTTCTCCTGAATCCCATAATCCCCTGATGAGTATGAACCCTGTGTACTTTTTTAAAACTACTCAAATTAAAAAACTAAATGCATCCTACGCATTTATTAATTAAATATGCAGTTATTTATTTAATTTTTTTTTACTTCTCCGGTTTAACCATTTTTCTCTTAACTGGCTAACACCCAATCCTGTTTAGGACGGTTAAGCGGGAGGCTACTGAAGTTTTTTTTAATATTAGAATAGTTTCAATTTCAGAGCCGGTTCCAACTGGTTTTGAAAGTTAAAGTAATTTTTCTAATAAAAAATCTGAAACCAAAATCAAAAAAATAAAAACTAGCCTGCAGATCGTCCTCCGCTATCCTATGCAAAAAAAATCATTCAAAAATATTAAAATCAAAGCGAGAAATTTTAAAATAATGCCCCCATAGGATTAACATCAGCGTTCTTTCTTTGCATGACTGAAGTAGCCTTTTAAATTCTATTTTTGTTTTCATTTTTTGGTAAAAGTTTTTCTTTGCTTTTTATTTAATTGCAATTTTTACACTTTGGGAAAAAAACCCAACAATGTTTTTTCAGTTTTACAGAATTTTGAACATGTTTTGAAGCATAATCATTTATCTCAGCATTGGCTTCATGGAAATCTAAGCTCCTGGGTTGTCGGCAAAAGGTCTGCAGGTCAATGGAGATTAGAGGAGGGTAATTACTAATTAATAAATTTGTGACAACTGTAAAGTCTTCCTTATTCGACATGACATCCAGATACAACCCACTGTCATACAAGCAAAAGTGGAAATTCTCCCTTGATAAATAAAAAGTGAGTACAATATACAACAGCTTGAGAGGGACATCTGCAAGATAAGGATAATCTGGAAACACTTTTATAATGATTAAATCTTTCTATATGGAAAATTTTTTCAAAAAAGTGACAATAGTAAAATCCTTAGCAAGTTAGAAATTTCCTTTAATAATATGCATGCCTAAAATAAAATTAAATCAATGTTTGGTCAATTGAATATTATAGTAATTAAGGTTCAGAAAAGAAGTAATCTATACTGTATATTTGCAATAATCAATCCCCTCTCCCTGGAAAAGCAATTTTTTCTTTTCAAACATCAGAAGTAGTCTGTTAAATTAAATACATAAAAGAAGAAATGAAATCCGAGATACATTTTTCTAATATATGTTTACTTGAATCTTAATATCCCCCCCCCCCCTCCACACACACTAAAATTTTATGTTATAGTTATTTTATAACAACTCTGAATTAAATCCTAGAGGTTCCGCATCAGGCTGACTACTTGAACAGGACTGTCTACTGTTTTATGCATCATATATAGAACCCCAGGACCCATAGTCATGAAAGCAGAATTGGATACTGCCGGCCATGATCCTATATGGATTACAGTGCCATTGAGATAAGTTTTAGGTTATTTTGTAATCAGAATTCAAATAGATGATGAAATAATTAGAGGTTTTTTGTGCTTAATGGACCTTATGCACGCGGCCTGAGGTCGAGGCTAAAATTCGTCTGCTGGCGGTGTTTAACATAGCAATGTATGGAGTGTGAATTATTAATGCTTGTTTGTTAAAAATACCGCAAAAGAATTCTTTGATGCAGCAGCATATACTTAATGTATTGTAATCTAAATTCAAAATGTTGTTCTGTATGCGAAAAAATTCCCTAAGTTTGCAAATTTTCAGTTAAAATATATGCACTCAACCTGGGTCAAGGCTAAAGTCATCTGCTAGCGGTGTTTGCGCCTGCGCATTCCGGTATTTTGCCGGTGCAGTAACTAGAATAACAGATAATCATACCGCCAGCTCTGGCGTCTGACGTCACCTGAATAGAGTCCATTAGAGAAAATATGATGAATCCACAAATACAACCCTATTCTTCTACCCCCCCCCCCCCAAAAAAAAAACTGAAGATATCTGCTCAGCAATACTAAACCCAAACTTCTTTGAATTTTAATAATTGCTGTCATTTTTCAGACACTTTGTCAGTAATCTAAAATGATCAGATTTTTTTGGATATAAATGAGAATATGTTTCAAATTTTATGAGAAATAAATTACAATGATAATGTAAAATTCCTAACTGTTAACATCTCCAACAGTTCAAATGCTACAGAGTTTTGAAAACATACAAGAAAATATTTTTTTTCCTAATGCATTAAATATTTTCAAATTACTTACAATAGAACCTTTGACAGCATTTGATTTACCATATTTCAAAGTATGTAAAATAGAAATTTTCAAGAAAAAGCCACATGTAGAAAAATGAATGTAGACTTTCAGCTCTTCACTACAAAAGCTTTTATTTTAGAATAGTTGAAGCTTGAAATTCTATAACTTTACAGATGTTTATTGTATGTATGTGTTTATGGTGAAACTGTAGCAAGAGATGAAAAATTCAAATATGCATACAAATGATTTCTAGCGTAAAACAAAACACATGCATACATGCTCTTTTTAAATGAAACATTTAACAATTAAAATCTGATACCATACTTATTCTAACAGTAACAAATGTAATGAATTATTTATTGACAAGTAAACTAAACTTTTAAAAAACAATTTGGACAGCTAGGATGTTTTTAAAATTTAGATGATTAAAAATGAGCAAACTGCAAGGCAATTTCATGTAAATTTATTCTTTTAACCATGCTCTTTGAATTTTAGTTATAATAGTAACAAATTTCTAAATATCCCTAATATGTAAACATATATATATATATACTTTTAAAATTAAAGTACAGTTAATTTTATTATAAAATATAGGGTGTTTTATTTGTTTTTAGAAAAAAGTAGAAGAAAAAAATAAAGAAGAGTTACATGTCATATCTGTATAGTTAAAAAATGAGATCATCACAGGATATAATGGAAATATAACCAGTTTTAAAATGCAGTTGAACACTAATAGTTAAGTTGAATCTTTTTGACAGACTGAGTAGAGAAGACATGGCACTTCCTACGACATCATTTCTTAAACATGCATATATGACATGCAATTAATCTTTTGTTAATTTATTCCTGTACTTTTTCTAAACCTAACATTTTCTAGGTCGACACTTAAATGAGACACCCTGTATAAAAATCTATGATATGCATTAGAACTTACTAGGATAAGTATAGGTTTATCAAAATCTTAGAAATTTTCTCTGAATTGAAGTAAATGATGCATGTCTCTTACAAAACCTCTTGTAAAAAAGGTAGTAGAAATTTTCCAAGTATAAAGTAGGGGAAAATCAGGATTTTTTCATTTTTTTAAATATAAAATGCAATAAATGTATGAACAAAAACCGAAATTATTTGGAAGCAGATAATGTGAAGCAATGTGATAATTTTGTGCTGACAAATTCTAGCTTCATAGCATAAAAAAATACCATCAAGATTATGGATAGCTCTTTATTAGTAAACACTAAAGAATAGAACCACACCAATTCTATTTTATACTGCAGTGTGCAAATTCCTGTTTTTTTAAACAATCATTAATACATATGTAACAATAACTGATGAGACACCACCCATACCACCTTTGTAGCTCAGCGAAGGAGCAAGGTTTTCATTACTTCTAGCTCTGTCACTTCATCCCCTTCTCTCTTGGACTAATTAGATTTCCTTAACTTCATCCTTCTCTTAATTATAAAACAAAACATATACACTTTTAACATTTAAATACCACTGCAAATGAAAATCCTGTGCTCCCACTGCAACCCACAATAAGAAAAACTCCAACCTTCTAGCACTAATCTATTAAAAAAAAAAATAAAATATAAGAAAAAAACATGTTTACCTAACTTAAACACAATCGAAATCTGAGAGATACAAAAGGAAATGCACTTTCCACAATGTTCCTTATGTGTGACAGATGAACTGTACTGTACTATTGAATAAAAGAGACAGAGTAGCACGAAAAATAAACAATGTTAGTACAAAAAGTTATGTAGGCAGCCATAATTAATCAAGGCAGATACCGACTAATAGCAATTATATATTCAAATTCTTGATTTAAGCTCAAACTCAAAACTATATAGACTATTTTCAAACAAAAAATAGCTTTACTTCAATGATATGCATATAAATCTCCCAGTAATCAAGGTATTTTAGGAAATTCAAAGCGTGGATGGATAATCATAAAAATAGATAACCTTTCTCATTATATATTTGAATTTATAGATTATATTTTACTGAAACATTAGGACATGCTTATGCAGAAACTGTATTTCTGCACTATTGTAATTAACTCTTAAATGCACAATTTTTTATTTTGTTTCGAAAAAATTATATATGATTCTCTGAAAGGTTTATTACACAGAAAAAAAAACAAGAGATACATTTTGCAAATAATATTTTGCATCAATCTTTTGTTCTGTTGCACATCTGCAATATAAGTAAAAACTACTGTCGTGTGGCTGTTTTACACTAAAATAATGCAAATTAGTAAATACTTTAATAAGTATGTCCTAAAATACCTTCTATTATTTAAATATTTATTTTATAAAACTTAGCATTTAACCCTTAAATTCCCATAATAGAATACATTCATTTACATTCAATAGAATACATACATAGAAATTACGTAGTTCAGAGAATCTGACTTTACACCAGAAAGTTTCAATAGTTAATTTCGCTTTATTTAAAATACGGAATATCTGTTTTTTAATTAAAGCAAATATTGCTATTTTAATTTTCTGGTGTGAATTAGGTATATGCAAATAAAAAAATCTATTAAATTCAAAACAGTGTTGTTTGCATATATGCAAAGCTGCACACTAAAGGGTTAACATTTTACTTTATGTATATAATATAATAAATGTATATGTCATGCCCTTTAATTATAATTTAACCATTCATAATAGCACATCAGGCCATAGCCACCCTTATCATTTCAGATGTAAAACACCTCTCAGAATGCTAATTTCTTTTCAAAGGCTGAAAATGGTATTTTAATATCTTTAAAGATTTTTATAAGCAAAGAGCACACTTAAAACCTTATACGGCCAGTCTTGCACTTGGTATACAAAATTATACTATTTTAGCACTTGTTTATTATGTTAAAAAGTATCATATAATAAACATTGCATAATCATTTTCTAAAAAAAAAAAAAAAGTTATGGTGCAGTGTTTAATGCAGTAAGGATATGATGTATCATAAATAATGAACAATGCAGAAATTTTCTTCTTTGAATAAGATTTCTTTTTAATTTAAGAAATGTTTATTGAAATATTCAGTGTAAAAATTTCAAACTGGAATTTTCTATGAAGTATGGAAATGTTTTTATGTATTAACTTAGATGGCAAAAATTTAAAAATTTTACATTCCAGCATAAAAGTAATAGATTATATTTAACCAATTAGTCTCACTTTGAAACACACATGCCTCTACGTCATGATTTTTAAGTATACTATTATGTTTTCCGAGTAAACTCTGCTATTTTATGTATGTATCGTGTCATTTCTGATTATTGATAGTGATTATTAAAATGGTTTCCTAATATTTTAAATGCAAACCAAATTCCAGGATATAGATTTAGAGCAAGAAAATATGCAGAAATTTGCAAGCTTTCAACTTTAAAATGCTTGATGTTTGTCTCTTATTTTGCAATATGTTTATAAAATTAAGACTTTTAGAATATGGCTATATTTTGAATTTATGAGTCGGCATGCAAAAAAGGAAATGCAGTTAAATTTTAATTATTCAAAATATATTTTTACTAAAGTGAAACAGAAAAGTATTGCAAGATCAATTTCAGTGGGTAAATTTGGAAAAAAAAAAAAAAAAAAAGCAAAAATTAAATAGCTTTTATGAGGAAAGGTAAGGAAAATAATAAAAGAAGGAGTCTCCAAAAAAGTACAAAAGATAGGGAATGGTAACGTTTCAACAGTAAAGAATAAAAACCAAGCAAAGTAATAAAAAGATGATATAACAGCATGAAAATCTCAATGTTTATATTCTAAAAGCAAAAATTTTCAAATATGCATGGTGCCCTGATTTATGTTTATTGCATGTACCAGTTACCTGCAAAGCATTAATTTACATGTTATTGATAATTTTTATGAGTCTATTATATGATCACCAAGGATAGTATTAACAAAAATTTAATTCTGAATGTCTAATAGCTCCAATTTAATACAAACAGCTACATTAAAACTAAAGAAATAATAACTTTAAACATCAGATTTCTTCTTTTCTATTTATAATTGATAATATACAAAGTTTTACATAAATATCTATTTTATGTCATGTAAAAGAAAATAAATGTTAAATGAAACCGCAAACTTCTAGCTTCTTTAATTACATACTTGCCCACTTTCCTTAAAAAAAAATTTTTTTTTTAAAACATACTTTGAACATTGAAAATGATTTCATTCATTAAATACAATTTTCATAATCACAATATTCATTTGAATGGGAGTTTAGTGATAAAAATGAAACAGCTGGCAAGTATGCAATCAACATATTCATCATTCACCTAATAATCATTTGCAATGCCAAGATACAATTTTCTGAGTTTTGGACTTGAGGATTTGTGCAAGTAATCAAGGAAAACATTTCATTCAATAATTGCAACATTACCTAATTAAAGTGACACAATGAACTGCATATCTTTATAAAGCATGAGCATCACTTGGTGTACATTATAGAAGCATAACAGAATGTTGTTATATAATGTGAAATCATTTTAACCAATGGCTTTTTTATTCATTTTACACATTTTATTAAAAACTTAATTTTGATTTGCAAGGATATCAATAAAGTAAATGTATAATTTAAGATTACATTTATAAATACAATTTCTTTTTACATAAAATAAATAAGGTATTATAAAACAATGTGCTTGTACAGATTTTGGCATAAGCACTTACTCATAACAAGCTATTGCACATCACAATAAATAAAAACTGCAAAATATACATAAAAGAAATCATTTTCAAGTCACAATTTTACCAAACATATGACTGGGTGAAGCATACAAATGAGAAACAATGTTCAGACAAAAGCATTAAAAATATTTATCAACTTCTACAAAACTAAACCAATCAGATAATGTTTTTAAAAAATAAAACTACAAAACAGACAGACATACATACATATAGACAAAGATAAAAATATAATCAAATGTACATTCAATAAATAAGAAAGCTCTAGGCAAATATTCTTATGTCAGAACGATAAGGAAGACAACTGTAATTATCAGCACCATTTATGTGTGTTTAACCTAAAGAACAAAGCATGCACACATGCTCACACCAAAAAGAAAAAAAAAATCAAGATCAATCATTTCAGATGTGTGTCCAACACATTAAACAGTATTTTGATAGGACACTTCAACTTATTCATACTACACAAAATCAACTACAAAACTTGTCTAATTTATGAATATGGAATTTAAAATATTTACATTAACAGTAAACAACACAGAACCTCTTAAAATCCTACAAGTATGAAAATTAAGAGCAAATCCAAGTTTTACATTACAAACAAGTGTCTACTTACATAGTGATAAAACATAAGAATTATGTAGAATTTTTTAAATAGAAATTATTAAGTATATATTTTTTAATCATATAAGTCTTTACATAAGATTTTTTTCACTTACCTATAATTTTGTCTAAATTCATATGGCATAATCAAACAACATTAGAACACAACTTCTAAGGTCACATTTACAGTATTTTCAATAAAAGGATCTGGATGCTACACTAATGAGATTGCACAAACACACATATCTTAAGTAATAAAATGTTTATAAATAACATGAAAACCTTATTGAAAATTTAAATTTCATAGTAAAATTGTGTTATATTTTTGTTTTCATCTCATTTAAAGAGCTGTATAATAAGTAAGAAGGAATGAAAAAAATTAATTTTGAAATATCAACCAACAATAGGACTTCTTAAAACCCAACTCTATTGCCTTAACCCACATATATGCATATGATCAAAATGTGTAGTTTCAGGAGTGTGAGATTAATAAAATGCCTAATAATCCTGCCATATTTTAAGTGAGTGCTACAGGAGACAAACAGGGATATGTGAAAAAAACCCTTAAGTTTGTTAAGGTAACATTTAATTTCCTATAAAAACACATTTTTTTTTCTCCTGCTAAATAAAAATCTTACAATTTATCTAGAAATAATAATTTCATATTAATCTGTATAAAAATAATCTGGGAATATCAGGGGGGGGGGGGGGGAGAAATCAACATTTCATAAGAGAATGATCAGCAATATTAATTTCAAATACTATATAAAACTATTATAAACCATTACAAATTATCCTCCCCTTCTCTCTCTCTCTCTCTCTATATATATATATATATATATACATATAGATAATTAATAAATTTTGAAAAAAAAAATTCGCCAACAATCTGCATAGTTTTAGAGCCACTTACTTTTGTATGAAATAGTTTGTAATGCTAGAATAAGACTGCATACTTTTTATGATGATAAAGTGATTCAAGACTTTCTATTCAAAATAATCTGCAGAATTATTTTACAAACTTTTTTAAATGGTTAGTTTTTTCTTAATGCCTGAGTGAGAGAGAGAGAATAATTTATTTTTACGGGGCCTATTGAATTTTACTTTCAAATCTATGACAAAAAAAAAAACAAGTTTTAGATTGGTTTGTTGGATGGAATCTAATGATATAACAGTACTTTTACTAACCCAACTTCATCAGATCTATTTTCATTTTCAAATCTATTTTGAATCAAGTTTTAGTTAGATCTGGGAAAAGGAATAAATGATATAAAAGTATGATTTTTTTATGGTTAATTTATCTACAATTGATTGCTTGCATTCCATTTTTTAAATTTGAAGGATTTCTTTAAAGTGAATTATAAAGCTATCAGTTTTACTATTAACTGTTAAACCAAAACCACTCAATTCATGATACATGAAAAGGAGATTTAGTTCTACTTTAGGACAGACACAGCCATGAACAGCCAGCAGCTGTTTAATCAATAAAAATAAAGTATAGCATTACAATGCAGTGTCCATTTGTGTGCGTAACCATCTCATTTACCTATGCTTCTTTCTTACTTAAGAAAAATAACTCAATGGTTTGCCAAATAACAAACGCTTTCTTTAATTGTACTTTTACAAAATCATTAACATAGCTACCAAACACTCTGATTTTTGAACACCATTATTTCCAAATAGAAATATTCACATTATTTAATGGCAGAAACTTGCAATTATGTAAAATTTCAGTAGAAAATTTCTTTTCTGAAATAGTAGTACTAAAAAATCACAAGAGTTAGGAGCTATGCCAGAAGAACTGAACCACAGTATTCCATAATGAGATGCAGTGGATACAGCACTAAATGGTCTTTTAATTAATTTATTTTGATTACACAACTTCTTTCTATAAGAATATGAAATTCTGCATACTTAGGAATGAAATATGTATATAACCATTAAAAACCAATACAAATGTGAATATGTAAATTAAAAATGAAGTTTTATCTTTTATAGTTTTCTTTAAACATAATATATATATATGTTATAAAATTGATAGGATGCTTTATAACTTTTTTCAATTAGTATATTTTCTCCCTTAACTGCTACATCAAATTCTATATCAGCCCCAAGTAGCACTTCAAATCATTAGAACCCCACCCATCATAATACGTATTAAAGATTCTGGAAGCAATTTACTAAAATAGAAGTTGATTGACATGTTTATTTTTAAATAAGTATGTAAAATCATAAACATTAGATGATTTTTTTAAGCTGTAAATTTAATTAAGTTTCTTTATATTTGACAGTTATGAGATTTAGAACATATAGATCAAATTAAATCATTATGTTAAAGGATAAATTCACATTAATGACAAAATAAGTACTTGATATATCATAAATCCCAATTAACATTTTTCTAGCTGCCATTTATAATTAAATCATAATCATTGGTTTGGCGTAATGCCCTTGAAAAAGTAATCAATTATATTGTTTATAATTTGATACTATAATGGATCATTCATAGCCTGAAAAACCCAGCTTGTTTATATTAAGAATTCTTAATTATGATAGAAAAAATATAATTTATTTACATTCATGGCTTTTAATGAATATTTATGAGTAATATAATGATTTTAAAGTAATTTAATGTGTTTTATAATATTGATATTAGAGTAATTTTCCAATTGATTTTGTAACCAGCATATTGTAATTTTATATTGATGTTTTTAGGGTTCCGTACTTAAAAAGTAAAAATGGAACCATTATAAGATCACTCCTGTGTCTGTCTGTCACAGTCATTTTACTCTTAAACTATTGAATGTTGCAAGTTCAAATTGGGGGAAGTAATAAAGACTATTGACCTGCATATTCGCAGGTTATTAAACATTCACAAATATATTTAGAAAAAATGCAGAGTGGCTTACTTGAAAATAAAAATATTTTCGTTGTATATCATGTGAAAGATTTCGTAATGCTGAACTAAAAAATGCATTTATTTTAATTTTAGGTATTATATTTTCAGATATATCGTTGAAAATGTAATGCAAAAATATGTCCCACCTCCCACCCCATCTATTTCTGAATCTACTGAAATTAAAATTATGAAAAAAATTAGAGGCAGTAGACATTAATTTACACCTTGCAGGAAAATTATTACGATTAGCCTAGGCCATAGAGTGTTTGAGAAAAGTGCATTTTTCCGCAACACACAAATTACGATTTGTGGGCATTCAGCAAAAGTGTTGAGAAGCGCTGGAGGTACCTATAGAAGCAGAAGTATAAAATCATTGTTGATAATGATTTTAAAAAAAAATCGTCGGTATTTAGCAGGGATATTATCCTTTAAAGACACTGATGGTTTAGACATACATAATGACAGAGGCGGCAGACTATGTACCATCGGCTGTTAAAATCTAGATAACAATGTTTAATGATATATTTGTATAATGCAATGTCCAGTAGCAGTATAAAAGCAATAAATGGAGTGTGACATAAAAACATCTCTGAATTCTGGGAAACCGAAAAAAAAAAAAAAAATGATTCAGGGGATGAGAAAAGTAACAGAAAGGGCAATGATAAAACGAAAACTGAAGGGGTTGGTTGGGGTTCACAGACTCCAAAATCTAGTTTATAACATATACATATATATAGATAGATACTGGACGGATAGCAATACAATTCATTTTAATATATTGGGTGATCTAAATATCTAACAATTTACATCATTTTCAAGATATATATATATTTTTTATTCCAAATTGATGTAGGATGAAATTCTTAGAATTTATAAAGATCAAATTCACCTTAAACTCAGACACTTTTCAGGAAATTATGAATGAATTTAGCATAATTTAGATGAAATGCTAAAAGAATTTTTTCTAACAAATGTTAGCATTTTGCATTCAACAAATTACTTTGTTGCACATTATATTAATTTATTCAATATTCTTTTAGAAATATTTCATTGTGAGAGTAATTACAGCACTTAGCATAATGGCTTATATTTAATGATCAATGATCCAATATGAACATCCTGACTTTGCAAAAAGCAACAATACTATGCGAAATGTCTTATTGATGAAATTTTCATTATGAGGAGCTCAAGTCAGGAAATAGAAAGAAAAATCGACTTTGTTTACTTTCAGTGGTAAAAGTTAATTACAATATGGAAGCAACAATTAAGGCAATCCTTTCTTAACCCTAGAAGACTAGACAGTTGTAATAATTACAACTATGTTTGTTTGATGGGAAATAGCTGAACGATGAGTAAGAGGTTAATTGATAATAAAATGTTGAGAAGTAAATTACAACCATTTTTAACTTATTTCCCACACATAAAAATACAAAATTTATAGAATTCTTAGCTTTTATGGTCGTTTAGTCTTTCCCAGTATCCTGGGTACATCTAGTCATCTAAGGTTAATATTTCAAATATTTATAGAATGCATCTGTACAGAAATTGGACATTTAAAATACAGGGTATTAAAAATTTATTTTTTTTTTTTTAACAAGCTTAAAAATTTATAAGAAATATAAGAATTAAAATATGCAATGCTAGAAAAATACTGACCTCTAAACATAATTATATATATTAGAAAAAATAACATATATAAAAACTTCAAACATCCATCTATAGTTTTCATAGTATATTACAAATAAATTAAAACAGGAGGTTATTAGCCTTCAGTTTACAAGTACCATTTAGCTACAATTTTATGGTTCCTCACTTCTTTCAATATGTGACAGTGTTTCATAAAGATTTTAAAAAAATTCAGGCTCAAAACTAAACTTGTCTCGAATGAAATTCTTATAAATTACAGGAAAAAAGAACACTTTTTACAACTCATGTGCACAGAAAATTATTTATACATATATACAATGGGGCATTTTTAAATAAGCCAACATCCTCTTCCCAACAAAAAGGACTTAAAACACTGTCATATATACTGAGATTACGAGATTAAAACTGAAATGTGTTAAAAAAAAAAATCCTAGAACAATACTAAATACATAAATAACTAAAAACTATCATTGAATTAATATTTTTGGACAATATACTGAAAAAAAGAAAAAAAAGCATTACTCACATTTATTGCACAAACAACCATTATTTTTACCAATGTTCCCTCTAACTTAATTTTAAATTTAGTTTCGCTTTACTGTTAGAATTTTTTTTTTTTTTAATGTCTTCTTAATATGACAAAACAACCAGATATCATTGTACACAGGAGTAAAATGTTAATACAAGGTAAAATATTCTGGAAGTGTAGGAACATTTTGTCAAAGCATAGCTATAATGTACACAACCTTGGAGAAAAAAGGGATGTGACTGAAATGCACACAAAAGCTTACATATACATGGCTGAGATTACACTAAAAGAACATTGTAAATTTTACAATTTTGTAGTTTTCATGCATATGAAAACAAGGCAAATTTCACTGATATAAATATCACCAACATAAAATGTGCAAATGTTTACAGCTTAACAAAATAATTATAAAATGTATTTAAAAAGAAAAAAAAATGCATTTGTAAGTATTCCGTAGTTTCAATAGCTCATTAACAATCTACAAAACCAGGTTAATTTACAGGTATATTTTGAACTTTAAAAGGCACTAAAAAGGTGAAGTTTTTGAGGTACACCATAAAACTTAACAGCTTAAAATATAACTTTATACAAATTGTCACAAATTTATTTATATACAAACATACAAAAAGAAACATTTAAAATCTAGGGTAAAAGTTTAAGTAAGAAACTAATGTTTCTTTTGTCATAATGACCCAATTACAGTAATCCAGTAAAGATAATTCGTTTAAAGTTTAAATAAATAGAATACAAAGCAGCTGTTATATAACAAGAATAATTAAATGACAGAAGAAAACCTAACTTAACTAAGCAAGCAACATTCTTTCTGTAACAAGCAAGACTGATATGTTCTAGAACTCATATATTTTTTTAAAGCTGAATTTTTCATGGTTGATGAATCACAACTTTAAAATGTGAAAGTTCACTTTGGTATTATAAAAGTCAAAATTTTGTGTAAGAACTTTTGGGTTTAAGATTTTACAGTTCTATTAAAGACAACACTTTGATTTTTATAAGTATACATAAACAGACTAACAAAGACCATTTGGCATTGACAACCTGATTTCAACATTGACTGAGGTGAATTAAATATAAACTTTGACATCATGATAAACATTAACAAGCCAGCACTTCCAATGATAGATTACTATACATATCTAATATCATGAGTAACTAGAAATATTTCTGCAAGTTGGCACTCAACATTCATGAATCCATGAACAAAGTCTTAATTTAAGGCACTTGAAACTGTTGTCACTCATATTGTAAAAATAAAGCCACAATAAAAATACTGAAAGTCTTAAACCTGAACACCTAATTCTGGATCAACAGTATATTCAAACCTTTTCTGTGATTCTTCACCACTTTGACTTTGTGGTCTCACAAGGAAGCTCTCTTTTTTTGTTTGGTTTAATTCATTAATTTCAGTAGGTAACAAAGGTATAGTCATATTCACACGGGTAAAAAACGCCATCTTTTCCCTATGGAATATAATAACTTCCATTAAATACGGAACAAATTTCATTTAATACAATAATTTTACAGACATGAAAAACAAAGACATTTAAAAAATTTGAGAATATTATAAATTATGTTTTATGATCTATCATAGAGAACATTGACAACTTTGAAACAATATATTTAAAAAAAAAACATTACCATTAAACAAAAATATGCTAGAAAATTCCTTTGTAGAATAAATAAGCAGGTATAAAAGTGCAATTTGGCCAAAAAAGCTGAACTGTGTGCGATGCAAAATTATCAAAATATGAAGATGGATGCGACGTGCAAATACATGTACGACATACGTTATTAAATATAATTATTTATTTTAAAAGAGATTAATGCATTCATATAAAACATAAAATTAAAAAATGATAACTTACACATATTACTTTTAATATTAATAATATTTACCTTATTAAAAGGTTGCCACACAGAAAGGTAACAAAAAAGAGGAAATTACGCATGAAAGTAAAATTTGTGACATTTTTCACAACATTTATACCTAAATTTTGTGAACATTATATTGAATATAAAATAAATATATTGACAAATTTCTTACGTTAAAATGTTTTACAGTATTTTCTGTAATAAATATATTGCATTTTCATAGTTGAAGAAAACGACTACCTGTAAAGTGTCACCATTTACAGTTTTACACTACATTAACATTCTTTCACCCGGATGTAGAGTTTGGTTTTCATGTATTCTAACCAGAAGCAAATAACGTGATTATCAAATAGCTAACTACCATTTTTATATGTACAATAACTTATAAATTTGTTCATATTTATGACTTTTCCACGCTTGACTATGAAAATAGTGATTTTTACACAACATCTTGATGGAATCGCAATTTTTTTTTTGCGACCATTTAACTAAATTCATGATTTTATTTTTTTATCAATCGTTTGACAAAATTTGCTATTTTTTTCACTATTCTTTGATGAAATATACGCTTTTTTCATGATCAATCGACAAAATTCTCGATTTTTTTCTCTCGGGCAATTGACGAAATTTGCAATTTTATTCTGCAATTGTTTGATGAAATTTGTGATTTTTTTAACACAACCTCTTGACATGATGTTATTTCACGATCGTTTGATGAAATTTGACACGTTATTTCATGATCGTTTGATGAAATTTGACACGTTATTTCACGATCGTTTGATGAAATTTGACGCGTTATTTCATGATCGTTTGATGAAATTTGACGCGTTATTTCACGATTGTTTGATGAAATTTGACGCGTTATTTCATGATCGTTTGATGAAATTTGACGCGTTATTTCATGATCGTTTGATGAAATTTGACGCGTTATTTCATGATCGTTTGATGAAATTTGACGCGTTATTTCACGATCGTTTGATGAAATTTGACATGTTATTTCATGATCGTGTGATGAAATTTGACATGTTATTTCATGATCGTGTAATGAAATTTGACATGTTATTTCATGATCGTGTAATGAAATTTGACATTTTATTATGTGATCGTGTGATGAAATTCGACATTTTATTTTGTGATTGTGTGACGAAATTCGTCATTTTATTCTGCGATTGTGTGACGAAATTCGTCATTTTATTCTGCGATTGTGTGACGAAATTCGTCATTTTATTCTGCGATTGTGTGACGAAATTCGTCATTTTATTCTGCGATTGTGTGACGAAATTCGTCATTTTATTCTGCGATCATCTAACGAAATTTGACATTTTATTCAGTGATCGTGTGACGAAATTTGACATTTTATTCAGAGATCATGTGACGAACTTCAACATTTTATTTTACGATCGTCTGACAAAATTTGACATTTTATCCTGAGATTGACGAAATTTGCGATTAGTTCCTGCAATTGTTCGACTAAAACTTGTGATTTTATTCCGCAATCATTCGATGAAATTTTTGATTTTATTCTGCAATTGCTTGATGAAATTTGCAATTTTATTTCGAGATTCTTTGATGAAATTTGCGATTATTTCTTGCAATTGTTTGGCAAAATTTGTGATTTTTCACGTGACCTCTTGACAAAATTTACGATTTTATTTCTGTGATCATGATGAAATTTGTGATTTTTTATGCAATATCTTAATGAAATTCTCGATAAATTTCTGGCATCTGACTACATTCGATATTTTTTTCGCGACCAAATGACGAAATTTACGAGAAAATGACCTAATTTTTAGTCTTTCTGGAATGCATCATGAGAAGCACAATGAATATATGCAGCAGAATCACAGGAAATCATTACCACGGATTGCCAAATATATATATATATATATATAGATAGATAGAAATACTAGGTAATTTTTTTTTAAATGAAACTCTCACAATTCTTGCTTGAATAAAAGTGAAGCCGTTTTACAAAAGAAGCAAATTTTTTAGAAATCTTATTCACTTTAGCTGCATCAAATTGTACAGCATGTTATTTCAAATTAATGTAGCTTCTAATTCTTCTTACAATAAATAATATTCAAACAGCTCTAGACCTTCCTATTTATGTAGGCATGAAAATAATATTTGAGATTAATATAAATTTAAAATGCAGAAGTGATGCAGTAAAATACTTATATAAATTTATGTATTTATAACCATGGTTACTTCTAATAGTAGAGAAATAGAAAGCAGCCTATCAATAATTATGGGTTTGAGATATACAGCAAACTCTGTCTTAGGCAGAATCGATAAAGAGTGAGAAAAAATTCAGGAATAAATAATATTCTGCTTTAGACAGAGTTTACTGTGTATATATATTAAAAATATATATATATATGAATTAAAATGCAACATTTTCAGCCAATTTGAATTTATAAACCAATTGATTAAAAAAAATAAAATAAATAAATTACAAACCTAAAAGAAGAAATATCTGGTTGCTTTTTCCGACTCTTTCGCAGTTTATATATCTCACGAGAAGTCTTTTTCAGAAGTTTTTCAATTTTCTTTTCTTCAGAATTTGGTTTATTCACCTAATGAAATATAACACATTAAGATTAGTTTAAAAAATATACAAAGAAATTCATGAAATATAATATAGCAAAGAATTAGTCAAATTGAGAAATTGTGAAATTATAAATACATGTAAGCAGATCTTGAGATGAAACAAGTACATATTTATTTTATTTCAAATAAACCAAACAGAAAAAAAATGCGATTGTACAGGAAAGGAAACAGTAGGCATTAAAAAAGAGGAAACAATATATATCAATTTTCATTTACTAAGATGACAGATTAAACACCTGACAATAAAAAGTGAGCTGAAGGACATGGTAATGAATTTTACCATCCATTTCACATTGCAATATAAAATTCACAATAGAAATTGCCAACTAAGACTAATGTACCTATATATTGTATTGTTTTATTTATTTTTTGTATAAAGATTTTATTCAAGTAACTAAATCACAAGCTCTTACATTCAAGTAGTGGATAGAAAAAGGTTGAGCATAGCAAGTCATGTCATGACTTTTGGTAACAGAGTGTAGACAAAGATTAAAATTTTTTATAACCCCTTGAGGGGTGGTGGGATACATTTTATCCCACCTATGATTAATGAAGATTTACACTAGGAAAACTTCATGAAATTTTACTTTTCTAACTTCGGTGGAAAAAAGCCGTAAAGCTGCTTTTCCTTATTTTGAAATAAAATTTTTCTAATTTTCCGGTGGGAATTCAGCATTACACAAACATAATTGCTTGCCCCTCAAGGGGTTAAAAAATATTGAAAAATGTGGAAAAATATGCTGTAAAGCAGAGGCAGGAGTAACACTGAAAATCAGAAAAGATGGCATCTGTTTCTGTCATTCCATTTCAATGGTGGAAATTCTTAGAATTTTTTTTTTTTTTTTTTTTTTTTAAAGTTATGAGAGTTTTATTTGTACACAAAGGGTTCTGTACAAAATAGTTATTAATTACTAACAGCAATATTACAAAAAATATTTACTAAAAGAATAATAAGAATTGTAAAAAATTTGGAATTATTCTATGAATTATTTTTCAATAACTGCCTTCAATTGTAATGAAAAAAATTGTCTTTTTTGTCACTATGCAGGGGTGATTTTGAGTAAAAAAAAAAATTCTCAAATTCACCTCAAATTTTCTGAAAAGTTAGAACAGAGGGGGGATCCACTCCTGGCACTAAACTATACGTTTTTTCCGCAGCCCTTTGACAAAATTCGCATTTTATCGGGATCTTTTGACGAAATTTTTGGGTTTTTTTCACGATCTTTCGGTGACATTTGCCGGTTTTTTTGCGACTTTATGATGAAATTTGTGTTTTTTTTTCACATTTCTTGGTCAAAATTTATGGTTTTTTTTGAGAGACTATTTGTCGAAATTCGTGATTTTTTATGCTTGAACTTTCGGATTGGTGACTGATTTTTAAAAATTTTTGGAAATTAATGCCTTAATTTTTCGGAAAATTTGGAACACAATCACCCCTAACTATGATTCCTGACTTTGGAAAATCAGAAAAGCTGTTTTGCTAGTATATATAGCAATATATATTAGATATACTACTATATATACTAAAATTACTATTGTCCTACACTTCTAAAAACATTAAATTTGCCATTTTTGTCCCAGAATTAAACTTCTGTTTCTAACCTATGCGCAAAAGAGTTGTTAGAATCCTCCAGTGTTCCCTGATAATTTTCTTACTTTACATCTAACTGAGAAAAAATTACAATCAAAAGCAAATCTATTAGAATCAACAATGTCTTGGATAACACTGGAAAACTGTGAACAATTTAACAATTCAAAAATGTTTTATATAAGTATGCCTTTGAAACAAATATAGCAATGAAAGTATTGCTGTTTGTGGCTGTGACAAAGATCTATTTTAATTTTAACATTGAGATGATAGAGCAATTAATTTCAGTAATTAAATTATGTATGTATGTGCATTTTAAGATTTTTATTTGCTTTACTTGTTTTATGAGAAATGGCAAAAGATTTTATACTCCCTTAGCTTCTCATATCAAAGAGATTAATTGTATTTCTGGTTCTAAATATTAGATTATTAAGTGGGTCATGGCAAACTAATAAAAAATACTTACTTCCTTACTAACACCAGCCAAAACATGAGACAAACTTTCATTTTCTGATACCCATCTTGGTACATCTAAGTCTCCTACATTGAAAATAAATGAACACTTTTATAAAAAGTTGGCACTAAACAGGTCTCAAATTTCAAACTAAAAATTTTTATTAAATATTTGATTGTGCATATTACAGTAGAAGATCTTTATAACGCAAACCTAAAAATGCAAGGTTGTGCGTTATATGGATCGCATCATTAAATTCACCTTGTAAACATATCCAAATATGTCTGAAATATATCAAAATACATTAGAATATCTTTATACTGCATTCCTCGTTACCAAGAGTTATCCAAATTATAAATTTTTGCATAATGTAGGTCAGACACTGTTAAATTTACTTTATAAATATGATCCAAATATAACTGACACAACCATCCCTTATATTAGACATTTTCAAAAATGTTTATTGTAATAATAGCATTTGTTTTTTAGTAAAAAGGTCATAAATTAGGAGATAAAGTTGAACTAATGTATCAAATTTAGTCCTCTAGAGAGTAGCAATATTTAACAATGTGAAAGTGGAGGTGCTTTTTAACTGCAAAAATCATTGTTTACATCTGAGAAGTTGTGCGTTATATGGAGAATTGCGTTATATAGAATTGCGTTATAAAGATCTTCTACTGTATATATATATATATATATATATATATATATATATATTATATATATATAATGCTTTTTAAAAAGGTGTAATAAAAACAAGCCCAGTGCACCAGGCGCAACGCAGCTCTTATATGCACTAAGTAAATATAGTTTTATCAAAAGTATGAAATTTATGAAAAGAGGGTGCAAAATGTAACAATAAAACTTATGAACAATTGCAACAAGAAACAATAAAAACAACAACTCCTTGCTCGTCGGAGGGTGGGAGGAGTTAAAAAAACAGGTACCAAATAAAAATTGAATCCTCACAGGTTTCGCAAGATATGGCCAACCCCCATACTCCATTAGTGTAAAAAATAGGGAAATTTAAACATCTTAAAACAACTTAACAAAACCAAATTAAATCATAACCAAATCTGTAAAACTGAATTTAACATTAAAAAAAAATTATGATGGGTTTGGGCACTAAATCTAGATTAAATAAAATAATTAACAAGAAAACAGCTTATCATTTCTGAGAGGGATTTAAATAAATTTATTTTGAGACTATGTTACAAATTTAACACCCCCCTTTGAAGCTTTTTCTGAGTGGGTGTAGTAATGATGAAGGAATTTGAATTTTTTGTTAATAGTGAATTAAACAGTAATGATTATGTTTATCATAGTCTCAGTAAAGAAGATTTAAATTATATTCAATTTTTGCATAAGAATTTTGTAATAGCACCTGTTGACAAAGCGGCTTCCAATTATGCAATTATTTGAAAACCTTTTTACACCGACAAAGTTAAAAATGAGTTAAATAATAGTAAATATTATAAGGAATGTAAATTTAAGTCATACTAGTATTGTTAATAAATTTAATGCTTATACTAAAAAGGCCAAGAAAATGTATTCATATAATTTTGCTACTAGGTTGAGCAAAAAGTTCTGGGAAATTTGTGAAAGTTGCGTTGTTGTGTGCAAATTAACAACAAAATCAACAAGGACTATTCCTTAAAGTAGAGACCATCATAGTCCAAGACTTTCTGCCAGATTCCAGATTTACTGGCTAAGTTTGTCGCCATTATCAGAACCTTCATCCTCATTAATCTCATCGATGGCTTTCAGAATTGTTAAGCCTTTTTTCTAATAATGTCGGGTCAACACACGCAAATCATACTGTTCATAGGCATTTTGGAGCCAAAGTTCCTCGACTCCTAGAAATATACCACTAGTACTCCTATATATGATACAAATTCTGGTAACTATTAGATTAAAAATGTCCCAGAACTTTTTGCTCAACCTAATATCATAGTTTTCCATTTTTGTTTTTAACCCTTAAATTTCATAAAACACCTATTAAATTCAGATTCATATGTTGTAATTCAAGAGGTATTGGTTAAAGTTTAAATATTAAATTACAGGAGTTTTTGAAGCGTATTTAAGGTTTTTTGAAGTTTAAATACAAATATACTAGTTATTTTTGGTGTATTGACAATAGCAATTAAGTTTTAAATAAAATTTTTTTAAAAAAATGCCCATAACGCCTACTAATTTGCATACTTATGATTTTGAAAATCTTTTTTCTAATATACCAATTGATTTGCTTTACAATAAATTAAAAAATACCTTTCATTTGTTTTACATTGAGGAGGATTTTGAAATAAAAAGAGATCTTTTCTTGAGTTTATGTAATTTTTGTTTAAAATACTTTCATTACATTTAATAGCTTGCTTTTTCACCAGATATGTGGCATTGGGATGGATACAAATTTTTCAAGTTCTGCTGCCAATCTTTTTCTTTTTTATTATGAATTTAACTATGTTTTAAACACAAATAAGAGTTTTGCAGTTTTAAGGTATATCGATGATTTAATTATCTTCGATGACAAACTCTTGATATCGATTAACGATACCTATCCTCCATGTTTAAAATTAAATAAAGCTTCAGATGATAGTTTGCATGTTAATTTTATGGATCTAGATTTATTAATTACGGATAATATATTAGTTAAGCTTTTTGATAAACGGGATTTTTTTAAATTTTAATACTCAATGCCACACTGGTTTTCAAATTTAAGTAAAAGGTTTTCATCAACATTACTTTGGGGCAAGTTTACAGATTTTATAGGATTTGTAGCAGTAAAGAATTTTTGAGTTTGCTGATTTTTAGATTTACTGCTAATCTTTTTTACAATAATTTATTTCCATTTCAGTTTATTTTTCATTATGTAAAAACAAGTTTTTTGAAGTGGCAACAGCTAAGCGGCCAAACACTGTGATGGATGCCGAAGCGACAGTTTGAGTATATGAAGAGTGCAGACTAAAGTTTTTTTAGACATTTGCATTATGATGAATATCAAGTTGAACCTGAAGTAAACTGGAATGGAATTGATGAATACAGATGATGGAAAGATAAGTCTCACCGATGCCGACCTAGCTGGAATTTTGGTTGGTTGTGTTTATGACAGCCAATTATCGGCACTGAGGATATAGGTCCAAAGGGGGGGGGGGGGGGGGGTGCCCTCCGCCGGGGTTTTTCTAAGGGAACCTAACCCATATTTACGCTTGGAAAATCAAGGTTTGAAGAAAACCACGAAAACTCTGAACGATTAGGCCGACAGGCGCAATTGGGATCAAACCTAGCACCTTCCGTCTACCAGCTTCGAGAGCAGGTATTCTCGGCCACTGGTTGGGCTGCTGGAATTTTCGAATTTTAGGTCTTGCAGCTCCTGCTTTTAGATGGATGATGTGGAATGGAGTGGATGTTTTAAAGGTATCAGAAAGTTTTTCAAGTCTTCCTAGGTCAAGGTGGGGATATGGCCTTCTCACGTGTTCAATTTATATTTAATTTTGAGTTAGTTGATGTTTAATTTTTTAAATGTTAAATTCAGTTTCACAGATTTGGTTTTGTTAAGTTGTTTTAAGATGTTTAAATTTCTCTATTTTTTACACTAATGGAGTATGGGGGTTGGCTATATCTTGCGAAACATGTGAGGATTCAATTTTTATTTGGTACCTGTTTTCTAACTCTTTCCACCCTCCGACGAGCAAGGAGTTATTGTTTTTTTATTGTTTCTTCTTGCACTTGTTCATTAGTTTTATTGTTATGCTTTGCACCCTCTTTTCATAAATTTCATAATTTTCATACTTTTGATAAACTATATATATATATTTACAAAGATCAAATTTATCCTTAACTTATACTAAACAGATTAATCAATAACAATAAAAAGAAAATATACATAGAATTTCAAATGTTAGAAAATTTCTTTAAGTGCTGAAATATAAATAATGAAAACTAAGCTGTCTTAAAAATACTTTTTTCTGTAAAGTCTATCTAAAATTGCCTATACACAACTTCTAAAATTACTATGTACAGTCCATTTTTTATCACCAGTTTGAAGTTTCCTTAAAAAATAACCTTTTAAAAAAAAATATATATATACATATATTTGTAAATACATTTTATTAAAATAATTAATGTTTTGTAAATTGTATATACAAGTATTTTTTTAAATGTCCCAAATTCAAAATTTATAGTTTCAGAATTCTATAAAATCCTTATGCGATACAGAAAAATGGATATTATTTTTTAAACCGACATAACAAATAACATACAATTTACATAAATTTATGTAAACCCCAGACAAAGTTAAATTTTGTAAGCCCATGTCATTTATAATTACTACAGTTACAGAGTAGGGGAGAAAAATGAAATATATATGAGTTTAAAAGATTTTTAACTTGCTGCTGTGGGGGGAAGGGAAGAAGTATTTAGATGAGTGATTTTATTGTTACAAAAGAGCAACAAATAGAACATAAGAAATTTTACAAGTGAAAAAGTTTCTGATTTTAAACTTTTATTTGAGGAGGGGGCAAAAAGGGAAAGACAGAAATTTTGTTTCAGGAGGGAAAGGGTTGATTAGACAATTATTTTTTACATATTTATCTTTAATAAAGATTTACAATTAGGGCAGAAAAAATAAAGTCTCAAAGTCTAAGTTTTGTGTTCTATGTAAAAGGCAGGGCAAAAGGGAAAGCGGCAATTTCGAGTCGGGGAGGATTTTAAATGATATTAGTTTGATAAATGTTATTGTTAGAATAAAGTACAAAATAGAGCAGAAAAGTTAAAATTAAGAAGTAAAAAGATTTTAAGCTTAGTAAGCTGGGGGAGGGCTACACAGAAAGGCACTAAAAATTGCATAAAAAATTGCTAAAAATTTCAAAAATCTCTATATGAATTCAGAATAAACTTTATTAAAAAGAAAACTCAATATGTTAAAGTTTGCTCATTGTGACTTTAGAAAATTTCCTGAATTTTTATAATGAGATTTTTAATTTATATTTGCAATTTCCAGTGATTTTTTGACAACTTTTTCTGAAAAGGATATATATCTTTCTGGTAAGTTTTGTTACTGAACTGATTAAATAAAGAGCTAGAAACATGCCAAATCGTTTCATATAGCATTGTGAATGACGATGCTGAAAATATTAACCTGTGTCAAAATAACATGAGACTTCAGCAGGCCCAATATTTCTTTTATGAGTATCAGAAAATTGTCACAAAACATGAAAAAATAATTAAAATAAAAAAATTCAGCATGATTTTTGAATAATGCTGATAAATTGCTGGAGAATTAAACTTCTTGCCTCCCTCCCCTCACACACACCTGGCCCAATTACTTACAATATTTTTTTTGCATTCTTGCATTGATCCAGAGAATAGCCAAAATAGTTCTCAAAAAGTAGATTTCTGCCTCTTTCATGCCTGGGTTTGACTATATATTTTCTAATGAATTAATTCATGAAGTTTAAAATAAATAAATAAAACTACCTTTTAACTTTGATTCTTCTAACCTCCGTTTTAGCTCCTTCAATCTATTAATTTCTTCTTGCTGTTGATTCAATCGTCTCTGAAATGCTTGCAGATCAAGAGCTAAATCTAAAGATGTTCTGACAGCCCCTGATTTCATATAACTTGAATTTCTATGTTTAGAACAAGCAACAGGAGGCTAGAAATAAGAATTAATTATAAATCTACACATAATTTTGATTATAAATTTAATACCATTAATATTTTGTCACAACAAATGAAATAAAACATTTGTATTTAATACAAACAAAATATAACTAATAAATATGCTACAGTGTGAATATTTAGATAATATTGAAGTATTAATAAGGTAATGAACATAAGAAAATTATGTTTGTTGTCTTTAATGATAAGATATTTTACCTTTTTCCACCTCAGACTTCGCCTTTCAAGAGAATTTCTTTGAAAAGGTCCTCCTCGACGGTAAAGAGGCATAGAACTGTCGCTATCACTGCGATTTAGCTAAAATGAAAAGAAAGAAATGTGAAGAGAAAGAAACATTGCATATCAATATATTTTTAATATTTACTAATGAATAAATACACATAAAACCATAAAGGTAAGCATTGTTGTAACCATAAAAAAACCAGAGGGCATACATTATAGGAAGACAATATATGCTAAATCATGACTGATCATGGTTAGAGTATACACAATAACTTTCTACTACACCCTGAAGGTAGGATGGTAGGCGATATTTCATAGGCTTGTATCAGATAGTCAATTGAAGCCAAAAATTTTTTATGAAATCAACATAAATGAGAAAACTTTTGTTGGTAAAAAAAACAGCTGAAAAACGTTTTGTCTAGCTGTGACCGAAAACAATTGTACCCCCTTTCTTATATCTATATTTAACCTTTTATGCCTTAAATTGTGGATTAAAATGTATTGCCTCAAAACTTTTTCTATTATGTTATAAAAACAAGTTAGAATAATTATACAATAATAATATAAAATTAAAGAGCAATTCATTAATCAGAGCTAAATTAAATCAGTACTTGTAAGTACTATTAAATCAATATAGTACAAAATATTTCACAAATTCAGAAATAAGGAAACTAGAAACATTTCAATGCATTTCTTTAATAGCATTCATAACAAAAAAAGATGAAATTTTCTGTTTATATACCAATTGCAAATATTATTTTATACTTTAAAGACAATTTTACTCACTGTGATACATACAAGTCTGTCTCCATAAAATATATTAGATGTAACATTATTTAAAAGTTCACCACAATAATGTTTTTGTTCCTATTTGGAACATCCTCAGTTGATTGACTAAAAGTCTTTTGTTTCTCTATTTATCTTGCTTCGAGATCAGTTGATTCCCTCCTTTTCCCCTCTTTAAGTATTTTCATCCACCGAGAGTCAACAAGTGATTGTGACATATCTTTACAAAGTTTTGTTTTAGAAGTATGAATCTCTATAGCTTCATGTAATTGGGCATTGTGCATTAGGTTGGAACTTAAGTATAGGGTAAAAAGAAAACTTTTTTGTTTTAATGCGTAATAGTGAAAACTTTTTTCCTTTTTGGATGTGTAAACTATTGGCTGAAAAGGATTTTTAAAATTAATTTGTTTTCCGGTTCCTCAAGGACGTCAAAGTTTTAAAATTTCAGTATAAAGTAACTTAAAGTAAACAATATAGATGTTAGCTCATATCTGCTTATATTAAGCAAATGCTACCCAAAAGTCACCACGATGAGGTAGCTAAATATAGACTTCCACCTTTCTTACTTCCCTTTGTTATGGAATTATTCAATTGGATATTAAACCTACTGGCTTATAATTCTTCTTAGGCAAACTTTGTCATTACATTGCGGGAATTCAACTTTCCCAAGATAAAGCCATCTCTTGTATAATATCTAAAGACAGTTGCTGCAGCTCGCAAGACAATTTTGACATGCGTTACCACAGTTTGAGTATGACAAGGAAAATCTAAAATTCAAGTGTTTCCCCTGTTTGTACTTTAAAAAGTTCTTCGTCCAATCAGTCCGTCAAGACAGGATCCATTTTTTTTTTATAGTCTATAATTTCAATATGTTCGCATTTTTCAAGTTGCTTTCCTATTGGTCCAGAAAATCCTTTAGTAGCCGTAGTTTTTCCAGCAAGATGTTGAAACAAGTATATAAAGAAAAACTTTATTTGCATGTAATAAGCAATATATCCATTGTAAAGTTTGTACAGTCTTGCTTCGAATGTTTTGACAACTCCTGCATTAACGGCGTTTCTCTTTCACCCAATAAATTTCAAACTTGAAATGTCCATATTATTGTTTTGAAAATACACTTAAATTGCAGTGGCTATATTAATATAAGACGATGTCAATGAAATATCACCAATATATTTTGATCTCGGTTTTTGAACTAAGACCATCTGTTCTTCTTTAATGATTTTTCGTTATACTTTTTTCCCTTTGCTTCAGTTATCATAGTGTTATCCTTTCTGCCATCAAAATATAAACCTTCTAAATTTAACTCATTTCGTCTTCCTTGTTATTTCAAATTCTTCCTTTTCTTTTCTCTTTGTCTTTTTCAAGTCCTTCTTTCAGTTACCTTTTCTTTATCCTATCATCAGAAATACCCATATCTTCTAGGGTGCCATTTGCAATAATATTTGCAGTTCTGTCTAATACTCCGGTTCTTTCAGCTTGTTGATTGTCAAATTCAGGTTTAGAAGAACTACCGATTGAACTATTTCCTTCCGAATTATTTTCTTCATTTGGCGAGTCATTCAATCAAAATATCACTTTTTTGTTTTAAAATAACTTTTTCTTTCCTTGATAGTTCCTTTTCCAGTCTTGCTACACATTTTTTTCTGTAGTTTTTATATCTATTGATCCTATTGCCATCACCCCATCTCTCTTTGGTTTTTGAGGAAGTGATGTTATTGTTCTGATACACGATAATATTTAGTGCATTTACACAAAGAAAAGTTTTTACATGATTACCTAACATTTTGCAATTTTATATTGGATGTAGGAATTATTCTTTCTAATCTTAATATTTTTCTTCAAATTTTGACATTTCTCACGGTAGTCTGATAATTTTTTATGATTTGTGTATCAGAAACCATTGGAATTGAATGTTTCAACAATACACTCGTAATTGCATCAGCAAAAGCTTTAGATATTTCAGAAACAGTGTGTTCCAGATTCCAGCAGGCAGATTTTAAGTTAAATTGAACCCATAAATAATGTTTCATAACATCTTTATATGTTCGCCGAAGATGATAGTCTAATTTTAATTGTTTTGGTTCACGAAATACAAGACACTTCAAGAATTTTCTAGATTTAGGCACGTTAGCAGATATTGTCACATTTGACACCGACCGTTTATTAAAAAATAATTGAAGAAACTTAACACATGATAAATCGGACTAATTTGTTATGAGTCGCCGCCAAATAAATCAGAGACAATGAAAGCCAATGCCCACTACGCTGGCTTCTACAAAAGTCAAAGTGGGGCCATTTTTTCCATGGCACTCAAACTAAATTATTCTCTTTATTACAGGACTTTAACACTTCATTAATTTAAATTTTCAAAATATAAATTTGACAATAAGCTTAAAATACTTTCCATACAATTATTGGCTTTTATTCGTTTTTTATGAAAATCAGATGCTTTGAGGAACCGGAAAATATCATTTTAAAATTAAAAGAAAAATATTTTCTTTTTATGGAGCTAAAAAGGAAAAAAATAATCACTATTAGAATATAAAATTCGAAACTTCGTTTTTTAGTTCCACCCTATTGTGCATATTTCCGTAGTTCGCAATTTTCTCTATTTAATTTTAAGACAGTGATATGCTCTTTCTTCCTTTCAGATAAGAATGACTAAAAAGAAAATTGATGAGCTAGTTGTGTTAAGAGTAGAGATGGGAATTATAGTTAATTTTGGTTAACAGCTTCCATCAAGTCCTCTTACACAGGTAACAGGTTCCAACAACCTGTTCTTTTTGTAATATATAACTAATCACTGTATATGATGTCAATAGATTTTTTAATTAAAAGGCATATAAACAAAATGCTTGAAATAATTTTGGGATGCAAGTATAGATGCTGTTTTCCATTGAAACGAATCCACATTATTAAATTAGTTTGTGGTTCAAAACTTAAATTCTGCAAGACAAAAATTTACCTATGACACTATGAATTTCATGCATTTTCAGTGTTTTTTTGGTACTAAAAATACATTTTTCCCTTTACTGTGACTAAAACATAAAAAATTCATAAAATTCAAAGTATCTTAACTGAATAAGTTTTGGTCATATAAGAATCAATTTTTAGTGTTTTACTTGTTACAACATGGAGGAACATTTTCTAAATAAAACTTATAATGGAACCAAGGCATTGCATAAAATTTGGAATTTCTTAAATATTTAAAAATTAATTATTTTAACATAAATCAATTTTTATATGATGCAGAACAAAATTTAAAAGATTTTTGTAATTGGAAAAACACCTCTAAAACTAACGGTTATTAGCTATGATAATGATAATAGGAGATATCCTGTATAAAAATAAACACAGTTTTAAAAGCTCGATTGGTAAAAAAGCAAAATTTGATCCCCGACTTCATTGCAGCCATATCCATCAATGCATATTTAAAGCAAATCCCATAAGAATATGAAATTATTATTTTTAATTAAAATTGTGTCCTCACTAATTTTACGGTACTATTGTCTTTCTTTTTTTTTCAGTAAAATAAAATCGCAGAAATAAAAAAAGCTTTCCAGTTCTCATTTTTAAAAAACGCAATAATGACAAAGTAAAAATAAGAAATTAATAATAATAATAAAATGAAGAAAAAATAACATCCTCCCCCAAAAAAATCTAGCATCAGAAACCTCCCCTCCACCTCCCAATTTAAATATTTAAATTCAAAGAAACCACAATCTGCCAAGCCAATGCTGCCCAAAGAATCTGCTCATATTTGTTACTCGATCCAGAACATCTTTTTCCTTTCCATTCCAAAAAAGCACAAGAAGTCTTTTTCCATTCCATTCCAAAATACTCTACCAACTCAAATTATTCCATACTACCGTATTTATTTATACAACAAATTGCAATTATTTTAAGTTTTATCCACAGCCCATGATTTCTTCGCTCTTTAGAGTTAAAACAATCTTTGCTTCATACCGATTACTTGAAATAAAATGTCAAATTATAAATGATTGACAGAAATTTTAACAGATAATGAAAAAGGAATAATCAAATACGTATTATTTTCCAGTCAATGAATGGCCAGAATTTTCTAAGGAATTGGACTGTGATTGGTTTATTACGAAATTGCTTCCCAGCTATTAAGCTTTATTCATTTTTCTTCAGCTGTTTGTTTAGTCGCTGAAGTCTTGCAAAAACATGAAAAGCAGATTTTTGATTTCTTCTCACTTTGGCGTGTTGTAACAAGAGTTCATAAGCGTTTAAAATATGACTTTTTTAAAATACATTTTTTAAGCTCTTTTTTTATTAACATAGAAAACAAATTTCGGAAATTTTATTTTTATTATAATTTTAATGTGTACTTCTAAAAAGCAATTGTTTCACCTCTTTTTATAATACATTGCTGGTATTACTTTCTAAATTTAAAAGGGACTTCTCGTTAATCGGTTACTAAATAATGAACTATACAACAATAACATTGTTATTTACCCTAATACGTTAAATAATGCCCATCTCTAGTTAAGAGTTAACACAAGCAAAAATTTTAAGCAATCATAATTTTTGTCACGTAAATTGAAATATGTACAGTGCAGTACAAAAGTTAAAGCACAACGCAAATATTTTAATAAAAACAAAATTGTACAACAGAATATTTTCTAATACCCACTGTAGGTGACTATTATGATCATAAATATATATCTCAAGTTTGGAAAAAATTCATCGTTATGAAAATCAGAAATTACTAAAAAACATTTTTTGTGACATCGCAAAAGTTTATCCACAAATGAGATTTTATGCAAATATCTCCTTAAACATGATAATAGGTGGGGAATCAGCAAGACTTTTTCCTTGAGTATAAAGTGTAGCAATCGCTGTACGAGTTATATCAAAAAGCCAAAATCTCTGCAGTTCTCGCCCAAAGAAGTTGTAGAAGTTTGTAAGCTGAAGGTAAATCCGTTTTGCAAATTTTACTTAAATCAGTCTAAAAGTGATATTTATAGTGTTTTGCAATGTGGAAAACAATTAAAAAATGCTTATCGTTCAGAAAGGTCGAGTAAAACACTACTTCATGAGAACAGTAGAATTAAAAGATTGGCTAGAACTAGCAATTTTTCTCTTAATCAGATAAAAAACTGACTTGGATCAAAAATATCCCATGAAACCATATGCAGGAGAATAAAAGAATCAGGATTCATCAAAGAACCAAAATTAGCTCACAAGTCTTTTCTGAAACAGTGTCGCAAACAAGCAAGATTTCAATGGGCAAAACAGCACATGCATTATCCTGATGGATGCATTAGTGTTATTTTTCTTATGGAAATAATGGAATTTGGATGGTCCAGATTTCTTCTCATTCTATTGGTATACCTTGAGGAATGATCTGAAGAGCATATTCAGCAGCAACAACATGGTAAATCACTCCTGATATGGGACACTTTTGGCTGTAAGGTACAGACGTCTCTTTGCTTTCTAAATGACAGACAAGATTCACAAAAGTATCAGGAAACTGAGTGAGCATTTGTGACCATTTGGTGAACTCTCTAAGTGGTCCCAACTGGAGCTTTCAGTAAAACAACACATTGATACTCAATTCCCGGTGCACAAAAGAATGGCTAAGATCTCAGAATATCAGTATAATGAACCGGCCAGTACTCAGTCTAGGTCTCAATCTGATAGAGAATATCTGGGGGATCCTCTTACATGACGTCTACAAGAATAGGAAGCAGTATTACTCAATGCAAAAACTCAAATCAGCGATCGAGGAAGCTTAGTACAAACTTGCTCCCAAAACCTTGCACTCTCTCGTGTTATCAATGGAAAACCACATATTCAACCATAGGAAACACCACAGACTACTAAAGGACTTTTTTGCTTTGTGAAATGTAAATATTTCGATTTTGTGCATAAACTTTTGTGACATCACAATTTAGATTTTTTTATAATTTATTATTTAAATTACATTGAATTGCTTCAGAATGCGAAACATGAATTTGTAATCCAATTGTTTTGATACAGTAAAAATTTCAAAGCATTCCAGTACATATTTTTCATTTTATAAAACATTTAGCTTGTGTGTGCATAAACTTTTGCGTCACACTGTATCCTTGTGGATAATGTAACTAAAGTGGAAGAAGGAACTCTACTGTCAATAGATTAAATTTAATACACACAAAAAGTTTCTGCTAGTGAAAGTGAGATTTTAAAATGAAACGTGCAAATTATATTGAATGCAGTGACAATTATATCTCACCTTCGTTGCTACCAGTATATTTAAATATGCAATTTAAAAATGTAATTTCGGCCTGGAAATAAATTTTTATCATTATCGATATTTTCATAAAATTAAAATGGCAGAATCTTAGAAAATATACACAGTGAAAATAATGGAAAAGCAAATTCATTCAATGCAATTCAATAATTTATTTCAAACTAGCTGAGCCACCTGGCATTGCTCGGGCCCACGATAATATTCTTAAACAAACCTTAAATTTGTATGATATTATAACTTTAACTCTATTTTGTCTGAAATACATACCTGCTCACTGCGTGAAAATGGAGGAGAAGCTGATTGTTGGGATTTGTTATGTAAATTTTTTTTCATAACTTTTGCAAATTATATGGGGTAGTAATGAACAAATTAAAACTTTAAAACGCCATCTACTGGTAAAAAAATAAGTTAAGGGTGGGGAGTGGGTGCTTAATAATGTACAGGACAAAAGCTTTAAAATGATATGTCACATGAAAAGATCCATCTCCCCCTGACAAGGGGGGGGGGGGAATGCCCCTTAATAATCTGGAGTCATTGAGACTGGGTCTGGAGACCAAACCAATCAAAGGCCCATGAGGAGTTTCACCTTGCGTAAAGCCTTCAAAAATGAGGTCGAATCACGCTGTAGCTTAATTAGGAGCTGAGTTAGAAAATTGTCCGTCCAAGGAGGGCAAATTTGGATGCGAGAGGAAGAAAGGTTCATAATATGAAAGAGTGGTCCATAGGCTTTCCGATGATATATCACATGAGGGTTTCTGAAAAATCTTGAAAATTGCTCATCCATGGGTCCAATCTCACACCCTTGGAATTTACCCACCCTGCTCATTGAAATTTTTATATATAGTAAATAATATTTATCAGAGATCTCCATCAGAAAACAACATATAAGGGATACTTATTGTAAAAAATGCTATGGTTTTTTGCAGTTTTACACTTTAGGAACATGTTTTTGAAAAGCTGTCCTGGCCCATTCCATGCCAAATCACCCAAAATAAAATATTCAATGTGTCCGTATGTCCCAGATTTTGTTCATATTTTTTTTTTGTGTGTGTGTGTGTGTGTGTATAGATACCTAAGAGATGTGACCACAGCAATTTTTTCAATTTTTTATCTAAAAAAGTCCTTCCGGCCAGTGCCGGGAGGAAGAGGTAGCTTTCATAATCCTTATTTAAAAAAAGCCAACTTATATCATGCAAACACACGAAGCTCAATATAGTGGAAACCGAATATAGGAGATTCAATTACTAATTTTTATCAATATAATGAATGAGAATTTCGCGAAATTAGTCAGCTTTATCCAAGCTGCTTTTCTTTAAAGTAACTTATATTTGGCTGCCAAATTCGGCAATTTCTTAAAGTGCCACAACATGGTGGATGAGGCTAACCAGTGAACTTGGTCGAGACCTTAGTAATTGCTGTGCACATGCTCACTCACATCGGAATCGGTTAATATATAGGAGTGCTGTCGCATGCAAAAAATCAGATTTTTCAAAATGTCACCCACAATAGAAATTGAAACTGCTATATCTGAGCCACTTTTTAAGGTAAAGACAAACAAAAAATGCTCCTGAATCCTTATATCAAGATCAAATACTTAAGAAAGAAACCTTTTTCAATTTCTAATTTTTTTGCACCTCACTTTAAATATATATATATATATTAATTTAATGGCCGCCATTTTGAAACAAGATGGCTGATAAATCTGGCCAGCGAACTTGGTCGAGGTGTTGATGTATACTATCCACATGCCTTCTTACATCGAAATAGGCGGATACGTGTGTTATCGCGTGACAAATACAAGATCGTTTCAAAATGTTAGCCATGCTAGAAATTCAAAGTGCTATAAATCAACCATTTTTTAAGATATCAACAAAAGAACAAATTTTCAGAAACAAAAACTGCTCCGGAATCTTTGTATCAAGGCCAAACACATAAAAAAAATCTTTTTCATTTTTCAATTTTTTAATACCTCATTTTGAATTTTAAATTTAATTTTTTTAAATGGCAACACTTTTGAAACAAGATGGCGAATGAAGCTGGCCAACGAACTCGGTCGAGACATTGGTATGTACTATGTACAGACCAAGTTACATCCAAATAGGTTCATAAATACGCCTGTTACCGCGTGACAAAAATCAGGTCGTTTTAAAATGTCAGCCACAAGAGAAATTCAAAATGCTATTACTCAGCCATTTTTTTTTAGATATAGACGAAAGAAAAACTGTTCCGGAATCTTTGTATTAAGGTCAAACACATACAAAAAAAATCTTTTTCTTTTTCCAATTTTTTGGTATCTCATTTAAATTTTTTTATTTTTTACTTTCTTTAAATGGCCGCCATTTTTAAACAAGATGGCTGGTGAAGCTGGCCAACGAACCCGGTCAAGACATTGGTATGTACTATGTATAAACGAAGTTACATCCAAATCGGTTCATAAATACGCCTTTTATCGCGTGACAAAATTCAGGACGTTTCAAAATGTCAGCCACGCTAGAAATTCAAAATGCTATAACTCAGCCATTTTTTAAGATATAGACGAAACAAAAACTGCTCCGAAATCTTTGTATAAAGGTCAAATACATAAGAAAAGAATATTTTTCCATTTTCAATTTTTTGGTACCACATTTCAAATTTAAAAATTTTAAAAATTTTTTAAATGGCCGCCATTTTGAAACAAAATGGCGGATGAAGCTGGCCAATGAACTCGGTCGAGAGATTGGTATGTACTATATACACACACCGAATTACATCCAAATCGGTTCATAAATACGCCTTTTATCGCGTGACAAAATTCAGGACGTTTCAAAATGTCAGCCACGCTAGAAATTCAAAATGCTATAACTCAGCCATTTTTTAAGATATAGACGAAACAAAAACTGCTCCGGAATCTTTGTATAAAGGTGAAATACATAAGAAAAAAATATTTTTCCATTTTTAATTTTTTGGTATCACATTTCAAGTTTTAAATTTTTTTTAAAATTTTAAATGGCCACCATTTTGAAACAAAACGGCGGATGAAACTGGCCAACGAACTCGGTCGAGACATTGGTATGTACTATGTACACACCGAATTACATCGAAATCGGTTCATAATTACGGGAGTTACAGTGTGACATAGGTCAGAGATATATATATATATATATATATATATATATCAATTTTGAACGGAGGGTGGTTTCGGGGTCTGGGGGTCATGATCGATGAAAATATACCAAAATTTTTTGAAATCGCTTTCCTCCGAACGGCTGCAATAGGTAGCTTTTTTGTAAAGAAAGCTACCTAAAATTGACTTTAGGAAAAATATTTGAAATTTGCACATTTCGTGTGATTCTTCCCATCATTGTGTTGGCATCAAATTGCGTAAAATGCTGTAGCTCTGTTATTTTTTTAAACAATATACATGATTTTGGTATCAAATCAAAGCTAATTTTTAATTCTTTCTAACTGTGCTATAATATTTACAAAAAAGTTATTATAAAAAAAAATTAGGAGCCTTCAAAGTGAAATTTTTGGTTTTTAAAAGTGTCACAATAAATTTGCAATAATGGACAAGTACCAACAAACACGTACTTTAAATTTTAGCTTTAACTCTATCTCAACATGTATTTTCAGTTTTGAAAATATTAAAAATGTGTTTTTTGTGGTTGTTAAATTATGCAAGTTTATTATTCTCTGATATTTAACAGTGATGACTATTCATCTGCTACTAGATGCTTAAAAAAGTGTTGAATTTTAGAAACACAGTGAAACAATTTGTTAATTGGGTAACATATGAATAGACCAGATTTGGCCAACTGTGGCACGCATGATGCCACTAAAATTTTACAGTAATCATTGCCTTATCTAATCATCGAACCTCTGTGATTCAAGAAGTCTACTTTTTCTGTAAAATTTTAGTGATATCCGGCGTGCCACAGTTGGCCACACCTGGAATAGACCAATAAACATATGTCAAGCTATTAATTGTTTGACTACTTTATAAAATAAACTTTTAATTCATTGCACTGTACACTCCAAACAAACTTACTTTGAATGTGAAACACGAAGTTTAGATCAATGTACAGATGATGTTTCAATGGATCAACATGCAAAGGAACATTTAAAATATTAAATAATTACATTTTAACTGTTAATACCTGTTTCTTTGGTGCTGGTTTATAAAATGTTTTTACCCAATTCCACAATTAATTGTTGAATATTTTTTTCCAGAACATATGTTCTGCCTGACATTGAAGTTAATGAAGGCACAGGTACTTCTTGTATAATGTTTTCAAAAAATATCCAACAACTGTCACTTGGTGTTGGCCATATAAATGTTCTGGAAGGTCCGAAAGGATGCATGAATTGAATTTTTGCATTCATAGAACATTGTTGTGCTTTCCCTACCCACCATTTTTCTCCAAAAATAACTGCATAAAATTTTTCTAGGATGATAATCGATAATTTTCGATGGATGATAATCTCTGGAAGTGTGATTTGAGTAGTTTTAATCATTTTTAGTCTTAAGTAAATTTTAGTTAAACAATGGTATATATATATATATATATATATATATATATAAAGATAGTAGGTAAAATACAGGGCTGTACAAAAGTATTCAAGTATGCTTCCGTCTATTCGTACAAATCTCTGAAAATGAAATTTCAATCCATTATGCGTTTTTAACTCTTTCCAACATAGTTAAGTGTTTATGAATTTGGTTTGTCTGTCCATCTGGCCATCTATCTGTCTGTCTGAACCCTAACTTAACTTAATATAGTTGGATTGCTCTGTAATTGATAATGTTTTTGAGATTTACTATTCCGTGTTTGGTATTGAAAATAAAGTATGTGGCATTAGTTTATTTATAGAGATACTCAAAAGTATTCCATTACATTATGGTTTATTGGGAAATGTCAAATTATATAAATAAGTAGCTCCTATAGTCTTCATTTGGTCCATCCGTCTGTCTGTCCTCATATAACAGAGCATAAATTACCCAACCAAATGGTTTGATATTTAATATACTGAATCATTGCAGAATTTTGTTGAGTCATGTTAAATTTTATGAATGTCAAATAAAAATTTAAAAGGATATTAATAAAAGTTTTCATACTAATTAATCCTATCCTACATAATTAGTTTAATGATATCACATGATAGGTAATGATTCTAGGTTGCCATTATGATTACTTCCTATTTAAAATGGAGCCCTCTTATTTCCAAATTACAGAATTTAATATATAGAATCGTAATAAATGTTGCATTTTTGCATAAGAATGCAACAGCTATCGCAACAAGATCTGAATACTTATCAAATTAATTATAGTACGAATGCACCTCATTTGACATACAATTTCTGACTTGTATAAATTGGTGCTCATTGAACAAGTATTAACAGTTAAATTGCAATTATTTAATATTTGTTAAATGTTCTTTTTCATGTTGATGTAATGATACATCATCTGTTACATTGATATTTTATTCTAAACTTTGTGTTTCACATTCAAAGCAATTTTGCTTGGAGTGTACAGTTCAATGAATTAAAATTTTGTTTTATAAAGTAGTCAAACAATTACCGTATTTTCGGGTGTATAGCCCGCACCCCTAAACTGAGCAGTACAGTAAAAAAAGTTCGTGTATAAGCCGCGGAGTTGCGTCGTTGTATAGCCCGCGAGCTATACACCATCTACGAATGTATATTTCGATCAGGGTTCGAAATTAGGGGTCATTACCATAAAATCCCAATTGTAAGCCCCTCCCCCTTCATTTCACAAAATTTTTTGTGGGAAAAAATTTATCTAAAAATCTAGGAGAATATTTTGACTGTTCTGGAGAATTTCTACATGTTTTCACATAATATTAATGAACCCCACCCACTCCTCTGCATGAAATGTCCGCTCCCTTTCTCTGCTCTCCCTCCCCCTCCTCAGTACAAAAAGTTTAAAATCATGGCAATCTTAATTCTATTGTTTTATTTGTTGCTCGCTAATAACAACAAATATATAATCGATTATTTAAATTACACCTCTTTCTCCAAAAGTTCTTATTTCTGCAAAGTTTAAAATCCTTAAATTTAGTTTGTAAAAAAATCCTGCCCTATTTCTTACAGTTGAACCTCGAAAATTCAGAATCGGCAGGACTGCGGCGATTTCGAATTTTCTGGATTTTGGAGGTCTGTTAAAAAATATTTTTCATGGCAATATAATAACATACAAAATGCATTTTTCCCCTAGTGCAATAAACGATGATCAAATTGCCGAATTAAGTTATAAAATAGGAATGGTACACTAAAACATCACACTTATACTGAAATTAAATATACATATTATAACACAATAAATTAAAATATAGTACACAATAGATAATACAGAAGTGATTTTATTCCGAATTTTCTGAAAATTTAAGTCATTCGGTTCCGAAAATTAAAGAAATATCGGCCACCAGTCCGAAAAATCGAACATAAAAAAAAATCCTCAGAGAAAAAAAAAAAAAAATCTGGAAAAGAAAATAAACTTCTTAACATAAAATCTCTTAATGCATGTTAAATATGAGTGAAATCGTGTAGTTAGATCACAAAATCTTTATTTGACAAGGTTTAGTGCCATTTCTAGAGTTTCATGAAGGGGGGGGGGGGGGGGGGGGAATTCTTTGAGATGACATGTAAAATTGCACGATTCTTCCGAGAATACATTTAGAGAAGTTCTTCAAACAATCATGGAAAAATATCTTGAATTTCGTCACATATCTAAGAAACAATTAGAGATTTTTTTTTTCAACTGATCACTGTAAAAAGTTGCTAATTTCAATAATCAATTAAAGGGAGAAAAAAAATCAAATTTGTCTACTATTCGCTGAGAAAAATCGCGAATTTTGTCATAGGTTGCGGAAAGGTAAAAAAATCAGAGTTTCGATAAACAATCATCGAAAAATATCGCAAATTTCGTCAAAAGAGTGAGAAAAAAAAATAGTATATTTTGTCAGTCTGTCACGGAAAAAATTACAAATTTCCACAAACGATCACCCCCAAAAAATCAATTTTGTCAGTCAATAGCAGAAAAAATTGCCAGTTTTATAAAACGAGTGTGAACTGAAAAAAAAAAGCAAATTTTGCAAAGGATTGCGGGAAGGGGAAAAAAAAAAAAACGAGTATTTTGTCAAAACATCGCAAAAAGAAAACAACAACCTCGTTTTCTTATTTTCCTACTGCATTTTAAGTTCTTTTCAAAGAAACGAAACTGAAACAAACACATCCAGATCGGCGAATGCATGCGTCAAGGTCATAGGGCAATGTGTCACTCGGTTGATCATTCTGTTGCAGAAGAGCAGGTGTTAATAGAAGAGTGTCTATCAAGTTTGTTTACGTTTCAGTTCAATCAAATGAAAATGAAATTGCATGCTTGTTTCTTTAGTTATAAATATGTACTTTAGTGATTTTATTGGAATTAAAATATATGAAGCTTCGAGTCATCAACGTTTTTCAATTTTATGCCGTTTTTTAACTTTCCAGTTAAAGTTTTTGTAACAATTAAAGTATTTAATTAATGGTCAATCATTTACCAGAATATAACTATATTTATTTATTCAGTGTTTGTATTTGAAAGAATTTAACTGCATTGGATGAGAAATATGAAAGATACAGCAGTCTTATTTTAAAAATTAATAAAACTGAAATCAGAAAAATGTTCAGATTTTAGAGATTTCCGGAATTTGAATGTCCAGATTTTCGAGGTGCAACTGTATTTTGTAGCAAGGTGATTGATCTAAAATCTCATCTACATAATCTGTTACAAGTATCACTCATTTAAAATCTTCATCCTCTTTGAAATTTTTTCTCCATCCTTTTCCTCCAAATGTGTGCAAAGGGGGGGGGGGGGGGTTAAATATGCAGAAAGAAAACAAAAGATTTTTTCTGCAGTCTAGCTGTTCTAACCCTTGAATTACATGTGTATTTTATGATTAAATAGAGTAAAACAGTGTTGAATACAGACATTTTTCTCCGGGTGGTATTTCTGTGGTTCCGGGGGGGGGGGGGGTGTAACCTCCGGGCCACCCCTTGAATTCAACACTGGAGTAAAAAAAAAGTAAAAACAATTTGTTTTTAAATATACTGCATGTATTGGGGGGGAGGGGGGCAAAAAAGAAAGGAAAACATTTTTTGAGGCGAGGGGGTGAAATAATTTAGGTGGTTATTTAAATATTTTACGACAAAATCACAAATCAAACAGAAATGTTAAAAAAAATTACAGATTTTAAACTGCATGAGATGCAGAGAGGGGAAGGGGGATCATGATATGAGAGTCAGGAGAGACAATAATTTAGCTGATAGATTATTTACTGCAAGTATGGTGTATTTGTATAGCATATTGTGTATTAAGAAATCTAAAGAGCTTTATAGGTTAAAATATGCATGTTTGGTACCAGAGGGAGGGGCAAAGGGGGAAGCAATATTTTTTGGAAGGGGGGTTAAATGATTAATTAAATATTGTTGCAGTAAAATAACAAATAAAGAAGCGCATTTGAAAAAAAAAGTAATTTTTAAAAATTTTACTTAGATTTTTTTGGAGGGTTCTTTTTTTTTTGGTGGGGGGGGGGGGGGATGTAGATTTTTTTTACAAATAGGAAAGCTGTCAAAATATGGAAGATACTTGCCCCTGTATGTACCTTATTTACTTCTAAATTAATCATAAAACAGGTTTTAAAATAATTTTTTTTTTAAATCTCGATTATAAGCCCCCTCCCAAGTTTAACTGTTTTTTCTTTAAAAAAAAGGGGGGTGGCTTACAATCGGGATTTTACGTAATGAACTTTTTTCATTTTTAAATAAATAAAAATAACAATTTATAATGCTTTGTAACAGTGAAAAAAACATTACAAACACGGGAAAATTGTTTAAATTTCGCGGCATAGCGAAAAAAATTCACAAACTTCGACGATTTTTGAAATTTTTTTGGGTTTAAAAATTATAAAAAAAATCACGATTTCCGTTTCTTTTTTTTTAAAAAAAACTTTATAACCCACACCATGTATAAGCTGCAGCTGCTATTCCAAATGTTTTTTTCTTGTATAACCCGCGGGCTATACACCCGAAAATACGGTAATAATTTGGCATAGGTTTATCAGTCAGTCTATTCATATGTTACCCAAATATCAAATTGTTTCTAAAATTCAACACTTTTTTAAACATCTAGTAGCAGCTGAATAGTCATAATCACTGTTAAATATAGGAGAACAATAAACTTGCATAACTTAACTACCACAAAAAACACCCTTTTAATATTTTCAAAACTTAAAATACATGTTGAGATAGAGCTAATGCTAAAACAGGGTTCCCAAAAAAACATGACTGGCAAATTCCCTGACCAAATCTCAAAAAATTCCCTGACTTTCCCTGACCAAACAGCAAATAACGAAATTTGCTATTTTTGCAATCCTTTGTCAAAATTAAAGATTTTTTTTCTGAGACTATTTGATGTATTTCGCATCATTTTTTCTCCAAGACTTTTTAGAAAACATTTGTAAATTCCCTGACTTTTACCATATATTTCGAAATTTCCCTGGCTACTTTGAAATTCCATGACTTTCCAGATCTTCCCTGACCTTCCATGACGCTGGGAACCCTGTAAAATTTAAAGCATGTGTTTGTTGGTACTGTCCCGTTATTGTAAATTTATTGCAACACTTTTAAAAACCAAAAATTTCACTTTGAGGGCTCCTAATTTTTTTTATAATAATTTTTGGGGGAATATTATAGCATAGTTAGAAAGAATAAAAAATTACCTTTAATTTGATACCAAAATCATGTATATTGTTCCAAAAATAACAGAGTTACAGCATTTTATGCAATTTGATGCCAACACAATGATGGGAAGAATCTCACAAAATGCACAAATTTCAAATATTTTTCCTGAAGTCAATTTTTTAGATACAAAATTGAAAAAATTACTGTGGTCATATCTCTTAGGTATCTAAACACACACACACACACACAAAAAAAAATAAAAATAAACAAAATCTGAGACGTAAGGGCACACGGCCCGGATGATTTGGTGTGGAATGAGCCTACTGCATGATCTGCAATAGGTAGGGGCAGATTGTGTTCTAAGATGAATTTCACAAATAAATACTCTGTACTTTTGATTGCAATCGCGGAATATTTAGAATTTAAGAAACCGCCAAGTTTCATTTAAATTCTATTTTTTCAGGAAATATGAATGTTTGTTTGCTCTAAGATGACCCTTTATATTACTTTCATGAACAATTTTAAAACTTGCATTACACAGTGCAATGAGCATAAAGTTCTCCTTTACAAGACTCCATTATACACGAAAATTCTCTCGCACATGCTTCTATAAAAGCTTTATTATATTGCTTTGGTTTAGATTTTTCCATTTTGTAATAATAATAGAAAATACTAACTGAAAAATAAATTGTACAGAATGATCAAAAGAAACAAACTGAAACATCAAAAAAGTTTACCAACGAGTGTGATTCACATAAACTACCGATTAGATCTACGCCATTCTGTTCAATTCAGGGGCGAAAAAAAAAATCAGAAATTCACAACAAATTGAAAGGTTACAGTCGGCAGGGGGGAGGATCCCTTCCTGGCACTAATTATGTGTTATTTCTGCAGCCCTTTGATGAAATTTGCATTTTTTTAATGTGATGCTTAGGCAAAATTTGCAGGGGTTTTTTTTGCCCCCCCCCCCCCCCAATCCTGTGACAAAATTAGCATTTTTCCGTGGTCTTTTGATGAAATTAGCAATTTTTATTTTGCAATTTTTTGACAAAATTAACTTTTATTGCAATCCTTTTGCAAAATTAACATTTTACCCACAATCCTTTGATGAAATTAGCATTTTTCTGTGATCCTGTGATGGAATTCGTGTTTTTTTCTGCAATCTTTTAACGAAATTGTGATCCTGCAATGAAATTAAAGTTTTTTTTTCTTTGATACTTTGACAAAATTAGCATTTTTTGTGATCTCTTGAAGAAATGTGTTATTTTTGCAATCCTTTCATGAAATTAGCATTATTTTTTTTTCTTGCAATCTTTTGATGAAATTAGTGTTTTTTCCACAATCCTTTGACTTAAATAGTTTTTTCTTTTTTTTCCATGATCCTCTGACGAAATTTGTGTTTCCTGCAATCTTTGATGAAATTAGCATTTTTTTCCAGCTAACCTTTGACGAAATTTGTATTTCTTTGCAATCCTCTAACAAAATTCTTATTTTTTCTCACAACCTTTGATGAAATTTGCATTTTTTTCCTGCAATTTTTGATGAAATTCAGGTTTTTTTTCCACAATTTTTGACAAAATTCGTGTCCCCCCCCCCCCCAATGATCTTTGACGAAATTTGCATTTTTTCCATGATCTTTAACAAAATTTGTGTTTTACCCATGATCCTTTGACAAAATTTGTGCTTTTGCATGATCCTTTGTGATCGTTTTTTCTGAATGCAAAACCATACAATCATACTGTTCATCCGTACAACCATACATGTTGGCAACTATGAAAATGAAAACTGTACGTTTTTAAAATTTCTTCCCCCTCCCCTCACTCACACCGAAATTCAACTCTGCCTCATTAATTAAAATTTTTAAAGTTATAAAATACCTGAAATTTAAAATCGATCCAAAAAATTGCAAGTAAAATAAAGATAATTAGTGGAGGAAGCTTAGATTTAAATAAAGTGGTGTTACAAAGTCTTTTTCTTTTTAAAATCGATTTTTTGGTAAAATAAAAAATTTTGAATCGAGTTAAGAAAATTAGATATTCAGAAACAGCACTGAAAAATATTAATAGATGCATAAATAAGTTTAAAATCTCAAAATGCTGTACTTTTAAAAATTTGATGCCCTTCAAAAGAATGCTGCTCAAAAAATTATCTGTGTTTTTCACCCCAGATCACTGGTATGACTTTTAAAATGAGGCTTTCAAAGGAATTATCCAATTAATGAAATAATAATTAATTCCCAAGCTTTTAATTAAGTGATCATAACAACATTTTCATATTCATAATCAGCAAAAGAAAAAAAATTACACATGGATGCATAAAAATTAAATGTATAAATTCAATATTTTAAAAATTTTACAGTAGTCCATAAACTTCACTACCCACTGGCAACAGTTGTCTGCCCTTGAAACACCAGCTCTCGCTATGATAGATTTATCAAAAATCTGTGTTTCTTTGAATGGAAATAGAGATTTTATAAATGGGTTTTTAATGCAGTTTTCAATTTTTTACACAAGTATAAAAATAATTTTTAGAATTTCTGAAAGGAAATTTTTTTTTTTCATCTGGCTGTACAATTTTCAAGTTTTTACGGCTGGTAGAGTTTAAGATATAGTCCTTTCTGAAAAAGGTCTAGTACACTGATTGCCCTAGTAGTGCTGTAATTCTATTAACCCCTCTCCTCTCTTCGAGTTTTCAAAGAAATTTTCTGTAGTTTGATAAAAATCTATGCTTTTGTTGAATTATGTTGTTTTATATTGTTCTATGCTTTTCCATTCTTTTAATTTGGGGTTTTTGATTAATTTCTCAACTAATTATTAGAATTTTAAAATTCTGAATCTTAGGTGCATAATGAGACCCTTTGGACTATTCACAAAAAATTTTAGCCTTGTATGTGGTCATAGCTTTCACAAACCATCGCAGACACACATACAAATTTTCTTTTATTAGTATAGATAATGCAAATTCTCCTACTGATCCTGCACAATTAAACAAATGATTTATTAGTATGTAACTGATGAATTTGAAAGATGGGGATTGGGCGGGCGGTGTGGGATGTTAGGGGTTAAAACCCCACCCGAAACACTTAAAATCAATTAGATATGTATAAAATCATTTGTGTTAAGATGAATACATAATGTATAAAAACAAATGCAAACAGTCAAAATAATTTCAGCTTGCATCTTTTTCAATGCAAAATTAATAAAAAATAGAGCGAAGTACGAGAGCAGCAAAGTACGTGTACATGTATTGCGCTTCAAGTGTTTTTTTTTTTTTTTTTTAAATATAAGGACTGATGAAAGCAATCCTTTTATGAAGCCTTGGAATACCTACATGTTAAACTGATTTTGTTCTATGAGCTGAATTCATTGATACTGTTCATTTTATGGGTGAGAATGATAGAAGATCCTGACTACATCACTGTGTATATGTAGTTATTTTGTTGTTAGATTCTATTTTCAGCCAACCATTTCACTGCCAGAACATGCAAAAGAATATTACTTAAAAATTTGTGTGTGAAATTTACCATATAAAAGAAAATAAAACACAAGTAATCACAAAAAAAAATTTAGGCCCTTATTCTTGAAGACCTTAAATGGTATCTCTTCTCTTTTACTAATATAATCTTCTTTATGTTTATTCTTCATTGTGTAATTTTTATAATATTCTTTTTTTTTTATTTTAACGAAATTCAAATATAAAATGCTTAAAATGGTGTTGCATTAACTTTTAGAAGAATATTCTCAAACCATGGTAATAAGACACAATGAAATGGCATAAAAACGATCAAATAGTCAAATACTACAATAGTGTTTATCCTAGGCGTTTTCATGAGGGCACAGCACCCTGCCCATTTTTTTATAGCTGTAAATGCGCCCTGCCCCTTTTGGGTTTGCAAAATTTTGCCCTCGGCATATTTCAACTAACGAATTTTAACAATAGGTCACGAAAAAATCTGGAAATTTGCAATCGATCGTTGGATCTGAAATTCTAGAATTGATCGTGGGAAAATATTGCAAAATTAGTCTATCAACGTGAAAAAATATTGTGAAATTCATCAGTCGGTCGGAAAAACAACTGTTTCAGCCGGATGCTTGAAAAAATCATGAATTTCGTTAATCTAACACACGAGAAACTTAGCATGAAACAAAAACCGCGAGTTCCGTCAGTAAGCCCCGGAAGTTACCCAATCGGTCCCAATAATAAAGCCCGCAAAATTTGCTAATATGTAGAAGGAAAATATTGCCAATTATGTTAATCGATCACAGGAAAACAATCACGAAATTCTCCAGTAGGTCACGGGGGGGGGGGGGGAAATCTCGAAAGTAGTTGATTGGTCGTGGGAAAACCCCGCAAAAGTTGCTAGAAAATAACGCGAATGTCATCAATCTGTCGGAAGAAAAGAAATCGCGAAATTCAAAAATCGCACATAGGAAAAAATCACTAAATTTGTTAATCACTCGCAGGGGAAAAAAATAGCGAAATTCGTACATGATAGAGTGGAAAAAAAAACCCTCCGGAAATTAGCCAATCGATCCAAAGAATAAAACCTACAAAATTCGCTAATAGGTAGCTGGAAAATATCGGCAATTATGTTAATCGACCGTGGGAAAAGAATCACGAAATCCTTCAGTTGGTCGCTGTAAAAAAAGCAGCGAAAATTGTCGATTAATCGCGGGAAACCCCTTCAAAATTCTTCAAGGGATCACAAAAATACCTCAAAAATGTCCCAAAAAGTTGCTGGAAAATATCACAAAAATCATCAATCGATCACAAGAAAAAAAAATTTCATCCATCGGTTAGGGAGAAAAAAGGCAAATTCTGTCAAAAGATTGCATAAAAATTATCATGAACTTTATCAAGATTGCACAAACAAACATCGCTAATTTTATTGATCGGCCGCAGAAAAATATTGCCAATTTGATCAATCGGTCACAAAAAAAGAATTGCCAATCAAGTGAAGCAAGAAACACTAAGTTCAACAAAAGAACGCTGGGGAAAAAATGCGAATTTCGATAAACAATCCTGGTAAACAATCGTGAATTTCACGAAACAGCAGTTGAAAAATATCGTGAAATAACCAAAACGATCGGGGAAAAAAACTGGTATTTCGCGGAAGATCGTGAAAAAAGAATGGTGCTTTTAACGAAACAATCGTGGAAAAAAACGAGAATTTTGCAAAACGATTGTGGAAAAAAATCGTGTATTTCACTAAACGATTGTAGAAACATTGTGAATTTCACGAAACGATAGTGAAAAAAAATCGTGAATTTAGCGAAACGATCGTGGGAAAAAAATTTGAATTACGCGAAACGATTGTGGAAAAAAAATTTGTGAATTTCGTCAAGTGGTCACAGAAAATATAGTTGTATGAATCCTGTTAATTTAAGAGGAATAAATGTACTGTATTGGGCTGAAACATTGAAACCGATTCCTTTTTCTATCATGGAAAATTAGCTGTGAATCGTGAAAAATGATAAAAGATTACATTTAAAAAATGTACGGTCAAGAATCATTTATCCAGACTAGTTGAAGATATAGATATATTTTAGATAACTGATTGGTCATTAAAGCAGAATCTATTGGACTTGTAGAATATATGTGGTTGTAGTATTGTTTCTGATACCAAATCAATTATTACATTACACAGATTAAAAATCTGATCCAAACAAATTAAAAAATTCAGTTTCTGAGAAAGTAGTCTATGAGAATACATTGCAAACAAAAATTGCCCTGTTAACTCTGCATAGAAATCTAAATTCCAATATATATCTAAATCAAGGGTGATTCTGAGTAAAGAAAAAAAAAAATTGAAATTCAATGTAAATTTTCTGAAACGTTACAGCAGAGGGGAAGGCCGGGGGGCGATCTCCTCCTGGCGCTAATTATGGGTTTTTTCTGTGGCCCTTAGACAAAATTTGTGTTTTTTCATCGATCTTTCGACAAAATTTGTGTTTTTTTTCTTGCGATACTTTGGTGAAATTCGAGTTTTTTCCACAATCCTTTAACGAAATTTGCGTTTTTTTTCCACAATCCTTTAACGAAATTTGCGTTTTTTTTCCACAATCCTTTAATGAAATTCGTGTTTTTTATGCTATCCTTTAACAAAATTCACGTTTTTTATGCTATCCTTTAACGAAATTCACGTTTTTTATGCTATCCTTTAAGAAAATTCGCATTTTCTGCGATCATTTGATAAAATTCATGTTTTTCCACGATTCTTTGACAAAAATTCGCATTTTTCTGCAATTATTTGACGAAATTCGTGCTTTTTCTGAAATTATTTGCCGAAATTCGCATTTTTTCCGCGATCTTTAGACAAGATTCGTGCTTTTCTGTGATCTTTTGATGAAATTCGTGCATTTTCGCGATCATTTGACAAAATTTGTGTCTTTCTGCGATCTTTTTACAAAATTTGTGCATTTTTCACGATCATTTGACAAAATTCGTGTTTTCTGCTATCTTTTGACGAAATTCACGCTTTTTCCGTGATCATTTGATGAAATTCACGCTTTTTCCGTGATCATTTGACGAAATTCACACTTTTTCCACAATCTTTTGACGAAATTCACGCTTTTTCCACAATCTTTTGACGAAATTTGTGCTTTTTCTGCTATTTTTTGATGAAATTTGTGACAATGAAATAAACAGCAATCAAAACAAAATTTTCAAAAGCCCTTTTCTTAAAAAAGTGCCCTTTTTGTTCAGCTGAAATGCCCTTTTTTGAAGGAGCACCCTGCCCTTTATTATTCTGGGGGAAACACTACTACAATATGCCAAACAGCAATAAATTATCACCCTCACATAGCTCTTCTACTGGGAAAGTGAAAGGACTTTCATAAAGTTACCTTCTTTTGTTCGCTCAATAACCAAAAGTGAGGGTGGGTGGGTGTTAAAACGGAATAGCTCTTTGTTCAGATTGACTGGGATTTAGAACTGAAAGTTGAGACTATGCAACTCCTATAGAATCCCTTGTATCTCTCCCTCTTAATGATTTTCGGGTTCGTACTAATTCGGGTATGAAGGAACAAACCGAATCAGGTTATCTGACTGATGCAGGAGTTGTTGCTATATGTTCATCTTCCCACAGTTTACAAATAAAATAAGTATGTACATATATTCCTCTTTTCGTTGACATATCAAATATATTATTATAAAATGAAATTCTACTGTATGTTGAAATTACTGACCAAATAGTAATTTTTAGCTTGATACTATGTTAATTTGAATATTGTTAAAAACCTCTTTATTTATTCATTCATTTATAAAAATACTCACCAAACACTTTTTAATAAGAACGAAGTGAGCAGATGGATTTTTGCATGTCTTATCTCTTCCTGAAGCTTATTTCATACAGGTGCCTAAAGTTGTATATTTATGATGGCCAATTATCTGCATGAGGGATATAGGCCCAGGGGGGAGTGCCCTTTGTGGGGGTCTTTCTATGGGAACCTAACCCGTATTAACGCTTGGAAATCCAAGGTTCGAAGGAAACCATGAAAACTCCGAACGATTAGGCCGACGGGCACGATTGGGATCGAACCCAGCACCTCCCGTCTACCAGCTTCGAGAGCAGAACCTCTCAGCCACTGGTGGGGCTACAGGTGCCTAAAGATTGCGGTCAATCGAATAAACATTGAACAGAAGTACACATGAGTTCTAGACAAAATATTAGGTTAGGTATTCGGTAACATCCGGCCCTTGTGATGACTTACTGTGACAACTGACAACTTGTGGTTGAATTCTCTTGTCTCAGACTAAGAAATAAAATTTTAATTTAGAGTAAACTCGTAAAAATGTGACGTAATTTGCGTATGGTCGTATGCTGAAAAAGTGGGACATTTAGCATCCCGCTTAGGAGTTTTGTGAGATGGGTCTCAGGATCACTGAAAAGTGGGACATCACATGTAAATTGGGACACCTAACACCAGCATTCACACTACAATAATTCTTGTGGGTCAAATTTAGGTTTTTTACAATTAGAGTTGTTGGGATTATCACAAAAAGTTTGGGCACAACTATGCGCCAGATGAAAATAAATGTGCATTTGAACATGAATGAGTATATATTCAATTTAGTACATGAGAAATGAATTATATATAAGAAGTGTGATAACAGATTTTTGTTTCATTAAAAACCATTTTTTCTTTTTCAAAATATGAAATATATTACAAACTTTTCGTTTTTGATACATACTAAAATACATGCATCATATTTGTGATAGCTTATGCACACCTACACGTTATGTGTGTCTAGATTGGGAGGTACCTGCTATTCAAAGGTATAAGCGTACAAATATATAAGTGTTTGGAATTGGAAAAATGTTCATTAAATGGAGATGCCTGCTTTTCTGGAGTGTCCATTATGGAAGTCTTATTGTACAAAGATATTTAATCTGAAAAAGATTTTGGACATTCTTTTAAATTATCAGGTCACCACAAACCATAACAGTTAAAACTTAACCTGAAATCGACCCTAACCCGAAACAATGAAAATCAACCCGACCCACAGCAAGAGTAGAAATCAACCTGACCTGAACCTGTGTGGCAATGAAAAAAAATGTAGCATCAACCCAATCTGCCCTGAACTATGGGGTCGGGTCGGGTCAGATCAAGGTTTAAAAGCAGATAGCCTGACATCATGCAGGACTCTAGCATGGCGCACATGCTAGGACATCTACCCACATAACTCAGGGCACATCAATTTATTAAATTTTTTTTAAATGTTCTTCAAATGATAATAAATAACATGCAAAAAAACTGGAGCTAAAATCTTAGTCCCTGTTGCAGAAAAAAATTATAACAGCATATCTGTCAATATGTTTGCTGTTTAAACACCAGTTAATTGTGAAGCGAAATATTAGCTTTCTTTCATGACAAAAACTCCACAATAAAATAAGACAAAAATATATATTTTGAAAAAATGGTGTGAAATGAAATAGTTTCACTTTAAAGAGAAAGATAATTCCGGTTTTTATGGGTTAATATATTTGCTATGCTTATTTTATATAAAAGAATTAATAATTTGTTTAGATAAAGGAAATTATGATGTTGCAAATTATATTAGATTTAAATATAATTTTTAAATGAAATGCTTTTTATGACAGATAAAAACTTGCTTTTTACAAACTTACAGTAATTTTTAAGTCTAAGGAATAGTCTAAGATAAATGAAACAATTACTTAACCCTTTGTACTCTAAGCGGAACTAGCAATTCCACGACATTTTTAAATAAAATAAAATAGGGTCTTATATAGTCAAATTGAAAATAATTTTTTCATTTGAATGTTTTACATATTTTTACATGTTAGAAATATAATATTTAAATCTTATGCTCCATAGTTCTGTTGGGTGTGGTATTTTATAAAGCACTCACCAAGGTGCATTGCAGGCTTTTCGGGACAAGTGTCACAAAAGTGTGTTGTTTGATGTCTTTTATCTTTTCCTGTTCTGTGAGAGCAAACTCGACAATCTTTGACTCTACCTGTTAGCATTACATGGAACCTTCTATTTAATCGAACACTTGCATGGGTATCATTGGATGTTGAAGCCCCACAGTTTTCTTGAAAATATCCTTTCAATTGATTAATCAATAGTTTCACGTATTTTAAATGGCTGAGTGGAGGCTCATTTCTCTGCTGTTTTACAAGTTTATACTCAACAAAGATAATTATTATCTATTCAAAAAATATGTCTCCACGTGTCTTTTCTTTAAACAAAATTTATTAATTAATCAGTATGTTCTAATGCCATGACAATATTATACTGAATCAGTACCAGTTTTATTTTTCTTATATTGTTATAACATTACTTTGTCAAAAGAGGGCACATTGAATAACAGTGCCGTTTTTTATAATGCTAAATTTTGTTTATGATACATATCAGTCAGTTTTATCTTCACAAAAAAATTGTTATAAAAACATTTTGGATACTTCTTTTTATCACATCTGTACAGATTCCAATAAGATCACCTCATTAATGTAAATAATAGAACAGTAAGTAAGAACCAAGGTTAGAATTAATGCAAATTGTTCATGTAAATTAAGATGGTGAGTGAGACTCGCTGCTGGAGTGCAAAGGGTTAAAGCTTTTATTTCTTAATTCATAAGGCAAAATAATCTGATTAGTTTCTATAGGTAGTATGTTCATCTTAGATTGTAACACTTTATGTAATCTAATCATTTAGAAAATTTACGATATTAAACGAATGATTTTTTTTTAATTGGTTGACTAAAATCGTGATTAAAATCATTCACATTCTAGTACATATTTCTGAATTTTACATTACTTACAATGAAAGAGCATCCTTCCAAATTATATTTTTAGTTCATTGCACCCTTCTTTTTGGTAGCAGGATTTTGATTGGAAAGGTTGAATTCTGTTTTTAAGAATATTCTGGACTCTGGTTGGTTGAATCATGTATCTTGGCTCCTGTTGGAAATTTTTAGAAAATTCCTCCAGATTATGAAAGCCAGTTTTTTCAGCAAATGTTGCCAAACTTGGCACCATTCTTTCATTTGGTGCCAAGCATGTGGTTTGGTATTGGTAATCTTGAAAGTCGATTTTCCTAACAAATCTAGCCAATGTCACCAATATTTTGCCAAATTTGGCCAAATGTTGCCAACTTTGCAACTTTGTTTACTGCCAACCGTTCAACAACTTAAGAAATGTTTAAACCTTCATTCCCATTGAAATGCATTGACCCTTAGTAACCCCAAAATGACCCGCTAATCAAATTTTCTCGAACATGTGACCTAGGTCCAATGGGTCTTCTCATATCCTAAAATGGTAGGATACAAAATTTAGTCAAAGTCATTAGAGCCATTTTTTAGATAAAATTTGTGCATGGGAGTGCACACGCATGCACGATTTGCTTGTATTATATGATTAAAATCATTAATTGATAAATCTTTGTGCATTACTATACTAGCACATTGGTAAAAAAACAATAAAAGTTTGATCTAGGAGGCATTTCTAAAATCTATATTTTCTTAATTAAAATTTTGAATTGATTCTTAATAAGGGAAAGTTGCCCAAAATTGGAGATGTTTGAATTTTGCAGAAATAAACTAATATATTTTTTAGACAATGTTCAGATTAATATAAATAATGTAATAATTATTATATGTATATATATATACATGATTACTATATGTATAGATTAAAAGTTTTTTGCTAGAAAAAGTGCTATTTATGTATATAAAGTATAATTTACTATCACTCAAAAAAATTTTCAAAACTGAAATCAGTTCATAGATTCATTTTATAAACTAATAGAATACAATAATATCTCTCTTTCACCATCGTTCTTTTTTATTTTTATTTATTTCAGAATTTAATATATGATTTCATGACCATTTTTCATTTATAAAAATACCCCATGAGAAATGCTATTAATTTTTTTATTTAAAAATTATTTTATGAAGAGTATTAATTCATAAACTAAATTTTACAAATTATATATAATTTGTAATTTATAATTAAGAACAATCTTTAAAGTATAATACTGGTACCTACTGCCTATAAATATTCATTTGTAAATATGTGAAACAAATGTTTACATGAAAGATGAAATACTCTTAAAAGGACAGATGTAATAGAAATTCAAATTCATCTAAAACAGGTCTATCATGATGTTTATACACTCTCTCAGTTATTATTGGTATCAATACCAAGTCAATGAAATTATATCAAAAAATCATTAAATACTGTTAAATATTCAGCTTTATAACCTAATAATTTTAAATGAAATATTTGCTCAACATTCAACCAAATTATATACTCCAGTTAAAAGACCCCTTCTACCCCCCCCCCCCCCCCCCTCAATGTTCAATTTTTTTTTTTAATGAAGCATGGGTGACCTGTGTAGTAGTGTAATTAAAGACTTAATTATTTGTTTCAACTCATGTAATTATTAATGGTAACAGGTAAAAGAATGTTAGCTTTGCAGTTAAGAGGAAATACCTCTACTTTAATAACATAAAACCAACTTTAGCAAGTAACACAAAAATGTAATATATTTGAAAAAACAAAAAACATTAAATCCTACAAAAGCATTAAAACAAAAAGAAAAAGGAGAGAAGTTTTAATATTGATACAGATTTCAAAGCTTAAATGGACAATAACTTACCCTGCATATATACTGATGTTTATTTACAGCTGCACTAGGTGAAAAAGTTTGAGATCGCTTGATGACAGCACCTTTTGAGGCATCTTCTGTCCTTTTTTTCAAAGCTTTTTCAGGCAAGAAAACACATTCTGTATTTGTTTCTTTGTCACAAAGTTCAACATTTGATATTTCTTTCTGAGCTATTCGTTCAGCTTCACACTCAGCACAATTCTAAAATGGAAAATTTTATTAGTGTACACTTAGTGCATTAAAAAAGCTTCAATAACTCAATATCAGCTTCAATGACTATAATGTGGCATTTAAATAGTATAAAATCCTCTAAAGAAAAACAGAGACAACATGTAACAAAAGAATAACTAATGTCACATGTTATTTTTTAAAATTGAAATATTTAAACATTCAAGAATTTAATGAAAGTTCAATAACATATCAATTTCAGTTCTCCAATCCATGCTAATAAAAATTTTGTTGACTGCTTTCTGAATGATTCATTGATATCTTATTTTTTGCAAATTCTGAGCTTCACCATACAGAAATTTTTATCCTGTTTATTTTTTCTTGCTCAGCAATATTAAACAGAAACCTGAAGAAAGTTTGTGAATTAATGCATCAGACTAATTTGTTCAATTTATCATTCTAACAAAATATGACAACTTTCATAACTTATGTCATTACTCTAACAATCTAATATTGTCACTTGTTCATTTATAAATTACTTATGAAAAGTATTAAATATTTGATATTCAGCAAAAGGCCAAACATATTTAAGACAAGCCTATATTTATGGAATATTCTTAAAACTTTGTGACTCAACAAAGCTGATTTTAAAAATATTTACTCAGAAGGGGACCACCAAATATGGCACAAACAGATTTTGATGATTTTAAAGTATGTTCTAGGGATTATACCCCTAATTATTCTGGCGAAAGGTTTTTCTTCAAATGGTCCTTATTTTTGAGAATTTGGGGGGGGGGGGGGGGAATTAAAGTTTAGCATATGTTTCAAATATCCATCAGTTTAACAATTCACACATGATCTTCATGGAGCCAAGGTAGCTTGTGTATTCGCTATCCCAGAGAAAGTGTTTGATTCTATGCTCTTCCTTTTTTCTTTTTTAATTAATTTGATATTTTTGGCATGTTAATGACATTTTAAGCAGAATTATAAATTGTTTCAGCTTTGATTTTTTTTTTTTTTAATGTTTGTATATTTTCCTAAAAACTGAAATTTATTATTTAAGTATTGCACGGCAGCGTAATACTTATTTATTTCCAGTGTCATTTCTCAATGTTAATTTAACATAGAAAAGCATATGGAGATCATAATTTTTTCATTTTTTCTTCCCACCTTTTTGTCCCTGATGCCACTCATTTGTAATTCTTTGCTAATTCTAATAATAGTATAAATTCAAAGTGTAAAAACATTTGCCAGACGTCAGGATCAAAACGGATCATAAAATGCCTTTGCATATAGGTGGATTATAATCTAGAGAGTAACATGGGCTAATTTTTATTTACATTATTCAAATATTTTTCTTAATAATTCTAAATTTTGCTTTTTTCATTGAGAATCAACGGACATTTTCTAATAAAATTTAACATTTTTCCTTCATTGTTGTAAATAATTCAAAAGCCGTAATAATAATTTGCCTATTTTTAGTTAAATGATTTTCACATGAAACATGAAACTGAAATAGTTTTTTTTTTTTTAAAGAATTAAAAAGAAAATGAATATGACGTCATAGTGGAAAAAAAATGACATTTTCAAGCAGATTTTTTAAGTTCAGATTGTAATTTTTTGACCAAACTACAACAACCTGCATTACTGCACTGGTGAACCGTTTTGAATTATACATAGGTAAGTTGCATCACAAATTGTGATGAAATATCGCACAAATCAAAGCCTGATGATGATACCCTCCATTAATTTTGAAATGTGTTTGTCTGAATGCAGTAGTTATTAAAAAACTTGACATATTAAACAAAAACTTAATTTGCAGAACAAATAAAAAAAAAAAAATTATTTCCTAAATTGTTTAAACCTGAGAAGGGGCAGATATTAAGATATTTCATTCAATTCGTTCTACCTTTAATGTTAAATTTTTGTAACAAATAAGCTAAACCAATTGAACATTAAAAAATAAAAATGAAATTCATACAATATAATGCTTTAAACACCTATATACTTAGATTCCGTTCAAATGAAATTGAAATAAATCTTAGACTTTTTCCATTTTTAAGTTGTAAATATTTGTACTGCAGATTTTGCATTATGTTTATGACGATTGTACACAATATGATAAGGTACATGCAAAATACAAAACTTTAAAAAATGTCTAAGATTTATTTCGATTTCATTTGAATGGAATCTAAGTATATAGGTGTTTAAAGCATTATATTGTATGAATTTCATTTTTATTTTTTAATGTTCAATTGGTTTAGCTTATTTGTTACAAAAATTTAACATTAAATGTAGAACGAATTGAATGAAATATCTTAATATCTGCCCCTTCTTGGGCTTAAACAATTTAGGAAATAAATTTTGTTTTTTTAATTTGTTCTGCAAATTAGGTTTTTGTTTAATATATGTTTTATTATATGTTTTATATATATTATATATGTTTTAGGAATTTTTCATGAGAATTAAATTTTTTTCTGAAATTTGTAAACTAATATTTCTATTGATGAAAATCATAACTAATTTATGGCCAGATATGTCATTTTTAAAAACTTATTATTATATATATATCACACACAAATGAGGTGACGATTCTGGTTCTTCCTCCAGAATAGCAAACTTATTGAAACCATGTTAGGCGTAAGTATTCCGACTGTTCAACTTAAGGAAATATACACATAATCTGCTTTGTGTCACATTTATTCTTCATTTTCTGCAAAACCTTCAAAAACTATCCAATTATAATGTTTTAACTTCTAAATAAAAAATAATGGATAACTGGCTATTATAAACGAAAAGCTTCAGTCCATCAATTACACTTCATTGCTAAATATTGTTTTGGTGTCATCTATGAGCAATTAATATAAACAAAGAAACTTTGTTGAAATTGTACTTTTTTATACATTTTATCAGCTTTGAAGGCATTGCAAATAAAATGAATATTTCTAATCAATTCTTAATTGTAATTAAAATATAAGGAATAGATAATACAGTGGTTCAACATATTTTAATTATATGAATGCAGAAAAAAAATTTGAATTTTAACATAGTAAGTTTGTAGCAAAAAGAATAAAATCAGTTACATTAATGAAATTAATAGTTGCAATTCAGTTTATGTGCATTAAGCTTTCCATTACTTTTGCAATTTACTTTCAGGAATGATGCAGATTAAAATCATTAAAAATTTGCTGTTCAGTGTGTTACAGAATAATTCAAAATAGTTTCTGAGTAGTAAAATAATTTGTGTCACAAAATTAACATCTGGTAAAGAATAATATATAAAAATATTCCTCTACTCAGTAATATGTAAAAATGCTTTATAAAAAGTATTATAGAATTAAATGTAGTTTTTCCTGTAATATATATATCAGTATATTATAATGTATATATATAAGTTACAAATGCAATGCAACTTATCTTTTCCTGTTCCATGTGGTAATGTTTAAAATTTGGGATGTAATTCTAATATTTTCATAAGATTTTAAATTGTAGTTTACATAATATCTTTGTTGTAGTCATAAAAAATCAAAAGGATAATATATTTTTATTAGCAAAATACAAAAATCATAAAATGCTTTTTTTTTTTTTTTTTAATGTACAATTTTCATGATTAAATGTTACCAAAAAATGAGATATGTTGATAGAAGTTTATGTTTTTTTGCTATGAACTTAAATTTAAAAAGAAAAAACAAGGTCTATATCTTTGTCAACCAGCAGTTTTTTCTTATTTTCATTCATATTTATTGAGCATGTAGAATTTTTTTAATCTCAGAAAGAAAACAATAAAATACCAAATGACATTTGATGCTGCTATCTATAATAAAATATTGAAACTACATCCAAATGATCACGTGATACTTAGGGAGCCCCAACGCCCCAAACTGAGTACTATTTTTGGTCAAAGTCCTGTGGTAGAAGTCTATATTCACCCTTTATATTCTATCTTCATGATCTAAACATTGTTTTGAAAATTTATTTTTCACATTCTGTCATTTTTGATGGGAGTTATATACTAGTATTTATTTATTTATCAGTTATAAAATAATACTTTTTCCACCCTCTTTGCATTTTTAATTTTTTTTAAAGTATTTAATTGACTAGAAAAAATTTAATAAAATAATATATCCTTACATAATTTTTAATTAATTTTTCTTTTTAATTAATTTTCAGCAGTAAAATTATGCTCGAAATTATTGAATATTTAATATGTGATTTATCACATTGCTAACTAAGCGTAGAACTAATAGACTGAAAAATGTCCAAGGTGGGAATCGAACCTGAAACTCTTGGAATAGCACTCCAAGAACTCTGCCATTTCAGCTATGAGGACGATACCTAGCTTAGCATCTCTCACTCACATATGTTGGTAAGGCTGCAACTGCAGCACAAGATGAAAAACTCTTCATGAGCACACAATCCTGCGGTGAAACATGAGACAATATAATAATATTAACGTTACATACTTACAGAACCTGCAGGTACATTTGATCTCAGGCTTTGACAGTCTGCAAGTTAAAAACTAAAACTCATTTGAAGAAAGCATTTCACCAGAATAATTAGGGATATAACCCTTACAACATACTTTAAAATCATCAAAATCTATGGGCACCATGTTTGGTGGTTCCCCTGTCAGATGTTAGAATATATCATTTTAAGCATTAAAAAAATATATATTGATTAAAATGTCTATTTCCACATCAACAATAAACAGAGAATTGCACACTTCTTATAAATATTGCGAATTTTCTAATACAAAATTGAAAGTATGTGGAACTTACTTTTGTAAAAAATCTATTTTTAGATGTCTCAATTTTTTTTTTATTGTCATAAAATTTACTAAATTCATTTTAGGAATAATAATGCAAAACTGCTCAAATGTCTCTTGAGAATTCAATGAACAATTTGTATTAATTGATGTGTTGGGAAATATCAACAATAAATAAAATAATCTTTTAAAACCCACTAAAATAATGAAAATTTAAAATTGAATAGAAAATCATGCAAATAGACATAGCCCATACCTTTCCAACTTCTATTATATCCTCATCATCTTCATCCTCATCTACTTCATCACTTTCAAGATCATCATCAATCATTCCACAAGCAACTATTTCTGGACCTAGAAAAAAACATTGAAAGTATTTATATATATTACTTATATGAAAACATATACATTTTTATTGTTATAATAAAACAAGGTTGTCAACTGCTATGAAACTTCTGAATTTTTTTTTAGGCAAACTCAAAAGATCCTCATTTTGGAATATTGCACTGTTAACTGTAATAAAAAATAAATTGGGGAATGAAATACAATTCTCTTTGCAAATATTTGCTTTGGAGTTGCTATTCTTTGCTTTCTTTATTGTCCAGACTGCAATAAATATGGGAAATAAAATTGAGAATTTTTTTAAGGACTTTTTAAAGATCTTGGAACCTTCAAATGTCAATGTACATTATATTTTAACGACCATAAGTTCAATGCAAAGAAATTCAATATAAATCATCCAGCAGTTATTACATATGGAATAATGGAATTTTTAGTGGCTAACTTTGTACTGAAAAAAAATATATACAGGCGTTAATATTGCAATGGCATCAGGATACATTTTATTATGATTATTAGAAGAATGTAAGAAAAATAAAAGCAATACAGAATTTAACTGAAAATGAAGCAGGTTGCTGCAGAGAAAAAAAAAATGTCTATGAAAATAAAAGTCACTATCAAATCATTTGCACGAAAAATACTAAATAGGAGTTCATAAATATTTTATTGTTCAACATTTTATAAAAAAAATCATTTGATTTTGTCAAAGATGAACTTTTAATTAAAATTTCTTTACTTTCTATTGAGCACAACTGAATCACTTATTACAGGGACCCTTGACAAAATATCCAAAAATGAATTAAAGCTGGTTTATTTATGTTTACAGATAAACATTGACTGGTGCAAAAATTCACTAAAATAATATCCTTTATAGCCTCATTTCATGTCCATGATACTCATTTACTGCGGACACAAGTGACGTCACTTAGAAGCTTAACCCTCTAAGTGTTTGGGACGTAATATTCCGTTCACTAAGCTCCATGTTTCACAACAATACAAGCAATATTAATGATAATATAATTAAATAGATTTAATGAATTTTAAATACATTGAAGAATGATTAATACTCTCAAGGATTACATTAATATTTGTTTTGGAGTTTTTTTTATAATGTTGAAAGAATAATATTTTCATAGCATTTAAAACAAAATGCTAAGAAAACAAAATTACAATTTTACCCTTTTGCAAGACGCTCGGAGGGTTAAATTTGTACTTTAGAGAATGCTTATCCTGTTCTTAACATTTATTACTCAGCTAATTTTCTACATTATAAAACATGCTTCATTCACTTTACTTGGTATGCTTAAAATTTAAATAACTGACCAAATAAAGTTTAAGTTTACTAGACAAGCTCACATTTGCTAGTTTTTACCCTTACTTAGTTCAATATAATAAAAATAATAAAAGAGAAGAAAATACAGAGGTGAAACTTTTTTAATGCAGATATCTTATAACTGCTAAAGAAAAAAATTATCCTCTCCCCTAAATCTTCAGGCTGGTAAGTGAGATCTGAAATTACCTTTACTAATGTTAAACCTATGGATGTGTGACGTATTTATATTTTTTAAATATCTCCTTAGGAAAATTCTTTTTATGCCTAATCTTCTTGAAGGATGTTTCCCCCTTTTTTTTTAATTGCCAAATATTTCTAAAATATATGCATAATTTTCTGTGAAGTGTTAAAATCTTACTCAGTTTTGCTAAAATTTTAAAACATAAAAATATGAATGCATCACACGTCCATAAGTTCAACTTTAGTAATGTTGCAATGTGAGATTTGACTGACTAACAGTGTTAATGAATAAATTATCATTTGAATTAATGAGTTGTCTTTTGCTTTATAGTTTTAAAAAAATCTACATTTAGTTTGGTTAGTTTTTCTTAAATATCTAAAAGTTGAATATCTGCACTTAGGAGGTAGTTTCTGAAATAAAAGATTCCATTTTTCCAAACTGCCAATGAGGTCCAATAGACTTTATAAGGTACTGCATCTTGATTTTTTATTCAGATAGAAATCATATATGCACAGAAGACTATAGCTATACAACTTAATTATAATTTATCTTTACAATTCAGAAAAAAGGTACACAATAACAGTAAACCATGTTTAATTACGAGAAAAATTTCATTGCATTTGGTTAAAATATTCATAAACACAAACATAGAAGTTTCACTCTGCAAAATAATAATTAAAATATTTAGTTATATTATCAGATTAGTAATACAAATAAATTTCAGAAACAGACCTTGGTTCCTGGTTAATGTAGATGTCTGTGATGATATTATAGTAGATTCATCACTACTTTCCTCCTTGAAAGTAAATATTTTACTGTGAAGGTGTTCATTTATTTCAGTTCTGTCTTCAGTATCTTTGCGCTAAAAAAAATAAAGTATGTTAAAAAAAAAACAAATTCGACAATGAAAAGAAAAAAAAAATTGCAAGGAAATACAAACAGAGAATAGTTAGAGATAGTTATTAGTGGCTTTGACAATTAAATCTTTAATAGAACTTCAGTTGGAACATAAAATAATTTTAAAAAAAGTCAAAACAGTAAATCTCAAACACAAGTTGTTAAATATTATAGCTACAAAACTCAATTATAAATGGTCATTAGACTTCAGAAAAAAGGTAGACTACTGCAACAAAATTATATTACCTATTAATCTTCATGCTTTACTTTAATATAAAGCTGGTCTTTAAGATGCTTTGAAACAACTAAAGGAATTTTTGTTTCCACTATTTGCAAAGTTAATAAGTTTATGTTACATAAGCTGCAACAACAAACCAATCATGTGGTTTTGTCCTTTCTATGCATAAGCAAATATTCAATCAGATCACTGAATTTGCATGCATATACAATGATGCCTCACTTATAGGTTGAATTCTTAAACTCACAGCAATGATTTTTTTAGGGGGGGGGGGGGGGGGGGGATAACTAAGCTTCTCTCAGATATGCAACGTTTTCTGCCTCTTGCTAAATATTTTATCTAATTTTTTGTTCCTCTTATTCAACTTTTTTTTTCAATCTTATTTAATTTATTTTACCTATCAGTTATAATGAAATTTATTGTAAAACACAAAAATCATGTTATACAATAATTTAAAATTAAGATTTTGAGAACCTATCCAATATTTTAACAGGGTTCATACTCATTTTCCAAGAAAACAACCCCTGAGAATCCCCTGATGTATTTTCTAAGATGCATAATTTTGGATGTATTTTCTAAGATACATAATTTTGGATGTATTTTCTAAGATACATAATTTTAAAATATCAACAATTAATGACATTTTTTAAACCAGTATCATGACATATCCCCCCCCCCCCCTTCCTGATCAAAACAAAAATAAAAACAAGGTAATCGCAAAAATAAACTTTATACTTCACCTATTTAAACAATATGGACAGAATTTTAAAGAAAAAACATTTATTTGTGTATACAGAAGTCTGCATGTCCTTAAAAACTCTATAGATTGCTCCAAGAATTAATTTCTGCTTTGTGATTTTATTACCTCTTTCAAAAGCATCATGAATAACACAAAGGCTGCAAGTGGCAATATAAAAATGCCAATTATTTTACTTAAGTTCTTCTTTTACAATTTTCAAACCTCACAATGTTAGAAAGTGTGTCTAGTGATTGAATGGATGCCACCAGACATTAAAAGGAGCACAGATTAAATATAACATACAATGCATTTAATCTGTAAGAAGGAGTGGCTAGTTTCCTGCTATATTTAATAGCTTAAAACTTCATCTTAAACAGCAGAGGCAAATGGAAGTCTAAAAAATAGTGTGAAGTTGTGTGGAAGACTTAAATAAAAAGCAGAAAATTCCAGTAACTATTTATTAATGATGATAAACTCGATATTTACAAGATGAAAAACAGCAAGCATAACTTCGCTTGAACTAAACAAACTTAAAATAACATTGCTAGCAATTCTCGTAGCTGACCGCTACTACTCCATAATATAAATACATGTGCTGCTAACAAATATGCAGCTATGGCAAAGGGCTAAATTCATCAGTTTCATTCCATCATTTATACAAGAAGATACTGAATTTCTGCATATCAAGTGATGCAATTCCTAGAAATGAAATACCTATGCAAACGCCATTGGCTCAAATGCTTCTACCGCTATGATGTCAAACATACAGACAGTCGTGACTAGCAAATAACTGGTGATATTGCAATCACAGTTTCGGATAACTACGAAATCACATATTTATGAAATATCGGCATGCCGGCAGTGAGAAGCAACGGCATTTTCACGTATTTCGCTGTTGACTTGGAGAGCGTAAAAACAATGTAAACAAAGTATGTCATGTTAATAATTTAAATTTATTTAAACAAAAACTGATATTTTAAGTTAACATGGCAACATTTCTAATTCTGTATCTCAACGTTGTTAGAAGGCGTGTCTCAGACTGATTTCATTATGACATCATAAAGCATGAAAATAACAGTGATTACTCCCAATTTCCCAGAGTAGTCAAGTCTTTTGCCAGGTTTTCCCAGGTTTGGGAAATTTTTGCATCCCCCCCCCCCCCCGAGATTTCCCTTATTTTTAAAAACAAAATTTATCTGCAGAATCCCATGATATGAACCCTGTTTAAGAATGTAACCCATTATAATTTTGTAAGTCCCTCTTTAGATATTTTCTACAACAAAGTGATTTTTCTGAAAAAGAGCACAAAAAGTGAAAGAAGTACTGCCAGACATAGAAAAAGGATATTTATGCATCACATCCCAAGCGAGAAAAAAACTAATATTGCTGCATTTTTTTGAAAAAATTCTAGTAACACCATTTCTACAGGTGTCAAATGACTACTCGTAATTTTTAAAGCTAATAAGGATAAAAATAAGTCTCTAATGTATTTAAAAGTATTTTTTGATTATTTTACTCTAAAAAGGTTAGAAATAAAATAACCATAAATCGAAATATTTTAAAAAGGTGTCTCTTGGCACTCTTAGAAATATTGTTAAATATAAATTTTGGAAATAAAGAACATATCGCTCACCCACAAGAAAAGTGACACATCTCGACAAAAGTAAATTTCACATAGGAATAAAAACGTGCATAAAAGCATAAAAAATCCCCTTAAGAATGAAGACGTAGGATGAGGTTTGGAGGGCTGGGTAATTTTTCCTCCCCACACAATCCACCCCTCTCCTGTGATCACAAATGGGTATATAGCATTATAAAGTGATTTTCCATATAACATGAAACTGTTTGTATAGTAAGACCCACCTATGACAGACCTATTAGTGGAATAAAATACAAAATGAATTTTGCGAGATGTGTCACTTTTCTTGCAGGTGAGCGATATGCCAATACTTTTTTTAAAATGACTATATTTTGTATACTTTTTTAAACATCTAATGTACTTTATCAAGAATTAAAGTTTATAGCAGATAGTAGTGCACATCTAACAATACATTGATATAATAGGATGGTCTTTCAAATGTACAACTTTTTCTTCCAGTCCCTTAAAAGTTGCATGAGTGAGAGGTCACTGTATAGTCCATTTTCAACCTACAGCTTGCATATAAATTGCACAATATGAACATTAATGACAACTAACTTCTTTTGATTTGATGAAGTGTCAGTCAAGAAACTGGCATTTCTATAAAAGTAAATACTTTTAAAGAGCTTCTTTATACACATAAATATTATTGAAGTATGGGATACATAAAGTGGTAAAGATAAAAGAAATAGGTAAAGTATTGTCATGTAACAGGCATAAACATTTTCCAGTGATCTTTTACTATAAATAGTTGTTTGTTGGTTGGTTGTATATCCATATATATTGATATATTATTCAGGGTGTTTCTTCTTATCACTATACAATAGCTAATTCTTAAACCTTTAGGTTTAGAGGTATACTTTCAATTACAAAAATATTTCAAAAGTACAAATCTTTTAATTATATTAAAAGTCACTTATGTGAAAACAGTTGTTTTTGTAAAAGGTGAAATTTAAATACTAAAGTGTCTCTGGGTCCTATAAGTTATATGTAGAAAACTTCTGTTCTAAAAAGTAGAAACATTCTTTCATAATAAAAACTTACTGAGTTAAGATACTTTGAATTTTATAAACTTTCAGGATTTTCTGGCACTTTTTTCTAAACGTAATTTAAAGGATCCAGGAAGCATATGAAAATTTATTATTATAACTTTTTACAAAAATAACTGCTTTGGCATGGCTTTTAACAACATTTGAAACATTTTGGCAATTGAAAGTATGCCTTTAAAAATAACGCTTAAAGAATTAGCTATTGGTCAGCTATAAGAGAAAACACTCTGTATACTGATCAGCAGAAACCACTAGATTGATTTCAATTAGGAAATACTGAAGGTAATACATATCACAACAATGCATGACATATTAAAATAAAAAACACTGAAGTTCTATTTTTAAAAAATTGCTTTTAATTTTCCATTTACTGATTTTTATCAAACAAAGTTTTATTTATTTGCTGTTATAGAAATCCCCCTCCCCCCAAGCATTTCCTAAAATAAAAGCCCTCATTAATAAAACATAACATTTTCTAAAACTGAATGTTTTTCAAATAAATAAATTTTGAATACTTCTATATTTTTTAAAGAAACTTCTAAAAATAAACTAGCATGAAATTTCAACAGGCAATCCCATGCTCAACCCTCTCATGCATGATACCTTATATAAAGTTGTATTAAAAATAGAGCTGTACCAAGTACTCGGTAAATACTCGGTACTCAGCCTACTCGGCCAATACCGAGTAGTTGTAAGAATTTCATTTTTTAAGCATATGAATTTATAACTGATCTGTAAAAAGTTATTTGAATATCAATGTATGATATATGCAATAATTCATAAAATTATTTACTCGGTATTTAACAATATGGCTACAAAATATAGAAAAAGTTAAGAACAAAAACCCTCATAAACTAATTCCAGATTAAAATTTAGTTTCACATTTATACAAATAAAAAAAAGTTTTTTTTTTAAATATATAGGAAAACAGAAAAAACCTATTTTGGGTAAGAAACTGAAAATGCAATAAAAAAATTAATAATTAAATTTATTATATTTCAAATTATGGTGCAAAAACACCAAATGTTCTACATTATCAGAAAACAGGGCATTTCTTTTACTACTGTAAATTTGGCCTGCCCCCGTTCAGAATAAACAGTGGTTGAAGGTGCACATAAGAAATTTTTTGAAAGATTGCCCATATTTGGAAAAGCCCCCCCCCCAACCATGCAAATGGAGTGTCAGTTTTACATAAGTCTTCTGTTAAGAAAGCCTGTATCTCTTTTAGTACCTCTCTTTTTATTTTTAATCAAAAGAAAATAAGGTACGGTTACAAAATAAATATGAAATGTTTTGCATCATTCAATGAATTGTTACAGTAACCAATAAACATTTTTATTTTTCATAGACAGATTTCAGGTATCAGAATAAATTGAGGGTTGAAGAATGTTTTAATTTTATATTGGTTAATACTTGTACTTGTTATGTGTCAATTCTCCTTTTTTTTTGCTACTGTTTTGAATTGTCAAAAATTATCTTTAAAAAGTGAACAAATAAATTTCAAATTAAATTAGTTAATTTATATATACTATATTATATATGTATATTATATATATGTACACACAAGCTTACATTATGTGCACATCAGTGTTTGGTTTTTTTCTTATTACACAACTACTTGGTACTCGGTATTCGGTACTCGGCCGAGTAGTCAGTGGCCCTGTAGCAGAAACAGTGCAGCACGGAAGCGGGCGCTGCAGATTATTTTAAAGCTTGCAGATTAATCCACCAGCTTAAAAAAAAATGCTGGGCTTAAAAAAAAAAAAACTGAAATTTACTTTAAGTCTTTTAGATTTATGGTACTTGTTGTAACCTTGTTATATTTTCTTTATAAATGCAAATTTTGCTCATTTTATAGGTTTCTGTTTCTTCTTATGATAGTATAAGCTTAGTCTAGTATTGTTAAGCCGCAGATAAATTTTAGTTTGCTGCAGACTGATGCAGAAAATTCTGCTTCTGGGGTCAGTGGCAGAGTACTTGGCCAAAGTACTACTCAGTACACCACTAATTAAAAATAATCCTCAGAACTGTGCATATTTTGTTTTTACTCCTTTATCCATAATAAACTTCATATAAGGTTCAATAATGCTTATGAAACATAATAGACAGAACCATTTTCTTTACAAATATTCAAATGGAAAATATGCATTTGACTAATTTGTCTCTGTTCTGCGAGAGGCAAGATTTTCTCAATGAATTTCTATTTTTGCTTTTAAAGAAGAACATAACCCAATTTTTTTCCCCCTTCCTACTTTGTGTTGATGCACCCAAAGTTTAAATTATCACAATAAACTATTTACTAACTAATGATAATATTTTATATTGCTGATAAACCTCACAAGGTTAGTTTTGTAATGAGTAACAATTCATAGAAAACACACACATGAAATAAGTATTTGTTTAAAAATAAGATATTTCAAATACCCTATAGTATTTCTCTTGTACTGGATCAGGTTGCATAAATCTGAAGCTTAAAATATTGTACCATTTGATTACAGTACTTTCTGGAGAGAAGTCAGCAAGGCTTACTTGACAGCTTCCCTGAAAAGGCATGAATAAAATTAAGAATGTTGGCTAATCAATATGGGGGAAAAAAAAAACAATAATCTACTGCTCTATTTATTTCCTTCAAACTAAGAAGAAAGTATCGGATACATGAAAAATTTCGAGAGATTTATAATATATTTTAAAAGATCCCAAACACGAATTGATTATTTTTAGAAAATGTCTATCTGTGACACAAAATTTGTGGGTGCTCTATCTCAAGAAATAATACACAGAATTTGAACTCAAGAACTAATACACAGAATTTGAAATCAAGCTTTATATTCTGTTAGATCTTGATATAAACAGACATTTATCAGATTTTGGTGTAAATTGCCCGACAGCTATGCTGCATTTTTCACAATAGCTATATCTCAAGAACTAATGCACAGAACTTCATCAAACTTCAAATTCTGTTAGACTTGACATAAACAGAGGTTGATTAAATTTTGGTGTAAATCACCCAACAGATGGTGCTGCTTGTTGACATTACAGAATGCAATGCCAGAAATATTTAAAGACTTACAGAGCTGTTTATACAGCAGAAGCACTCATGCTGGTTCCCAAACCAAAAGGTTGCCAGATAATATGTTGCCTAATTTTCTTCTCTCGCCAAGGCAGGAAAAACTAATAGTTAAGCTAATGTGTTTTCAATAAATTATTTAAATTTAAAGCACAAAATCAGAAGTTTGATGAATTCATAATGAAAAATTTAAATTAAACTTTGCAGAACAGTACCTGAAAATCCTTAAATATGAAAATTATTACTCCTAGACAATTTTATTTTTTATGTCCATATTATTTCAATGAGTACTTCAATCCTTTTATGCCCAGCGACAAGTTGAAACACCATATTTCAGCAGTGTATAATGACTATGTGCCTCTACAGGGCTCCCAACACATCTTAGCCCCCAAAAGGGAGAAAGGAGACCATTTGTATATAAAAAAAAGGGACTTTGGGGTACTAAAAAGAGACCATTTGTCTGAAAATATTGCACAGAAAATTTCCTAAATATGCAAGCAAATTATTTAAAATTATCCCAGAAAATATGTTAATTGATAACTTTTATGAAGATGTCATTAAACAATGTACACAGCTTCATTTAAAAACAGTTAAATGTTCTACTGCAAGAAGATAGAAAGCATGCAGTATTTAGTATTAACTTTGATAATTTCTCCTTAAAGGAACCAGGACTTTTAATTCAAATTGTTGCTTTATTAATATTTAGAACAGAAAAATTATTTGCAATAAAGTTTAAACACTAACAATTAATGCATTAAGAAAATATTAAACCAATCCTAACAATTATTAAGTATAGTGAATTTCTTGGAATTTAATCCAGTAACAGTAATCAGTAAATAAAATAAGCACAGCATCACAGTGCCTGCAGTTGAGTATTAAAATTTAAAATTAGATTAACATATATATTATTAATTATTAACTCCCTGACCGCTGAGCAAAAGGGCAAAATTGTAATGCTTTCTCTGTAATTATTTTAAATGCTAAAAAATGATGTTTTTTCCAACATGATATAATTTTTTAAATTATGGATAGGCATATAAGCCTTGAGTGTATTAATCATAACTTAATTTCTTTAAAACTAGATTATATCTGTAGAATTATATTAGTTTAAATAATGCTTCTATTGCAGTGAAACATACAGCTTACCTACAGCTTAGTGAATGAATATATCAGTTTGCGACGGTCAAACATAAATTTTAGTTCCTTCTACACAATAGAAGCTGAGCTAAGCTATAATGTTCATCAGAAAAAACACAGTATGGTAACGAGCCCTGGAGAGTGATCAAAACCAATATTGAATCAACAGTTATTCATAATCACCTAGCATATTAAATTTGGCGAAATCCAAAAATGCCAAGATTTTGCTATCACACAAGTTGAAAATGCAACACAGTAGTGCCACCTATTGAGTGAAATACACAAAATCTTAACAGCATCAATTTATGTCAAGGGTTGTGTAAAATGCAGCATAGCAGCGTCACCTTTTCGGCCATATATGCCAAAACCTAATTAGCACCTGTATGTGCTTTCATCCTGGGTATTACACATTAAAGATGTGATTAGCCTTTCTATATGCAATTCTGGACATTTTTGTATGGAGATTCAGATGGATGACATATTACCAGGGGTGATTCTGAGTAAAAAAGTGCATCTGAAATTTACAGCAACTTTTCTGAAAGATTACAACAGAAAGGGGAGGAATTCACCCCCCCCCCCAAGTTCTCATTATGTGTGCTTTTCCAACAGTCCTTTGGCGATTCTTTAAAGAAATTAAATCCCCCGCCCCCTCCCCACGATCCTTTAACAAAAACTGCATTTTCCCCACAATCCTTTGATGAAAATAGCGTTTTCCCATGACCCTTTGACGAAATTTGCATTTTTTTTGCGATCCTTTGTTGAAATTAGTGTTTTCCTGGTGATTCTTTGACAAAATTTGTTTCTCCCACGATCCTTTAACAAAATTTTCGTTTCCCCCATGACCCTTAGACAAAACTTCCGTTTTCTCACAATCCTTTGGAGAAAATTGTGTTTTTCCCACGATCCTTCATCGAAATTTGCGTTTCTTCCACGATCCTTTGACAAAATTTGCATTTTTCCCCACAATCCTTTGATGGAAATTACGTTTTTCCTACGATCTTTTGACAAAAATCATGATTTCCCCGCAATCCTTTGATAAAATTGTTTTTCCTGTGATCTTTTGTAGAAATTTGTGTTTTTCCCTGCGACCCTTTGATGAAATTTCCATTTTTAATGCAATCCTTTGACAGAAATAGTGTTTTCCCATGACCCTTTGACAAAACTTCTATTTTTCCCCACAATCTTTTGATGAAAATAGTGTTTTCCCCCACGATCTTTTGACAAAATTTGCATTTTTCCAATGATCCTCTAACAAAATTTGTGTTTTTCCTGCGACCCTTTGACAAAATATTGCATTTTTCTAATGATCCTTTAACGAAATTTGTGTTTTTCCCACGACACTGACAAAACTTCTGTTCTTCCCGCAATCCTTTGACGAACATTGTTTTTCCCTCCGCGATCTTTTGTGAAAATTTACGTTTTTTCTGTGATCCTTTGATGGAAGTCGTATTTTCACCCCAAGATCCTTTGACAAAATTTGTTTTTCTTACAATCCTTTAATGGCAATCGCATTTTTCTCGCGATTTTTTGATAAAAATAACGTTTTTCTCACGATCTTTTGACAAAAATAACGTTTTTTCCCACGATCCTTTGACAAAATTTGTGTTTTTCCCACGATCCTTTAATGAAATTTGCGTTTTGCCTGCAACCCTTTGACGAAATTTCTGTTTTCCCACACCGAAAATAGTGTTTTTCCTACAATCCTTTGACTAAAATAGTGTTTTCCACACAATCCTTTGAGGAAATCTGCGTTTTTTCAGCGATCCTTTGTGAAATTTGCATTTCCCCCCCCGATCCTCTGACGAAATCAGAGTTTATTTTGAGATTCTTTTGACAAAATTTACGTTTCTTCCACGATCCTTAGACAAAATTTGAGATACTTTTTAATGTCTGAATTTGTGAACTGATAATTGACTTTTCACGATTAGCGAAATTCACAATTTACTTTCAATGACCAACTGACAAAATTCACAATTATTTTCCCTTGAAAGATTGAAGGCACGTGATTTTTTCAAAGTACGATTGACTAAAACAAGTGATTATTTTTCATGGCCCATTGACAAAATTTGCGGATATTTTCCCCCGTGACTCAGTGAAATTTGTAATTTTTATTCAATGAGCTATTGATAAATTTCATGATTTTTTTTTTAAGACAGAGTGACAGAATTTGCTATATTTTTTCAACAACTGATTGACTAAATTTGCAATTTTTTTTTACCAATTGACGAAATTCACAATTATTTGCCCATATCCATGATATTTTTCAACATCCGATTGACAAGAAATTAGTGTTTTTTTTTTTTTTTTTCGTCCGCTGACAAGAAACTGATGAGATTCATGATTTTTTTTTTCAATGACTAATTGACGACATTTGAGATTTTTTCTACATACGATTGATGAAAATAATAATTATTTTCCAATATCAAATTACCGTAATTCACATTTTTCTTATGTTCAGTAGATTTTGAGGGACGCAAAAATTGCTTTAAAACTAATATTTGTTGAACTTTTTGCCTATTTTTTACATCGCATTTTCAAGGTTTTTGATTCATTTTTTCCCACTATATGCAATGATCTCATAAACCCGGACGAATTGATAGAAAAACCCGGAACACAATCACCCCTGAATATTAAAGATTTTTTCAGTAGTTTTTGAATTTCAGAATTTTTATCCTGTGAGGAATTGAAATGATGTGTATATCAAACGTAACAATTTATTTAAGTGGTTAAGAAATAGCTCGCATTTTGGAACTTCGATCTTAGAAAAGTTATTTCATAAACAAAATAATTTTAATATTAATTTTGATGTTGGAAAAATTCCCAAACCCTTTGGTTTTCAAATAATAGAAAATAACTAACCAAATGACAACTTTTTACATAAGTTTTGACAATAGATACCTCTAAAAACAACACTTTTTAATGATGAAAAAAGATTCTTTAAAAATTTATTTATGTAAAACTCTTAAGAAATCCCTAGACAGCACTGACCTTTTGGAGACAAAACAATTTTAAAATCCAGAACAATTTCCTTCATTTTATAGATATTTCAAACCTCAATGAATTTTGGACAATTTATTTTAGCAAAATAAAATTTGTAAATAGATCCAGTATTTAAAAAAAAAAAAAAAAAAAAAAAAAAAAAAAAAAAAAAAAAAAGGACCAAGTTAAAAAGGCTTTCAATTAACAAATACCACAAATCATAATATGCTTGATTTTTTAATATTATTGTCTTAATAACTAGATATTTAAGTTAAAGTTGTCTTCAAATAAAATAACCATCAAATGTCCAAAATAACTCTACAGTTATGTAGTTTTAGTTACACCAAGATGCTTATTAAAATTATTATAGTTTATTATCACAAAAAATTTAAACAGCCAAAGGAACAATAAGAATAAATAAGGTTGAAATAAATCAAGAAATATGTTTAACTAGATAATTTTAGACAGATGAAATTTAGCCTTGATATCTTTAAAAAGAGAGGAAGAAACGAAAAGAAAATAATCTTACCAAACATTCTTCTTCAGTATTATTTAGTGACCATACGTTAACTTGTAATGTTTTTGTACATAATTTTGTAAGTGGAATATGAAAACAGTAGGTTTCTCCTATGTTAGGTTTGTTCAAATTTTCTAGGGCTGCTGTTGTAAAGGTGCTCAATTCATCACAGCTAAGTGGTAGAAGTGCAATTTTTATACATCTGAAAGTAAAAACATGAAAAATTAACACATTAATGCAAAAATTAGGCAGAGCATCATAAAAGGTCCCCCCTACCCCCACACACAAAATCCAATATAATGTTCTAATATTTATAAAATTAAAAATATATGTAAATTTGTCAATAAAAAAGGGGGCATGTGTAATTTAAAGGAAGGGTTTAGTGTAAAGAGTGTGTGCATTTAATAATACTTAAAAATATTATTAAAATTAATATCATTACACTTTATGATTCTCAGGTACAGATAAAGCTGTCAGATTGCGAGCCTTTTCTATTCCAACATAAAGAAGATTGTCTTCAACAGAATACCTGAAAGATATAATATGTTAAATAGACTTTAAGGAATTAATCTTGAGAAGCATGTATTTACAATTGATGAGGGAAAAAACAAGAATTATCAATGCAAAACACTAAAACCAATTTTACAAACAAAAAATTACTGTAGAAATAAAGTACAGATTTTTTATAACTTATTTGAATAGGCTAAAAAACCCTTTATAGTAAGTATTTGTTTTATTTATAATAAAAGCAAATATCAAAAGAATTACCTTAATTTCACCTGAACTTGTGCAGTTTCTAAATTTAACTGACAAAGTCTTAACCTATCTTCAGACAACCTGAAAAAAAAAAAAAAAAAAGAAATTATGAAATAATTCAAAATAACAGATGAACCAGAAAATTATGACTAGTCTATGTACACAAAGACTTTATGTATTATGTTTTACATTGATATATTAAAATTAAAAGAGAGTAATGCATTTCTGCAAACTAACCTAAAACAGATTAACATACTTGCAGAGATGTCACACAAAATGAAGTGTACATTTCAAAGCTCATATGTCCTATTTTGCCTCAACAATTAATGTATTTATCGATTTCAAGGTAAGCAACTTTACTCTAAATTAGAAAAATAATTGTTATCCTCATTTAAATAGATGCAACACCATTTTTATTCAACATACGTTTGAGTGCTGCACATTAATTAAACACATTTTACCTTGTATATAACTTTTTCATTGAAGAGGGTTCATATTGAAAACTTCAAAATTGAAAACAAATATATAGATGGGCCTATCAAAACAACATAAATCTACTAGAAGTATAGAAAATTATATGCAAGTTGTTAAGTTTTATTCTGCTACTTTCAAAATTGGAGATAAGACTTGCATTCAGAGAAAACAATAATATCATTTTCATCATACATGTCAAATGCCATTGCTAATTATCAAACAACTGATAGATAGTGTTGCATCACTAAATACAGCAGAAAACACCTTCAAATAAAACTTCAATTTTTAATGTAATTTGCTGTTTTTTGAAAGTTTATCATACTAAGTTTTTATAGAACATATCCAAAGGATTTTTTTTTTTCTGTTTAGTCATTCCAGATCTTCATAGAACTTAAAGGTCATGTAAGTTAGAAATGAGTTTTTTTTTTTTTTTTTTTTTTTTTTTTTTTTAGAAGAAATGAAGAAAACAAGACAATATTTGTTGTTTACAGAAATTCAAATATAATTTTGCTATTCTAAAATCACAATTTCCATTTAATGAGGATTTTTTAAGATATAATCTTATTATCACTACAAAAAACAGACAAATTACAAAGCTCCCCACCTTTACAAGTTTTGGAATGTTGGGTGTTTTGTTGGAGAAGGGCTTAAGTGGAACAATTTATGATTACCCATGTTAAAAATTGCTATTTCATAATATAAAAGTAGTTTACTTTAAATAGAAATATTAAAACAATATGTTGCACAACCTAAACATTTATCAAAATAATTCTCTTTTACAACATAAATCATTACTATAATTAAGGAAAAACCCTATTGCATTTGTTTATTGAAATAGCTATTTATAATAGAAATATCTTTCCTTTGCTTATTGCAATATCAAGAAAAACTCAAGGTTACTTCCTCCTTGAGACAAACTTTCAGTATAGCTGTACCAGATGAAGATAAAGATGCACATCAGACTTTGAACAGACACACTCGCACAACAGCACTTGCAGTGATGCCAACTTTATAACCGCACCAGGGTATCCCAAACCTGTTATTTCATTTAACTGTCATTACTAACAATGAAGACCATGCAAATCTTTTAATACAATATTTGTTTAATCAATGTGGTGAGGTGATGTCATTTATAACTCAAGACATCTCAAACATCTAAACACAATAAACTAAAAGTAATATTACTTAAGGGTTCACATGTTTCAGAGTATTTTCCAGGAAAAATATCAGTATTTTTTTAATAGAAAAATAAACCTATGATAAACATGCGAAATTTCGCCTTATTTAACCCTTAACTGGTGAGGTGGGGTGTTTTGCACCCTACAGAAATTGCATATGAGCTCAACATTTGCAAACAAAATTTTTCTGATATTTAGATACGTGAATTTTATGTATATGCATGAACGCTTACAGTTCCTTTTCAGTTCTTTTTATACACATAGATAATACAAAATTTACAGGAAATTCTCTTATTTTAATTCTCTAAATTTTAAGGATTGCGTAATAAGTTGAATTTTGGGGTTACGTACACCCCACCTCACCACTTACGTTAGAAAAAAAAGACCTCACCACTTAAGGGTTAAAGTGATATTTTCTATAAGAAAATACTGGTATCAAATGATTTCCTGGTCCGGAAATTCCTGGAACTGTACAAACCCTGTATTTTCCTTACCCACCTAACTATTATTTTTTTATTACTCATCAATGCTCTCAGCATGAAGACAAAAGTGGAGGGTAGGCCTGGGCCTTAAATCGATTTAACTCTTAAATCGATTTAAAGCTTATATCAGAAATCCGATTTAACCATTGGTCTTAAATCGATTTAAGCTAAAATCGGAAATCGCGATTTAGCCAATCTCTTAAATCGCGATTTAGCCATTATCTTAAATCGCGATTTAGCCATTGGCTTTAAATCGATTTAAAACAAAATACTGATTCAGAGCTAACATCGGAAAATCGATTTATCTACTTTGATGTATCTACCACTTACATACCAAGCTGGTGTTAAATCGATTTAGGAGGATCCGATTTAAGCAAACATCGCAAGCCTCCATGCTTTGCGATTTAAGAAAAAGACGATTTAATGAAAACAAGGCAAGCTGGTGTTAAATCGATTTAGCAGGATCCAATTTAAGAAATAGGCGATTTAAGAAAACGATTTAAGTAAGAATTGGTATTTATTTATTTATTTTGTAAACAAGATTCAGAGTTTACGAGATTGGAATGTGTATTTTTCAGAAATTAAGAACTTATATAGTGGAAAGTTGAAAGGAAAAAGTAATGTTTAAATCTTAAAATCCAAATTCATCGAATTTCAATTTATATGCTAATGCAATCTTTTGATGATAAATTAAGTTTTCACATATTTGAGTAATATTGCAACATGTATTTTTTATTTTCCAATATTCTGTAATTAATTAAAATGTTTTAAAGTAGAATCCTGCATTGTTTCAAAAGATTGTTTTCCTTAAATTCATTCAGCATTTATATGATTAAAAATAATAATAATAAAGTTTTATATTTAAAATCCAAACTCATCGACTTGCAGTTTATACTTTTATGCATTCTTATGATGAAAAATTCATTTTTTACATGTTTTAGTAATATTTTAACATTTATTTTTTCTTTTCTATTATTTTGTAATTAATGAAATTATTTTAAAGGTATAATCATGCATTGTTTTGTGTATCACTATTTGGCCGTGATCCACATTAAATATTTTTCTTTTACTAATAATATTTTTTTCCTGAAATTGATTGAGTATTTATGGTTGGAAAAAAAAGAATAAAGTTTCATATTTAAAATCCAAATTCATCGAATTTAATTTTTTATTTTTATGCATTATTTTAATGAAACATTCATTTTTCACATGTTTGGGTAATATTTTAATACATATATTCTTTATTTTCTATTATTCTGTAATTAATTAAAATATTTTAAAATAGTCATGCATCAGATTTGACATCCGATTTCAATGCCAGTCACATGGATTGAGTATCTTGCTGAAATTGATTCACTATTTATATCCAAATTCATCCATTTTTAGTTTATATTTTTATGCATTATTTTCATGAAAAATTAATTTTCATATCTTTAGGTATTATGGGAATATTTTAGTTTTAATTTATTATTATTTTGTAATTAATTAAAAATACTTTAATAAAGTTCTGTAATGAGTCAAGTAACTTTATTTTTACAGCAGAATGAGGGAGGGCTGGAGGAGGCATTCATTAGATTTTTCTGCAGATCTGCGAATTTTTGCTTTTTTGACATTTTGTTATCATTAAAAAGAGATATTATATTTTATTACTAATCTTAAAGGATGGCAACAACAACGAAAAAAATCAGCAATTTCAGTGATGTGCTCCAAGGGTCACACTTTCAATCCTTCTCCATCCGCTATATAAATGTCAGCATTTATGTTAAACAAATCTTATTTTAATCTAAAAGTTAAAAAGATATAAAATTGCACCTTATTTCTCATATCTCACCACCCCCCCCCTTTTTTTTACTACTTTTCCCATCATGGTAAATGAATAGTTAAATTCATCATTGAAGTCTTTTAATATGCTTCTGTTTTACATCAGTAATTTTTTAAATCTGTGTCTGTAAAAAAAAAGTGTATGTAGGCTGTTAGCAATGAAGTGCTATTTGAGTGGGCTAGGGGAAGCACCCCCCCCCCCCCTTAAGGAATTTAAATTGTAGCATGCATAACAAGTCAGACAAAAAAAAAAAAAAAAAAATCATTTTCTTTTATATTACTTCTTATAGAATGAGTTAATAAAATGTATTACAATAGGTCACTAATTTTTAAAATGGAAAAAAAAACAAAAAAAAAACTAGTGTTTTGGGACATTCAAAGCTTTTTTATGTGTAAAATATACCTCTTTTCAAAATTATTTGACAAATTAAAAGCTAAGTATACTAAATAATACAGGAGGTGGGGGGGGGGGGATGTAAAGATCGTATTTTGTTACTAAAACTTAAAAAATAGGCTTCCATATTCTAAAATGTAAAATCGGTGTTAAATCGCGATTTAGCACTAAATCGCGATGTTGGATGGATGATAAATCGATTTAAGAAATTTCTACATCGCCCAGTCCTAGTGGAGGGTAACTAAGATTGGAAGAAATTCCAATGTTGTACTAATAGCTCAAGATATTACTAATTAATAACATTAGTAACAGTTTTCTCCTCATTTCTGTAAAATTTTTAATTTATAACATGGGCCATTCTTCCAGACACCAATTCATATATATTATATATATGTACAAAAAAACAAGTGGATAAGTGTGATTGCATATTGCACAGAGGGTTTAATTTAATATCTCTTTTAAAACATTCTATCCTTAAATTAATAAATCAAAATTTTTAATTTTTAAATCCTTACATAAATGGCAGCACCATTATATTTAACTTTAAAATAATTAGAAAAATATTTTAAAATCAAATTAAAAATAGTCAAGAAATTTTTTTTTAATAAATTAAAAAATCTGAATATTTTTAAATTCAGCAATTTCAAAAATTTAGCGGCAGTATAAATAAAATATAAAATTTTTAAAAGCAAAAAATTGTTTAACGATATTTAAAATGCTCAAATAATTCAGAAAAAAACCATATTAATTGTTCGACTTTACAAACACTCACTAGATGGTGCCAAAAAAGAGTGTTAACATTTATTAAAATTTGAAATAAAAAAAAAAGCCTTTCAATTTCTGAATAATTCTTCTAACGATAAGATGAAAAAAGTTGCCGTATTATTTCAAAAAATGGCCAGTAGATGGCAGCAGTAAAAAAAAAATTGGATATAGATTAAAATTCCAGATTTTCTGTGTCTGATAAAATGATTGTTTAAAAATTATTGCTGTGCAAAAAAATAAAATAAGCCTTCAAAATTGACAAAAAAAAATTCTTTTTATTAAATCCATCTGAAAATGAAGTGTAGTAATAAAAATCAAAATTTCAAGTTCTGCCTGAGAGATTCGAACCCACAATCTGTGTGGGAGACACTTGCGTTACCATGGCGCCATCAGTGCTTTGTGATATTTGCTGAACTTAAGATTATGTTTTGAAATCGAACAAGAACAAATTCGCTTAAGAATAATATAAGGATTTTTCCAAAATTTTATAAAAAAATCAAGTCTAACTTGAATAGATTCCGAGTACGAGGCTGTGATGGACAAACAGAGAGAGAGAGGGAAGAGAGATTATAAAAGTTTCGCGAGATAAAAAATCATGCTTCAGGCATAGATTATGAACCACTTTTTAACACTAACTATATTATTATTATTATTATTTTTGATAAGATGTCAAAATAAACAATTTCGAAAGCATAAAAGCACAGTTTTAAACAGATTTTCAGAAATTACTATTTACAAGTCGCAATGTATGGAAATGCTTTTGTGCTTTCTTGTATTATCAAATTATTAACAGATTTTGTACAGACTTGTATTAACAGATTTTTATACATGTGTTGAAAATTAAATTTAAATCAGAACAAGAATAAAACAATGAAAAACATTTTTCTGAGAATTGGCATCAATAGATGACAATGTATCCAAATCATTTTGTGCAGTCATGTATAAATGTTTATTTCTATTATACTTTATTTATACTAACACCACATAACATAGTACAATTTAGTTGAGAAAAAAATAGTGTGGCAGAACTGAACAATAACTTTCTTTTGTGGTATTTTTAACAAATAAACATTAACACATACTCCCTATGGTATGTAGTATTGAAGCAGATAAATTTTAGCTTTGACCCCGGGACACATACATAAAATCCATTGGAACATTTTTTTCTTTTGATTTGTTCCTAACCCCTATATGTAGTAACCTGCCCTCTTTTTTTTTTTTTTTTTTTTTTTTTTTGAGGGACAAAGGAGATGCAAAAATTTCACAGGAGTGTGTGTGTGTATGTGTGGAGGGGGGGATATTTCAGGTAGTTGATAATTTATTTATTGTAATACAAAGTAACCTATTAAACAGAAAACTTAGATTTTAAGCTTTGTGTGTGAAATGGAGGGGGGGGGGGGGGGAGCTAAAATTTCAGAAGATCAGGGGGAGGAGAGAATTTAGAAAATTGATTTTTCATTTAGTGTAGTGTTGCTACAGAGTTAGAAGGGACATTTAAATAATAAAAAAAACTGGAGTTTAAAATATTTAAAGCTTTTTATGAAGCAAATTAAGTGGGAAATGGAAATTTTGGCAATTGGTGTGAGTATTTTAGGTAATTTATTATTTATTCCTTGTTAGTACAAAGTAAAATAGAGCAGAATAAAAAAAAATAATAAAAGGTTAAAAATTTCATAGGATGAGGTACCAGAAATTTTCTGAGGTGGGAGGGAGATTTAGATAACTGATTATTTATTGTTACTATAAAGTAATAAATAGGCAGAGTTAAATATATAAATAGATCCACATATTTTAAACTTTGTATGAAAGGGAGGACAGTAATTTCAGGATAAATGTCATAGGCGTAACCAGGGGGGGTGCCCTGGGTGCCCGGGCACCCCCCCGCTTGCGCAGACTCAAGCACATTTATTTTAAAAAATTGAAATCTACAAAAGAAAAAAGAAGTGAAAGCAGAGTTCAATTAGTTTAGTTCAGAAAACTAACAGCCTAAGTTTTGAAATGTGATAAAAAAAAAAAGAAGCACACGTTCTTTCTTTCTTTTCTTTTCTTTTTCTTTTAAAGAAAATTATGTTGTCTGTCCTTTTTAAAACTATAATATTTATAAGAAACTGTATTAGTCATAGTAAGTCAAAAAGGTGGCTTTATAATCCCACTTTGACGTCTTTTGTTTGTGGGAGAAATTTTTTTAACGGCGTTCTTTCTATTGCATGTTTCTGCAATTTCATGAGAAATTAACACAAGTTCTTGACGAGGATAGAAACTATTTGTCTCTTTGCTTTCGTAGTTTAAAGTCTAGAAAGTAGGAAAAACATTGAAAGGGAATTCAGATGTAAAATGATAATTCCAAAATGCAATTTGCCGGGGGAAAGGGGGGTACACAGACCCTGCCTCATTTGAAAATGAAAAATAATAGCACAGAAAATTCAAATTAATCTGGAGGTTGGTTGGTTGGTTGAATTTCCTGGCTATTTTTAGCATTCGTAAAAGGAATATGGTTGCAGTCTTTCAAGTCAATATAATAATTTTTTCCTCTGGAAATTTTTATACGATTTTTAGAGTTTCTTCTCGTTTCGCGGCGTTTTTTTAAAGTAGGAAAAACAACCCGGTTTCAATCTTTTAGCCCAGTACAGTAAATTTTGACCAAATTCGCAATTTTATTCTGCGATCATTTCATAATATTTACATTTTTTCCCAAAATCGTTTGACGAAATTCACGTCTTTCTAATTCGTGTTCTTTACCCCGATCCTTTTGCAGAATTCGCATTTTATGCTGCGATATTTTGACGAAATTGGCATTTCTTCAGCACGTTCCTTCGATGAAATTCGCGTTTTCTTTCCACGATCTTTTGACGAAATTCGCTTTTTCTTTCCGCAATCTGTTGACGAAATTCGCTCTTTCTTTCTGCGATACTTTGACGAAATTCTGGTTTTTACTCGCGATCCTTTGACGAAATTCTCGTTTTTACTTCGATCCTTTGATGAAATTTATTTTCTGTTGCGATCGATTGACAAAACTGATTTTTTTACATTTGTCGAAATTCGCGATAGTTTTGTGCGACCGATCAGGAAAATTCTCGATATCTTTCCGTACCAATTAACAAAATTCTCTACTCTTTTCCGTGACATTTTGACGAAATTTGCAAAACGTTTTTGTCAATCGTTTATCGAAATTCGTATTTTTTTGCGCAATCTTTTGACGAAATTGGTGATTACTTTCTGCACTGTTTTATCGAAATTCTCGATATTTTTGCACGGTCGTTTGAAGAAATTCTTACATTTTTCTGGGACCGATTCACGAATTGATTTTGAGAAATTCCATAAAAGAAATAAAAATCGCGGACTTATTTGGAGGAGGGAAATATAGCACAGCATTTTTTATTACGCAGGATTTTCCTTTTCTGTGCACAAATCGCGCGATACCGCACGTTATTTCAAACCCTGTCGCTCAAAGAAAACTTCATTACTGGAGGAGTTTCGTTGGTTGGTTTTTTTTTTTTTTAAACGAACATAGAATTAAACAAATCTAGGATTGGGGAGGGGGGGGGGGGGGATCTGCCTTCAGCAACGTACTCCTGAACAAGCTACGACCTCTTTCCCTTCTGTCTCGAAATAAGCGAATCGTGAATTATTGCGTTTTTTATTTAGAGCAAAGTTAGATTTTCAGCTTTCTTATAAGAACTGATTTGATGTTATTCCAATTCGAATTTAATTACGGCAATTGCAAAGATTACCGAATAGTTTTTGCTGTTTCAAAACAGGTAAAAAAAAATCACAATTCGGAATAGATTAAAAAACCACAGGGAACGAAATTAGCAAAATGGGTAAAAGATTTAAACAGAATTCCTTTTAAGAATGTCAAAAAAATATAAAAAATCACCTCAAAATGCGAAGAAAAACCTCTAAAAATAACAGTAAAAAATTGTTAAAAACTGAAAAATCGTTGTAAGAATCTCGAAAACACTTTATTGAAAAGAAGACAAAGTTTATTGGATAAAATATTGAAATCGGATTATTTTTTTTACTAATTTGAAAAAAATTGCCGCAAAGCATGAAAAAAAAAATCACATAAGAAATTAATTGAAAAATTCCAGAAATTGTATTCGATATATGCATGAGTTCAGGCATACAGGTCCTGTCAAATCTTACGGCTGTGCGGGCTGCATTGTTTTTTCAGAGTTCAGCGCGCGCGCGTACACACACACAGAGACACTGACAAGCACCTATCTTTATTATTACAGTCGCATCATGATAGTATAGTTTTTATCATCTTGATAAAATTTAGTGTATATTATTAAGACCTGCTTTAACTAATATACCGACACATTCTGAGGTAAAAACATGAATTACCGTAATTTCCGCCTAGAATCCGCGGATCAAACAATTATGTTCGGAATCCCAGAAATCTTGTTTCATAAAACGTAACTTGTTAAATCGCGATAAATATTTAACTTCAATATTGAAATAAAATTTCTGGGTCGAAACGTGATTGTTTGATCTGCGGATCAAACAATCCAGAAGTTACGGTATTAAGGCTGTTCTCAAATCCAAAGGAGCAACTTTCTGATATAAGTTTAAATTGATTTTTGTTCGGAAACGCATAAAACTAGCAGGTGTTGTTATTCAGAAACTGTGTCATCGAACTGTTCTTTTCGTTTTATTGTAAACGTTATAGATCTTTTAGAAAATGCTGTCAAATTTGACGTTTTGAACAGGATTTCTAGACGAGAGAAGAAAAACAGTCAGGAAGGGAGTAAAAACGCCTCGCTCACGTGACCCATTTCGCTTATAACTCGATAGGTAATCTATTGATCAAAAAATGGAAAAAACAGTTCGATTCCAAATCGCTTCCCTAGTCAGCACTGCCAATTTTGTACCTTTACATTTATAAATGAGTTAGTGAATGTGTAAAAACTTTTTGCGCTAGTTGACGAAAGCAGTTGAGAACAGCCTTAATGAATATTATGATTATTTATAATATTATAATAATTATTTATATAGACTTTCCTACAAAGTTTCTTGGGTCCCTCCGGTTATCCCTAAGAAGTCATGAAGTCAAAAAAACTTTCGTGCGTATGTACTGGTGTACCGCATGTATTATCTGAGATTTATCATCCGGCAAAATTTCATCTACAAGACTTTGACTGGAATAATTTTAGATCGCATGCAGTGTTCCTATGCCTATAGAAGTTTATAGCATGATTAAAGGCCTTTTTAAATCTTTATAAGAAGTTAGGGTGCCGAAAGGTTTTACACTTGTGACCACACTTAGTCACTGTCTTATGTCACTGCTGCAAGGACATTTACATATCCTTTTTTTTTTACTATTAAATTTAGTTTTGATGTTTTGAACCCCTTCTCATCCCCCCTCTTGTAAACAAAAATCGCGTTTGAACCCCTTTTAAAAGAAATATCAAGCAATTATATCTTCTATGTTGAAAACCTGTCTAAAAAGGAAATTCGACCGGTTTCATGGGGTTCCGTTTTAGCAAGTTTTACTATATAACATATTGTTTGTATCCAATATGTTCAGGTTAAAAAGTCTGGGCACCCCCCGTTCAAGAGGCTGGTTACGCCTATGAATGTAGATGAACTTTTAAAAAGGTGGAACATTCTCACCCATGTTATTATTTAGAAAAAACAAATCAGCTATATTCATAAAAAGAGCTAAATTGTTTTCCTTAATAACGAAAACTTACACTGCTAAACTTACACATGATGCAAAGGAGAAACTTCTTAAAAACAAACACCATGCACATTTTTAGTTTCTTTAAACTTTTATTTTTTTCATACATATTATTTTTCTTTCCTCCAGCTATGTCTTTTTCCTCCCCCATCTGAATCATATTTATCTTTCTGCCCTGTGTAAAAGTCTGTAAACATCAAGAGCTAAGAACATGTTTTTTACTACCTAATGAAGAAGTATCAAGTTCTTTCAAACACATTATGCCTTTTCATTATGCAATTTCCCCTTTTATGTTTAAGTCTTTTATTACTTGAATAACATGTAAAAAAAAATAACCCCTTGCAATTAATTCAATCTGAGCATTTTTTACTGTTTCAGGTTTAGTCAAAGTTAAAAAAAAAAAAAAAAAAAGGTATGGGAATGTCCATTGTTACTCTTGTGACCATCAGAGAATATTTTCATAAATACTTCCAATTATTTCATTACAAAATATATATACATAGGATAAATTTCATACAATGACTTAAAAACAAATGTGTTCTGTTCTATTCACATAAACCATATGCAATTTTTAACAAAAGGCATTTTACTTGTCTAGATCTTAAAAGAAAATAAGATTGAGAATACTTTTTTATATTAATTCCTTTCTATTATAGTAAAGTATTGCTATCATATTTCAATTTGTTACAAATCATAATTTTCAAAATGTGTTTTAATTTCATACAGGTATTCATTCTTATCATTCACCAATAGCTAATAACTAAACCATTAGTTTTAGAGGTTATAGTTCCAATTGTAAAGTTGTCTCAAATGTTGTTTGTTTGTCATATGATAATAGATTTAGGTCTATTTACTTTCAAATAATTATGACATTAGAGCACACAATCCCCTGGGTCCTATAAATTTTATTTAGAAATACTTTCTCCATGTTCTAACAAGTAAAACAATAAGAATTAATTATTCTACAACCAAAATTTACCGAGTTATGATACTTAGAATTTATAGATTTTTTGTCATTTTCTGCCAGTAAAACTGTGTTATAGTGCCAGAAAACACTAAAAATTCATGAAATTCAACATATTCAAACTAAAGAGGTTTTTGTCAAATGGAGTCTTAAAAAATGAATTTTTAATGTGTAAGCAGATTTTAACCCTCTTGGGACGAGCCAAAAATTTCTGTTTTGAAAATCTGGTGATAAAAGATTAAAAATTCTGTAAAAGACGCTCGTTGCAAAGGGGTTAACGGTGTGCATTCATCTTAACATAAAACAATGTCTATACTTCCCAAATTTATTTTACATGTTTTTCAATTAAAATGTCCGTTGGTAGCATACTAGTGACTGGTAATACATTTAAAAAATAACAGGTTAATGAGAATCTAATACCAGTGCTACTGTGGAACAATGTAACCTGTCAACAAAAAGTATCTATGATCCATCTCTAGTACTTGATAAAATAAAATGATTTCAAAATTCATAATGAGAAAAAATAAATGACTAAAAACCACAAGATAAAGAAAATAAAGGTGGTGTATAAATAATAACTTCGTAAAAAACACTTTTAAAGAATAAAAAATATATATATTGTTATCAAATGTTATAACCATTACATATCAGGGGTTGATCCAGGCAAAATTTGAGGCTCATTTAGGGCCCCTTCACAGAAATCCACTTAATAAAACAGGCCCCTTCACAAAATTGCTTTTAATAAAACAGCCCCTCCCCTTAACACACAAAATTCCTTTTAATAAAACAGGCCTCATCACAAAATTCTTTTCCATGAAAACATACTTTTCAGTATTTATTTTTATATTGTTATGTTTTAAAATGTGTAAAATGCAAAAAGAAGTTCACCAGAAAGTTAAACTTTAGCAGGTGGACTTAAAGAAGTTATTATTAATAAATGCTTGGCACGAATTTCAGTAACTAGATTTCATATTTCATTACAAAAAGTTACATTTCACAAAAATAAAACAAATTTCAGAAAAATCACTTTTACTTTTCACAAAATGGGCCCCAAGAAAAAAAAACTCTGCATCGACCCCTGCATATTTATCAATTAGAAATAAGAAAATTACAAACCTTTTATTTGAAGCTTCAAAAACGCCACTATCACCAGCAACTGATTCATCACTGACTGCAGCTGAAACACCCTGATTATTAGAATGTGAAAATTTACAAGTCTGATCATCACTTCCCAGTTCACAAATAGGACTTAAAGGTGGATTAAGCAGATCACTGGAAGTTTCTCCAACATTCCTAAGGCCTGGATTTTGTTCAGAGAAATAAACTGCACACCTAATACTTTTTTGATCACTTATTATATTTTGATCACTTTGTCCTATATCAGATGTCAATTTTAAGTCACTCATTCGCTCTTCTAAACTAGTTGGTAACTGTCTCTGCAGTCTTTCAAAATGAGTCTGTTCATAACTGGGAGGAGGACCATACTCATAAGGAGAAACAGGAGGAGATATTGAAGACAATGAAGAACGTGGTGACAGAGATGAAACACTGTGACCCACAGAAAGGGGTGTATTACTGGATTCTTCAAAGTTGGGAGGAGCATTAGTTCTGTTTTGAATAAGATGTCCAATACGTTTTTGCAGATCCTGCAAAGTTGGATCAGCTGAACACTGAGGAAGACCATAAATGTCACTAAAACTTAAGCTGCTTAATGAACCTTTACTGCTAGCAGACAATGAACCTGTGCTCAAAGATCCTAAGGAACTACTAGATGATACAGACAGTGTACTTGCAGACAAGCTAAAATAAAAGAAAAGATTACATCAACATTAAAATAAAAAGAATACTTAAATTTAACATTCAGCAAAATCATTTTTTAAGCATAATAAAATTTGCACAAAACACAAAAAGATTCTAATCAGTCCAGACAAATTACAAGATACGTTACTGTTCACTTGGGACAAACTGCAGCATTTGCTGCAGAAATCAAATTATTAAGAACGGTAAAAAAAAAAATATATATATATATATATACAGAACTTCTGCCAAAAAACACTACAAAAATTTGCACATTATAAAAGATGTACGGAGCAAGTATATGGTTTACAACCAAATAGCCAGTTAGCAGCACATTCTAGTTATCTTATATTATATAATGATTAAAGAGCCTGATAAATAAATCATGCAAATTCATGGATTTGTTCAATATGACATAATAAAGAAAGAAGCATCTGAATCAAAGTAAAAACATGTTTATGCTAGGGTGTCAACATTTCTAAATCAGATAATTAAAAAAAATACTGAATAAAATCATTTTCTTTTAAGCTTTAAAATACATGTAGAAAAGTATTAAAATCGCAGGTTAATTTCTAAAGATATTTACATTAAAAAAAATTATTTCTTTTTTTAATAAGATTATTTACAAACTTTATTCTGTTAAAGTTAAAAAGTTTTTATCAAACATTAAAAGCCTTTTGTTTAAAATAATGTTTAGCTAGATCTACTATGATTTACATTTAATTTTTTTTTCAGAACTTTTTTTAATACAACTACTAAACTGAAGAGAAAGAAAATATGTGATAACTGCTCAATGGTTAATGTAAAAGAATGCATAAATAAATACATAACAAATATCAGAACTGCAACAGATTTATCAGAAGGCCTTAGAAAAATATTTTTAACTGTTAGAATGGATATGCAACAAATTAAAATTTGGATAAAAGCTAAAGAGACATCAAGCTATTTGTTATTGCTTTTCAAAGTACTGAATGTCAATGGTAATAATTGCTAATATTTAATATTTCAAAACGTATTTTACATTTTTTTCATGTGGCAAACATACCAAAATAAAAAATAGGATAGCAGGTCTGCCACAGGCGACTATTTTTATGTTCTATTCATACCATTATTTTAAGAAAATAAATTTTGTAATACATTTCTCTTGCAAATGTTGTCAAAGTGTATGTGAAAATTTTTTGTGTAACAAAAATGGTGCAAGATAGAATTAAAAAATAGTCACCTGTGGCAACCCTGGGACAGTCATCTTAAGTTTCTTTTATACTGGTAGCACCTCATGGGGGGGAAGCATGCTACAATTTTTTTTTACTTTTTTAGGTTTTCAATACTAATAACAAAAAATTTTTAGACATCGAGTTCTTGTGATGTTACATACAAAAAAAAAAAAAAAAAAAATCTTGAAAGCTATGAATTTCAAAGTGGAACTTTCACAACTTTATTCTATAACACTACTGATTTTTAAATGAATTTTCACAAAATTTGCAAATTGTTAAACACAAAGATATTTATTTCATGACTAATGATTGCTTGACACCTAATATTTTTTAATGAAAATGTTTTTTTACAAGCTAAACATTTTGCAGATCCATATTTTTAGCTTCAGATTCTATGAATTTTGTCCAATAAGGATGAAATTTCTTATTGCATCAATCATGGTTAAGAGCCTACTTCAGTCACGCAGAAAGACCCGTTCGCTAATGCTATTCCTATGGAAGAAATTTATAAAGATATCTCGGTCGCATTTCAATATTTTTAGATGATGATTTTTTTTTTTTTTTTTTTTTTTTTGCAGTGACTAGCTGAGGTTGATCTGTAAAAAGGCTCTTTTTTACTTTTTCGATTTTCAGTGGGAATTTTTTTCAAGAGGATGCTTTCATTTTAGGAACCGGTTCTGAAAATGAAAGTGTCCTGATTAAAAATAGTTGTAAACAAAATTGAAAAAGTAGAAAACGTCCTGCATACAGATCAACCTCAGCAAGTCACTGCAAAAAAAAAAATCATCTAAAAATATAGAAATGCGACCGATATATCTTTATGAATTTCTTCCATAGGAATAGCATTAGCGAACGCGTCTTTTCACGTGACTGAAGTAGGCTCTTAAATACAGACTGTTATACAAAAATATAAAGCTTTTTCTTTATAAGTAATACATCTGCTCTGTAACTAACCAAGTTCAATGATTATACATATTTAATAAATTAAACTAACACTTGTTATGCTGATAATTTTAAATATGAAATATTTTTAAATACAAGTTGATTTTTTTAGTCCAAAAAAAAAAAAAAAAAAATCTGAGTTTGCCTTTGGATAACTCAAAACTAATTTGTAAGAAATATTTCCTAATTACTTTAATATTAAATTATTAAAAAAAGGTTGCTAATTAAATTGAAAAAGTTTTTCTTATGTTGGTTTTGGCACTCACTAATATAAAATACGCTTCTCTTAAATATGTGATATTTTTTTTTGCTCAGAATTCCTTCTTTAATATCTCTTCTTTCTGTGATGGACTTTCAACTGGTTAATGATAATTTAAAATTAACTGTTCAAAATATTATAAAACTGAAGAAACAAAATGTGTTTTGAAGTAGGAATTTTTTTTTTCCAAGAAACAAAAACACATACATACTTACAATACAGAAGCATTTTGCTTCCACTCTAGTGGTACTGCCTGATGAAGGAAGTTTCATACTTTCCAAACACGTTGTTTCTTTTTCGTTTCATGGTGTATTTAAGCTAGTTTTAACTATTGTTTTGAATCAGTGTTTCAACAATTTAGCTTTTTGTAACTACTAGTGGTAATGAAGAAATATTAATGACGGATAAATAGTATCATCATTTTAATAATATCTACAGTCAATTGTATTTTTTAAACACAATAGTTGTTTTATTTATCATAAGTTGTATTCCAAATGGCTGAATACAGATATTTTTCTTCCAGGATGAATTTCTGCAACTCAAGATGAACAAAGAGGAAGGGAACATTTTGATACTTTGGAGGATTCTCCTTCTCTGGCCTTAAATTCATCACTGCTAAAAATTCAATTTAACAATCTACTTTGGTATTCTACTACTACAACTTGTTTTGACAGGAACACCTTTTATTTTGCTTTCAGATATGACCGACCATTATGTGTACATTTCAACACATACACTGTTTTGGAAACACATGCCATGCACAAACTATAATGCTTGTGTCACACTACCGTAAAACAGAACATGTTTTTTAAAAAAAGGGATGGGGAAAGAAAGACAATGAAAGGATTATAATACTGTAAATAAATTAGAAGTAATAAATACATAGATCTATTCTATATACATGTACATATTCTATATCACATAAATTGCTTAAGATGAATTCTGTATAACATATGACAAAAGCAAATGAAATATGTGATGCAGAATAAAACAAACCTCTTTAATTGAGATTCCAAAGACATGGTGATTCGCATTGAATCTCTAAGTTGCATCAGCAATAAATTCTTTTGTTCATGAAGTTTCAACCTATTAAAGATATGCAATTTTACTTATTTAAAAATATATATATGCATTCATAGATATTTATTCCAACATTTGCTCTTTCTCTCTCGCTCAAAATAAGTTACACACATATAACATAGCAACAGAGAAGACTGAGCCACGCTTAGTTAAAATTAGCTTTGTGTTCAAACTCGATATAACAATAAATTCTCATTGTACTATTGCTATAAAGCATTTTATTTTATAACAGTATTATTTACAGAAACAATATTAAAACTATGTACATATTTCTAAATTTTACATTACTTATGCTAGGAACGATCTTCCGACAATTCTATTTCTCTTCTTTTTCTGAATAAATAGTGCACTTTTTCTAACTTTTCTTTGGATTCATAATTATTCATGATTGTAACAGCTTCAGCTATCTTTTTCATGCTTCTTACTCTGGTTTCTCAGATTGGCATTGTAGATGTTGAAGGTCAAATGGAGGAAAAATGAAATACTCTTCATTTTTCACAGTAGATACTCCCTTTCTTGCTTGCTGTTGGAAGTTAAAATTTTTCCATTTCATAGGAAGTTCATCAGACATAATTTTGGTAGTCCAGAGCAGTCTTCACAATACATCAGGAAGCATGACACTGGTAGTACAGGGCAGTCTGCACTATACAGTAGCAAGCATGACATTTGGGCACAAACTTCAATTGTTTCATTAGATTTCTAAGTATTTTGCAGATCGCAAGATTCAGTGTCCAACTTCACAGACTTCCAAAGCACTTCCATACATATATAGGTGTGGGTTTAAATTGCAAGAAAGTTCTATGTATCCTGAATGTTTGAATTCTGTTTTCAAGAACGTTCTATGGACTCTGATTGGTTGAAATATATCTCGGCTCTTATTGTGAATTTCTAGAAAATTCCTTCAGATTATGAAAGCCAATTTTTTCACCAAATTTGGCGATATTTTTTCATTTGGTGCCAAGCATGTGATGAGAAATGCATGTGATGATATCCTGATTGGTTGAATTCTGTTTTCAAGAACATTCTATGGACTCTTGTTTGGTTGAATTCATGCATCTTGGCGCTCCTATTGGGAATTTCTAGAAAATTCAATCAGATTCTGAAAGCTAATTTTTTCGCCAAATGTTGCCAAAAATGGAGATTTTTTTAATTTGACACCAAGCATGTATTTTGGCATTGGTAATCTTGAAAGTCAATTTTCCCACCAAATATCGCCAACTTTGTGACTTTGTTCACTGCCAACTGTTCAACAATTTAATAACTGTTTCAACCTTCCATTTTCATTGAAATGTATTGACCTATAGTGACACCCAAAATGACCCACTAATTGAATTTTCTCAAATATGTGACCTAGCCCAGTGGTCTTCTCATACTCCAAAATGGTAGGATACAAAATTTAGTCAAAATCGTTAGAGTAGTTTTTTAGATAAAATTTGCACACACACACAAGAGATTTGCTCATAGTATAATATGTGATACAGGGAATTAAAAAGCATTTTGAACATAAAAAATTAACAACTATTATCACTGAATTTAAGCGAGTGACAACAGTTGTGAAATCACAAGTAAAACAGCTGAAGCTTCTCTCGGGAACTAACTACTGGAGCAATTTCAATACAGTTTAAATAGTTTTGGCAGTAGGTAACTTATAAATGGATCATTTGGCACGCAATAAAAATAAATACTACAGTTATGTAGTTTTACAAACAAAAGAAATCTAAAAGCAAGTACTGTTCTCAAGAAAAAAACTAATGAAGGTTGTTTTACATGTGATTTCATAAATGTTATTACCCCCATTAAGATTTTAACAATTCAAATGGTTGGAAATATTGAAATGCAAGGTGCACATCAACTTTCAGAATAGCAGACAATAAAAATGAGATGCACAGGGTTACTACTGGTACAACTAAATAGAATTCTAAGACTTTTCCAAGTATATTCTAAGAAAATTTGGGCCTAGTATTGTAGTGCATACTTACTGGACACACTAGAAGTAAAATAAATAATGTATAACTTGAAAACATTAAAATTAGACATATCAGAGGAGAAATAGTCTTTCGATAATTAGTTTTTATTGTTACTTCAAAATAAAAAATACCCTCTATTTTTTATTACATTTGCTGTGGTGAGGATGAAGTGGAAATTTCAAGAAGAGGGTATTTTAGATTTTTTTTTCTTTTTTTTAAATGTGGAATCCTCCATAACACAGAAAATTGTTACCTCTAGTAAGGATGCACCGAATATTCTTTATCTATTTGGTACTTGGCCATACTACCGAATATTTGATTAGGCCAAATGTCAAACTATTTGGTCTACCAAATATTGGATTGAGACAAATATCGAAATATTCAGTCAAATCGAACATTTAAAAAGACCTATTATAAAATATTTTTTAAACTTTACAGAACTTGTAGTTTTAATTGTCAATTATAAGATATTCAGCATAGTTAAGAAATAGAATAATTTCTACATTATAATTCAAAAATATGTCCATGAGCAATGCTGACAATCTGAATAATATTTCTTTTTTTAAATTTATTAACTTCTAAATATCATCAAATTTCAACTTGTACACTGTCAAATAGAGGGAGGGGGGGGGGGGGATTTCAAATGTAATTTGTTTGAAAACTCTGTATCACAATTTACTTATAAAATATAAGTTTATGGAATTAAAATTATGGATTTTAAAATAATTTTCAAGCACAATTTAAAAAAAAAATATCTCAGATAAAATCCACAACACAGAGTTTTATTTATCCTCTTGTTAAATAATAACTCAAAGCATATACATTTTTTTAGTGTTAAGTTTATTTGGACTAAAGTCTTGTTCAGTAAAATGGAAGTATTTGTGTTAAATGTTATGTAAAATTGTAAACTTAACATTTTAATACTGTAAAGTCTTGGCTTAATTAAAAAATATTTGATTAACAGAACTTTGCCTGTAGCAAGACTTCACAACCTGACTAGGTTCCCACGGGTAAAAACCCATTCATCTTGAAGGTACAAAAGAGAATATTTCGAGGTGACTGAGGTCCAAATGTTTCCTGACGTTAGAAATTATTCACGGTTCATCCCGTATGGATAGTTTTCTCCTTCAAGTGTCCTCTTCGGGGAGAGTTTCAGCTGCTCGGAGATGCGAGTGGGGCCAAGGGAGTGACGAAGAGGCTCCTATGGGAACGCCGGAACTGAGTGAATTGGAGGAAAAGCTCCCTTGCGGTTTGAGGGCGGAGACAGAAGATGGAGATGAGGGGGATGATTTGGAGAGTGAAGAGAGGTCTGAGTTTGGATCGCATACAGAGAGGCCGGGGATATTCCCAGCTGGTGGACTCAGGGTACATAGAGAGGAGCAACTGGACTTAGAGTGTGAACTTAGGGGAAGAGACTCGCAGATAGCGAGGTTAGCAGGTATCCTTCGAGAGACATCAGTCTCTGTGGAACTCTGTGAATCGAGAAGGACATTTCTCCAGAGACATCAGTCTCATATGTCAAAAGACCTTTATTCATAAATAGACACTGTGTGGCAAAAGCCTTTTCTTATTATAATTTCAAAACGAACCTAAATCAAGTAAGTACATATTCTTATTTAACCAAGAATAAATATCCAAAAGTTAGACAAAAGCATTTTCCTGTCACTTACGCTACCATATAAATCAGAAGACAGTGAAAACGTTACAATACCTTTAAACTGTTAAATATGGGAGGGAAAGTTGCTATTCGGTATTCAGTTTACGAGGTGTGCTAAATATTCAGTATTTAGCCAAAATCACTCTGTGCATCACTAACCTCTAGTGGCCCCAAAATCATACATGGCGATTGCTATGAAATTTTATCAAATTTTTCTAGATTTTGGATGACAAATTGAAATTCCATCATTTAATTAGTCAATTTCCAAATTCCTTGACTTTTCCAGGTTCTCGAGGTAGTGCAGCAACCCTGAATATAGCTCTTCAAGAAGAAAGATGAATTATATAAAATATGTTCACATGGGGACAGTTATACAAAAATAATCAAAGGTAGTTTGATTTTCAAAAAGTTCTAGTGCGGTAGGAATTCTCTATAAAGCCTTACATCACCATAACCATGGGTGCAAGTAGTCTATTCAAGCCAAGACTGAAAATTTTTCTGAGTATTAAGAATAACAAAATGGAAATAGGCTAGAAGATTTTTATGTCTTGCATTATGGCTAAAAATTGATCTATTACAATAAAAGAGAAGGATTAAAAGTTTTTTTTTTTTTTTATAGTAAAACTGCTATTATTTAGGTACATAAAGTAGAATTTACTTGTAATCAAAAATCACTCCAAGACTGAAATCAGTTCTGATACTGAAGTCTTGCACCTATAGCACTAGTGAAAATTGAACAATTTTCTTTTGCTAAGCCGGGACCAATATTTTAATAAAATATTTTTAGGGCCCAAAAGATAAAGTGTATTTGCTTTGTCTTATTTTTTTTTTTTTTCTTTTTAGAATGTTGAGGTTTCTATAGATGTTGATTTATCATAATTTGCTATTTCCTTTTAATTACATGGGATGATACGGTAAATTACACAGTTTTTAGACAGAAATAGGATGAACCATGAAAATTTATTATTTATGATGCAGATAAATTTTAAATTATCTTACTATTATTTTTCGAGAGGATATTTAATATTTAAAAGTTTGACTTCTTATGCACATTACACTGTATAATATAGCAAAAATGCTTAATAGCACATAAAATAGCTCTATATATTAATAAATGAAAAACATGTTTGTGTGTTGATGATGGCTAAAGAAATCTACTACGTGTAAGGTCTGAAAATTTGGATCAGAATAAATGAAGACAGGTCTGAATGCACCTGAAGCTTAGATTTCTCATCTTTTAACAATTAGCTGAGCTATTAATTAAAAACACTAATAAAAATATCTAAATGATGCATTCTATCATTCTGCCAATTGTGTCTTTATCTAAAGTCTTTCCTCAAATCTGCACGAAGACTAAAGCGAAGTGTTAACTTTTCCCTGCATTTTGACATAGTGATTGCTGGGTCCCAAATAGAATTACAAAGGGGAAAAAAAAAGAAAAACACGAAAATTGTTTTGGGACTTTATAGGTTTCAACAGTATGTTTTGTTTAAAGAAAAATAATATTTACTATAGCAAAAACATTTTTACTGAAAGGTCAATTACATACCAGTTTTCAAATTTATTTTTCTATTTTCTGAAACTTCCCAGTCAGAAATACAAAAAAAGAAGAAAATACAAATTTATTTGGGACACTTTTCCAATTCTAAGTGATTTTCTTTAAAAGGCTACTTTTCAAATAGACATTTTTCAGTTTAGACACAGTTTAATTCCATGTTGGTTTTAGTGTATTCTGATTACTTTTGAAGTTTTCTGTTTTTTCTACATTTTGAAACTGCCACACCTGCTTTCCCAGAAGAAAATACAAAGTACCTACTTATTCAGCACGTTTTTCTATTTCTTTCTGGCAGTATCTCTGGTTTTGAAAAACATTAATATTTACTATTTAAAGAAAACGCCAGAGGTCGATTTGTGTTTGTTTTCATCTTTTCAATTTTTTATCCAGTTTTAAAATACCATTTCTTTTTCCAGTGAAAGGAAAAAACAATTCCACTTTTTCCTGGTTCTAATGATACCTTTGATTTCAGAAAATATCAATTGTTATTTCAAGAAATATTTTTCTGGATGCTATTTCACAAATTTGCCAGAGTTTTTTTTTTTTTTTTCCTCAGTGCATTTGAAGATGCCATTTCTCATTTTGAAAGAATTGTGCTTTTGAATATTTTTGGAAGTGTTTTCACTTCTGTGCATGTCTATAGAAAATCTCTAACACAAGCTGTATTAAACGATATCCTTTCATGCTTTAAAAGAGTGAGGGGCGGGTTTTATATTATTTAGGTTTTCTCAGGAACTTTAGATCAGGTTTTAAGGTTTAATATATCTAAATGTCAGAAATTAAATCAGCTATTAACCCCTTAGTTCAATTGGGAAGACTTTTGTTTAATAAATTTAAAACATACAACTTTGAGATTTGTTTGCAAAAAGGACTAGAGCATGCATAGTGCACCCTGCCAAAGGCAGTACGTGGACAAACTCAAGGTTCATTTGGATTGATTTTCTTTTAGAAACATAAAATCATACAAATTCCAGAGTGTACATTTCCAAAGGCAGTGGATCAATGACATTAGGTTCATTTAACCTTCCGAGCATCTTGAGGGCTTTTCCTGCACTTTCATAAAAATGCTTATAAAAATAATTTTAATGTAAATTTTCTTTCCTTGTTAGTTTTTAAAATTCACTTCATGCCCCTTTATTTGATATTACATTTTAAAATACAATTCTGTTTAAAATATTTTTTCGAAAACAGATTTTAAGTTGTTTTGGGGAAATGGAAAAATACATCCAAACCACTCAGAAGGTTAAAAAAAAAAAAAAAAAAAAAAAAAAAAAAAAAAAAAGACAAGAGCACGTACAGCATGCAAGATGTAGCAGATCTCCTTTTTGCCAAAAATAAGGAATTTCTGTTTAACTATTTATATTTGAAATCTTAGCCATCTAATCTTAAAAGACTTTTCATGTTATTAGTTCTGTTTATTTTTAAGTGACAAAGGACAAGGACTCTAATAATAAAAATGGAAAAATTTTGTTGTTGCATTCGAAAAAGTGCCCGTGTGGGCCCTGAGTCAAACTTGGATTCTCTCTTTAAAATTTCAGGAGTCAGAGTTGGTCATTTATCTTACTGACTCTACAGCACTGCATATCATACCTATTAAATTACTGATATTAAAATGCCTGTAACTCCAGTTTTGAGTCAGAAACAAAAGTCAAGCTAGTCTAAAAGCTGAAAATTCACACTTTAATATTATGCCAAAAATAGAAAATTGCATTTTAAAAGCAGGAAGATACCATAAAATTTAAGGATACTGGTATGCATTAAAAATACTTAAAAAACTGAGCGAAAATGCATCTGCACTTTTGAGAAATCTGATAATACTGTTTAAACCTAATGATTATGAATTAGTCATTAGAACCATTTTCAACATCCCAATAAGCATTGCACAGTTTAAAATTCCCCAGAAATTGTACTGAATTTCAAAATAACAAAATAATTTATTGAGTCTTACCTGTCTGCAATTGCTCTGTTAGACATCTCCATAGCATTCCCAAGTTCTTGCTCAAGTTTACTAATTTCTGTTTGAACTGCTGCAACCTCTGTTTCACTGCGGCCTTTAATGTTGATACTACGCAGCTCTCGCAATAACTGTTCTTTCTCTTGAATTAATAGTAATCTTAATTTCACAAAAAATATTAATGGTTATATCATGTGAATCCAGTGGCATTTATCAAAACTAACAATATGTAATTAGGGATAAAATGGAATTACTCAAATATTATTCTAAAAATTGAAAAATTTTTTACCTGTCTTTGTCAGACTCTGTCTGACCAGGAGACATCTTCTCTTCTAAATCAGCCAGATCTTGTTGGATTCTATGAACTTCTTTACGAGCTTCATCATATTGGAGTCTCATTCTGGCCATTTCAGCCAGCCTTGCTCCAATAGGAGCAAACTAAAAAAATGTTTAAGTTTATATTTCCAAGTAACTTACTTTATTAAAAAGATAAAAGTATGTATATAATGATATTCATTTAAAAATGAATGACATACTTCACCAGACAAATCGGTTTGAGATGCCGTACTGAATTTTTCAATAGGTATTAGTGGAGACAAATCAGGTGAAGATGGTTGCAAGCGAGACAAGTCATCTTTCAGTCTTGATAAACTCTAAAATGGAATAAAATATGTAAGCATGAGTCACTCAAAATTGTAAAATAAAGAAATACCCCATTTCAAACATACCTGCATCAACTCTACTTTCTCTTTTTCTCCACAGCTAAGAGACTTTTGTATATTTCGCAATTCCTCCATTATAGCTTGAGCCTCAGCGAGAGTATAGCTTGTAGATTGGCCAGAAAATTGCTGGTCCACCCTAAAAAATATAAAATAATAAAACATATAACTAATTTACTGAAAAGTACAGAATTTTGTTTGGAATTCTATGATGATTAAAGAAAATTTAATTATTACTAAGCACATAGAGAATGCTTTAAAGCATTTTTTTTTTTTTTTTTTGTCTTAGGATAGTTTATTGTTAAGGATTAACGTTCATATTTAAAATTAGCTTTTCTTTTACCAAACTGCATTTTCAAGAGCATATACAATATAAATGTTACAATATCCTTAAAATGACCATAGTAATCAGAGTGATATTCTATGTATTTATTTTTAAATGGCCAACTAGTATAGTTTCTCTCATACATTACTTAATTTAAAACAAAAACTCAGATTTATTTATTTACTATTTTTTTACAAAAAGGTTTCAATTCATAAACAAAAGCTTTGCTTGTGTTTTCCTTGAATCAATGCAAAAATGAAATTAGGTTTTTGAGAACAGAACTCAATGATGTAAACTGTGTATACTTTAATTATATACTACTAATAACATAATAAACATGCAGTAGTTCATGAATATTTTATTTTCCAAAAATGTTATCTTAATTTAAAGTAAATAATCTGATGAAATATCTTTTAACAACTAATAATTTGGAAAGTAATTCTAATAATTACTACCAAATTCCAACTTTGTGAAATGTTTTTTTTTTTTTTCCATGGAAACATTAACAAATAGGGCAGATCAAGGCTCACCATCACAAAACTCATTTATCTACTCCAAAAGCTGTGTGTGGTCATAAATTCATCTGCACATGCACTTGATATGATGTAGTTAAATGGACATGATTCATCCTTGCATTTTTTAGTTAGTTTAATTCCTGTTTTTTATAAATGTCTTTTTTTTCCCCTCTTTTACTGGTGATTTTTTTCTGTTGAGTGTGTATTTCTTGTATATTGTTCTAAATTTGATTCCATATTATTAATAGTACACTATTAGCTTACACTTTTATGTGCCATTATAATTGAATTTTTTTTTATAATGCTCTAAAAAGACAAAAAAAGCTGTGTACTTTCACTTGGTGTTGGTTGTCACAGTATGAGTGGGACAAGTTGTCTCATTTGACAACCAACCTCAGATGCAAAAGAAATCTAATAGTTAAATTCAGGAAGTAAATTCACTCCTTAAAATGATGAAGAAAATAAGTACTACTTGCAAAGAAATTCCTCCTTATGGTGTGGTAAGTAAAAATGGCAAAATTGAAACATATTTCAATTCGCCAAGCAGCCTGTGATTTTAGGATCAATTATTGTATATTTGCTAGATATGTGTAACACAGTGGAAAAGCAGACAGAAATGACAATGTTCTACCAACACATATAAGGTAAATAAAAAACTGACAGGTGTTTACAGCTGGAGCAGAAAATGAGCTTGTACAGTCTGTCTCAAAAGTTTAGGCACAACAAAAAAGTGTCGCATTAAATAACAATACAAAATTAAACAAAAACAATTACTTATTACATTATGTAAAAATATTGAAATAAATCATATTAAAATGAATAATTGTGTATAATATCATAATTTTATTAAAAAATTATAAAAGTCTTAACTATACAATGTCTCAAAAGTTTAGGAATAATGGGGGGGGGGGGAATTACATCATTTAACACTTTTACATGACACTATTTATTGATAGTAGTCATTTGGTTTTAGATAACTTCAAATAATGTTTCCATTAAAAAACAATTACTTTTTCAAACATTATTGGTGCCGGGTAATACTATGCTTTTCAGTGGCCATATTTAGTTCTTTAGTAATCATATTGCTTTCTATTCTTTTATATTTCATGGATTAAGATAACACACCTTTTTTCAAATTGGGTTTAAGTCAGGGCTTAAAGCTGGCCAATCTAAAATGTTAAAATTTCAGGCAGAAAGACAGTTTCGTACTATGTGAGTAGTGTATTGAAACATTGACATGCTGAAATCTCCACTCAGAACTCCCTAAGATGTCACCAAATGGAAATAGATGTTGCTGTAGTGTTTCTTGATACTTTGTTGAATTTTGTTTCCCATGGAGAAATGCCAGGCTGGTTTGGCCATTAAAGCTAATTGCCCCCAACCTTCCCCTCCCCTCCCCCCCCCCCCAAAAAAAAAAGACTTTATGCCTTGTTGTCTACTAAATAAAGTATATGACTGTTTTCTGAGGTCATGCCAGTAACAATTCCAGCTATCAGGACCATCCGAATATTCCACTTCTTAATAATACAGTGAGCCATTTGTTCTTGAACGGCATGTATTTAATTAGTATGAACAATTCTGGCCTGTTTATGATGTGATTTTAGGCACAATTTGAAAAATATATCTTTTAAAACAATGTTTTTACAGTCTCTTATGCATCCTTTGAGACATTGATAGATTACTTTTAATTTGCCTTATGGACATATTTTGCTTTGACACCAATCTTTCAACTAGCTTGTTACATGATCACCCACATCTTGGTTTTTGGTTGAAATTGACATATCTAAGAAGTATTCTGTATATATCCTCCCAGTATACAGGGTGCATCAGGTATTTGAGAACAAATCAACGGCTGCTTTCAAACAGGAATATACACAACAGATAGAGCATTTTTTAAATTTTAACGTTCTGTACAGGTGACCCCCCCCCCCCCCCACACACACACACTGGATGATATTCACTGAAACCACTGCCATCCGCAATAACTGCCTGTACAGGCTTGTCAAAAATGGCTGTAGGTAACGATCAGATGAGTTTTGCCACCTATTACACAATGGCTGTCATGAGAGCTGTAACATTGTTGTGTGGATGACTATTGGAGTCCCTCTCAAGTATGGCACATACATAATAAGCCATTCGGCTAATATCTGGGTAGTTAAAGGGCCGACAATTTGAGGATGACATCATCATGAATGTTTTGGCCGTCCATTTTTGCTTTGTATGGGCTGTATGGGATAGTGCAGAGTCTTGTTAAAAAACGTTCAGCCTCATATGTGTTACAGAAGTATTTTAGTGCTTTAACACCTTGGTATAAGCAACAGCATGGACTCAGGCACCTTGAAGAAAGAAATGTGGAGGCATCTGATCGTCTTCACTTTTCAGGACTCTCCAGAATCAACACTGAGGCAGGAAATTTTCTGCAAATGTCTGCCAGAACCTCTTCAGGGATTTTACACCATCACCGATCTGTTTGTGGTTCACTTTCTTGACCTGGGCAAAGTTTTTTCTCATTGGGAACAAACATGAACATTCCTAGATCCTCTTGATGTTTCAGCTTGTTAAAAAGGCACTTGTCTCTAGTCAGGCAGCTATCCCTGGTTCTCTCGGGCAAGAACTGTACTCCCCTCAACATGTACGACCTCTGACAAAGGTCTTCAGGAATCACACAGAGTTTAGACTCATCAACATGCATCTCCCTAATGAGTGTCCTCATTGACTTAGTAGGACTTTCATCAACATGACTGACAAATTCAGGTATCTTGATGATTTCATATTGCTGACAATGTCATTTCCTGGATGAAATGTGGCAGTCTTCAGTTCTCTTTTTACATTAAAGGCGAATGACCCGGTGAGTTTCAAGAATGTGACGATCTTTAAATCGAAGTGTTATTCAAGCCAATGACAGCATGCCTCTTCATTTCATCAGTTAGTTTAGGTTTTGACATGTTTACATATAACAGAAAAAGATTTGCAACTATGATATACAGAGTGATATTTCACCTATAACATGTGTTCTCAAATACCTGGTGCACCCTGTATACACAACTTAACCATCTAGAAATTTCAATGGGCTTATTTTTTTTTCAAATAAAATATCTTTAAAACTTCATCTTTTTTAATTCTGTAGCTTTCAGCATCTTAAAAAACGAATGAAAATTGAATGTTCGCTATTTAATTTTAATTATATTTTGAATATTTATTATGAAATTACTACATATATTTATTTTCCAATATTAGCATGTGCCTAAACTTTTCTACAGACTGTAAATTATTTCTTGGCAGTAGGTATTCAGGATTTATTTGGTTTAAGGCCAAAGGAGATGAGAAATTTGACATATAAAGTAAGAGAAGCAAATAAACTAAATGTGTCTCAAAACTAGATATCGAACAAAATTTGTTTTTTCAGTTGATGAATGATTTAATTTCAGTTTTTTTTTTTTTATTAACCCTTTTGGGTCTGGCATCCTGAGAATAGGACATATCTTTACATTAACTAAAATTTCGTCTTTTCTATTATGGTTGTTATTAGTAATAATAATACATGTCTTTATATTTACCACTACTGCTTCATTCATTTTCAGCAATTATTAAGAAAACAACAAAAAGTTTGCTTAAAGCTCTATTTACCACTGCTGAGACTTATTTCAAACATGTTTATTCTTTTAATATGCAAATAAGGGCTATGTGTCCAAACCAATAATTAATGGTAAAATAATACTGGAAAGTTTTATTTAATCCTATTATAACATGAAGTTTTCCAAAGGCTTCAAAAATCCTTGCATAGCTTGTTGTCATATTCATAGTATGTAAAATATTCATTAGATTTCAGTAAACTTTAAAATTTTATCATTTGGATAGTTACTTTTATTTTTTTTTAACAGTAATTTCCCCCCAAAAGAGATTATCTTTGTTTTTCTATATATTCTTGCACAACTGCATACCGAAAAAAATAATACATTTCTTATATTTTTAATATCAAATTGAGTTTTTATATTACAACTTCCCAACCAAAACTTCATGGATATTCTATGTGACAACCAACTCATGACTGGAGAAGTGTAATTTTTTTTGATAATTTACAAAATTAAAAATGTGCTCTAAATATAAAAGTTTCAACCAGTGTAATAAATTTTTAATACGAGAATGTCATTTTTTTAAATTAAAAAGTTTTCTTTTTGTGGCAATCAGCTCCGGTCTCTCCTACTAGAAAGACTCATTAGGCAGAACAAATGTTAAATTTTAATTCGAGATAAACTATAAGCATAGTTACAGCAGTAAAACACAAAATTTTAAAATAATTACAATAAAATCAAATTGTAAGCTCCCTCTCGCCCCACTACCACCCACTTTTTAAGTAGTATGATTTTCTTTTCCATTCCCAAATATAAGCCCCCTTTCCCCTCAACAAATTTTTTTTTTTGTCGAAAAAATTGATTTCAAAATCTAAGGGAGATAATTTTGAATATTTTGACTTTTTAGTGGATTTCCATACGTTTTTCTATAATCTTAATTAAATCCCACTTCCCTGCTTGAAATGTCCATTTCCCTTCTTTGCCCTCCCTCCCCAGCACAAAAAGTTTAACATATTGAAAATCTTACTTCTTTTGTTCTATTTGTGGCTTGCTAGTAACAATAAGTAAATAATCAATTATCTAAGTTACACTCCTTTCTCTAAAAGTCCAAAAAATTTGTGTTTTCTTTCTGTGATCTTTTGACGTAATTCGTGTTTTCTTTCTGCGATATTTTGATGAAATTCACGTTTTTACCACAATCCTTTGACAAAATTAATTTTTTTCTGCAACCAATTGAAGAAATTTATTTCTTTTATGCATTCATTCATCCAAATTTGCTATAGTTTATCGCAACTGAACGGCAAAATTCACGATATCTTTTTGAGACTAATTAACGAAATTAACTATTCGTTCCCGCGACCTTTTGACGAAATTTGTAATATTCTTCACTGAATAGTTTATTGATATTCGTGATTATTTTTTGCACAATCTTTTGACAAAATTTTCATTTTCTTTCTGAACTCGTTACAAAAATAGCGATTTTATTCAGCAACCAATTGAAAATAATTACTATTTGTTTCTGAGATATTTGATGATATCTGAGATATACCTGGTATTTTTCCATGATCGTTTGAAGAAGCTCCCAATTTTTTTTCACGACCGGTTCATGAATTGATTTAGGGGAGATTCTATAAAAGGAAAAAAATCGCGGACTTACAAGAAATTAAAAAATATACTTGCAGAAGAATCATGGGTTTGTGGAAGATTTTGCCCAGAGGGAAGTACTGCACAGCATTTTTCTTTATACAGGATTCCCTTTCTGTGTGCAAATCGCGTGATTCTGCACAATATTTTAAACCCTACCCCTCAAAGAACCCCCCCCCCCCCCTCAAGAAACTCTTGAAATGGCACCCCTGTTTATAAGGAAGGGAATTCACGGTATAAAAATTTACAGAAATATGATTCACTCGAGGTTAATATCCATTAAGAGGGTTTTATGTTAAAAAGTTTGTTTTACATTCCAGATTTTTTTTTTCCCCCTTGAGCATTTTTTAATGACCGAATTTTCAGACTAATGACCGATTTTTTTAAACTTTTCGGAATCGAAGGCTTTAAAATTTCAGAACAGAATCACTCCTGAAAGATATGCTACGCGGCTTAAAAATCGCGACAGAAAAAAAAATATATATATGTTTCTATTTGCAAAAAACCATAGTTTAAGACTGATTTTCGTAGCATAGTAGTTTATAGCTCCAAATCGTAGCTACTACAATTTTTTTTTAGCAGTTGGCAGGTCTGTGGATGATTTACCTAAAGTCTCATCTACATAATCTCATACAAGTTTCACACATCTAAAATCATTCTCTTTAAAATTTTTGCTCTATCCTTTCGACCAAAGGTTGGGGGGGGGGGGGGGTGTCTAAATATGTGGGAGGAAAGCAAAAGATTTCCTTTTTTGCAGTCTGGCTGTTCTCACCCCGGAATCACATGTATATGTGATATGCATATGTGAGGCTTAGATGATCAATTAAACATTCTTGCAATAAAATAACAAATAAAGAACTAAATTTAAAAAGATTTTAAATTTTACTTAGGGGTTTGTTGTTGAGGGAGATTTTAGGGATAGGGGGCATTTAGCTAATACTTTTTTTACAAATCAGAAATCTGCCGAAATATGGAAGATTCTCACCTCCTGAATTTGCCTTATTTACTTCTAAATTAATCATAAAAAAGAGTTTTTAATGATTAAAAAAAAAATTTTTTTTTTAATCTCGATTATAAGCCCTCCTCCCAAATTTAACTTCTTTTGCTTTTCAAAAAAAGGGGGAGGAGGTCTTACAATCGGAATTTTATGGTATGCATAATTTCGAAAATTAATATATATGCTATACAAAGTAATTGCCATGAACTTAAAAATTAAATTGTTATACCTCCTTACAAACACAAATAGGAAACAAAATCATAGTTTACATTTTAAAACTATTTTTGTGAAAAAAGATAAACCAAAAATTTATCAACAAATATACAATGTAGTAGTTTATTTTTCTGTTCTTCTCTTCACAGAACATAAAATAAGTAATCTAAAAATATAAAGGTATGTTCACATAGCTATGAACATGAAGACAAAAAAATATATATTAATTCATTAAAGGCTGCATAATTAAGCATAAACAAACATAATTAAATTTTTAAAATAATAATAATAAACAATAAAGGCTTTAAGAACTTCCTAATCTGCAATCTTATGCTTAAATTGTTACTGCAGGTTTAGTAAATTGATACAACAATTATATTTACAAAAATCATTTTCTCATTATTTGATAAAATTATGTGGCTGTAACATTTATTACTACTTTTATTTTATTTGAGGTTTTATTTATTATTTTCTTTCTCAGTAAATTCGAATAAGGTAAAATTCAATTCAAAGCATCTGCCCTATTGTATTTTAACTTAAATTCAAAATATTGCAAAATCTAATCATTGTGAAATTTAACATAGCATAAATACGAAATATTATAAAATGCAAGTTTTTAAAATTAATTATCTCCCCAACAAACTTACATAAAAAATTCATTTTTTTAGAAAAAAATTTTTGCTTTTACTCGTTTTTACATGATTATTTTATTTGGTTAAATTTCAGTCATTAAGAAAAATGAGTTTTCCCTTTTATCTAACACTTCAGCTAAATTCTATATCAAATAAGTAATAGAAAAAGACTTACTGAGATAACGCTTCCAAGCCTTGCTCCTTAAAGTACATTTCTGTGCGTATTTGTTCCAATTCAATTTTCAATCTTGCAACCCTATCTTTAGCCATGGCAACATCTGCTTTCAGTAGATCAGGATCAAACTTGGTAGCACAACTACTTGTAGAAGACGCAGCTGAGCTAGACGAACAAAGACTTACATTTGATGTACAAGAGCTCAATCCTTGAAGAGCAGCATTTAAATGATGATATTCATCTTGAGCTAATGACAACCTCTGTTGCTTAATATCAAATATTTCTTTCTTCGCCTTAAAGGAGAAAAAATAATATATTTTATATATAAATAATATACATATTTTATGAATTTTTCAACTTGAAAAATAAGCATACTTTATGAAGTTTTTATTATGTCTAGGAATAAGGCAAAAAATACACAGGGTTTTTCAAAAAACACATTTTTACTTAACTATATATATATATATATATATATGTATATATATATTAAATACATATATACATCTTAATTTCCAGCATATAATCTGAAGACCAAGCAAACATCTTTAAACACAGAATATAACTTATTTCTACAGTATTGTTCCCTCAAGACAATTTTTAAAAGTACAGAACCCTGCCCTTTAAAAAATTGGCAAAAGGCATCCTGCCCTTTTTTAAAATAGTTAAATTCATCTTTAGCTGTACCCAGACATTTCTTGTAAAAATCTTCCCCATACCACAATATTTCTAAATCTGTGTATCCAAGAACTTACAAAAATTATTTATAAAACTTCATTTTCTTAGAAAAAAATAGGATATTATTAAATCATGTTGCAATTTAATTGTATTTTTTTAATTTGAAATCCATAAAACCATTCAAAATTAATATAACTTTATCATACTTAAAAATTATATACTTTTTTCTTTTCTTATATTATCAGTAAACATATTACTAATATTATTTCCTCTTGAAAGAATGCCCTTTTCTAATGAACTAGTGACCTTCTCAGTGACTAGAACTATGCCCTTTTTCTTTCACAATACAGGTGAACACTTTTTAAGCAAAATTTCAATTCAAAACTGGCTTATTTCATCTGCGGTTGGCAATTAGGGCGATTGTCAGTCTTTGCGTAACATTCCCCCCCCCCCCCCTTAACTTTGCATTTTTTAGAAAAAATCTGATTTTGTTTTGTTTATAAAAAACAAATGAAAAAAAAAAACATCAGACAGGTAACAGGGGAAAATATAAATTTTCATTAGAAGAGGGAATAAAAAAAGAGTGGGTGAAATCTGTTTATCCAATGCCAAAATACTTTGGGTACTAACTTAAACATTGTTTTAAGACAAATTGCATTTAAACTTTTACAACAAGCATAACTCACTCATTTAATGACTAAGAAGAATCGCTAGAGCTTTAATATGTATTTAATTTTTTTTAACAAGTTTGAGAAAACATTTATGAAAGGTCAGACAATGAAAAAAAAAAATTACATATTTTGAAGTTGGAAAAACTCACTCACTCAACTATAAATAAAGTAGAAGTATGATGTGAGCCAACTACAGGGTTCCATAAAAGCCAGGGTTTTTTTTCTTTTAATAATGGAAAAGGGAGGTAGAGGGAGTTTGTTTAACCACTTCACCGGCAGCAGGTATGGGGAAACAATGCTTTTATCCCCGACTTATCTCAGGGCAAACGTTGAAGTAGTTAAACTTTTTTTTTTTTTTTTGGGGGGGGGGGGGGGGTAAATGACATTTCAGTAATAATCAATACCATAATTGCCTTTTTGATAGCATATATTTAGATTAAGTGAAACCACATATTAAAAACAAATTAGTATTTTATAATTCATGAATAATGAATATAATTTTTATTGTTTGCAAATAATACAAATAATGTTTGTTTGTAAAATATAGTAATTTAGATATTAATGAATTTAAATACTTTTATAAACAGTACAGCATGTATTTATTGCTTAAAAACCAAGGAAAAAGAAATAGAACAGATAAATTTCGATGCAATAAATCTCTTTATTTTGCTAAAATATATATTAAATGTTTTAATTACAGTAAACTCCCGGATATCTGGCCTAATATGGCAGAAGGGTAGGCTGGATAGCAAAAAAGTCGGATAGGCCGGGGTTCTATAAATATTTGCTCACTTCTTGCACCCCCCCCCCCCCCATTATATTAAAAACACGTTACACATTTTAAGATAAATTTTATATATACAGTAGTGTTTCAAAATAAGCAAAACATTAACTTAAAACGCAAGCCTGATTCATAAAAAAATAAATGAGTAAATCTTATTTTACTGTTTATTAATAAATGATTGCATAAATATGAAAAGTTATGCATAAGAGTCAAAACTTAGTTTTCAGTTTTTGAAAAAGTAGTTGATAGATAGATGACAGCTTCATCATGTTAGCTCTCTTCCACGACGCAATGTCCCCTCCCCCCCATTTATGCAAGCAGATAATATCAGCTGGCGTTGCTTCCTCCTGATGACTCTTAGTTTCTCCTCCATAGTCATTATAACCTTTTTTCTTTTATCACCCATTTCGTTAATCTTCAATAAATAAGCACGAAGCACAACAAAAGGCTGTACGAAAGTAACCAGGGTAAGTGGAAAATAACGTCCACACTTGTTAACATCCACTGCACCACAAAACAGGTTATCCAGCCCTTAACCCTCTCTTCCTGTCTGTCTCTGCTATTGCATTCTGTAATCCCTTCTTGCTTCTTCTTGTCATGTGTTAGTACTTTTCTACGGACAAGAACCTTCCCGTCTCGGGCATTAGCAGCATTCCTTATTTTTTTTATAGGCCGGATAGTATGGAAGGCTGAATAGTCGAGAGCTGGATAATCGGGAGTTTACTGTATTACTGTTATGAAAGAAAAATAATTCTGCCAGCTATTGCAAACAACTTTGTTGATTTATCTAATTATAACATTTCTGTATTTATATTCTCTATTGTAGAGCCCAAATGATGAGATCATTCTTTCACAATTTGCAGTACATGGCTTTGATGGCAAAATCTGCCGAGTTTTACTAAATGCTTTAAATTATGATGATTTAAAAAATAAATTATTATTAATTTAATTTAATTATTGTATTATCATGCATTAGCCAGCATGCTGGTAAATTCGAGAGAGACAGAGCTTGATTACCAGAAGGGTAAACTTTTATGACTTTTTAAAAAATAATTTTTGCTTTAAATATGACAGAAATTGTTTAAAAAAGGGTGACATGATTAATATTCAGAAATGCTGGTGGAAGTTAGCCACTGCCATAACCAGGCTGTCTCTCTTGAATTTCGTGGCATGTCTGAAAGGGAATATATTAAATTATTATGTGTCACTTTGCTTTTATGCCTTGCCCACCATTCATACAGTTATTTCACTCATGGTGGTATGTGAAAAAAATAAATGATTTTGAAAAGGTTTTTTCGTTGAATTTCGTTATTAGGACTGAATAATTTTTTTGGGGACATTTTTGTTTTATGAAATTTAAGGCTTTGTTTTCCTCCTGTTCCCTGGGGGAACACCTCTGCTGTGGAAATGCAGTAGGTGCTAGATGAGTCTCACAAAGCACCCTCCAAAAGAAAAATACAAAAATAGTTTAACATTTTTTAAAATTTGCTCTGAGAAAATGATCAGTATCAGGTCATTTCTTATGGGACCCCCAATGAAACTAAGAGACAGCATTCTTTAATTCTGGTCCTGGGCCTTTTCATTCTACCATGAATTCAACATTTGTAAAATGAGCAGGTTGAGCCAGTTTATATGGCTCAAGGGGTGGTGATATGGCTAAAGGGTTGCTGTATTACTTATTTACAAACCTTCTCACCCAACTTTTTTGTAAGAAAAATGTGCTCAGTATCAACAATACCAGTTATCTTGTTGCATTTTATATAGTGATCGGTAGACTAGCTGTTCGTATTTAGACATATTCATTCAAAGCTAAATTAGGCATGTCTTTTATCAATATTTGGTCTATTCTTTTCACAAATTTGAAGTTAAATAGGGCAGCTTTTAATGTAAATTTTAATGCATCTGATACAGAATTCTTTTAATATAAATTTTAATGCATCTGATATAAAATTCTATCGAGTATCACTAGGAGCAGTAGTTTTACAGTCTTTAATTGAAAACATTCATTGGCAAAGTAGTTACTACATGAAAATATGCAAAAACAGTAACAATTCTGCAATTATAAGTTAATGAGTGGTATTGTTAATAAATTTAATACAGATGCTGTAATTAAATTGTGTTAACATTTGTTGGTATTTCACCATTTTTTATAAATGGTTTTTTGTAAGTTGTTATCTGAAATTTGATGATTTAATCCAATTTAACTTATATTAGCTTGTAGTTTATAGAAAATATTTTTTAGGAATGCAGAGACTCATACAGATTTAGGGGCTACAGATTTTTGGTATTACTTAATATGCAGATTTACAATTCACATTGTGAATTTAAAAAACGAAAAAACATTAAAAATAATTTCAATATGAAAAAAAAAAATATCCTTTATGTACCCACACATACTCTACAAAACGAGCTGGAAAAATGAGTGTTACAATCAGGGTTTGAATTTTTTTTTTTTTTTTTTTTTTTAACCCAGCCAACAGGGCCCACTAGCCAAAAACCGGGGTTTTTTCATTGTTTTATTGAATTTTTTTAGATAACTCCTTAAACTTCTAATTTTCATAGGCATAATACCTAACTTTATTTATCAGTGAAACCTGGGTACAATTTTGCATTAATTAAGTATGAATTAGCAATAAATATATAAAAAGGAAAAAAAATCCAGTTAATATAAAAGGTAAACTTGTATCTCATGGGACTAGTTTGCTGCAGTAAGGATATATTAAGCCGACGACAACTGAATTTCTTTATATAATTCTTACCTTAAGTGAAACAGGCTAAATTTATACCATTTCTTTCATTCACTTCAATCAGAAATCAGTTGAAGTCAACAACATATATAAAATATTTACATTAAAATCACAGACAATACATTAAACTACAATTATTACATAAAAACACTAAAAACATATTAAAAATTGGGACGTTTCGGATCATCACGATCCCTCCTCAGCCAATTATAAACGTTAAGTCAATACTATCAACAGTTACAAGAAAAACACAACAGAAAGTCATCAATTTCAGGTTACAGTTAAAATAAAATAGAATACTCGGCCGGCACAGATGCAGCTTCATTAATTGCTAAATCCTTGGTTTTAGTATGCCAGGCCTCTAAAAACACTCTTCCAGTGTAATTGTTGCAGCCGGATCGGATCACAAAAGCTTTATTAAAATCTGGAAAATGGTCGGTTGCAATAGTATGCTGAACGATCTTTGAATTCAAATTTCTACATCTAAATGCCTGTTTATGCTCTTTAAGCCGTATTTCAAGTGTCCTGCTAGATTCACCAATATAAACTGCTTCACACTGCTCACACGGAAACAACATATATGTTGAAAAATAAATGGGATTCATAATATTTTTTTTTAATTTTAGCAACATTTGTTACATATATATTGCAATAGCATTAAATGTTAAATCAGATTGTCATAGAAGTCAGTGTCTGTGATTTCTGTAAATTTAGATAGCAAATGGTGCTACACTTTTATTAGTTTTGCTTCTTTATTAACTCCTAAACGATTATATAATTTTTTCCAAACCAGACCAAATGTTGAAAAGTACCATTCGAATGAAGCAGAGGAAGCTGACACTGAATATACATAAAAGAAAAACTGACAAAATCCAGGAAGAAACTTATCTTTTTCGCTCTTTTTTAGCATAATCCGACACTATTTTTATGTTGAACACTCCTGTATAACACTGTCATTGAACATTGAAGCAGGATAATAAATAGGATCATTTTAAAGCTATAACATCTGGCAAGTAATCAGGATGTTGTTCAAGTAACCATGTTTCTGTTGCGGTTTCTTGTTCTGTACATAAATGGTGCACTCTGAATTTGGAATCTTCACGGTTAGCAAACATGTGCGGTGCTTGAATTGCCCGCTCAATTTTTTTTTATGATACTTATACGGCTGCAGGACATCAGAAGATAAAAGACCTATCCATATTTCGCCTGCTTCTGAAATACACGTTGTTTCTTTTTTAAGACTGTCCAGTGCAGTTGCAACAACAGACTGTCTTAAGATTTAGAGCTTCTTGATAAAGATATGCATTGTTCAATATTTTTGATACACTTTTTGAAAACTTTTGATTGATTATGTTCAAGGGCCCAGTATTTGTGATATTTTGTCACAAAAAATTTAACACATACATAATGTGAATTCCATTCTGTATCATTGGGCAATTGTGGCATCAGACATGCTTGCTCCACAATCCAACCATGTGCTTGGTGCGTATTCCAAAAGTATTTATATAGTTCTACAATTTGATTTAGTACACTGTATAACAAACAGAATATTATGGAACAAAAATGAATTATGAAAAAAATAAATATTCTGAACGAAATTGACTATTATGAGTGAAGAAGTGGGTAACAGGAAAGCTATTTTTATACTTAATCAGATTGATAATTTTTACTAAAAGACCTACATGGAATGAAGAAGTCATTCATGAATACATATTGTGGAATGCCTGTTCTGCCAAAGGATACCAAATGTGTAGGAGAAAGAAAACTGCTGACTTTGCCATCCAAGATTACTTTAGCACAATATCTGGGACCATTTACTGGAGAGCTAGGTATTACGACTTTAATAAAAGAAAGACTAACTGGCAAAGCAGATAAATTAAATAATTATGAAAGAGTCTGCTCCCTAATTATTGATGAAATGGCAATAAAACAAAACCTGCAGTAAGATGCTAAGGGTGACAGTTTTTTGAGTTTTCAAACCAATTATGAAAAGAAAAACTCATGCCAATTAGCAAATAGATTGTGTTTTTTAATTAATGGTTTGTCATCAAATTTCAGAATTCCGTGTGGGTACATTTTTACTAAGCAATTTTTAGCAAGGAACTGTATGAATTAACTCTCCAGGTATTATCAGAGGTTAAAAGTTGCGATTTTAAAATAATTAGATTAATTACTGACAATCATACATCAAATGTCTCCATGTTTTGCATACTTGGGAATAGAAAACTAAATTACCAAGTACCTCATCCAAACGACAACACAAGGCCTCACTTTTTAAATTTCGATCAAAAGTATAAGAGCCCAGATGCTAGAAAAAGAAATAGTGCACAAGGACAAAATTATTTCTGGAAAATACATAAAACAACTGCAACAAAAAGAAAACAAAAGCAGTTAGCAATTTGACTAGGCGACATGTTAAGTCAACTAATATTGTCAAGATGAATACTGGTACAAGATGTATTTTACGGTCAGAATCCTCAATGCTTCAAGCAATCAAGAATTTAAATGTAAATAAATGTAGAAATTTAATGGTAATTTTTGTTTTCCGTGTTATAGTAGCATGTTATTTAAAATATTTTTAATTGCTTAAAGCATTGTATTTATTTATTTATAAATCTTTCAGTTTTTCCTATTTATAGTATAAAAAATGCCGAGGCAAGATATACATATATTATGTTTACCTTTTATAACACATAGAGCGAGGTTTTCCATATTTTTATGTAAAAAAGTAGCATTTAATAAGCATTATCTACAGTGGGTAGTCGTACCATCTACCAGTGAAAGTAACCCTTTAACAATTCTGAAATTAAGGGATGATTGCGAAGGCCATATAAGGAAGGGGAAGAATCGAGTTTGGCAGTGGTAAAACCGATAATTATGTGGGGCTTAAGTTTTCATGCTATGTGTAATATGTTTTAGTTTGTAATTTATATTTAGTCTGAATTTATTACACATACATTGAAAATATCTGATATATAATCAAAATATCTGATACTTTTGAAAATATATTTACAAACCCAGTGTTCAATCCAGATTGTGGTCCCAAATCTACTTATTTCTATTTACCTGCTAATATTGCAGATAATATTAAAATATTAATATTCTATATACAATAAAAAATACTTTATATGTGAAAATTATTAAAACTATATATATACATATGTGTGTGTGTGTGTGTAAATGCACATAAAAAATACACATACAGCTAAATCTTCCTGGGCTGTAAGAAGGTAATCTTTTAACATAGCCTCTTGCAACTGTCTCCACTGTTGACGAGGATCTTCAATTTGATTAGATTCTATAAATTTAAAACAAATAACGATTATTTTAATATATAAATAATAACAACAACATATATTAAAAATACATTGTCATGTGCTATCATATATGCCAATCACTAGTTATATTTTAAAATGTAACACATATGAAACATGCAGAAGACAAGACAAAGCTACACAATTTCATTTTAAAACAAGACTCTATACATTAAATACAGAAAAATCACGTTATTCATAATATATTACATATAAATTTTTAAAATGTGTTATATACAGTGTAAGCAATTTAAATAAAAATTCGTATATGGTAAAATCTATTAGACACATAGATGCTGACACAAGGAATTAGTTGAAATATTTTATTTGCACTTCCTGATAAGTTAGATTGTTGGTTTTACTTTCTTAGCATCTTATAAAAAACTATTGGTTAACTTACCGGTGTACAGTTTTGTGCTACATTAACATTTTATCATCAAAATGCAGAATTTGGTTTCCATTCAAATCATATGCAAAAAAAGAAGGGGAAAAATGTTAAGACTATTAAATAGTAAATTATTGTTATATGTGCAGAAAATGTAATTTGAATTAAATTCACAAAGTGTCATTTCAAATTCTACTTGGAAGGGTTAATTTTTTTTTTTTTTTTCTTTTTCTGCACATAGTAAATCAAAATCCCCACCCCCCTCATTTTTTTTATACAAATTATTAAAGAAATATTTTTAATGATATTTATTTACATGGAGTTAATTTATTAGTAAAAACAAATGAAATAAGTTCAACTGATAAGAAATTAATATAACATTTATTAATATATAATGATTAAAATAAGAAGATAATGATTAAAAAAAACTTCTGAGGAAAAGCAGTTGCCCTAACCTCACTAAATGACACCTCTGATCATATTAAGTAGTAAGCATAGGTGCAGCATTTAGAGGGGGCAACTTTCTGAACAAAAAATTTTAAAATAATACAATCAATTAAGAATTGTACTGATGCGGCAATCAACTACTTTTATTTTCATTTTACATTTCTTCTTTTTGAGTTTAGTCAGTTCAGCAGATAGTTTGGTTATTTTTCTATAAAGTTAGAAGACGTGATACCAAAGTTTGCTTGTTCAAAATCAGAGTTGGCTGAAACGGGATGACTGTGAAATGTTTTCAGAAGTTGCTTGCACGTTAACGAGAAACCAAGACATTTTTCCTCAAGAATCGTTTTCTAAAGGGACTTCACGTTTAGCAGTGCAGTCAGAATATATCTTGCACATAATTAAGTATGTTCCTCCCATCCTTACTTTTTTAATTTATTGTCAACACTTAATCTTCTACTATCTCTTCTCATTTTTGAGATGCAATGATTATGATTTTGCTTTCAAGGTGTGAGACATCTTGAATGTGATGTTTTAATACTAAAGTACAGTAGTTCCATGGTTATGACTAATCCGTTCCATGATTATTGTTCTTAACAAAAATTATTGCTATCCGAGGTATGATTTACTTAAGACTTAATTTATTATTTTTTTTCGAACTCCTCTACACAACCATAGTACGTCTTTAAAATACACATTAGTCTCATTCAAAATGTCCTAGAAGTTCGATAAATGTCTTTTATTTACTATATTCGTTGCAAGAAAAGTAATTTCAATAAAATGAACTAGCGGAGATTCACTCATTTTGCTGGTCAATTTTTTCAAAATGATCCTTGAATTAAACGAACCTAGTGTTGATGGCCCTGTTGCCTTTGACAGTGTACTCAATGGAGCTATAAATACACAATGGAGCTTATTTATAGTTCCATGATGTACACCTGTGCAGGTTATGTTTGCTCCTGTTTCAAATCAAATGAACATTGAATTACTGTGCTTTTTATTTTGACTCAGATGAAATTCATATTTTCAGCATCATCGTTCACATCTCTACAACGTTAAAAATCTGCAGCAAACTGTCCAGTCATCCGACTGTTTTTAAAGATACCGATTCTTTGACAATATCATTCAGTGTATCTGATCATATTATTGATTATATTATGGTTATAATAAAGCTAAATTACTGTTAAGTAACTTTTTTCAATAAAAAGTCAATTGACTGAACAATTTGCTGCAAATTTTTAACGGTGTATAGGAAACTATTTGGTATTCTTCCAATTTGAATTAAATCACAGCTGTAGTAAACTTTACCAGAGTTCTTTCCATTTTGGAAAAAATCACCACAAAAATCAGACAAAAAAAAAAGTAAAAAAAATCACGAAAAATTAAAATCTCACAATAGACAAAATTGACTATATTATGCTAAAAGATTGAAACCAGATTCAGTTTACAAATGTTAAAAAAATGCATTGAAACACAATAAAGCATTAAAAATTGCATAAAATATTACTCCCTCCATCCCAAATTAGTTGTCACATTTGGATTGAAAATTTTGTCCCAAATTAGTTGTCACATTTCAAGTAGGTGGAGTCATAAATAACTTCGGTGCAGTTTAGTAGATCAACACCAGTAAAATTATATTGCAATGAATATAACATGGTAACTAGGTGTTGGAAAAAAAATGTTAACTTGAATGTGAACTAATTGGGAATAAGAGGTGACGAAAATTGCAATTATGAATAATAATTTAGAAAGTGCCCAAAAGAAGGAAATGAATAATGAAGAGCGTAACACTATATTGCAATTTTTATTGCAACATTGGAAAAATGATAAACTGAGCCATGGTTCTGTAAATGCTGCAGCAATGAAATTCAATGTTCATTGTAGAACAATATCCCGTTTGTGGAAGCAGGCAAAGACGTAAAAAATAACAGATGATGGAGTTTACAATGTAAAGTCACAAAAAACTGGTAAATGCGGACAAAGAAAAAAAGATTTTTCTCAGCAATTGAGCAAAATCAAAGATATCCCAATAAAATGAAGACAATCACTTCGGAGTTTACCATGTGCTGTTAGCATTCCTAAATCAACATTACACAGGATTCTCAAGGAGGGAAAAGTTTTGAAGTGTATTTCATCCACCATTAAGCCAAGTCTAACAGAAAAAAATAAGCTGGATAGAATTCGATTTTGCTTACAGCATGTTCAAACTAATGGATGCTTTTCGGAAATGTTGGATCGTATTCATATCAATGAAAAGTGGTTTTATATTACAAAAACCAGTAATTCATTTTACATCACCCTAGATGAAACTGAACCTTCGCGGCATTGCAAAAGCAAAAGGTTTATTACCAAAGTAATGTTTATGGCAGCAGTGGCAAGACCAAGATGGAACTCTAATACAAACGAAATGTTTGATGGAAAGATTGGAATATGGCCTTTTGTTTATTCAGAAAATGCAAAAAGAAACTCAAAAAATCGTGCAAAAGGAACTGCTGTGACAAAAGTTGTAGAAATTGTTAACAAAGAAGAAATCCGAAAAATGATTATAGAAAAAGTTTTACGGGCTATACGTGAAAAATTTCCAACTAGTGAAAAATCAAGTCATATATACATATAACAGGACAATGCGAAACCTCATTTGGCAGTGGATGATCCCAGTATCACAGAAGAATGTTTAAAAGATGGATGGAATTTGCAACTACAATGTCAACCTCCAAATAGTCCGGATTTAAATGTACTTGATCTCGGGTTTTTTAATGCAATACAGTCATTGCAACATCAGATGCCCAGAAACAATATTGACAACTTAATTGATGCTGTTGAAACTGCTTTTCAAAATATGGAAGTGGAAAAGCTTGAAAATGTATTTTTAACTTTGCAAACATGTATGGAAAACATTATGCTGTCAGGCGGAGACAACTGTTACAAAATAACTCATCTCAAGAAAGAAAAACTTCGCCGTCAAAATCTTCTGCGAAACCTGATATATAAACCTGAAGCAATATTATGTGCAAAAAATTCCTTAAAAATCAGTTAAAATTGTATTATTTGCTATTAAAATAATCACAACTTGGTACTTTCATTCTCTTTTTTTTTCCCCCCACAAATATAGCACTTATTTTGTGACAAATTTTTCAAAGCAAATTTACAGGGTTCGCACACTCTTAAGCCACATCCCATTTTATAAGGATTCTACAACAAATATACCAGACACATATGGTAAGTCAGGCACACGTGGTACTAGACAAACATAGAAAGATAATTTTCTTCCTAATAAATTCACGATTCACTAACTAGAAGATAGTTTTATGCAAATCATTACAAAATGGGGCGTGGCTTAAGAGTGTGCGAACCCTGGATTTTTTTAAAAATTATTTTGTACTGATTTAAGGTGGTGAGGAGGGTAAGTAGATGTTGATGATTGATAGCATGGCATCCAGAAATCTCTGAAAAATGTTCAAACAAATTCATAAAATCATCAATATTAATAATTGGTACAAAAGTATTCAAATGTGACAACTAATTTGGGATGGAGGGAGTACAAAATAGTAGGACAGTATTTAATATGTCAGACTGCTGATTGAAACTCGATTCCTTTTGCGTATATTTGAAAATCACAGCAAGAACATGAAAAATGCTAAAAATTTCATAAATTTGTGAAAATGTAAAATATTCCAAAGGACAAAATTTACTGCATTGAACTGGAAGTTTGAAACCGGATTTATTTTTTAAATGTTTAAAAATTTTTGCAAAATGCGTAAAAATGTTACAAATTGCATAGGGACAGGTGGGAAAAAGTGGGAGTAAAACCAAGCTGTTTTTTAGAGATTGATTTAAATTGATTTTTACGAGTTGGGTAAGACCGATAGGTTGAGTTCATTATATGACATAAAGAAATACTGTGAAAACAATATTTTATTTAAGCCTGAAATTTTTTATTTCAAAGGGTCCAATCCTTATTCTGGTATAATCTCCATTCCTGCAGAATCTTCTACTTCTGATGGTGAGGATGATGACAATTCCAGCGAGTCCAGTTTTTCACACATATCTGCATGACTAGCTAGCAACAGTGACATTCCCAAAACGTTCAAAAGCAGGCATGTAGATCGGAACAGAGCTCGATCTGGTGGGAAGCAATGAAGCTTGAAATGAAGATTATGAGAGACCATAGGGTTTGGCATTTGGAAGAATTATCAGTATATGTCACTCTCCAGTAGGTTGCTGGTAGGTTTACACGACAAAACGGGATGAATTTGGACGGATCACCAGGCACAAGGCTAGACTTGCTGCCCAAGGGTTCAAACAAAAGGCGAGTCCTATGAAGAGACTTTTAGCCCAGTTGTGAACTTTGGCGTTATCAGATTCTTTTTCTCCCTTCATGTTTCATGTAACAGGTGGTCACACACTCAGTGTGATGTGATCTATGCCTACTTGTATGCACCATTGAGTGAGGATGTGTACATGCACCAACCTCCCAGATTCTCAGAGCCTGGTAAAGAGCATTTATATTGCAAACTAGATTGGGCTTTGTACGGTTTGCATCAGAGTAGGGGAGAATGGTTTATGGAAATTCATAAAGCTTTATTAGAGATTGGCTTTAAAAAATTCTCATCATGTAATTGTGTTTATATTTTCAACTCTAATATTTTATTACTGTTATATGTGGATGATATTGTGATCTTTGGAAAAACTCAGAAGCTTATTGATAACATCTTAAATAAATTAAAAGCACGATTTGACATAAAGAACTTGGTAGAACTAGGAAACTTTTAGATGATGAATTTGAAGATACTCAATCAGAAGTTATCATACACTAGAAAAACTACATTCAAGATGTATGTGATAGGTTTAGTTCTTTTAAAATTCCTGTGTCATCATTGCCTATAAGTAAAGGTATTTTTTCAAGATCCAGTTATCCAGTCTCCAATCATGACATTCAGGAAACGTCACATCTGCCTTACTGTAATTTATTAGGTTGCCTTTCTTTTGTTGCTAACCGTACTCGACCCGACCTTTGCTATGCTGTGAATTTACTGAGCCAATTTCAGGCAAATCCAGGTATTGTACATTGGGATGGTTTATTAAGATTGCTGTGATATTTACAGTCTACTATGCATTATAAGCTGAAACTCTTGTGCAAGTCTAATGATCTCACGATCTTTACTGATGCTGACTTCGTGGCTAACCGTGACGATCGGATCTCGGTCGGCGGTCAAATAGTCATGCTTGACGAAGATCCTGTCGATTGGCACACTTTTAAAGAAAAGTGCATCTCGTTATCGACCATGGAGTCTGAATTCGTTGCAATAACTGAGGCCGTTAAGAACCTGGTCTGGTTTGACCAGATACGTCGTGAGTGTGCACAGGAAGGGATCATACCTGTACTTAGGAAGGACAGCAGAGATGAAAGCAGATAACCAAGCCGCAATTGATTTTGTTAAATCTCCTGTTGAGAACTACAAATCCAAACATATTGATGTGAAATTGTTTTTCATTAGGGATCTGTTCAATAGGGGGAATTTTTGCTCAGTCACATACATAGCAGGTCAAACCTGGTGGGCATTTTTACCAAGCCATTATCTAAAAGTGAAATTTTCAAGTTTTTATACAGCTTCCGTTCATGATATAAATTATTTACTGGTTTTTCATATAGTTCATTTCATACTCATATATAAATTTTTCATATATCATATTCATATATAAATTTTTCATATATCATACCCAATGCTTATGCTGTGAATTTTTGAATCCTTAAGTTTTTTGTTATTGCACTGTACCTAAACATTGTTAATTTAGTTTAAAGGATACGTGTAAATGATTGCTATTTTAATTCCTGTTCATTTGCCAGTATATATATTCTCATGTACAACCCGCTATCTTGGTCATTTCTTAAATTTAGAACTGGTTAAATGTTTCTTTTAAAACTTAAAGTCTGTTCTAAAGATATTTTAGTAAAGTGGTTTCTTTCTAACACCCACAGATTTTAAACATTTAAAGAAATCTTATTTTGAAACTGTTTGTATTTGTGCTTATACAATGAATTTCCTTATCTTTTTTTTTTTTTTTTTTTTTTTTTTTGTTTATCCATTCTAGGCATCTAAAGCCAACACCCTATCTTTGTGTATGAATGATTCCTGGTACCAGGAGATTGAAAGTGGTATAAATGTGCCCTTAATTCATTTCAATGAATTTGTACGTTAGATTGTTGAAAAAGCAGTCGTTTTTGTTGCTTAAGCCTAGATGCCTGGATCCCAAGTTCTCATGAATGTTTAATTTTTTATCTGCAAGAATTGTTTAAAATTGTAATAAAGATATTTTTCAATCATAACTATTGTGATCAAGATGTCATCTAAAGCTGATGATAACATTTCAAATTGGAAATTGTTATATTTTTGAAGTGGTACATCATCATTTTCATTTTGTAGTTTAAATTGTATAAGAATTTTGCACTTTTTAAAGCTAACTTCTTTGTTAGGCTCCTGTTAATCTTCAGTCTAGGCTATGCTAGCCTCTGTCTTCGGATTAAGAAGATCTGTTATTAGCCAACAATTTTTTTTTTTTTTGAAGAGTTAATTTTCTTGTTTGGTAAATTCTCTATACATTTCTACTTACACTTTAAATAAAACTTAACTGGTTCTTTTATGAAATTTAACCACTTAAATTTTTTCTAGTCATTTGTTAAAATTGTTAAAAATTGTTATTTCATGTTCAAAGTATATTTAAAAACTTCGTTTAAAGCTTTTTGACTTCAAGTTTTGAAGTTCTAGTTTTTCAACTATTAGAGTTGTTTCACGTTTTTGGGTTCAGAAATGAACTGGATGTATTTCTTCACATTTTCATTTTGAAGCAATCTTAACTTTTCAAGTTTAAAATTTTCACCTTTCAATTTTCACCTTTGAAAATTCTTGTTTAAAACTACTAAATTTTTTTTTGCTTTCTTTAAGTTTTGTGAGTGTGCTGATCAGTGATATCTATGGATTTTTCCATCCTTTGCTCTTTGAGTTTACTTGTTTTACAAGTTATCTGTTTATTAAAAGTGGCAATGAGGGGGGAGGGGGGGGGGGCATTTGATAGAAATACCAAACACTGGTTTTCTCATTGCCTCCTATATCCTTTATATCATAATTTCATACCACAATCATTTTTATTTACTAGTTCATATTTTACTTTCATTTATTTATTACTTCATTATAATATCAGTAATAAATATATTCCTAAAACTTAAATTACCTTTTACTTCATTTCCGGACTTTATCTGTTTTACATGCTGCATTAATCCTTCAACGTCAATAGCTATTCCTGCAATTTTCCATTCATGGACTCCATTTCTTTGCAGCCTACATCGGCAAAACTACGCTCTAAACTGATTACGTTTTTCCGTAATGATATTTTTTCCGCCAAATGGCAACTGGGAATATCGCATCATTAATCAAATCCATCATCGAATCTAGCTTTACATTGATTTGATGCCGTTCCGTGGGAATTGCTCCAAAACGTTGTTTTCAATCTGGGCCTTTTCATATAAATATACGATGCAAACATCGTTACAGTGCATTTTTATCTTCCTTGAAATGGAAGTATTATCTCATGTACTGAATGATGGCTGGTCCACATTCTGAAAGCATTATTTAACATACTATCCTAACTTAGTTATGAGTTTGTTTCAAATAGTTTTTAATCTAAAGTAATGTCACAATAATGTGTTTTCTTCAAATCTCAATATCGAAAGTAAATCACCATTGTCATCGTGTATCCATCTTAAGGTGTCCCAGGAGAGGCCAAAAAAATAAAAAGTTTGAAAATGCCAAGTCTCACCTTTTAAAAATGTTCTTTCTGTCATAATATGATACTACAAAAAAAATTCAAGTCATTTCACAAAGGTTTAGGGGTCCCCCAAGCTAACAGAAAATAGTGAATTTATGGAAAATTTGAATTGCTAATTAATATGCATTTGCAGAATTCTTCCACACTTATCTTACAATTTTTTTTATCCTAAAATTTGTTTAAGAACACTTTATCATGTTTAACAATTACATTTGATGTTACATTTTTATTAATTTTTTTAATAAAAACTTATTATACAAATCTATCCGAGGACCATATTTCATTTTTCTGATCATTAGTCTTCTAATGCTCTTCAATCTTTATTAATCTGCTGGACTTCATTAAATTTATATCATGTACTACATACAATGTTTCTAATTTCTAATAATAATAAATGCCAGCTCCAGCAGGTGTTAAAGGAAAGTTTCATTGGTTATTTATCAGTCTACGGTTTTGGATATCTATGAAACCAATAAATCTTCTGAAGGAACCTCTGATGAAGAATTTGTAGTAAAAATGCATTCAGATGATAATGCAAAACCCAAAGGTAATAAATCTAAGCTCTGCAGTCGCAGATCCATTATTACTCCAAGAGTTGGCACTGTTTTAGATTGAATTAGCACCAGCATTAGAAGATCCACAATGATAATAGAAGCTTAATTAACAAGAAGGTTGCTCTTCCTCTACCATGACATCTGACTCGCTTGTAAAATCCATAGTGCTTTCAAAAAGTGTTATTCGCCGGGAACGCCAATATCTTTGCAAAGAAACTGTTCAGCAATTAAAAACACAGTTTGAAGCATCAAAAGGGGTCCATTGGGGTGGAAAACTGTTAGCCAATTTGTCATAAAAAAGCACAGGAAAGACTGATCATTTAGCAATACGAGTTTTTTCTTTGCAAGATACTAAGCTTCTTGGAGATTCTAAGTTATTGTCTGGAACTGGCAAAGCAACAGCTAATGCTGTTTTCGAGCTCTTAAAATTGTGGAGATGTGAATCTCAAGTAATTTGCATATGTTTCGATACAACCCATGCAAATAGCGGAAGATTCAAATGAGCCTGTACAATTCTTCAGCCAAAAATAGGTAGAAACCTTTTGTGGATGGCATGTTGGCATCGCATGTTTGAGGTTCTACTTTCTGATGCATTTCGTGTGTGTTTTGGACAATCTAATGGGCCTGAAATCTTTTTATTTAAGAGATTCCAAGAAAACTGGTTTAAGCTCAACCACCATGAACCAAAAAAAAAAAAAAAAAAAACAATCAGTAACCATCATAACAGCATCAGACAGTTTTAAAACTTTTACTTCTAATCAGGTTAAAATTGCTACAAAACTACCTAGGGATGATTACAAAGAAATTGTAAATCTTGCATCATTAATGATTGGATTAGACATTCAATTTACCATTCGGAAACCAGGTGCTCTTTACCGAGCTCACTGGATGGCAAAAGCCATTTATTCCTTGAAAATAAAGTTATTGTTTAATAGGAATGAAAGCACAATGGTATTAACTGCTTGAGTTTCAAGATATATAACAATTTAATTAGTTTGTTGTGTGTGTATATTTGCAGTCTTGGTTTACTTGCTAATTTGTTGTTAATGCTCCTCCTAATGATGTTTCACTGATTCAAAGGCTGAAAGAATATGATGACAAACAATTAAGCAATATTGGATTAAAAACAATGTTACATCATTCCTGGTATGTGAGTGGAGAATTGCAACGCTTAGCTTGTTTTGTTTTCAGATCTTCTTTCTTATGAGCAAAAATTAAAGGTAGTTTTGAACATGAAAAAAGAAAGGAGTTCTAATTCACATCTATTAAAAATACTTTCTCTCAAATTGGATGATGTGTATTTCTAATAGTTTCTTTGCTAAACGGCTAAAATTGAAGATTGTTTGTTCAGTGTACCAGTCAAAGATTGGCCCAAAACGCCATCCTATAAAAAAGCTGCAATATTTGCTAAAAACTTGCCTTGTATAAATGATGTTGTTGTATTCATACATGACTTTAGTTGTTCAACAAAGAACAAAGAGCAAGAACAGTTTTTGTTACAAGTCGTAGCGATACGGATGCACAAAAAGAAATTTATAAAGTGCGATCACCAAAATCATTTTGAAATGTTAGTTGAAAAAAAATGTGTGAATGTGCAAAAAAAATTGTAAATAAATATGTGATAGCTTTAAAACATTCTTCTTCACTGGTTTTATTTATCATTTTTAAGATAACTGTTTACCTAAGTTCACTTTGTGTGCATAATTATACAGAAGGTAGAAATCAGGGTTGGGAAGTTTCTTCAACAGTGGAAAAACCATGGAAAAAACCAGCCGTAAGAAATAGGTTTCTTCCAAGTGGAAGAAATGGAAGAAACTGTTATTCTTTAAGAATTTACCATATAACTTTCAACTTTGTAAGATACAATAAATAACTTCCTATAATCTTATATAAATTAATTCAATAGACCAAAATAAATTTAATTAAGTATCATATATATTATAAAAGCAGTAAGCTCTAAAAGTTCACTCGGGTGTTTTCAAAAACTACCCGGTGGATTTTTTTCCAAATTGTATCATTCGATAGGAAATACTCCCGGGATGGTTTATGAGAAAATATAAAGGGATAACTATGATTTTTTATAATAAATTTTGTATTTTACTATTTTGAACGAAATGGTTGCCAGTGATTTTCTTTTGGCGAAAGGTTTGTTGATTAAAGAATTAAAATGGCTATATCTGTTAGAAAATAATACAAACACCTCGCGAATAAATGAAAAAAATACTGATATTTAATTTAAAAAACAACAAAAGATTTAATAAGACATAATATTATAAAACGAAAATATATAATTTAAACATGGAATAAATATTTGTAATGCTTAAAGTATAAATTATTGTGAAATTTTACAATTGGTACAATATTTGGCGAATTATCGCTTGCGATAGGTTAAAAAAATGAATCTGAAAATTTGATTTGATAATTTTGAATGGCAATTTTTTTTCTTTTTAGCTCTTTTATCGCTTGCACAAGGTTAATAAAAACGTGTCTGAAAACTTCATGAAATTAAATCTAGGTTCCATTCTTTAATCTTTTTCTTTTTTTGTCAATTTAATTATTATTTTTATATAATTCTCCCATCATATGATTTACAGGAAAAACTAGATGTATTTGTAAAAATGGCTGTATTAGTGAGTTACATGCTATTTATTTATTACCTTCGTCGCCAAACAATGCAATTTTAAGCCAAATAAGACAAAAGTGTGAAATAGGCCGAGAGAAGAGCATTTTGGAGTACATTTTTATATTCAAGCGTAAATTATATAAAAAACAGTTAAAATTATAATTATGTAGTCAATCATTTTAATTTTAGTGTAAATGTCTTCCATATACACACATTCTAAAATAATTTACTTTCAAAGATTTAAAATATTTTTTACCTTACTATGGAATACCATTACTATGGAAACATGCATTTTGTTTTCCTCAAGCATGTGATTTTTATATCCTCGAACTCAGATCATTAATTTTTAATTAAATATTGTGTATTATGTTATTTTTTTAACATGCGAACATATTGTCGATTTCACTTACAGGAATATTCACTGCTTTAAAAGTTAGGATATAAGAATATTGTTAAGAAGATTTCTACAATTATACATTATTACTATAAAAAAAAAATAAATAAAAAATAAACATTTTGCAATAAATATTGCTTGCTAATTTGTCATTTCTTTTTAGCTTTTTCTGCATAACTTTCTTTTGCTTAACCATTGTTTAAAACATGTTTTATTGAGCATATTAGACTAATCTTACGGAATCGTGTCACCCGCCAATTAGCATATTGGATGGCGTATCAAAATTCAAAAGATTAGACAGATTTTGAAATTAGCGATTATTAAATGGTGGCAAATTGAATAATGCCCGTGGACTTATCATTTCAGCCTAGATAGGAATAAATTACCTGGAATTTCGATCAGTATAAAGCGAATTGTCCTGACGCACACTCTAGCAGCTAAACACAGCAACAAATTAAGAGTTATTTTCATAATCTGGGTTATTTACACAACAGACAGAAGATTAATTTACTCTTAAATATAAAGAAAATAGCAGGCTTTTTTGTTTGTCCGTGTTATGCTCTTGAGAAAAATGCAAAATAAATCTTCGGTTCAGGTATTCACGAAAATGTATATTGCTAAAATTTTTGTCTAACTAGCTTTATTTATCATTGTCAGATCTTAACCCTGGTACACGTGCAACAATATTGTTGTATCAGTTTTAATGTTTGACGTGAACCCTCACAATGACGTCAATTACGAATGAATATAGATTTTATTGGATGCATGAGGTTTATTTTTCTACGAGATTAAGTCATAGAGTTTTCTCCTGGGTTAACGGTTACATGATTTCAGCTGGTCTACAAAATGAAAAGACAGTGAAAATGTCGTCATTTTAGATTTATTCAGGCAATTCATCTTTAAAAACACACATTTTTATGTTTCACTTTTCTTTTAAATATGAAAATTAAACAATCTTCTTTGTCTGCAAATAATTTATTACTTTTTTGACAGTATTTACTCTGCTAGAATCCAAAGAGGGAAAACAGTAGTAGCACAAGAGGATGTTTATTAAGAAATATAACTAACATCCAGTGAGATTGTATTTAAGCTACCAGAATCGCATATTACGCGAGCTGAGAGGCCAGGAGATCAAGGACAAACAAACGAAAACAAACCACCCGAGCATTATTCAAGTTCAATGGTAAATCTCTGCAATCATTGTAATGCACCTCTCATTTAATATTGTCAGATATGAGAACATTTTAATTCCTATTGTCATAACGGCCTCATTTCCCTACCAAAAGTGCACAATGAATAATCAACTAAAAGAACTGCTTCTTAATAGCTAAATTTTGTCCAACGCATAAGGTAATATAATATCGCAATGGCGTTCGCATCTTTTCAGCCACGCGGAAGGACATTCAGGCTAAAGGGCCATTTAAAATAATACAAGTTCGAATTCACCATTTCACTTAATTCACGGTTTATTTGGAAATACTGACCAGCGCAGCGGGCATAGCCTGCTAGTATATACTAAATTAACAATTAAATCAGTTTTTTAGCCAAGATCACACATGGCACCTGTCTAAAGATCTTCAACCATTGGCTAAATGAAGAAAAGAAATTTTATCCAAAATAAACAGTCAATTAAATGTTATCCATTTCAATTTAACCAACATATTTTTTAATTATTTAAACTTTCGAAACTGGTAGTAAATAGTAGGGATCATTTACCAACGGTAGAATGAAACTCATTTAAGGGTGTTTCTTAACTGCTCTGTTCAACAAGTGCAAAATGTTTTGACACATTTACAAATTTATTTTTTAACGGAAAGGTATAAAATTGGAAAGCCTGGCCATGGAAGCAATTTGGAATTGAACTGTTTTTTCCGTTTTTTGATCAATCAATTACCTATTGAGTTATAAGGAATTTTGTCACGTGACAAACTTTTCGTCCGCTCTTGAGTCTCTTTCTTCCTTCGTGCGGAAATTCGGTTCAAAATGCCCACTTTGACATTACAGTAAACTCTGTCTAAGGCGGAATTGGTCGGGACTGAGAAAAATTTCCGTGGTAGACAATATTCCGGCTTATGCAAAAAAACTCCCCCCCCCCCCCCCAAAAAAAAAAACTCCCTCGAAGATGACGATCTTTCATTGATTCTCCTGACTAGAAAATCGGTTGAAAACTGAAATTCTGAAAGATCCTTTGTATTTTTAAAGATAAATGAGAAACGTTATTCAATTTCTTAGTACTGCTGTTATGTATTCATATTGGAAGTTTATACACACACAAAAAAAAAAAAAAAAAACTTCGAGAATGAGAAAGAACGCTATAATTTTGAATTTGAGTACAATCTTAAAGTATAATATATTGTACTTTCGAAAATATATATTTTGATATCTGTTCATTTTACTAGAAATATTAACTTTTAGATGCAATTTTGCATATGAAAAAAAATGGCATAAGCATAAATTCCTTAAAATTTAAAGTTTCTGTTCTTTTGAATAAACTTTTTTAAAAAGTTATGGAATTTTAACCAACATGCTCGACATTGAGTTATTTGACTTATCAGTTTTAAAGTTTAATAAACAAAACGCCTTTCATTTTTAAATTATCCTTTTCCGCCTTATGCAAAATTTTGGTTTCGGTGGGACCTTAAAATCTTTTCCGTTTCCGCGTTAGACAGATTCCGCCTTATGCAGCATGAATTAATGTAATTTTCTAAGGGTTCGCCGGGACTTTAAAAATTTTCCGCGGTAGACAGATTTCCGGCTTACACAGAGTCCGCCTTAGACAGAATTTACTGTATTTTCTAAAAGATCTATTGCGTTTGCAAAAAAAATGGAAAAAACAGCTCAATGACATAGTTTCTGAACAACAATACCAGCTAGTTTCATGCATTTTTGAACAAAAATAAATTAAAACTTATGTCAGGAAGTTGCCCTTTTGGATTTGAGAACACCCTTAAATAAAAGACGGTGCTTTTAATTTACATCAATTTTATAAAGGTAAGTAATGTACAATAATTAGTGTATTAAACATATCCATTCATTAAAATCCTCATTTTCCTTACTACAATGCAGCGTAATATAGAAAGAAAGTTTTTTAGCAGTAGGATGCTGCAATTAGTTTCTCAACTTAGAATGGAAGAATGCAAAAGATGAAAAAAAGTCTTTCAAGTCCTACACTTCAAGATAGTTTAAAAGCATTTCGACATATCCATATATACTTTTAGAACATTGATCTTTTAAAATCAGCATTGAGTTATGCATGGCATGCTAGATGCTAGTATATAAATAATTACAGATTTGTTTATTTACTGTGTTGCAAAGTTTAAAATAATGCATTTTTATATGAAAATAATGTATTTTTATATGAAAAATAAACAATGTAGGTAGCTTTTTTTTTTTTACATAAATAGTGTAATTAATATTTTGAAAAAAAAAATCCCTCTTTCTTTAAAGTTGTAAAAACCATCACCTGAAAAAGTCTGCTGAACCTGAAGTTTGTTATTAAAAAAAAATAACTTTTCCAAAAATAATATTTTTTATATTAAAATTTCAAATTTAGATTTCATATAATTATACTTTGAGTTTAATTCTTTTACATAGTTAATATACTTTAATTTTGAGCATTTTGTTTTGTTTTCTGCTGGTTTCTTCTATTTCTTCCATTTTTTTCCAGTTTCTTCCACTGTCCTGGAAGAAACTGATTTCTGCCGGAAGAAACCCAACCCTGGTAGAAATGTCTGCAAAATCACACTTTTCTTGATTTCAGTAATATATTATGTCTCTTCCTACCAGAGCAAAAACATAATGTATACAAAATTTGACTGAAACAGTATATAAGAAGCTTTCATAAATGAAAAAAAATGTCATTTGAATTTTAAGTTTTTAATGTAGCTAATAAAAATAGATGCATTTCACATTATTTTGGCCATTTTTATGTAAATGCAATGACCTTGGGGGACCTCTATATATTTTTTTTAAATTTTAAAACAATTGAAGGTGTTTATATTAACAGGAAGAACATGTTCGGGGGGTGAGAGTTCACAATTTTAAAAGATGATTTTTTTGGGACACCCTATTTCCATCTATGTTCAAGAATGTCAGCTGTGATAAAGTTCCTGTTAATTGCCTGTTGTAACCTCATCATGTGTCTTCAAGTAAAATAAACCTCCTTCGTTCAAGTAAACTATTTTTGCATCTGTTTTATTATCTTAGTTAAGAGATCGTTTTTACATTTGCTCATTTACATATTTTACTTCCAAATGTCCTCATTACCAGCAAATACCTCCACTGGGTTTTCTGCATATTTTAAATTGACCCTGTCACGTATATAAAACTCTTAAGGTTATATTACATTTATGAAAACTGTCGAAACTCACGATTTTTACGCAGCCGATCAAGAATATTTGCATTTTTTCCGTGCATCATTGACAAAATTCGTGATTTTTCCATGCCCGATTAAAGAAATTCGCAATCTTTCTTTGCCCAATCGACAAAACTTTCCATTTTCCCTGCCCGATGTACGAAATCAAAGATTTTCCCGAGCCTGATCGACAAAATTCGCGATTATCCCATGCCCAATCGACAAAATTTGCAAATTATTACATGGTCGAGCAACAAAATTCATGATTTTTGCGAGCCCAATCGAGAAAACTTATGACTTTTCCATGCCCAAATGACAAAACTCTCTATTTTTTCTTGCCTTGATTGATAAAATTTGCAATTTTTCCACACCAATCAATGAAATTCAAATTATTTTTGGACTAGCGAATGACAAAATTCAGAACTTGGGAATTTCCTATGTTGATATCTATCGTATCGGCCGGCAGATAAACAAAATTTGCAATTGTTAACTGACTGACAAAATTTGCAATTTTTCCCGCGAAAAATTGATGAAATTCATGATTTTTTCCTGGGACCTTTTGTCGAAAATTGCAATTTTTTCAGTTATAAATTGACGACATTCATGGGCCACAAGTTAAACCATTAAGGGCCAAGATTGGCCCGTTGGTCACCGGTTGTGCATCCCCACTCTATAATATGCTTCATCTCTTGGGCACTCTGACTTCCAAGCCAGCATTGGTTCTTGGCTAGAAAAGTTCAAGAAGACACATAGGTTATTCCAGAAAACTATCTGCAGTGAAAGTGTGGATGCTCCGGTGATCACATGCGAGAACTGGAGTCTTGAAGTACCAGAAATTCTACAATAATTCGCTCCTGAAAACATTTTCAATGCTGATGAAACAGGTCTCTTTTACAAGTGTCTCCCAAACAAGACTCTGGCATTTAAAGAAGATAAATGTTTTGGTGGCAAACAAAGAACTACTATTCTGTTGTGTGCTAACATGACAGGGAAAGAAAAATTAAAGATGCTAGTCATAAGTAAATCTCTTTGGTGTTTTAAAGGCGTGAAGTCCTTAGAAGTGGACTGTGATTTTAATAAAAAGGCCTGGATGACCACTGAAATTTTTGACAAATGGTTAAAAGCACATGACAATCAAATAAGAAAACAACGCCAAAAAATTGCTTTGCTTATTAATTATTGACCAGCTCACTCACAAAACTGTAGAGAAAAACTGCAACATGTTGAAGTTATTTTCTTACCACCCAATTGCACATCAAAACTGCAGCCCATGGACTTGGGAATAATAAAAAATTTAAAGGTACATTATAAGAAAAGAATTCTTAAAGAACTGATAACAGCTACTGAAAAAAAAAATGATTCCACCCAAGACACCATTAGTCTTAGAAAGTGTATTGCAGAACTTTATAAAGCTTGGAGATTTGATATAACTGAAAAAACAATTTACAATTGCTTCAAAATGGCCAGCTTTTCTAATCTGGAGAATAATGCAGATTCTGAATATGAAGTAGATGTGGCCTTAGCAGACTTAAAAGAGAAATGGAAATTAATTAAGGAACACTGAAATGCTGGAAGAAAATGTTACTCTCTCTGATTTTTTGGAACTGGATGACAATCTCAGTATTGCGCAGTATCCTACTGACAGCGATATTTTAAGCAGCATTATGAAGAATGATGGTGAGAGTGACAACGAGGATGAAAACAAAAACATACAACAAGAGAAAAAAACATCACGCTCACAGTGAAATGAGTTTTTTTTATCTTAAAAGGAGAGGACTTCAAATGGGAGAAAATGTTCCTGAAACAATTTTTCATTCCTTTCTAAAGTGTGAACATTTTTTTGAGAGTAGCAATTTTGAAATCAAAACAGCAACAAATTACAGATTTCTTCATCTAAAATTAATGTAAGTTTTCCTTCTGTTATTTTTATTATGCTTTCAAATAAATGTCTGCTCTCTTTTTTGAAACTGTTTAAATAATTAAGAAATACAATAGTAGGTTAATATTTATAGTTAAACATTTCAAATTCTTAATTAAACACCTCAAAAATAATTTTTGTTCAAAATTTACATATTAAATAGGAATTTTTACTCATTCTCTATATAACGAATTTCTTTATATAATGAATTTTTTACTGGAACAATGGATTTCGTTATATACTCAACTGTATTTAAAGCTATTTCAAAATACTAATCTTCGCTTTATTTAATGACACACACACTGTGATTAAATAAAGAAAATATTACTAGTAAAAAAATTGATAGCCATATAACAAAAAAAATTCCACAATCTGGCAAAACTGTCGTGGCGTTATAGATGGCAAACAAAGTATGACATATGTATAGTGTCAGGTATAACTCATTTTAAAATTTCGGCTCCAAGATTGCGGATGTAAAAATAACCAATCGGAAAGCTACAATGAGCAGATCTTGAATCTGAAAAATTAAAGATTTATAAATTTGTTACACTATTTTTTTATTATTATTATTATTATTATTGCACACAAGTCAAAATCATTCTCTGTGAAGTAGAAGAAAAGATGTCCAGAGCCGTTAAAGAAATTTGAAAATAATATAAGCTAAACTACAGGGTGTCCATAATTAAATGACCTTATTTTAAAGTTGTCTACAGACAAAACTATTGTTCAGAAAGTTTTGAAATTTCATGGAAGACATAACGAAGGGATGGGAATTTGTTTGAGCAAAAACAATAGTTCAAAATTTTGCCACCAGAGGGCATTTTTAAATGAATTACACACTTAGTATACATTCACACACAATTTTTATGCAAGATGGAGCTCCTCCATACATTAGCCATTGTGTTAAGGACCTCCTAAAAAATCAATTCGCAGAAGAACATGTCATCAACCACCATTTTCGTAATTGATGGCCCCCTTGATCCCCGTGACTTTCAGCTTTGGGGGCATTTGAAACTTCTGTTAAGTCGTGATAATCCAGGAAATTTACCTGATGTTAAAAAGCATTTCAGATATGTTTTTAGCATTTCCCAGAACACACTGCTGTGAACTGTGGAACATGCTATCATATGATTTCAGATGGTAGCTGAAGATGATGGCCGTCACAAGAAACATTTTATTATAAAATTTGTAAAACTACCGTAAGTGTACGCTAAATTTGCAATTCGTTAAAAAATGCCCTCTGGCAGCAAAATTTTTAACTATTTTTTTTTCGCTCTAACAAATTTTCATCCCTTTGTTACGTGTCCCCTAAAATTTCACAACTTTTTGAACAGTAATTTCTCATCTGTAGTCAACTTGCTTCTATAACCACCATAGTTGATATGTTTGACTCAATTATGAAAATTTTTACTTCATAAAGTCTCTTGTTTAAAAAGTAATTTTATATTGCAAATAACAGAGCTCTTGCAATGATTGATTTCATAAACAGGGACAATTTCAAAATCAATAGAAAAAAGTAATGATTAGGGTAATTCCCCTAACAATACATTTTTTTTTTTTTTTATCATTTTGATTGCGATTTAAATTTTTAAAAGCACATGTGTTTAAACATCTTTTTCTTTTTATCTGAATGTGTTCTTACATATGTTCGACCGTGAATTTTTGTATGACTTCTTTAATCTTTTCAATTTTACAAAATAATCCAAAAGGATCTCTTTTACTTAATAAATATTCTTTAAAAATTTTCCCTAGAATGTTTTACATTTTTTGGTCATTTTGAAATTTTTAATTTTTTTTAAAAACAAGGTGGTTTTTTGCATATACAAATTTCATTCTTTGTGATGGTAATATAATAAATTTTCTTTTTTTTCTTTTTTTATTATTTATTTTTTGTAATGTGGCCTGCAGCTTTGTATATAATGGTTAATTTGGCCCTCGGTGGTAAATGAGTTTGACATGCCTGTTATAGAAGAAAGATTATGCATGAAAATATTTATAATACCTAATCTACACCTGAAGGACAAACGGGCTTGGTTCGGAGTTTAATAAATGGGCCTGTAAAAATATATCTATGTTTTTTTTTATACTGATTCTTTTTTAAACTGTTTCTGAAAAAACGTACAGGTTTCTCATAAAATATACTATATGTAGTTCTGACATAAGCAGCATGAAAGAAATTGTGTCCTTCCTATGTAAACTTCAGATAGAAGACACAAATTGGTAACGTATACTATGGCAAATGCTCAAGATCTTAACTTGAAAGCAGTGGGAGAAAAGGTGTCAAGAATTGTTGAAAACAAGACCGTGAACTGACTACTGACCAGCTAAAAAAAATTTCGCTATTAGCAATGGGAAAATGATGAAAATGCAAAGTTCACCTAAAGATAAAGATGGAGAAAAAAATTATGATTACTGAAATGAAAAAAGTTGGAGCAAAGTTGGAGGATGCTCGAAATGTTGCTTTGACAATATAACTAAATATATTTCAAAGCAACATTTGGAGCATCCTCCGACTTTGCTCCAACATTCTTGATTTTGATAGCCTTAATTTATTTTCTCAACTTTGCATTTACTTTTACTTCCCATTGTTGAAAAATAATTTTTTTAGCTGGCCAGTAGTCAGTTCACGGCCATGTCTCCAACAACTTTTTCTCTACTTTCAAGTTAAGATCTTAAGCATTTGTCACAGTATACTTTACCAATTTGTGTCTTTTACTTGAAGTTTCCATAGGAAGGACAGAATTTCTTTCATGCTGCTTTGAAGCAATTCATTATTTCTTTCTAAGCCTTTACAATTAGCCTAATTTCTATGACAGATTTGAAATAATCATTCAAAAATTTTCTGACTATTATGTTGGTTGTATCACACATACCAAAGCACCTGCTAAAAAGTGCCCTTGTTTAAATTTTTAAAATTTGCAACTGAGGAAGAAAAATCACCTTTATAAAATAAAATTAACTTGGCTCTGGTTATATGCTCATTGGATGTTCAGTTGCACTCTCCAAGATTAAAATAACTTTTAGAGGCAGAATGTTTAGCCCAAGATAGGCTTTAACAATTGATTCAAACACTTTGGGGATCCAATCACTAAATTTTATTCTTGAGACCTAAGATTTTGCTGTTAGACTTCTATAAAATCACAAGGCTGATTTAGAAAAATTAAATTTTATGAATGCTCGGTGATTCTATAACTGGTAAATTAAAACTGTATACAATGCAATCTCCATTTGTACTTGCTGCTAAAAACAATTTTTTTCTGACATTCATTGGTTTAGGCCCAGGAGATGTTTTCCCTTCTTCTGCTATAAATGTGCTGTTGATGATTTTCAACCAAAATAAACCAGGCTTATCACAATGGTAGACTTGTTGAGGTGCATATTTATTATGCTTCTCTCATAATTTTTGAAAAGCTAATGAAATTTTTATAGTGCTGCTGCTTTGTTAGCCTTACCTGACTCTCTGCGACTTACTTTATTAGTTACTAGTAGGGCTGGGCGATGTCTGGAATTAAATATCATGATAAATCAGCATCTTTATGTCATGATATTCCGATATATCGATTTAGGAAAGTGCCCTCCCTGGGGGGGGGGGGGGGTCTCAAAGTGGTAGGCAGAGCACCGGAAGTGCATAAAATGATTAAGCGGCCACGGGCTTTTGCAACGATATGCCACATGAGGAGTGATGGCAAAATTTAGAAAAAGGCCCTTCCGTGAGGGGGGAGGTCTACTGGGGAGAGGGACACCGAAGGTGCATAACATGAATAAACGGTCACGGGCTTTTGCAACGATATGCCACATGAGGAGTGATGGCAAAATTTAGAAAAAGGCCCTTCCGTGGGGGGAGGTCTACTGGGGAGAGGGACACCAAAGGTGCATAACATGAATAAACGGTCACAGGCCATTCCAACAATATTTCACATGACGGGTGTCGGTAATTTTAGGAAAGAGCCCCCTGGGAGGGCAAAGTGGTGGGCTGGGCACCGGAAGTGCATAAAATGATTAAGCCATCACAGGCTTTTCCAACGATATGTCACATGACAGGTGTCAGCAAAATTTAGGAAAGTGCCCCCCCAGGGGGGGGGGTTAAAGTGGTGGATGGAGCAGCAGAAGTGCATAAAATGATTAAGTGGTCACAGGCCTTTGCAACGATACGTCACATGAGGGGTGATGGCAAAATTTAGAAAAAGACCCTCCCACGGGGGGAGGGGGGGACACCGAGGGTGCTTAACATGAATAAGCGGCCACAGGCCTTTCCACCAATATGTCACATGATGATGTAGGCAAAATTTAGAAAAGTGCCCCCTTCCGGAGGGTCACCGGAGGTACATAAAATGAATAAGTGGTCACAGGCCTTTCCAACGATATGCCACATGAGGGGTCTCGGCCAAAGTTAGAAAAGTGGCCATGGGGATCTGACTATATAATTATTATTTCATTTGTCTAATTAAATCCACTGTTGCAAACATAATGCTATATTTCATTTCTTTATCGCCCTGATTCACACAATGCTCAATAACAAAGAGAAAATATTCATCAACACCACTGAAATCTAAATACCATAATGAAATGAAAGCCATGGTGTCTGTAGCATACAACGCATATGCTCAGAGATTCAGCTTACACCGTCAATACCATAAAAGAATAGTATAATATATATAAATATATATATATATATATATACACACACAGCACAGAACCATTTATCCAGAATGCTTGGGGTCAGATGTATTCTGGATAACTGGTTTTTCCGGTTAACTGGTTGTGCATTAAAGCAGCATCCATTTGATAAGTTTTGTGGAATATGTGTGATTGTGGCATTATTTCTGATTTTAAATTATTAGATTACTTGGATTAAAAATCAATGCAAGAAAGATAAAAAGTTAAACAAAGTTTAAAAGAAGGTAATTTATAGGAATCCCTTGGGAACAAAAATTTTTCTGTTTCCTCTGCATAAAAATTAAAACATCTAAAATAAAACTAAATATGTTTTCTTTTCAAATGCTAGATGTTGTCATCAAATTATACAATTGTTTCAAGCAAAGCCTATGTTAAACTGGCAGTGCATGAAACCTTTTTCTGCAAAGAGTCTAAAATCAGTCTATTAGAAATATCATTCCAGATAACTGGTTTCCGGATAAACGGTTCCATACTGTATATATATATATATAATATATATATATCATCATCTGCTGTCAGTCAGCGATCGCATCGAAAACTGCATGTATGATATTTATCACCCACTGAAATAAAATCACATACCATTAGTATCATGAACACCGAACCCGAGGAGTCTGTATTTAATATCACGATTTAGGATAGAAGGAGTGGCACCATTAATATCAAGAATACCAAAACCGAGGAATCAGTTTTTTTTAATACCATGGTTTTGAGAGAAGTCACTCCGTTAGTATCATAATAATCAGAACAGACGATTCGGTATTTAATACCATGGTTTCAACCTGGGGGAATCTAGAGAACTCGAAGCCGAAGAAGCGCTGCTTAATGTTGTGGTTTAATGAAGAACCATGATAATTGTGGTTTACATCACGATTATGATATTCATGATATACCGTTTTGTAGGGTTTTTTAATATGGTTATCACGATTTGCATTTTATATCGATTTTATCGGTTTTATTGATATATCGCACAGCCCTAGTTACGAGTAGTGTTCAACTGAAACTGAATTTCAGTAATCTTACTAGTTTCGGCCAAAAACGCATATAGAAACACATATCTAACAAACATACATATACAGTCGGCTCTCGTTAATTCGAAATCGGATAAATCGAATCTTCGCTTAATTCGAACTAAACATGAAGTCCCGAAATTTTCAATGGCAGAATAACGTTAAAACTTTTCCTTTATTCGAACTCATTTTCTCTTGACTCCGTTTAATTCGAACTAATGAGAATTCCATTTTTCATTTTTCCTTACTTTCTCACGAACTTCAGATCCTTGAAATAACTTTCTTTCTTTCATTTTTGTCAGAATTATTCTGAACTAGTATAATAATTCCATGCACTTGAAATCCGCTTTCTTAGTGTGCCCTGTCTGTCCATCAATGACACATCCGCCCCTTCTTCCATTGTGCTTTTCCTAATCCCTTCTGTAGCATTTGACCCAGTGACATTCCAAGAAATTCACTGAGTGGACATCTTTTGAAGATAGGGGAAACCTGTTTTATCACTACATTCTACTTTCACTCTGGGGATCGAATTTTTCAGTCAATGGCTTTACTTACTGCTAAATTGTTTTTTGAGAAAGTAAAAGGTCTTGTTTCTTTAAAATATGACTCCACGTGGAAGTTATAAATCGTTAACTCTAGAAGCCAAAGTGGAAATTATTAAAAAGGTAGGATGTGGCCAATCTAAGGCAGAAATTGCTGCAGAATATGGAATAAAAAAGAATACGCTGTCTACTTACTTGAAAAATAAAGAATTCATCCTGAAATCATGGGAAAAGGAAAGATTTGCTAAAGGACGAAAATGTATGAGAACAGCAGCCCATGAGGATTTAGAGGAAGCTTTACTGTTATGGACAAAAGATGCATTGGCAAGAAATGTACCTTTGAGGGGACCTATATTGGCAGCTAAAGCGAAAGAACTTGCACTACTCATGGGTATTAAAAATTTCAATTGCAGCGAAGGATGGCTGACACGTTTTAAGCAGCGAAATAACATCGTACACAAAACTGTGTGTGGTGAAAGTGGTGCTGTAGACCTCGCTGCTTGCAATGAATTCTGCGAAAAGCTACCCGAACTTATTTCTACTTATGCAATGAAAGACGTGTTTAATGCCGATGAAACAGCGTTGTTTTATAAACTTCTTCCTAATAAGACTTTAACATTTAAAGGTGAAACGTGCACAAGTGATAAACTCAGAAAAGACAGGATAACTGTGATGGTAGGTGCCAATATGGATGGAAGTGAAAAGTTAAAATTGTTAGTTACTGGTAAATCAACTAATCCACGTTGCTTCATAGGAGTTAAAACACTGCCTGTTGATTATGTGGCAAATGCCAAAGCCTGGATGATGCGTGAGATCTGCATCAGTTGGTTAAAAGAACTGGATAAAAAATTTTCTCGTGAAAACAGAAAAATTCTATTGCTGCTAGATAATGTGCAGAGTCATTGTAAACTACCAACACTGAGCTCTATAAAGATTGAATATTTACCCCCTAATACTACAGCACAACTGCAACCGATGGACCAAGGAATAATTCAAAATTTAAAAACTCATTATCGTAAAAGGATTCTAGAACAAATTTTATTTTCGATTGACCTTAAAGAAGGCTACGACATAACATTACTCACGGCCATCAACGATTTATATGCGGCGTGGGACGCCGTACAACCTGAAACAATAGAAAAATGCTTTTGACATGCCGGATTTATCCATCCATCTAAAAAGAGTGGTTATAATGCAAATGACGAAAACGACAGACCTTTTGAAGAAATAGAATTTCCAAACTTTTGTGAAAAGTTCCAATGCGATATTACATTCGCAGAGTATGTAGCAGCCAACAATAGTTTAGAAGTATCTGGATCCTTAACTGTGGAAGAAATTGTTGAAACAATTCACGAAAAATGCAATGAGGAGATGGAATCGGATTCTGGTGATTCTTCTACTATGTCCCAAGTGCTTTCCTTACCCACAGAAAAGTCAATTGCACAATCAATTGAGTGTTTGCGTATATTTATCCTGATGCGGCCGTCATCAGACAAAGAACTTAACTGTTTGCTACAAATAGAAAAACTGGCTAAAAAGTCAAAAATGAATAGGACTAAGCAAACAACAATTGATAATTTTTTTCATAGAGATGATAAATAAGTGTAAATAATTTCTTAAATGTTCATCTAATTTCAGGTAAGAAAATTATAGTACAATTAAAATGTAATTTTAAATGCCGTTGTTCTATAGTGTATTATTAATTTTTATGTTTTATTTATATTATTTTAATATTATTAATTATTTTATGTATTTATATCTTTTAATTTAATATTAAGTCATTCTAATGATAACATCCAAAAAAAAAAAAAAAATACTATAACATTAATTCCTTTGTAATAGTACCCCTTTAAACATGTTTTCTCTCATACTTTCCATAATTCGAACTCTGGATAATTCGAACATTTCTTGTGGTCCCGACGAGTTCGAATTAACGAGAGCCGATTGTACATACATATGTGTGCCTATCAGTTTCAAACAAAAACAAAACTTAAATAATAATATAACTTTTATACTGAATTATTTTAGGACAACCAATAATCATAGGCATGTATCAAATTAATTAAGAATACAGTTAAAAATAAGAGAACGATTTCAATAATGAATATTTAATTTTTAAATATACATATATTTTCAGTTCTTTAATATTTTGCATTTAAATTAATTGGAACTACTTAAAAGTTTGCTTTTAGGAAAATAACATTGCATATTTTTCTTTAAATAACCATTTTTTAATTTATTATTATTAGTTTAGTAGAGATTTAAATATATATATATATTAAATTTCAACATTCTCAAAATGAGACATATTTAACATAGCCATATTTAACAATACTGAGTACTTTAGATAATTTTAAAAATATATGTAAGAATAAATATGTAACAATATGTGCACAACAAGATTAGTGTTGACTCTAAACTGCTTTAGCAGGACGCAGCCCCCGGCGGCCCTTTTAAACCCTTCCAATGTGCCTGGCTGCTCTTTTTAACACTTCCTATGTGCCCCGTGGCAATTCAATTGATCCCGGGAAAATATCGCAAATTCTAGGGGACTTAAACAAATCAGTTCAAAATATTTTTTGTGAACAAGGTACAAGTGTGCCCTTTTTCAAAAAAATTTACCCTTTTTTAGAATAGTGTTCCCTTTTTGAAAAAATTTACCCTTTTTTAGAATAATGTTCCCTTTTTGAAAAAATGTACATGTACCCTTTTTTAGAATAGTGTTCCCTTTTTGAAAAAATGTACCCTTTTTTAGAATAGTGTTCTCTTTTTGAAAAAATGTACCCCTTTTTTTTTAGAAAAGTGTTCCCTTTTTTTAAAAAATTCCTGCCCGGTGGCCCTTTTTTTCTAGAGTCAACACTAAAGATCACAATAAATAATTGCTCACTTCCTCCCAAAAATCTTGGCCCTCCTTACCTGCATAAGAAAATTTTGAAATGGCGCACCAGTTTGGAAATTTTATCTCTGGGACTCAAGTTGGCTCTCTCTATGCCTCTAACCAAAATTTTTTATTTTCATATAAAGTTAAATGTAATTAATTTATCAACAACACAAATGATTTTCTACTCGATTTATCTTTTATAACAATTTTTGTAAATGATCTTCATCTGTTTTACTCACCTTTCTTGGAGGGCATTCGAAACACTTCTTAGATTTCAAATCCAAAATTTTCTATTACTGTTAAGCCTGCAGCTTTTAATGAGCACATGGAAAACATCTTCAAAGATAGTCATACGTGTATTGCTTGGTTTATAATTTACATTCACATCTTGAGTTAGTGATGATTGATAATTATAAGCAGTGAAGTTCATAGCAATAAATAAACAGTGTCCCATTTCAGCCGATACATTTCAAATCATTCAGTAATTTTGAAAATTTCTGAAGGAAGAAACAAGATTTTTGGAATACAGATAGATTCAGTCCCACCCGAATTTTTGGCAGCATTTTTGCAAAAACTCAGATTTGGGGTGAAAATTGAAACCAAATATTCGGTCAATCTCTAGTTACTAGCTGAACAACCGAACATTGTCTGGTTCCATGATAACTTTAAATGTACTTGAGGTTAGTGTTGAGTGATTTTATATTTTTAAATGAAAATTTTTCCAAAACAAATCGAATGTAGTGGGCCCCACTCCCTTCAGCAGTGGATGGGAGCACAAACATTTTTCTTGCATCACTACAGATGCCATCGGTAATCAAGAATTGTTAAGGTTGTTCTCAAATCCAAAGGAGCTACTTTCTGACACATTACTGAATTAATTTTTTTTCAGAAACGCATGGAATTAGCAAGTGTTCTTATACAAAAACTATATAATTGAACGGCAACATGAGAAAGGCGAAAAATTTGTTTTAAAGTTACAAGCAGGGCGATGCCAGAACTTGCCCGAGGGAGGGCAGTATCCCCAACAGGGAGGCCAAATCGTAATATATATTAGAGGTCTCCTAAAAGTTTTTTCATTAAGCTCGGACCGGGCTTAATTTTTATCTGAAAACTTGGTCCGGGCTAAATTTTAGCTTTGAAAAGTTGGTCTGGGCCTGGACTTCATTCTTCTTCCTGGGACATGTCCAGGTCAGTCTTGCATTTTTTTCTACAGATTGGGCTGAGCCGGGACTGTATTTAATCTTCAGAATTTTTTTTCTCCACGATAATGTTGTGGTAACTTTCCTCCTTTATTTGTATAGAAAATTAATAATAAAACATTTCTCTGTTTCTTTTTTCCTGCTTTTTAAATAAAAAGGTGGTATATGCTGGTTAACCACATGAAAGATTCTTTGACAGAGTGCTGTGAATGACTGATTTTTCTTTACTGATTTAAAGTCTTATAAATACCCAAGCCTTATCGAAAAATCTGAGTAAAATCTTGGACATTTAGATAGATGTTTAAGCAGGTTGAAAACTTTTAATAGTTAGATAAATGAGTTTTTGTTTTGCTTTAAAAAATAAAGTCATATTTCGTCTTCATCATTTTTAGAGAGAACGGCTAAGGCGAATGTTAAAAATAGTTATAGAGTAGAAAATGAGATGATTTAAGTAATTAATTATTTATTATTGGTATGTAAAAAGTAGAACAGAAAACAAAAGTTCCTCCTGCTCAGTCAGAAAAGAAGCTTCATTTATTTATTATTTTAAGGTGCATACATGGTTTAATACAAGTTAATAAAAGTTGTCTCATTTCTTCTAAGTTTGCTTTTCTGTGAAAGGTCATTTGCAGGAAATTTTAAATTAGACTTAGCAGGGGTGGGGAATTTCTAGAAAATCTTACCAGCCAAGGATTTATTTTACCTTGGATTTCATAAATATTGCCATTCATGTTGTGGCTGGAGAAGTATTGAACATGGTATGCTTGACCCAATTGCCGAAACTCATGACTAGCTTTCAATTTCATGAATCTAAGCTTGAAATTGACCTCTTGTTCCAATTTCATGCATCTAAGCTTGAAATTGACTTCTTGAATATGTCAGAAAGTTTGAGTTTAGATGAGAACTGATAACAACAAATCTATTTTAGGGAGTTTTAAAATAGTGAAATTCAATGAGCACTAGTTAGTTGAAAATGGAGTGTAAATGTTGCACAAACAGAATGAAAATCACAGGTTGAATAGCATTCCATTTTGTATTCTGTGATTAAAATAATGTTCTAGCATCCGGTCAGGTAGCCTGATTTTGAGGATATTTTTTTTGTTGTGGGTGGGGTACTCTGATTATTTTGGGTTGGGTTTTGAATCGTCCAGGTTGATCGGGTTAATCAATCAGGCCTAGAAGAGTAGGAGTGGTGAGTCACTCTTGAAAAAAAGAGGAGACTAAATCTTAAGAAAAGGAGAACAAAATGTAAAAAAGAGTAAAAAGAGACCAAAAAAAGATCCAATTTTCATCTTCCACATAAATGTGAATGTTGTTAATCGGTCGCAAAAAAAATATTGCATATCTCGATAATCAATTCAAAAATAACTAAATTTGTCAAATGATTTAAAAAAAAAAGGTCAGGAAATTCGTCAAATGATCTCAGGAAACAAATTGCAAAAATTGTCAAATGATCTCAGGAAACAAATCATAAAATTTGTCAAATAGTCTCGGGAAACAAATTGTGAAATCCATCAAATGGTTTTGGGAAAAAAATCTTGAATTTTGTCAAAAGTTGCCGGAAAAAAATTGTGAAATTCACCAAATGGTTGAGAAAAAATTACGAAATTTGCCAAATGGTCTAGAAAAAAATTGGAAAATTCAAATTGAAAAAATCATGAAGTTCATTAAACAACCTAAAAAAATTGCAAAATTTGAATAGCCATTATGGAAAAAGAATAACTAATTTTGTCAAAGGATCACAGGAATAAAGAATTTCTTCAATCAGTCGTGAAAAAATACCACGAATTTTACAATTTTTTTTAAATACAGTATTTTCATGAAACTAACGTCCCAAAAAATCAAATTGGTCGCAGAAAAAAAAATAACGAATTATGTCAAATTATCTTTGGAAAAAAATGCGAAATTTGTCAAATAGTCTCGGTAAGAAAATCACAAAATTCATAAAATGATATCGGAAAAGAAATTGCAAAATTCTTCAAATGGTCTTGTGGAAAAATAATAAACAATCAAGTGCAAGTATTATTTGCACTCAGAGGGTTCTGTACAATAAATATATGAATTATTAACTGTATGATTAAAAAAATCATTGGTAAAAGAATAATAAGACTTTGTAAAAAAACTATACAACATAGGGCTGGGAATAGCTATATATACTAGAAAAGTATGAATAGGTATTTCATAAAAGTTCAAAGAGATATGAAGAGATATGATAAATATCAAATATTGCTATTTTGTATAACACTTTTTTTAATCTTATCCTACTCTGTTTATGATGAACTTAATTTGGTATTAACAGTAAAAGTAGTGCACATTTAAACTTCATTTGTCATTTCATAAAACTAAATTCAGTGTAGTAATAATCTTTTCTTTTTACAGTGTAGCTAAAACAAAACCCTTGTTCAAAGTTTAAACTTGGCATTGTGCTAAGCGTGCTTTGAAAAGGAGGTCGCAAAGTTGCAATGCTGCCTTGGTCCATGCGGTGTTTTTCCAGATAGGTTTTTAATTAACTTTTAAAAGACACGGGAGGGGTATTGAGATCCACTCAATGAAACTAGTCACGAATCCCATAGTATTAATGTGATTAATTCTAATTAAATTAGTCTGTTTTTAACGATTTGACATTTCTTTTATACTGCTACTGGGAATTGTATTATACAAATATATCATTAAAAGTTGTTATCTGGGCTTTAAAAACCGATGGTGCATAGGGTAAGCCATCCCTGTCATTACATATGTCCAAACCGTCCGTGTCTTTAAGGGTTAATATATCGCTAATTACCGACGATTTTTTTCAAAAATCATTATCAACAGTGCTTTTATACTTCTGCTATGATAGGTACCTCAACGCCTTTACTGAATGCCTGCAAACTGAGATTTGTGTGTAATGGAAAAATACGCTTTTCTCAAAAACTATGTGACCTAAGATAATCGCTATAGTTTTCCTGCAAGGTTTAAACTAACGTCTACTACCTCTAATTTTTTCATAATTTTAGTTTCACTCGATTCGGAAATAGAGGGGGACATATTTTTGCACTACATTTTTGGCAATATCTCTGAAAATATACCTAAAATGAAAAGAAACGTATTTTTGAGTTCAGCGTTATGCAAGCTTTCACACAATATACATTTTTTTTTTTCAAGTAACTTAATTAGCCCCTCTACATTTTTCCTAAATATATTTGTGAATGTTTAATAATCTGAAAATATGTGGGTCAATAGTCTTACCCAATTTGAACTTTCCATTTTCCATAGTTTATGAGTAAAATGGCTGAGACAGACACATGAGTGATCTTATAATGGTTCCTTTTTACTTAAGTATGGAACCCTAAAAATCGGCAAAAAAAAATGCGACTTTCTTGAATCAGCCATGAAAAAACATTACAAATTTCGCCAAATGATTGCAGAAAATAATGAACTACACCACACTATCACTCAAAAAAATCGAGAATGCCATTAATCTGTCGCATAAAAATATCGTGACTGATCTTGGGGGGAAAAAATCATGAAATTCGTCAAATGGTCTCGGGAAGGGAAGGAGCGATGAATCATAAAAAATTCATCAAACGATCGCAGCAAAAAATAGCAACATTTAAAGAGCGATCGTCTAAAAAAAAAAAAAAATCATATTTTTTCAAAGTATTGCAGAAATAGAGAATTTCATCAATCGGTTGTGAAAAAAATTTAAAGAGCGACTGTGGAAAAAAAAATCGCAAATTTTGTCAAAAGATGGCAGAAATAGCAAATTTTGTCAATCGGCCGTGAAAAAATATCATGGATTTTGCCAAATGATTGTAAAGGAAATGTAATCGGTTACAAAATTTGTACATTTTTTGCTTCAGGGATAAGAAATTTTTCATTAATGATTTTCTGCCTTCCTCTTCACAAAAGATCGAACTTGCAAAATTCAGAAACCTGGAAAGACCTTGGTCCCAGAGAGTAATGAATACAGTAAATATAAATGTGATTTAATAACGCCACCAAAAAATGAATAGAAATAATTAAGAACCCCTTAAAATTTGAAGGAGAAATCCCCTTAAAAGGAGAAATCCTCTCTCTCGATCCCTAAAATTCAATCCTTATTTCAAACTATGCCTTATTATATTTTTTTTATTTATACTCATATATCTCTCCTTTTCTCCCAAATAAAATAAAATGAAACAATTCTTCTTGAAACTCCAAATATGAGTAGAAGAACGTTATGGTTGTGTCTGAGACAGCAATTTAGTGGAATGAAAATTGTCTGCAGAGTTAGCATGTTTCAATTTTCTTATGTATATTATAAGAATTAAAATGAATAGTGTTCTTAATATTATAAAATACAACTATATTTCAATTGTAATATAACATAAATAAATAAATAACAAAATTAAATTTTATGAAAAATTAGATAATAATAAATGTAAAGTGGTTCTTCAAGGTTGAATAGAAATTTTTTTTCATACGAAAGATGGATGAATTTTACAACTTTTTTTTCTTTTGATCAACTGACGACAAGGAAATGTTGCGATGATATTTTCCTACACCCAATGGACGAATTTTGCAATTTTATTTTTGCGACTGGCTGACGAATTTCATGATTTTTTTTTTTCATGAAACTGAGGAATGAATTTTGTGATATTTTCCCGCAACCTATAGACAAATTTTGCGATTTTTCATGGGAACCGACAGATGAATTTTGTAATTTTTTTTCAAGACCAATTAATAAATTTCGTGATTTTTTGTGACCGATAGGCGAATTTCGAGGGTTTTTTCATGAAACTGAGGAACTTATTTCGCGATTTTTTTAATGACTGGTGAAGAATTTTGCGATGTTTTCCTGCAAGCTATTGATGATTTTCTCCATTTCTTTCATATGATCAATTGAAAAATTTTGCGATAGGTCCCCGTCACCAATTGGCAGATTATGCGTTATTTTCTCCACGACAAAATGACGAAATTCGGGATTTTCCCATGATTATGATTATGAAATTTCAGGATATTTTCCTAACCAATTGGTCAATTTCACATTTTTATCTTGCGATAGATTTACCATAACCTTTTTTTTTTTCAGCGTTTTATTGAAAAATTTTGCAATTTTTGCCACGACCGATGGAGAAATATTGCAGATTTTTTTTCCTGCAACTTGATTACCAAATTTCCCAATAGTTTTTGCGGCAGATTGGAGAATTTCATTGCTTCTTGCTGCGACAGATTGACATAAATCATGATTTTTCTGCCTGTTTGCGGCTAAAAAAATGTGCAAATTTTTGTCTGCGACCGAGTGATGCATTTCAAGATATTTTTCATGCAACCGATTGGCAAATTTTGCGATAATTTCCCACGATCAATTAACAAATTTCGCAATATTTTTCTGCCATTCGAATGACGAAATTTACAATTTTTTCCCCCCAACTGAGAGATAATTGAGGGCGATAGATGAATAATGAATGATAAAAAAAAAAAAAAGAGTAGAAAAGAGAGTAAATCTGAAAAATATAGACTAAAAGAGACAAATGCAAATAATAGCAAGATTAGTGGCCCACTCTAAAGCATGACTAATCTTTCAAAGAAAATTCAGAGCATTGTTTCATGAAAAAGTGTATATTTGAATATGAATGAGTATATATATATATATATATACAAACACACACACACACACACACACACACACACACACACACACACACACACACACACTGGAGCATCATTTATACATTTCTCATTTATACGTTTTTACGGTTTATATGTTTTTTGTATGGTCCCGGCAAAATCAAATGGATATTAATGTTAAATAATTTTTTTTATACGTTTTCCTAAAATCACAAATTTCATATTAATACATGGAAATTAATCCAGACAGAAACATTCGCCTTGCACACAATATTTCAAATGAAAATCAAATTTCAAAATAATTGCTTAAGAGGCATTAAGGTCAACATAGTGAAAAAGATTCCATGCCAGGACTCGAACCCGGGCAATTAGTATAGCACATTGACATTCTACCGACCAAACCATATGGAACGATACCCAGCCTGGAAAATTTCTCACTATTATATGTTGGAAAGGCTACAAAACGCAGCACAAGATGGAATATTCAATGTGAGCCACCGACCCGGGGCAAACACGAAACTTAATTAAATCCAGCATTGATAGAAACTATATTAATACATGGAAATTATTCCAGAGAGAAACATTCGCCTTGCATACAATATGTGTTCTCTCTGGAATAATTTCCATGTATTAATACAGTTTCTATCGATGCTGAATTTAATTAAGTTTCGTGTTTGCCCCAAGTCGGTGGCTCACGATAAATATTCCATCTTGTGCTGCATTTGTAGCCTTTCCAACATATAATAGTGAGAAATTTTCCAGGCTGGGTATCATTCCATGTGGTTTGGCCAGTAGAACATCAGTGCGTTATACTGATTGCCCGGGGTCGAGTCTCAGCATGGAATCTTTTTCACCATGTTGGCCCTTTGCGCCTCTTAAGCAATTACTTTGAAATTTGATTTTCATTTGAATTACTACAAATTTCATTTATATGTTTTTTTCACCAAGTCAAGAAGAGAGAAATGAGCATTTTAACTTCTGATTCCAAGGTCCCAATTGTCCAAGTCTTAGAAAAGGCACATGACCTTGACAAAAACATGCCCAGTTGAAAAAAAAACACATACCCGTGAATAATGTGAATATCACACTTTCTATAGATAAGAGTTACATTTGTGCTCTCCCCAGACACAGCAGGGGGTAAGTTCTTTTCCTGTCAGCTTCAGTGTCTGGCTTCTATCATTCACTAGCAGTTCATGATGACTTCACACAATAGAAAATCTCTGTCGTTGAAGGAAAAAATGTGCATTTAAAAAAAGGGGGATGAAAACCAACATTTAAGGGGACCGGGAAAGCCCTATCTCCGCCATGTTAAATTCATCAACTTTATGTACCTTTTCCTCAGAAATGGTGAAAGATAGAGGTCTAGATTTTTTAGAGTAGTTAGAATAACATGATTTACGTATTTTAACAGACCATTTTCTAAGTGAAAGTCAAAATTAGTTATTAATTATTTATTGAAAGTCATTTTTAAATTAGCATTTTTGGTAAGATTTCACTGCCTAAAATAAATAATTCTCAACAAATCATTAAATCCCTGTGTTAAAGTATACAATATAACATAAGTATTAAAAAAAAATCAAAGTTCTTAAGTTTAATAGATATTGAAAAAAATGAACAAAAATATGAAAAATCCAAGTTTTGAGAAAAAGTCAATTAAAGATTTAAAAGGACCTTAAGCTGTGAAGTACTCTTAGAAAGAATGAATAATTTCAACACTTCTTTTTTTAATGTGTAAACATGTGTGACACATCGTTGGAAAGATAAAAGTTTGAACTATTTAATGATATAAAAAAGTAAAAATCGATTTTTTGGTTGAATTTTTCTTTCCTGGTCCCCTTAAAAGAGTGGATCTTGCCAAAGAATTAGGTTTATCAGTTTAAACTTTAAATATGCTAATTTATAAGCTTAAGATCATCGAAAAAAGTCATCATAAAAGTGGATCTAGAGCTTCAAAAGAACTTCGAGTCCAAAGCAGAAAATTCACTGATGTAGAAAGATTGCTTTTACAGTGGTTTAATCAGTGTCGTAGTATAAAATTTCCTATCAATGGTCCTTTGTTTATGGAGAAAGCACAAGGACTTTTCAAGAAGCTGAATGTGGAATGTGATGCATCATTTTTCTCAGGATGGCTTCACAAGTTTAAATTAAAACATGGCATAACAGGCAAAAGAGTAAGTAGAGAGTCTGGAGCTGTTGATTGCAAAACAGCAGATGATTGGATTCAAAACCGATTGATAAATTGATAGCCAATCTGATAAAAGGATATGAACAAAAAGACATTTTCAATGCAGATGGAACAGGTTTGTTTGATAATCTTCTGTCATCTAAAACTTTAGCAATCAATGTGGATACATATCATGGTGGAAAAAAGAGTAAAGTGCGATTAACAATGTTATTTTGCGCCTATGCAGATGGATCTGAAAAATTACCTCCTTTGATTATTGGCAAATCAAAAAAGTCCCGCTGATTCAAAACTGTGAAAACATTATCAACAAAGTACATAGCCAATACTCATCCGCATGATACAGACTTTCTAAAAAAATATCCCTGCAAATTGTACCAGCAAATTACAACTACTAGATTTAGGAGTCATAAAATCCCTAAAACAACATTATCGTAAACGTTTGGAGAAAACAGCTATCACCAGTTTGGACCACAGAGGCTTCAAAAAAATATGAACATTGATGTCTTGCAAGCTAGGAATTTCATAACGATGGTTTGGCAAAATGTTTTACTGAAAACAATAAACTGCTTTGCCCTTGGCATATTTTTAACTCAAGTGGATGTCAGTTCTATTGAAAACACTGAACGTGGCCATTTTGTTCCACCAGAAAGACTGGTCAAATTTAAGTGATGTTACTGTGTTTGAAGAATTTGTGATTCGGAACTTGCAACATGTTCTCTTCGAACAATCGATGAAATGATCACAAATCAGGAAACTAGCAGTGAAGAAAAGAATAATTGACCTGAAAAGCCACTGCCAAGTTTTAACAGCATACAAGAATACCTTATTAGCAGTGATTTAAATGATAATGTTAAGATGGCACTTTTAACTGTACACAATGAACTTTTTCTGTACATTTAAAAATAGTCCTACATAGCATGTACAAAATATTTTGTACATGCTGAATGTATATGAATAGTAGTACTAGTTGTACATTAAACCCGGAATAAAAGTTTAGTATTACATATCTCTTGCATTTTCACTTTCCAGTAATATTTTAATTTACACCTGATTTTTTATTGTTGGTTATTACGAAAATGTTCGTACTTTTGTGAATTTCATTTATATATTTTTTTATCTTAGTCCCTTCAAAAACGTATAAACGGTGCTTCACTGTATATCATTTTTCAACATAAAATATAACAGATATTAAAGATATTGTACTAGACTACTTTTCAAAGATTATATTAACATGTCAGATTTTGTATCCAAGTATGTTGGGTTCGGATTAACTTCAAATATAATTTTCTGCATCGTGCTGAATATACTTGTCTCGTGTAGAACTGTAGACTGCTGAATAATTAATAAAGCTTTTAAAATAACAATTTTGAATTTTTATTTGTTTAATTTAAATTGAATTTAATCATTAGTATCGGGAAAAAAAGCACTCAATTTCCGGAATCTATGAATCTTCAGTGAATTAATAGAAAACCAATGTACGGGATTATTGAAAAGAAAACACTGGAAAAGTCTATATAGCAACGATGGAACTGTTTTTAAAAATACATTTAAAATGCATATTTTATGATGATATATGTGTTTAATAAAAATAAATAAATAATCTGAAAATATGCTTAACAATAAAAATTCACTACCATATTTGGTATAGAATAGAGAACCTTATTTTATCCAAACACAACCCAGCACTTATGTCAGATTGATTAACTTTATAAATTCCAGTTGCTTTCAGTTTTGCAGTGATGAATTAAAGATATGGATAGAGGGGACATTTTGCCCTGTATCATCGAAATGTGCCTCATCCTGCCCCCCCCCCCCCCCCAAGAGAAAAATTGGGATTTTATGCTTATTAATGTTATAGAAGTACAAATTCTTCTCCTGAACTGTAAATTGCCCCTTTCCCCTTTCTAGAGCATCACAAATCTTTACCAAGAGAAAGTGGCAGGCAGTCTGAAATCAGCATTATGCAGACCTGGAGTCTAGCTCAGGTTAACCCAATTTTCCAAGCGAAAGACCAGAATATGCTTTCAGATGAAAAAGAATGTTTTAGCATGAATAAATATATTTAATAATTTTCCTTCTTTAAAAGATAAAGTAAAAAATGGAGGTATGATTGTAGACTATTCTACCATAATTGCATTAAAATGTTATATTTAATTTTATGTGGGGATTCAGGTTAAATATTTCGGCTTCAGGTCACTGAATATTTTGTTGGGTTTGGATAAGATACTTTTCTCAATAATTATCGTAACCCAACCTAAATCCGAAATGGAATAAATTTAATGGATTTGTGGAATGTTAAAGACAAACATAAACCAAGCCTATATAGTGTTTTATTAATCTATTTGGCAACAGCATAACTTTTCAAAAAGCTGTTATTCTTTAAGGGTTTTTTTCTTTTTTGTATATTGAAGTATAATGTTAATTATCCATTGGGGTTTTTTAATTTCATATTTTTTTTCATAAGGGAAATTTTTAAAACATACTACACAGCGGTAGAATTCATTAAAAAAAGTGTCTGGTCCCAAAGACTAGTAAGCATGAAAGTTTACTGGTCCGCAATCATCATCACTGGCCTGCTATTTAAAATTCTATTAAGCCCCTTTATTCCTTTGAGTGACACCCCCCCCCCCCCACACACACACACACCAACTCCTAGAATATCAGTGTTGAATTCAGACATTTTTCTCCAGGAAGGATTTTTTTTGGGGGGGGAGGGGGGGGATTATAGAGTTCCGAGTGGGAAGTTGCCCTTTTTGAACATTAAAAACACAAAATCTCAAATCATCTGGGGGTAAGACATCCCACTGCTCCTGGGGGGAATGTCCCACCCGGGGCCACCCCCTGAATTCAACACTGTAGAATAGAAACCAAACTTCCTTTGCAGCTACCCAAAATTTCAGCATAATAAAATGTAATATTATAATTTTGCTAAAAATTAAACAGTACATAAACAAAAACTGTAACATTATTAATTAGATATTTTATTTCTGATTATTTATTTCAACTGGCTGTAAGGTTTTTTAATGCATTTTATTATTATTATTTTAATAAAATAAAATTGTGTGATTTATGTTTGTTGCGGTTTTCTCAGGGACGAGAAAATTTACATTTACCTGTCCGAGAAGGAAGAAAGGTTACCTACTGCTGCTGCGGACCACTAAATTTTTCAAATTAGTGGTCCAATTGAAATTGTAGTGGTCTTGGGCTAGCGGACCACCAAGGATTTCGAACGCTGCTACAGTAGACGCTCGATTTTACGAACTCGAGTGGACTCATGTAATGTGTTCGTAAAATCGAAAGTTTGTAAATGGGAATAACATTAGTTCAACGGGATGCTTGTCGGGACCAGTACATCAGTTTGTAAAAACAAAGAATTCGTAAAAAAGAGGTTAGCAAAATCAAGCGTCTACTGTATATATTTAAACTATCAATAATTTTAATACTTTGATCAGTTTCATACATTACTTGTTATCTTACAACTTTATTCATATGTCTCAATCAATATATCATGGATATCATGAAATAAACATGCAGATTTATTATGATATTTAATTCCATATATCACCCAGCCCTATTTACTACAAAATAACAAATATGGCAGTTTTTTTTTTTTTTTCTAATGGAGTTTCAATGATTTTAAACTATGCTGAAGGGAACAAAGGGAGAATCTGAAAGTTTTGGTAGGGTGATTTAGATGATTGGTTAAATAAAGAAAGATAGTGTAATTCAGATGATTATTTATTTATTGTTATAAGAAATCAATATACCCAGAAGCAGAATTTTCTGTGTCAGTCTGCAGCAAAGTAAAATTTATCTGCAACCTAAGAATGCTAGACTAAGCTTACTACCATAAGAAATAATAAAATCAAATAAAATAAACAAAATTTGCATTTATAAAGAAATTACAATAGAAGATACAACATATACCATAAATTTAGAGACTTAAAGTAAATTTCAGCTATTTTTTTAAGCCCAGCATTTCTTTTTATGCTGGTGGATTAATCTGCAAGGTTTAAAATAATCTGCAGCGCCCACTGCTGTGCTGCACTGTTTCTGCTACTGGGTCAATATACAAGACAGAAGACCGTAAGAAGAAAGATTTTTAACCTTTTATGCTCTGAAAAGGGCAGGCAAAGGAAGAGAGCAGAAATTGCAGAGGGAGGAAATTGATAATTTAAATGATTATTACTAAACAGCAAGAAATTGGGAAAATTTTTAAATATATATATTTAATTTTGTATGCTGAGAGAAGAGAGGTAATGTAGAGAAGAGAAAATTTCAGAGGGAAAGAGTGGGTAATCTAAGTGATTGATTATTTATTGTTACTAGAGAGGAACAAATAGGGAAGAAAAGTCTTTGGGAAAAATGAGGTTTTGTGTGCCGGAAGGTAGAACAGAAGTGGAAATTTCATGAGAGAGAGAGATAAAATTAAAAAGTGGAAATCTACCAAATTTTTGAAGACATTTAGAAGAGTTACTGTCTGCAAACAGAAATTCGGGAATTTTGCAGGAGGTGGAATAAAAAAATCAGTGCTAGCACTAGGATTTTTCAAAATTTTAGGGAGGAATTTTAGGAATTATTTCCCAAATTTTAGGAAAATTTTAGGGGCATTTGCGATATTTTTAACATTACAAGTATGTAATAACAGTGTTTTTGTGCTAGTCAGGCACATGTGGTACACTGCCAAAGAATATTCCCATCATCCAATGAATTCTGCCCTTGTTCCATGTGCTTGTGTTGTTTGTTGCGAATGAGGGCTTTTAAATTTGAGCAATAACCGGCTTCATAATACAAACCGTTTTGAAGGGTACTGCAATTGTATTAATTAGAATTTTGAGTTCCCACATCATTGAGCCTAACCAGAATGAATGACTACTCTTCTTCTCTCTCTTTTGGATGTTCTCGTTGAACATAGAGAACAAGAGGTAGAAAGAAGGGGTGATTATTAGAATTAAAAAATTCTGAAGTTCACAGGAAAAACTTCTGAAATGTTTTTTTCCCCCACACTTTGTCGAAATTTGCATTTTTTCTGTGATATTTTGACGAAACATGCATTTTTTTCGCGATACTTTCATGGAATTCACCTTATATGCACGATTTATTGACAAAATTTCACGTTTGTTCACAATCTTTTGGTGGAATTCATGATCTTTTGACGGAATTCACGTTTTTTTTCCCGATCTTTCGACGGAATTCGCGTTTTTTCTCGATCTTTCGACGGAATGACGGAATTTGCGTTTTTTCCCGATCTTTCGACAGAATTCGCGTTTTTCCCCGATCTTTCGACGGAATTCGCGTTTTTCCCCCGATCTTTCGACGGAATTCGCGTTTTTTCCCCGATCTTTCGACGGAATTCGCGTTTTTTCCCCGATCTTTCGACGGAATTCGCGTTTTTTTCCCCGATCTTTCGACGGAATTTGCGTTTTTTTCCCGGTTGATCTTTCGACGGAATTCGTGTTTTTTTTCCCGATCTTTCGACGGAATTCGTGTTTTTTTTCCCGATCTTTCGACGGAATTCGCGTTTTTTTCCCGATCTTTCGACGGAATTCGCGTTTCTTCCCCGATCTTTCGACGGAATTCACGTTTCTTCCCCGATCTTTCGACGGAATTCACGTTTCTTCCCCGATCTTTCGACGGAATCAGAGTTTTATTCGCAATCTGTTGACGGAATCAGAGTTTTATTCGCAATCTGTTGACGGAATCAGAGTTTTATTCGCAATCTGTTGACGGAATCCGAGTTTTATTCGCAATCTGTTGACGGAATCTGAGTTTTATTCGCAATCTGTTGACGGAATCTGAGTTTTATTCGCAATCTGTTGACGGAATCCGAGTTTTATTCGCAATCTGTTGACGGAATCCGAGTTTTATTCGCAATCTGTTGACGGAATCCGAGTTTTATTCGCAATCTGTTGACGGAATCCGAGTTTTATTCGCAATCTGTTGACGGAATCCGAGTTTTATTCGCAATCTGTTGACGAAATCCGAGTTTTATTCGCAATCTGTTGACGGAATCAGAGTTTTATTCGCAATCTGTTGACGGAATCAGAGTTTTATTCGCAATCTGTTGACGGAATCAGAGTTTTATTCGCAATCTGTTGACGGAATCAGAGTTTTATTCGCAATCTGTTGACGGAATCAGAGTTTTATTCGCAATCTGTTGACGGAATCAGAGTTTTATTCGCAATCTGTTGACGGAATCAGAGTTTTATTCGCAATCTGTTGACGGAATCAGAGTTTTATTCGCAATCTGTTGACGGAATCAGAGTTTTATTCGCAATCTGTTGACGGAATCAGAGTTTTATTCGCAATCTGTTGACGGAATCAGAGTTTTATTCGCAATCTGTTGACGGAATCAGAGTTTTATTCGCAATCTGTTGACGGAATCAGAGTTTTATTCGCAATCTGTTGACGGAATCAGAGTTTTATTCGCAATCTGTTGACGGAATCAGAGTTTTATTCGCAATCTGTTGACGGAATCAGAGTTTTATTCGCAATCTGTTGACGGAATCAGAGTTTTATTCGCAATCTGTTGACGGAATCAGAGTTTTATTCGCAATCTGTTGACGGAATCAGAGTTTTATTCACAATCTGTTGACGGAATCCGAGTTTTATTCGCAATCTGTTGACGGAATCCTCGTTTTATTCACAATCTGTTGACAGAATCCGCGCTTTTTTCGCAATCTGTTGACGGAATTCATGCTTTTTTTGCAATCCTTTGACGAAATTTGCAATTCCTAGATGAAATTTGAGTTTTTTCGGCAATTTTTAGATGAAATTTCTATTTTGTGCGATCGTTTGATGAAATTCGCCTTATATGCACGATTCATTGATACAATTTCGCGATCCTTCAACGAAATTGGCGTTTTTTTCACAATTTTTTGATGAAATTCGCATTTTTTCCTGCGATTCTTAGACGAAATTATCTTTTTTCCTTGATTTTTTTTATCGAAATTCACGTTTATTCCACAATCTTTTGAAGAAATTCTAGTTTTTTTCGAGGTGTTTTGAAAAAAAAAAATGTGATCCTTTGAAGAAATTCACTTGCAATCCTTAGATGAACTTTCGAGGTTTTTTTTTTCATGATTGTTTGTCAAAATTAGCTTTTTTCCCCCACGAGATCCTTTGATGAAATTTGAGTTTTTCCCGATTCTTCGTCGAAATTCGCGTTACTTTAGCGATCTTCTGACGAAATACGCGTCTTTTTTGGTGACCATTTGTCGAAATTCGCGATATTTTTCGGTGAAATTTTGGCGATCTCGAATTTTTAGGAACAAGAAGAAAATTTTAGGAGAATTTTAGGAAATAAAATAATAGTTAGGAAATGTAGGAATTTTAGGGGGAATGCGAGCCCTGAAAAATTCAGGAGCGCCATGCAAAAGAAGTTTTGTAGGTGTTTAAATCGGAAGTTTTGCAGGAGTGTACAAACATTGAAAAGTTTAAATTTTTCCCAATAAAACCACATGGGCTATAGTTTTTTTAAAATCCCGATTTTCAGTACTGTTCAGAACAATACTGAACCATTTGTTCATTAGCATGATTTTTTTAAAGAAAAATGCTGTTTTTGTTGAGAACCCATCATTAATCAGATACTTTTTAATATTTCTGTCATGTAAATAAATTTCCACTAACCCAAATATCAGTTTTTAGCATAAAAGTATTTTATAATGGATGAAACTACTTACGATTGATATGATCTATGTAATAAACACCAATCTGATTGTCATAACATTCTTCCCAGCCAAAAGGTAGCTCATCTCCAACACAGTCAGCAAATGTCTGAGGCTTTGTATACCTTTCAAGAAAAAAAAATTATGATCATTGGGTAATTTAACTAAAAAAAATTATTAGAGACTATGATGAGTTCATGTCAATCAATATATTATCAATAAGGAATGTGTGCAAGAATGGGCATACAGAATAATGTGTCGGTAAATTTATACTTAAATTTGATTAAAATGTTAAACAGACACTTTCAATAAATTAATATAGACAATTTTATTACAAAATCATGAATTTTCCACAAAGAAAATAAAACCTGGTGCAAAAATTTTATTGAAAATGTAAAAACACATCTCTTAGGTAATAATTCCCTTCTGAAAGAAATCAATTTTTATGAATTCAAAAATATGTGCATTTTCAAAGGAGGGGGGGGAGGTATAAGAGGCTACTAAAATAATAGCTCACAAGGAAATAGAATATTTTGAGCACTTGGTGCTCAAAAAGGGCAAATAAAAGAAAGTTTTGATATTTGGGACCTTTATGTTTTTTTGGGGTCGCTGAACACGAACCTGAGGTTTGCCAACAAGAATTTTCCTGGAAAATATCTTTTTAAGCAAAAATCATAAAAAAAAATTGACTTTTCTCAAATTGTTCAAAATAACCCCAAGACTACACATTTTACATGAAAGTCGACATTATATGTATTAAAAAGGATAAAATTTCCTGCATTTTATGTCCTAAAAGTTTTTTCTCTGATCAATGGTTCAGCCTTCAGAGACACAAAAAGGAGGTGCTAAAAGCAAAAACTCTGAAAAATCAGGAATTACGGCATTGTAACATGAAAACTTATCCCAATGTATTGAAGAAAGTCCTATTGTGTTTGATTGCCCCTCCACCCCTTACCTTCTGATTGCTGATATCTATTTACCACCTCATAAGGATTGTTATCTGCTTGCTTAAGATCTTTCAAATTTTGTTATTGTGAGTGATTTTAATGTACACCATGTCTCTTGGAGCTGTCCTCACAATAATACTTATGGCATGAAAATTCGTCGCTAGGCAGATCAAAATTTTGGCACCACCAGAGCCTACGCAACAATAACTCTATTACTGATTTTGCTATTACCTGCAATTTCTCCTTCCCATATACCATCCAAATGGTAAACAATTTGCCTTCAGATCATCTCCTGGTTGTGCTTAAGATTCGACATAGGCAACTACGAGCTGGTGATTCCACAGGCCTTTTCATTGGGATGATTACGTCCATGTTTTCGAGAACATGCAGTAACCACCCGTCGAGCTACACTCTGCTGATGACGTAACAACTTCAATTCAAGCATTAGGAGACACTTTTCAAAATGCATTCAAAGAAGTTACAAAACCACGGCACACATTTTGGTCAACAACGGCCCATATATTCATAGGACACAAACACACATTTCAGCCCTTAATGGTCCCAATGGTATGGCCTATTCTAACACTGAAAAGGCTGAGCTCATTGCTGACAGTCTTAGAAGCCAGTTTACACTTAATCGCAATATCATCAATCGCAAGATGAGTAACATTGTTGATTCCAAAGTTGAGTTTCTAAACACGTCACATAATAATACTCTTAACCCCGCAACCTCTTCTGAGGTTATGACTTATATTTGGAACAAAAAAAAACCCAAAGCTCCCAGCCTTGATTGCATCTCTACCAACATGTTAATGCATCTTCTATTAAATTTTATCTTTTTCCTAACTTTTTTTATCAACACCATGCTTAACCTTCACATGTTTCCTGACTGTTGGAAGAAGGCATTAATTGTACCAATTCCGAAACCTGGACAGGACATCCATGCCCCTTCCAGCTTCATGCATATATATCTCTTCTTTCTTGTCTGTCAAAAGTCTATGAATATATTCTGACAAGCTGTCTGAAGGAGTTTGTAACCACCAATTCAATAATTATTCCAGAGCAGTTTGGGTTCCGGTCCAAACTCCCAACCCAACACCAGCTTTGGCAGATTACTGAACTTATTCACGAAAGCTTCCTTAGAAGAGAAAGAACTGGAGCTCTAGTCATAGACATTGCTAAGGTATAAAGCTTCCTTCTATAAATTAATCTTATTAAATGTTCAAACTCAACTAATTCTCATCATTTGGAACTACCTAAATGGTAGAAGCTTTTCTGTCAAAGTCAATAGTTCTATCTCTTCTTTTTGCAATGTCGAGGCTGGGACCCCTCAAGGAAGTCTTATAAGTACCTGGCTCTTCAACTTATATATAAACGATATCCCAAAGATTCCCCGCATCCTTTTAACATTATATGCAGATGACATGGCTATCATTTACAGTAACAAACAGTGAAACATTGTGATTAAACAACTCTAATCCTATCTAACACCAAAACGTAAACAGCACCAAATAATATCAGGGACTAATCGAATCTGAAGTTTGATAAAAATCTGTGCATTAGTTCTTGAGATAGAGAGACAGCGGAAATCGTGAAAAATGCAGCATAGCAGCACCACCTGTAGAGCGATTTACACCAAAAAGTAATCAGCACCAATTTATATCATGGACTAACTGGATATAAATTTTTTATAAATTCCTTCCATTAGTTCTTGAGATAGAGAGCCCACAAAATTTGTGTCACATACAGACACATAGACAGGCTCACAGACAGACATTTTGTAAAAACATGTTTTTCAGGTTCTCTGACCCCTAAAATGTGTAAATCCATCGAAAACCGGAATTCAAAAATTTTCACAAATCCAATACTTTCTTCTTGTAAAGATAGAAGAAAGTAAAAAAATTAGTATAGTAGAAAGACATTGTTCAGCTGCCAAACACCAAGAAAATAATGCTTATTATCTATCAGTCTATATATGTGTTGATCTGGATAATATGCTTTAGTGATCCAATGTAGAATGGACCATACCCATCTGAACAAATGAGTCGTCATTATAGTAGCATTTTTTTCTACAGTCAATCTTGAATACATTTAAAGTTTTTTTAAAATCTTATTGTTTCACCTCTAATTGTTTGAATTCAGAATGTAATGTTTCCGACACCTGTGTATAATTTTCGTGCTAAAATTTTGATATTTAGTGGTAAAATAAAGATGAAAATACGGAATTTTGCTTAGTGGCCACTGGCCGGTAGGTTGATTTTTTTTAGTAGCCAGTTACTGGCTATTAGGAATAATTTCTTTAGTAGCCAGTAAGTACATTTATGTCACTGAATATTTAATTTAAAAATATATGAGTTTAGAGTAAATAAGTAATTTATGTACTAAATAAAAATATTTTAATTTATATTGTTTTAAGAAACAGGAGTGATTCTGAGTAAAAAAAAAATTCTGAAATTCACAGCAAATTTTCTGAAATGGTTTACAACAGAGGTGGGGGAGAGAAATCCACTCCCGGCACGAACTATGTTTTTTTTTCACGCCACTTTGACGAAATTTGTGGGGTTTTTCGCAATCTTTTGGCGAAACTCGCCGCTTTTTCGCGATCTTCTGACGAAATTTGCCGCTTCTTTGCGATCTTCTGACGAAATTTGCCATTTCTTCGCGATCTTATGACGAAATATCTCGTTTTTTCTGCGATCTTATGATGAAATTTCTCGTTATTTTTCGCGATCTTTTGAGAAAATTGCCAATTTTGTCATTAAAAAATTGACGAAATTGATTTTTTTCGGCGCCATTTGTCGAAATTCGCGATATAATTTACATCCGAATTTTCGGATTTATGACAGATTTTTTAAAATTTTCGGAAATGACTGCCTCAATTTTTCGGAAAATCCAGAACAGAATCACTCCTGAATAAATTTGAGATATTAATTTCTAATCGATTTTAAATTAACAGCAAAGTTATATGCAACATGCTTATATAAGTCCATAAGTCCCACTATGCTTAGGTACTTTTAAAAAAAATTCTGAAATTTACAACAAATTTTCGGAAATGTAAAGGCGGGGGGGGGGGGGGTCCCTCCTGGTACTAATTATGCGTTTTTTTCACGATACTTTAACGAAATTCGCGTTTTTCAGTGATCTATTGGCGATGTTTGTGTTTCTTCTGCGATCCTTTGACGAAATGTGCATTTTTTCGCGATTATTTGACGAAATTCTTTGACAAAATTTGCATTTCTTTGCGATCTATTGACGAAAGTCGCGTTTTTATGCAATCCATTGACGACATTTGCATTTTTTCCGCGATCGTTTGACGAAATTCTTTGCGCAATCTTTTGACAAAGTCTCGGTTTTTTCTTCGTGATTCTTTGAAATCCCTTTCGGAATATCCTGCATTTGGCCGGTACTTTCCATATTTTTAGTCGCCAGTTTTTCATGTTTAGTCGCCGAGTGGCGACTGGCGAGTGCTTATTTTCATCATTATGGTAAAAGTGTTTCAGATCCAGAACAAAAGCCATGTACGTACTATGTATTCATTTTATTCATGAATCATTGCCTGTGGAAGCGTAAACCCATGGAGGCTATGCCCTCTCCGTTCTAGAATGAAGTAAACCTTGTTGAGATTTTTTTCAAACCAGATAAAAATTAAATTTTCAGCATCATCTTCACGTTGCTATAGACAATGACTTGGTAATGCTATATAGTAGTTTGTCCTGACTGACTTATAATCAACGGACAGCACAAATTACTGAAACTAGAATCATGAAAATTGGAGAAGGGTTAGGGGATACTTCTTATAAGCGTGCACTAAGAAAGGATTTTTGAAAATCCCACCTAAGGGTGTTAAAGGGAGGGGGTCGAAAATTATAGACAAACTGCCCATATCTCAGAAGCCGTTTTAGGTAGTAGCGTGAAATTCCAGAAAATAAATCTACTAAAAAATAATTAAACACATATTTCAGCGATTTTACACTCCCCTAAGGGGGTTAAAAGGGGAGTCGGAAATTTTAGAACATTTAGCATATCTCAGCATCCGTTTTAGGTAGGAGCGTGAAATTCCAGAAAATAAATCTACAAATAATAATAATTAAATACTTAATTCAGCAATTTCAGAAATCCCCCCCCCCCCTTAAAGAGGTTAAAGGGGAGTCAAAAATTTTAGAACATTTGGCATATCTCAACAGTCGTTTATATAGGGTGATCCATCTGTTGGTTCTTTTTTGGACTATGAATATTTCACAGGTTATTTGTGTCAGCTGTCATGTATCATGCACGTATGAACTGTCAAATGTATGCCATTTGTAATTATGGACTCGTTGACAACACAACAACGGTGCAACAGCAAACACTGTTCACCAAACCATCAATTTGTTGAACGAGAAATTTCCAGATTGCGTAATTTCAAGAAATTCTGATGTGAATTGGCCACCAAGATCGTGCGATTTAACCACAATGGATTATTTTCTTTGGGAAGTTCTGAAAAGTAAAGTGTACGCCAATGCCGCCCGCACAATCCAAGACCTCAAACGTAACATCCAGGCTGAAATTTTGGCCATGGATCTGCTCATTCTGGGAAAAGTCATCGAAAATTTTGATGTTTAGATGATGGCATGTAAGCTGAGCCGCAGTGCGATATTGTATTCCATACATAAATGGCATATACCCATCTTCCATGTTCAATAAAGAATTTCGATAATATTGTTAATTGTGAATTCGCTATTCCTCCACTACCAGATTGTTGGAAATATTACATAAATACTTCTTTCTCTTAATTTTTCTCACTATTTCGGTTCCATTTCCCATCTATTTTCCTATTGGCTGTTACCTGCAATCCTCTGTTTTCCTATTGGTCAATAAACCTTTAACTTGAAACCCCATCTCTCCTATATATATGAGCAAATTTCTGCCATCCGTAGCACTGAGGAAGGTATGCTACATGCTACCGAAACTGGTATGCTTTAAATTTATAAATTTTTGGTGCTTTTAACGTTGTTTATTTGTCACGCTTCTATTATATCGCACCAAGCTCCTTATTGTTAATTAAACACATATTTCAGTAATTTTAGAAATTCCGCTCAAATAAATGTATTATATTCTTTTCACTCGTATTATTATATTAATTTTTCATGGATAAGCACATTTTATCATACTTTTATTGCCTAGAAATATATGTACTATTCTTTAAAAAAATTAATTAAAATTTTAATTGAAGAATAATGGTGATTAAAAAATCTGCATTTTTTGCAAAAATTATTGGCCAGGTTTATGTTACGGATTTTTGAACGGGTCATGCCAGTCCGGACCGTACCAATGATTTTTAAACAGGCTGGCTCAGAACTGAACCTGAAAATTTCAGCCCTAGCCTGCAGAAAAAAAGTAATGCTGCGGGACGGCGTGGAAAGAGTAAGGGCCCGGTTCAAGTCTCGTGAATAAAATTTGGTTCGAGAGCGAGCAGATCTCTTACGTATGTATGTATATAAGTTACCGATTCGAACAAATGAGGTGCTGTTAGGAGTGCAAATATTCTAATGAATGTTATACAGCACATGGTTTCGATATATATGCAAAATGGTGAACAAAATAGTCAAAATATCAGATTTTTCCCTTCTTTTTTTAATCTTCAAATCTTACCATGATAAATAGCAGTATTAAAGTTCTTATTGGTCTTTTCATTTATCACTGATTGAATCATAAAATTTGTCATATTTGGAAAAAGGATTAATATGAACAGGAATTTGATATATATATATATATATATATATATATACTAAACAATAATAATTAATTAATAATAAATAAATAAATAAAATAAAAAATCGCAGAGGTCAAAATTTACCAAAATTACATACGATTGAAATTTGATTTTTTTATGAATGTCAAAAAGTCGCCGTAGAACGCAAAATATATATTTTTAAAAATCTCATTAAAAATTCAAAAATCGTTCTACAAATTCCGAATAAACTTTATTGAAAAGAGAATAAAATTTACTATATTGGGCTAAAAAAATGAATTCCGAACATTTCTAGTAATATGGAAACACCGCTGTGTAATGCGCAAAGAAAGAGAGAGAGAAAACGCAGAAAAAAAAAATCAGACTTTTTCTCAAATTCAAATTGGCAAGTACTCTTTTAAAGAAACTTTTTTTTTTTTTTTTTTTTTTTCGTTTTCCATTAAAGACAAAAGATTTTTCACAAAAGGCCTGTCAAAGTTGGTGTTTTGAATAGAATTTCCTGTTTGCTACAATGTAGGCTAGGAAAAAAACCTTCCGCCATGAAACAGCAATCACTTATAACTCAAGGTGTAATTCAATTATCGGAAAATGAAAAAAATGTCGGCTTACAAATCACTTTAATAATCATCCCTACAAGTATAATGAATTTATGTTTAAAAATGTGGCAGAATTTTCGTGTTATTGATTGTGGGAAAATATTTCTTTTTTTGAGAACTGGTGTAAACTTTAAAAAATCTAATGAAAAAATGCCTTGAGTGCTTGTTTTCTCACATCTTTCTTAGAAAATCTCGCATGTCTATGTGTTTCTTGTTGAGCTAGTTCAAAATAATGATAAATAATAATAATTCCATGTGCAAGTGAGGATGTTGGAGATGTTCTTTTTAAATAAGGCTTTTTTTTTTTTTTTTTTTTTTTAGCAGTAACCAGACTCCAAAAATATTATATTTCAGCTTATTTTTCAGACAAATCAGTGCACTGTAAATGCTATTCCAGCTTACCAAAGAAAGGTTTCACGAGCGAAAGATGCGAAATAGCTTCCCAGTATTTAGAAAAAATGACCATCTTCCTACAAGAACAAATTTCCTTTTTACAGAAAGCACATAAAATGTCCACAAATAGTGCCCCCCCCCCCCCCCCCGTTACAAAGGTCAACTAAGTCTTTCCACAGAACGTACCTCCCTACTCTATGGAGTTTTCTTCGTATAGCATTTTCCTCCGTTTACCAAGCAGAAGTTTTAAGGGTTGCTACAAATTTGGAGGAATCTTCATTCTGCATTAGATTTTTACAAATAAAATCATATTTCGAAAAAACAAAAAGGCTTGTTGAGGGATATTTCATATAATATCATCTAAGAGATATCCTTTATTAAATTTATAAGAGAGATAATGATAACAATTAACAAGAAAATACATAAAAACTGAAAAAAAATAGTTGCTTTGTGGTCTTTACAAAACAGCGACAGCACCCGTAGTGCCATCTGGTAATTTTTGATGGAACCAATAGGAGGCCGTAAGAAATTTTAAAATTTAATTTTAAAAAGGAGGCCGTATTTTTCCTTTATAAAATTAGGCCATCTGAAGGAAATAAGTTATATCAATCACCAAAAAAATTTTTAATCAAATCGGTTGAATAGCAAATGCGCAGTTGTGATATTTAGAATATAGTATGATGAGTAGGGGAAGATAGGGATACTTGAGCCACTTTTTAAATTTCAATTTTTTTTTAATTTTTTATACTTTCTTAGAACAAAATAAAATATTGTAGTTGAAAATTTGATATTTTTTTCTTCAATTGAAAACTGTTTTCAATTAATTTTGAACTATTTTTCTTTATTTAATAAATTTTTACTTTTTCTTTTACATTGTGGCTCAAGTATCTCCATGGGGGGGAATTGAGCCAATACTAAAAAATACCAACAAAAATAATATTTTTCTTTTTTTCGTTTTATAAATGTTTTACATAGTGATAAATTAAGATACAAGTCCTTCGAAACCAGTTGTGAAAACAAAACTAGTAACACGATCATTTGTTGTAGTGATAATTGGTGGTCGAAGGATCATTTCAACTTGGGTTTCATCGATGATAGCGACATCCTCAGTTGGTGGTTAAGTTTTTAAAGAAAGTTACAGTAACAGAGGTTATAATTTCAGTATACAATATTTAATCTTAAAATATTAGATTAACAAAATAAATATTTTAATATTTTGGGTCTACCTAGTTAAAATATTAGAGATTATATTAGATTAAGAAAATATTTTAATATTTTGGGTCTACCTAGTTAAAATATTAGAGATTATGACCAGTAAAATCAGTTTAAAAAAGTGATTTTAATATTAGTCAAAAAGTTAAATTGAAAACTATGCCTACATTTATCTAGACCAGTAGTTCCCAACCTTTTACTGGCCACGCCCCACCAAAGTATCTGTAAAGTCACTATCCCCCCCCCCCCTCTCTTAATTCTTAAATTATGTATCATTATTTTAAAAATGTATTTTCTTCACATGATGGAAGTGTAATAGAGCCTTAACAATAACTATTCATTTCACATTTTTTTAACTTCTCAAAGAGGTGAATCTTCTACCACAATTGTGTTTTTAACATAATTTTATAAATGCAATGAGATTATACATCTTTCCATATGCCAAAACGAGTTTTGTTGTACTTTTCCAACATAATGTATAAAAGTATTATAAGGTCTACATTTTTATCTTCAGAAAATATCTTAAATAGACACATTTAACGTTAAAATTGATAAATTCATACATTTTATAAAACATTCTTGTAACTTATTAAAAGTTGGTGGAAAAGCTTTGGACACTGAATTTTCTTTCTATGGATAACACAATACACAAGAAGTATTTCAATATTCCCATCTTTATCAGATTAAGTAGCCATTATTCTGCATAACACATTCTCTCTGTTTTCTCTTTCCCAATATCGTTAATTGTTTTCGCTAATAGAAGTAGAAAACTCATCCAATAAATAATAGAAAGCGTTACAAAAAAAAAAAAAAAAAAAAATTGAATTAACCACCAGAAAAATTATACAGTGTTTTAATAATTTAAAAGTTATCAAAATATTTAAAAAGACTATTCACATAATTATTCAGGTGTTAAATTTATTTTTAAATTTCGATAGGGGACATAAAAGAAATTGATAGTGAATGAGTGAGTAAGAAATTTGGAATTGCCCCCCTAGAAGGTCAAACTGCCCCCTGGTGGAGCATACGCCCCCCGTTGGGGAACTACTGATCTAAGACAGACTATTTTGTTAGTCAAAATGGAAAAAAAAAGGATATTTTCATTAACAAAATATACATTTTTATTTCAAATATATGTTTTCAAATTAAGTCCTTATTGATTATTTTTTAATGAAAAAAAAAAATAAAAAGAGTTCTTCCCCATTTTACCCAGAAAAAAAAAATATCTGAACATGAAAAAGACGTATTTTTTTGTTTCACCCATATGTCTAATTTCCTAGTAGGGATGGTTGAACATGATGGCTCATGTATCCCCAATCTCAGTGGCCCAAGAATCCCCACTACTACCATTTTTGTTTATCAGACTTTTAGTAAGTAATGCATGCAGCTATTTGAATTATTTTAGATTCAAAATACAACTGAAATTATACTTATTAAATCTATCTATATTGTTGCAGCTTAAAACAAAACTTTGATTACAAAAAAATGTAAAATACACTCACCTAAATATTTACTTCAGATAGTGAAAAAGCAACTATTAATCACTATACTTTCAAAATGGTACCAAGATATGTGATATTTTTTTTTTTTTTTTTTTTTTTTTTTTTTTTTTTTTACATGTGCAGAACTATAAATATATTATCATGTTGCTAATTTTAGAAAGAAAAATTAACCTACTGTAGAGAAAATAGGGGTGGCTCAAGTATCCCCTATGATGAAGTATCCCCACTCTTCCCTATAGGGCAAAATACAGCTGATGTGATGAATGCTGATGAATTTTACTGACCTTTGAACGAACAGGTCACACCAAGACAATGATTTTCATACGGGCTGGCTCAAAACTAGGACTGAAAATTTTGGGCCGTGAAGACTAGAAAAAACATCTTTACAGAAAAATAAGTTAGGCCTGGCCCGGCCCAATTCTTCTGGAAAAAAGTAAGGCCCAAACCTGGCCCAAGCTTTCAGAAAAAAAGTATGACCCGGACCTGGCCTCAGTGCCACAAATGAAAATAGGCCCGTGCAGATCTCTACTACAAACATCGCTGAAATTGCATTTTTAGCAATGTCTACATGGGGTGTCCATTGCTGGAAAATAAATAATTAAGCATCCCAGTAATGGACACCCCTCTTAAAACCTTAAAAATAAATGAAATTTTATAAATGGCTATTAATATATAAAATTCAAAGTTTTCTATTACTACCAAAACAAAAAGCTGCAAACTTCACAAGAAAATAAAGAATGTATAAATTTATTAAATGAAGCCAGCTCTTAGCATATTCATTGTGATTTTCACTGAAAAATAGTAGAACTTCGAAGCATTATTTTCTGCTTCACGATTGGTTTGATTAAAAGAGGGTCAACAATAATGCAAGATTATAAAATATGCAAGGGGAAGATAAGAAAAAAAAAATAAAAAGCTAAATCTTTATTGGTTATTTTTTACAAACCAAAAACATTGAAGGGTATCCATTACTGGCAAATCGACCCTATCTAAATTACTTTCATTTAGTTAAAAAGGTACTAAGATACTGTCAATACATACACCTTTACAGTAAAGAAATAAATAATAGCAGATACTAACAATGAGATATTGACTACATTGGTGCAAGCAAATCAAGCCAACACAAAAGAAAAATGACAGTTCTAAGCAATAGAGAAGAGGGGGGCACATGTGAACAGTACAGGCATCCCTCGACTTACGTAAGAAATTTCGAAAATTACATTTATGAACATACTAGTGCATTTGATACACATTCGCATACTTTTGATAATTGTTTTATAAATAAAATATGTAGATAAAAGCCGCAACAATAATATAATTAGATATAGTTATATTTTTATTGGGATATACAATCCAATCTTTAACAAAACAAACACAAATCTGATTAAAATGAGACAAGAAAAACTGTTTAATTATTACAATTTTGTTAGCTGAATTCAAAGAATAATGAGACCTAATTTTAAAGTTTCGGTGAAGAGGAAAGAGTATTATTTCTTCCAGCATTTCATTTGATGTACATTCAAAATTGATATAAATTAATTCATCAATGTTAAATTTATAAATCCCATATTCCACAAGATACTTTTTATTTGAAATTGTTCTTTCAGTTTGTTTTTATATTTTTTCATACTTTTATAGTTTATACCTGAGTAAATACTGCTGCATGCTACTTTATTTATAAAATAATACTGTGTAAATAATGTATATATTATATATATGTATATAATAAATATTGCAGTTTCTGACAAAATTTTAACCTAAGTAATTTACAAATTCGATTTACGTACAATTCGACTTACGCAAAAGTTTACAGAACGCATTACTTACGTAAGTCGGGGGATGCCTGTACATATTTCACTCAGTTAATCTGAAATTAAAAAATTAAAAAAATTACCAATAGATGCCAGTACTGGTACCATTTTTTGGCTGAATTTTCAGAACAATTAGCCATTTTGATTTCTGGTTGTTGTAATTTATTTGTTTTAGAAGGTTGTAAAGTAAAAAAAGTCTTCTAAAGTTATTGAAGTGAAAATTCATTCATGACATCATGACATTTTTTAAAGTAGAATATCAGCATTGCATTCTATAGTTGCATTAGTCTATAAAAAGTTTTGTTTCCTTATTTCAATTAAAAAAATCCTTTTTTTAATAAGTTAGTCTAGTCTTAAGTTGGTCAATGGGGCACTTGTGAACAGAACATATGGAGGCAGATTTGAACAGTTCATAAGTGCCCAATTTTTCAATTTTAGATTATGGAGGTATTTTTTAAGTCTGAATATATATATATATGTTTTGTTTTCTTTTAATTTAATAACCCTTGTCAAACATTGAGCTATAAATTCAATGTTTTTAGGATTGCTTCACAGTTTTAATTTATTGGAAGTTTGAAAACAATTAAAAGTGGTGGCTTTCTGTAAAAACCAATATGTTTATCTGTAATCCTTTAATGATTTCCAGTTTTAACGTATTTATTTTTTTTAGCCCATATTAAAGTATTTGTAACATATTTTATTTTATGAAAGTAAAATTTAGTTGGACAAAAAAAGTGATAAGTAGTACTTTGATAATCACTAATTTTATATCACAATTTTACCAATTTTTAAAACTATGATGCACAATCTTGTTATACACATGGCATAACATTTAGAAAAAAGTAAAAACACAATAAAAGAATTATTCAATAACTTATTTAAAAGTAACACAGTTTTGCTATGCTTGACTCAAAAGGAATAGGTATATTAGTGCATAATTTTATGAATAATTTCTTATACCGTACACTCTCTCAAATCCACACAGCTTGGAAACCAGAGGTTGTACGGATTTTAGAATTTTGCAGATTTCTGGTCATTGATTTGTTTACATTTTTGAAACATTAATTTGATTGGTAGTTAAGCAAGGGAAATTATAATGAATACTTACAATAAAGGCAAACATTAAAATAATTAAAAATATTAAAATAATTTATTAGTTTAAAAGTAAGTAATTATTAAAATAATTATGTAAAATAAAAATTTAGAAAAATATCAAATTATTACGGATGAAATCGGTTCAATTCGATTCCAAACGTACTGTGCTGCCATGTAGTGGTCAAGTGATCGTAAGATCGATATGTAGTTTACTGCGCTCTCTGTAACTTTTTTTATTGTTATTTAGAGTCTTGAATGCTTTCCTTATACTGCTTTATATGCTTAGAAATAAATTTGTCTATAATTTAAAAAAAACAATTCCATGAACAATAATTTTAAAATAGCGTTCCGGTTCGTGGATTTTTCCATTTCAAATCCTGGAATTTTTTATATAGATATGCTAATTTATATCAAATCAAAAGTAATGTAAATTTATTTAGTAATAAATCAGCTGTAATAGCCAAAAGAGAATGATTAACAAAAAATTCAGTAAAAAACACATTGCGGTAGTCTCCAATTTCGGCGCCATCTTGGATTTTTTTCCTGCAACTGTAAATTTCATTGTTTACATCTGAAAAAATACACGGATTTAAGGGAGTCTACTGTATCTATGTTGAAACATTTATTGATTTATTCACACAACTAGAAAGAGGATAATTAGTTTTAATAGTTTTCATTCACAAAAAAATATTTTTGTCTTATTTAATGCATGTGTTCACATGTGTCCCAGGTATCCTCACAACTACCCCTCCACTGGGGCACATGAACAAATTTAGACAATTTTTAGAATGATGAAATAAGTTAGAAATTCTTGATAAATGCATCTTAAAGTTTCACCAAAAGAACAAACAAAGTGTAAATATTCATATAAATCAATTTTTGTTTCAATAGCTCATAACAATTTTGAGAAATAGTCAAAAATGTAAAAATTGTTCACATGTGCCCCCCCCCCCCCCTCTCCCCTACATAGGATACAATCTGTGTTGTTACATGTGTTTAATTAACTTTACTAGTTAATATACCGAGCATTTTGGCGTGTTTGTGTATTTAAACACTATTGAAGACACTGTAATATCGAACGACACATTTAATAAGCACACAGACAAATACAAGCGGTAAACATACCTCACAACTAAAGTTACAGTTAATAACCGGTTAAATAGTTCTAAAGGTTAAACACAGAGTTCGGAGTTCATAGTTCAGGATAATGACACATCTCCCCTTTTTAGAGATTTAGTCGATTTGGAGGTTTAACAGTTCTTCCACTTCGAGTTACAACAGGTTGGTTGATTCTAGGGTTAAGCTGATCATTTCTCTTAGTTGAGTCTTAAGGGTTTGGTATTCCATTTTCAGGTACTTCACTTTTAGAAATTTCTGTAGAAAGAGCTTCCTCGATGTCATCTGTCGGACGTGGTTGCAGTTTCGCACTTGGAATTAGATGTTTTCTGTTTCGTCTCAGAACATGATGTCCTTCTTTTACGAAATATGATCTTTGTGTATCCGTGTGTTTCTGTACTGTAACAACAGCCTTTCTATTGGTTATCCACACTTTCTCTACTGGATTTATTGACTTGAGTTCATGAGAGTTGTGCTTTGATTATAGTACCTTTCTTGTATTTTTATTCGATTTTCCTCTATTTCTTCTAATTTCTCCTTCTGTATGAGTTTTGGTTGAAGTGCTGTTAATGGTATGGGTAACGTTGTTTGTAATCTCCTACCCATCAGTAACTCAGCTGGACTGTATCCATTCTTTAAAGGCGAAGCTCTATAACTGTGTAGTGCTAAATAAGGATCTTTGGATTTTTTCAATCTGAGGTTGATAATTTTAACAGCAGCTTCTACAAATCCATTACTCTGTGGGTATCTTGAGCAGGGTGCAGCCCCGGTGGCCCTTTTTATTTCTATTTTGCGCCCAGCAGCCTTTTTAACACTTCCTATGCGCCCTGTGGCAATTCAGTTGATCCCGGGAAAATATCGCAAATTCTAGTGACTCTAAAGAAACCAGTTCAAAATATTTTTTGTGAACAAGATACAAATATAGCCCTTTTTAAAAAAAATGTACTCTTTTTTAGAATAGTATCCCCTTTTTGAAAAATTCCTGCCCGGCGGCCCTTTTTTTCTAGAGTCAACACTATGGACTAGACGTGATATGTTTAAACCCATATGTTTTTGCAAATTGATAGAATTCAGCTGTTTTCGTTACTTCAAATTGTTTCCCATTGTCAGACCTAACAATATCTGGTATTCCATGTCTGGCGAAAATTGACTTGCAATGTAGAATCACTTCTCGAAATGTAAGCCTGTCTAATTTAGCAATTTCTGGATAACATGAATAGTAATCAGTCACTAACAAATACCAGCCTGAATGAAGTTTGAACAGATCCATAGCTACTATTTCCCAAGGTCTCTGAGGAAATCCTGCGGGTTTCAACGGTTCTGAAGGATTTTTAGCTTCTTGTATACATGCCGTACACTCTCGCACCAGCTTCTCTATGTCTTTACCGATACCTGGCCAATATACTGCAGATCTCGCCAAATCTCTACATTTACCTATCCCCATATGGCCTTCGTGTATTTTCTCTAAAATTTCTTGTCTTAGATTGCGTGGAATGATTATTCGAGTTCCTTGCATAAGTAATCCATTCTGCAAGGATATCTTGTATCTCAAAGGCCAATAAGGTAGACATCCTGGTTCTATTTTATTTTTTTCTGGCCATCCTTGTAAAGCATAGGCTAATAACATTTTACATGTTGAATCTTACTCTTGTTCCAATTTTACCTGTGAGAGTCTTTGCGGAGCTACAGGAACGGATTCTGTTAAAAGATTGACATAAGCTTCAACTTCATCTTCTAATTCGAAATCTGGAACTTCCTCCTGGAGAGGTGATCTAGATAATGCATCTGCTGCACATAAATTTTTTTTCCTGGGGTGTGAAAAACATCGAAAGAATATCTCACCAATCTCATTTTCAATCTTTGAAGATGAGGAGTTAAATCATCTAAGGATTTTCTTGTCAATATAGGGACAAGAGGTTTGTGATCTGTCTCTAGAAGAAACCTGGTGCCTATCAAGTAATTACAAAATTTTTCACATGCCCATGTTAGCGCAAGTGCTTCCTTCTTCTGTTTGTACGTAACGTCACTCAATTGGCATCAACATGCGAGATGCGTATGCAATTACCTTCAATGTAGAGTTACTCTGTCTTTGACACAACATCGCCCCCAGACCATAGGATGAGACATCTGCTATCACAATAGATTCTTTGCCAGGATAAAAAATTGCCAGCACCGGTTCGCCCGACAAAATCTCTAAGTTTTTTCAGTGATTCATCTTGCGGTGAATCCCAAATGAATTCGTTCTTCGTGGATAATAAAGAATTCAGAGGTGCTAAAGTTTCGGAAAATCTTTGGATGAATCGTGCGAGGTAATTAGACATACCAAGAAGTTGTTTAGCTCCGTTTTATTTGTTGGAATTTTGAAGTTGCATATAGCTGCAATCTTTTCTTCGTCGGGATGCATTCCTAACTCGTCAATGATATGACCCAGAAATTTTATGGTCTTGACATTTAAAATGCATTTTTGTTTATTTAGGGTGGTTCCCGTTTGTTGAAGCCGTTTTAGGGTCATTTTTAACCATTCGTCGTGTTCTGCCTGACTAGACCTCCAAACAAGGATATTGTCCATGTTGAAGATAATCCCGTGAAGTCCTTCTAAGGCCTGCGACATTCTCTGCTGAAAATGCTCAGGAACCGACAAAATTCTGAATGGTAGACGCAAAAAACTAAATCTGCCAAAGGGTGTTATGAACGTTGTCAGGTAGGATGATTCTTCATCAAGAGGTATTTGCCAGAACCCGGAATTGGCATACAATTTCGAAAACATTTTTGCCCCTGCCAAGAGAGATAAATTGTATTTGGTGGTTGGCAATGGGTGCCATTCCCTACAAATGCTTCTATTAAGTATTGTCAAGTCTATGCAAATCCTGACATTGCCATCTTTTTTTCTGACAACAACGGCAGGAGAACACCAATCAGTTGGTTTTTCCACTGGCTGAATTACATTAAATTCCTGCATTCTTCTAATTTCTAACTTTGTTTTTTCTAATAATGGCACAGGTATTCGCCATACAGAAGCAAGAGCATAAGGCTTAACGTCATCGATAAGTTCTATGTGGTAGTCACCTTTCAGTAAACCAAGTCCTTGAAATAGAGAAGGAAATTCATTAACAGGATCAAAACTACTAATACTACGCACACAATGGCCTAGTATATTAGGATCTAGTCCAAACATTTTTATGGCTGGTTTCTCCCAACAAACATGTCTGGAGACCTTCTATAACATATATTTCTTCCAAACAATTTTTTTCCGTTATACTCTATATTTTCAACAATCTTCTCCTTAAGTTTTAAAGGTGATCTATCAGGACCCAAAATTACTTTATCTGTTCTTTTAATTTGAACATTTTTCAACACTGTTTGTGCAACATGAGAAGGAATAACAGTGTGGTCAGCACCACTATCAATTTTAAATTTAACAGATTTTCCTAATATCTTAATTGGTATAATCCAATCATCTTCATTTCCTACAAAGCCTATAAAATCTGCTTCAAATTTAACTTCATTAATCCTTTTAGTGGATGATTGATAAACTTTCTCCCAGTGCCCTTTCTTCTTACATTTTCTGCAAAAAGAGTCCTTGGCGGGACATTTCTTTTTATCGTACGGTGAATATCCACACCATTTACACTTTGAAATGCTTACATTAACTTTATTATCATGAAAATTCTTTCTATTTGAAAATTGTACAGATTTCTTTTTATGAATTACTGCATTAACTGATGAATTATTTACTAATACAGACTGTTGCTTTTTGATCAATTTGGATAAATGAACTTTGTCTATTGCTGTTTGCAAAGTAAGGTTAGGATCTAGTTGTAACTTTTCACTTAAAGCCAGATCAGTAATACCAACAACTATTCGATCCCTCAATAATTCATCATGTAATGCACCATAATTACATTCATCAGCAAATGCATATAAATCAGTAATGAAATCATTAATGCACTCACCTTCTCTCTGTAGCTATCTGTTAAACTGTGCGCGTTCGAAAATAACGTTTCTTTTTACAATAAAATGATCATCGAATTTATTTAATACAGCCAGGAAGTTTTTCTTCTCAGCTTCTGTTAAAGTGAAAGCCAGAAAAATATCTTCGGTCTTTCGCCCATGAAATATATCAGAGCATCAACTTGTTCCTCTTGTGTCTTCGTATTCAAACCCGAAGCAGTTCGGAATCGAAGAAACCTCTGTTTCCATTTGGGCCACTCCGTTCGAGTCGAAAATTGAAATGAAATAAATCCGGTGGCGTTATATGATATGCTGAAGCAGTTGCCATAAATCTCTGCAGAATGAAACTAGAAGTTGATTTCGAACTTCGAACCATGTAGAATACTAAGTTATATCTTTACTTTTTAACTGCTGCTGCCATGTGTTGTTACGCGTGTTTAATTAACTTTACTAGTTAATATACCAAGCATTTTGGCGTGTTTGTGTATTTAAACACTATTGAAGACACTGTAATATTGAATGACACATTTAATAAGCACACAGACAAATACAAGCGGTAAACATACCTCACAACTAAAATTACAGTTAATAACCGGTTAAATAGTTCTAAAGGTTAAACGCAGAGTTCGGACTTAACACTATCGTTCATAGTTCAGGATAATGCCACACAATCTCAGGTCTGTTACTTGTGGAACTGTGGCCCCATTCAAGACTGTCAGGGAAGGAAATAACTTAACCCTGATTATGGAAGATCCCATTGGAAAAATGTAAAACAAACTTTCCATATCAACTCAGGCAGGGGGTTACCTTCATAGTCTCAGAAGTTTTTGAATTGAACATATCTTAAAATTTAAGAAAAAGTAAGATACTTGCATATTTTCATTTTGCCCCAAAAAATTCCTGGCCCGAGATACAGGCCGCCAAAGATGACATACCCGGCATCCTTTCTCATTCCTGATTTTCGATAAAAATTTTAAAGTGCTCTATGTCTAGAACGGTGCAAGATATTTTGTTGCGGTTTATTTTATTTTAAAGATAATATTCTTCTGTTTAAAATGATATACCCAATTTTGAAAAATGTATTCAACTTTTCTTGTGGCAGCCTTTTGAAAAAAAAAATTTTTTTTCAAAAAAAAATTTTTTTTGGGAAATGCCAATCCCAAAAATTTTGATTTTTTTGCTGTTGATCAATACCATTGGGAACTACCTTCACTGTAAAGGAGAACTTCCACTTTTGAGTTTAACAAATTTTAGAAACATTTAAAAAATTCAGAGAAGTTTACAGAAACTGTATATATACAGTTCCAGTAAAAGTCACTGAATTTTTGCTTATTTGTATCATATTTGTAAGGATAAGCCTACTATATATCTTAAACAAGTTAGAAATTGCAATATCAAATGTGGCAAATGAGGTGCATGCGTACTATAAAGTTATAGTAATATATAAAACTAGTTCTAGTTTTATAAATATTCAGATCTTGGTGCAATAAGTTACACTCTTGGGCAAAAAGGGCATGAATACAAAATTTATTATGATTCTACATATTAAATTCAGTAATACGGAAGTAATATGAATTCATCTTAAAAGGACTTAATCGCCATGGCAACCTAGAATCATTACCTATCATGGTATATCATTGAATCCATTATGTATTATAGGATTTTTAAATAGAATAAAGAAAACTTTTATTAATGTCTTTTATGTTTTAATTTGATTTTCATAGCATTTGAAGTGATACATACTTTATTTTCAATACCGAACATAGTAAAACAATCTCAATAACATATATCAATTACACAGCAATACAAATTATATTAATACAAGTTAGAGTTCAGACAGATGGGCAGACAAATCGAATCCATAAAGACTTTCAACTATGTTGGAAATTGTTAAAAGCACATAAATAGGTCGGAATTTGACTTTTAGAAATTTATGTCAATAGACGGAAGCATACTTGAATACTTTCATACAACCCTGTATTTTACCTACTATCTTTATATACATGCCACTATTTAGCTAATATTAAGATTAAAACATCCTTAAAACCAGTGAAATCACACTTCCAGAGGTTATCATCCATAGACGGCCATGTATCTAATTCTTTGCATGGACCTGTATATCATTTTATCTATATTCTCCAAACATATCTTAGTATACTAAATGTAGTTCAGTGTAAAAATGCATAACTCATTTAAAAATCACCTTTAAGCTACTTTCATTCATACTCAGTAAACCCTTAAGATTTCTTTTGTGTAGCCCTGTATATGATCTACAGCATTTATGCACACAACGTAATATGGAAAAATTTAGTTAAACTTAAAAACTCAAACACAACTAAAAATGCACTTCCAGCAATACCCTTACGATTTCTTTTGTGTAGCCCTGTATATGATCTACAGCCTTTATACACACAACGTAATATGGAAATATTTAATTAAACTTAAAAACTCATATCGCAACTAAAAATGCACCTCTAGCAATCATTGCTAATGTACAGTATTTCCAATAAGGTAAAGTATGTAAACACTATGCACTTTCTATGACACAGGAAGTAATTTTTTGTAAACCTCTGCAACAAAGTATGTATCACTTCAAATGCTATGAAAATCAAATTAAAACATAGAAGACATTAATAAAAGTTTTCTTCATTCTATTTAAAAATCCTATAATACATAATTGATTCAATGATATACCATGATAGGCAATGATTCTAGGCTGCTATGGCGATTAAGTCCTTTTAAGATGGATTCATATTACTTCCATATTACTGAATTTAATATATGGAATTACAGTAAATTTTGTATTCATGCCTTTTTGCCCAAGAGTGTAACACTTATTGCACCAAGATCTGAATATTTATAAAACTAGTTAATACTATGCACGCACCTCATTTGCCACATTTGATATTGCAATTTCTAACTTGTTTAGGATATATAGTAGGCTTATCCTTACAAATATGATACAAATAAGTAAAAATTCAGTGACTTTTACTGGAACTGTATATATACAGTTCCTGTAAAATTCTCTGAATTTTTTAAATGTTTCTAAAATTTGTTAAACTCAAAAGTGGAAGTTCTCCTTTACAGTGAAGATAGTTCCCAATGGTATTGATCAACAGCAAAAAAATCAAAATTTTTAGGATTGGCATTTTTGAAAAAAAAATTTTTTTTCAAAAGGTTGCCACAAGAAAAGTGTAATACATTTTTCAAAATTGGGTATATCATTTTAAACAGAAGAATATTATCTTTAAAATAAAATAAACCGCAACAAAATATCTTGCACCGTTCTAGAGATAGAGCACTTTAAAATTTTTATCGAAAATGGCGAATTGGAAATGGTGCCCGGGATGCCATCTTTGGCGGCCTGTATCTCGGGCTAGGAATTTTTTGGGGCAAAACCAAAATATACAAGTATCTTATTTTTTATTGAATTTTAAAATATGTTCAATTCAAAAACTTCTGAGACTATGAAGGTAAGATTTTTTCTTTGGCTGCCTGAATTGACATGGATCATACCAAAAGCTATTTTTGTTATGTTAAAGACATTACCAGCAAATTTCCGAGGGCTAGGGTGTTTAATATGTCGAATAATTGTGGTGGATTCGAGATCACTCATTCTATTATCAGAGAATTTTAGCAATAATATAAACAAAGATTACTATTCAGAAACAGTGGTGCTAAAAAATTAAAAATTGTATACCAGGCACTCATCTCAAAAGGGGTTAAAACTAGGGAAAAAAATATCATTACTACAGCAATAATGTACTTGCTTGTTTTAATAAGAGATCATTCAAAAACAAAATGTTTTTCAACAAAAAACAGCATATTATAAAGCTGCTCAACTTTTTTGCCAACACAAAACATTAATCTTTGCTTTATTTAACTATAAAGCTTCTATTATAAAAAAAAAAATTATTAGGATGAGTAAAGTGAATCCTCTACTAGGCTACACAAATTACATTTTGTCGTACACTTTACAAAAAACTGTTCAGTATTTTGACTTGAAATTAAACATAAAAATGGTATGATCCATGTCAATTCAGGCAGCCAAAGAAAAAAATCTTACCTTCATAGTCTCAGAAGTTTTTGAATTGAACATATGTTAAAATTCAATAAAAAATAAGATACTTGTATATTTTGGTTTTGCCCCAAAAAATTCCTGGCCCGAGATACAGGCCGCCAAAGATGGCATCTCGGGCACCATTTCCAATTCGCCATTTTCGATAAAAATTTTAAAGTGCTCTATCTCTAGAATGGTGCAAGATATTTTGTTGCGTTTTTTTTTTATTTTAAAGATAATATTCTTCTGTTTAAAATGATATACCCAAATTTGAAAAATGTATTCAACTTTTCTTGTGGCAACCTTTTGAAAAAAAAAAATTTTTTTCAAAAAAAATTTTTTTTTCGAAAATGCCAATCCCAAAAATTTTGATTTTTTTGCTGTTGATCAATACCATTGGGAACTATCTTCACTGTAAAGGAGAACTTCCACTTTTGAGTTAAACAAATTTTAGAAACATTTAAAAAATTCAGAGAATTTTACAGGAACTGCATATATACAATTCCAGTAAAAGTCACTGAATTTTTGCTTATTTGTATCATATTTGTAAGGATAAGCCTACTATATATCCTAAACAAGTTAGAAATTGCAATATCAAATGTGGCAAATGAGGTGCATGCATAGTATTAACTAGTTTTATAAATATTCAGATCTTGGTGCAATAAGTGTTACACTCTTGGGCAAAAAGGCATGAATACAAAATTTACTATAATTCCATATATTAAATTCAGTAATACAGAAGTAATATGAATCCATCTTAAAAGGACTTAATCGCCATGGCAACCTAGAATCATTGCCTATCATGGTATATCATTGAATCAATTATGTATTATAGGATTTTTATATAGAATGACGAAAACTTTTATTAATGTCTTTTATGTTTTAATTTGATTTTCATAGCATTTGAAGTGATACATACTTTATTGCAGAGGTTTACAAAAAATTACTTCCTGTGTCATAGAAAGTGCATAGGGTTTACAGGGACACACAAAAGATTTCGGATACTTTACCTTATTGGAAATACTGTACATTAGCGATGATTGCTAGAGGTGTATTTTTAGTTGCGATATGAGTTTTCAAGTTTAATTAAATATTTCCATATTACGTTGTGTGTATAAAGGCTGTAGATCATATACAGGGCTACACAAAAGAAATCTTAAGGGTTTACTGAGTATGAATGAAAGTAGCTTAAAGTTGATTTTTAAATGAGTTATGCATTTTTACACTGAACTACATTTAGTATACTAAGATATGTTTGGAGAATATAGATAAAATGATATACAGGTCCACGCAAAGAATACATGGCTGTCTATGAATGATAATCTCTGGAAGTGTGATTTCACTGGTTTTAAGTATGTTTTAATCTTAATTAAATATTAGCTAAATAGTGGCATGTATATAAAGATAGTAGGTAAAATACAGGGTTGTATGAAAGTATTCAAGTATGCTTCCGTCTATTGACATAAATTTCTAAAAACCAAATTCCGGCCTATTTATGTGTTTTTAACAATTTTCAACATAGTTGAAAGTCTTTATGGATTCGATTTGTCTGCCCATCTGTCTGAACTCTAACTTGTATTAATATAATTTGTATTGCTGTGTAATTGATATATGTTATTGAGATTGTTTTACTATGTTCGGTATTGAAAATAAAGTATGTATCACTTCAAATGCTATGAAAATCAAATTAAAACATAAAATACATTAATAAAAGTTTTCTTCATTCTATTTAAAAATCCTATAATACATAATTGATTCAATGATATAACATGATATGTAATGATTCTAGGTTGCCATGGCGATTAAGTCCTTTTAAGATGAATTCATATTACTTCCGTATTACTGAATTTAATATGTAGAATCATAATAAATTTTGTATTCATGCCCTTTTTGCCCAAAAGTGTAACTTATTGCACCAAGACCTGAATATTTATAAAACTAGTTAATACTATGCATGCACCTCATTTGCCACATTTGATATTGCAATTTCTAACTTGTTTAGGATATATAGTAGGCTTATCCTTACAAATATGATACAAATAAGCAAAAATTCAGTGACTTTTACTGGAACTGTATATATACAGTTCCTGTAAACTTCTCTGAATTTTTAAAATGTTTCTAAAATTTGTTAAACTCAAAAGTGGAAGTTCTCCTTTACAGTGAAGATAGTTCCCAATGGTATTGATCAACAGCAAAAAAATCAAAATTTTTGGGATTGGCATTTTCGAAAAAAAAAATTAAAAAAAAAAAAAAAAAATTTTTTTTCAAAACGCTGCTACAAGAAAAGTTGAATACATTTTTCAAAATTGGGTATATAATTTTAAACAGAAGAATATTATCTTTAAAATAAAATAAACCGCAACAAAATATCTTGCACCATTCTAGAGATAGAGCACTTTAAAATTTTTATCGAAAATCGCGAATGAGAAAGGATGCCGGGGATGTCATCTTTGGCGGCCTGTATCTCGGGCCAGGAATTTTTTTGGGCAAAATGAAAATATACAAGTATCTTACTTTTTCTTAAATTTTAACATATGTTCAATTCAAAAACTTCTGAGACTATGAAGGTAACCCCCCTGCCTGAGTTGATATGGATTCAGCCAAATAAATTATCTGTAAATTTGCATAATATTTTTTTACAGAATAACCTTAAAAAATTTATTATTTTAATTAATTTATTTGACATGTTTTTCCATTACAGACGCATTTTAGCAAATAAAAAATGAAACACGTATATTTTCAGAAGAAAAAATAAATCATGGAGTTAGTAATTATAGATAGAATCATGATTAATTAAATAGTTTCACGATTTCTTTTATGAAACTTTTAAAATACCTTTTTTTATGAAAATTATAGAATATTTTTAATTAATTAAAATTTGTCAAAATTCAATTATAAAAGTATTTTTCAGTGTTAAGAATTCAAATACACAATTTATTCTTATTATGTGAAATCATTTACGCAGACGATACTTACGCATTTTGAAAGAACATTTTTTTTTTTTTTTGTAAAGTGGTAAAAGAATTGTAAATAAATAAAATTAATTGTTAAATTTGTTATAAAATAAAAAATTCCGAGGAAATTCTTTGTTATTTGGCTGAATTTACATTTCTAAAATTAAAATGCGCCAAAACATAAAAATAACATTTTTGCTTAATAAAAATGCAAAAATAATAATTTAAAAAATATTGTTACTTTCAAATATTTATATTATTAAATAACGCTTCATGAATCCAAACAAAGCATGATTTTTGCTAGTTCCATTCTAAAATAGTGGTAACTTCCTAACTCGGTGGCTTGTAAGGCCACAGATTGGGCACCCTTAACATATTAAAGAATGAGCAATTTGATCTAACAGAAATAACATCAATAACATGAAAAGTGAGTAGAGGTCTGCATGTTGCAAAATTTTCAAAGCCTCTGCTTGGTTTGAAATCTATCTTGGTCTACCCTGACAGCTCGACACAGTGTACAAGCTAAAAAGCCTCAAACCTGGTTTTGGTTATTATTTCACAGTTCATTGTTCTGCCTGACACAGGCAAAAATAAATTAAGTCAGATACAAATCAGCCAGATTATATTTTTTTAAAAACCTCTTTATTAACATTATCCTTCAATATATTTATGTAAAATGAACATTTTTCTGCTTACATGTCTGCAAATCATGAAAACAGAACAATTATAATAGAAAAATATTCAAATGAACATTTATTAAATATTAATGCAGGGTTCATACAAGTTTTTACCACTATTTTAAAATAGTATTGTCTTATATAATCATAGAATTCTGCAGTTAAATAAGGTAAATAAAAAATAATACTCTATTAAAAAAGTGCTATTGAAAAGTAAGCACAGTTTAAAATGAAAGAAGAAAGTTAAAAAAGAATTCTACTTTTGAAGATGTATAAAGTAAACAAAAAGGACTTGGACAAATACCAGAGTCCGATGAAAAAACTTAAAGCCTGTCCTGACCAGAGTCTGCTGAAAAGAAATTTAAGCCCAGCTGCAGTACAAATTTTAAGCTCAGGCATAGTCTGACAGATAATTAAAATGTAATCAATGTGTTAATTCAACAAGAGAAATCAGCCCAGGCAAACTTCTAGTGCAGCACATTTATACATATTCTCAGTATTGACTTCAGACACTTTTTTCCGGGAGGGATTTCTGTGACACCAAGGAAGGGAGGGGGGACATTATAGAGTTCTGGGAGGGAAATTGAACTTTTTGATCATTGAAATAACAAAATCTCTAATCTTCCAGAGGGAGAAGGGGGGGGGGGGGATCTAATTGCCCTGGGAGAGGATGCCCCCCCCTCTCCCGGGACAACCCCTGAATTCAACACTGCATATTCTCGCCCAGCCAGAACCATTGAAAATTGATCATATTTTGTTGACAATCCAGTTTTTTTTTTTAATTTCTTATATTGAGTCAGTTGACACATTTAATTAGTTTATCAGCCCGACCTGGCCCGGTCAGTTTTGAAAATTTGTCATTTTGTTCGGCCCATGCAGACCTCTATAACAGGTATTTAGATACTGTCAAAATATAGATCCAATTTTACCATAACAGTACAGCAAGATCAAATACTAAAATAACATTCATAAAACAACTAGGCTTTGAGTTAAAGTTTTGAAAATGAATTTTACAGCAGAGTGCAGAAATATCAATACTATAAAGTCATTCACAAAAATATTGATTTATAAATGTCTTTGAGGAATGCACATTAATCATGCACAAATCATGTTGCAAAAGAGAAATATATTTTTTTAATAATAAATTTCCAGCAGAGAAACTATAAAATCCCACGACAACTCTACAGATCAAAAATGTGCTAGCCACAAATATCAAAACTTGTTTAAAAAGGGTTAATACTCACTTATCGAGCATTTTTTCAAGCACTTAATGCAGAAATAATTTCTTTTTTTTTTTTTTTTATGACAGCATGAAGTTAAAATAATCTTTTTTAATACAGCTTCAGAATTTATACAATAATTTCTTTCAATTAAATGCCCATGGACTAAAATGTAAACAATAGATATTAAATACCCCATTTAAATGATCTGCAACTAAAAATCTTGTTAAGGAATGGAATAATTTGCAGTTAATACCCAAATGTTATTCAATAATTATTCACTATAAATGTCAACTGGTTGAGAAACTCTCAAATTCATGTGTGATCACAAATACATGCAAGATACAACTGTTTATGTTTTAAAAAGAGCTATGTAAAGCAATTTCTTTATACTGTAAGAATTTAACATGGTCACCAGGCAAATTTTGCGAATGAAATCCAACCAAAATAACACTATTTTCATTATTATTACTCAATATTATTTATGAAATTCCTTTCATATTAATATCATGCCCAATATTTCACATGGTAACTTTTTCCAAGTGGCGATTACAATTAACACATATTTTAATCAAATTCTTATGAAAGGCTGATTGTCTAAAAGATATTTGAAGACTTCTCACACGCAGATTGTCATTAGATTTAAAGGGAGGCCCAAATGGGCTCGCATTCCAATCGTAGGCTTATCACAAACTTACCTGTCCCGAGGATCAATCCAAGTAGTTTTCTTATTAATATGATCGATAAAATATATTTTGCCATCAAAATCACGACCCACATCCCATCCGTCCGGCAGAGGAATTTCTCCATTACGTCTCTTCGGCATATTTTTCGCAATAATTCTGAAATTGACTTAAATGCTTTCTCCTCGACATCAGCTACACTGCATTTAGAGACTCCATTTTGAATACCTCATTAACATAGGAATTACACGATCAGTGACGTCATTCCTAAACCATCTGACTTTTTTCACTCTATCACATTATAAACCAATCAGAATTTACTGCCGGTGGCTATACTTGAACCAATAACAGTTGGATATTAAGAGAAAGGAATGCAGTATTTTCAGAGACCATGGACGTAATAAAAAGCTTCTCCATTTTAAACAACAACCATAGAAATTCAATAAACCAAATTTAACGTTTACGAAACGCTGAAAAATTATTGCGGCTTAAAATCCAGTGAAATGAAAGAGTAGAATAAATTTTTATGATCATTTTTCTCTTGTTTATCTGCTAAATGAACAAATAAATACTGCTTTATATAAAAATGCATTACTTTTCTTACCTAAATATCTCTTGTTTACTTCCAATCTTGTTAAGTATTTACATTAAACCGATTAACATACAAAAGTTTCTTTTGAAAGTTTTTTAGCCGATAATTCTACGGCGCTGTTCAATAAAGAATGATCACAATTTTTTATACTAACATATCCTCACTCGTTGTCTAAATTTTAATGGGGCTTTCCACATTTCAAAGACATGCTGAAAACTACTTTTTTAAAATGGGTCCCTCAAAATCGCCTCCGCCTTCTTAAACAATGCTTCTAATGATGAAAAATATTTTCCACGAGCATGTTTCTTCACATTACGGAATTCATCTCATCTTCCTGTAACATCACCTTCAATTTTAAACAAACTTCGAAGCGAACGTCCTGTTGTTTGGGTATGAGGAGTCTCGGAACTCACCAGGCACAAATCCGTCTGATGTTCACTTTTTTCAGCAATCAACGTGTGGGAGACACGCAATTATAACTGCAATATTTTCAACAGTTCTGATATCTAGCGATCTCCTCTGAGGATAATGGCGAGGGTATTAACGTTGACTTCTGTGAGCACAATTACAGGAACTCCGGGTCCATCTTCCTTTAATGATTATTTTTCTCTTCCTTAAGCATCTGAAACCATCTTCTAACTGTGCTACAGGGGCTCTTCAAAAATATCCTACAGCATACGCATCGATTGACGATTTCGTCAGTCGAAAGCAAAATTTACAGCTGGCAAGAGCATACTGTAACACACAATGAGCATGCTCATTGTGTGTTGCTTTCATCGTTCCTGTTGGCGATACTGAAAGCAACTGAACTTCCATGTCTGCCACTGACGCTCAACTGGAAATAAATGAAAAAAAATTGAAACGTATTCATTACACATTGAACTAATAATGGAACATAAAAGTAAATTTGTGTGTAATAAAGTATGCTAATAAAGAAATTATGCTCATTCTTTATTCCTCGTAATAAAAAGTTCACTGCATATTTGTCCAGTCATGATAATCATAAAATGTTTAACTCCTTCGGGTCGAATATCCCGTATACAACCTGTAACGAATTTCAAGTCCTTATTCAAGATTTGCGGGAAAATGGTAGTTGGGGACTATAGAAATGGACTCTATTCAGGTGACGTCACACGCCAGAGCTGGCGGTATGATGATCTGTTATTCTAGTTACTGCACCGGCAGAATACCAGTATGCGCAGGCGCAAACACCGCTAGCAGACGACTTTAGCCTTGACCCAGGTTGAGTGCATACATTTTAACTGAAAATTTGCAAACTTAGGGAATTTTCTTGCATACAGAACAACATTTTGAATTTAGATTACAATGTATTAAGTATATGCTGCTGCATCAAAGAATTTTTTTGCGGTATTTTTAACAAATAAGCATTAATAACTCACACCCCATAGACTGCTATGCTAAACAACGCCAGTAAATACCGCCAGCAGACGAATTTTAGTCTCGACCTCAGGTCACGTGCATAAGGTCCATTCGCCTTTTACGAATAGCACGACTTTTATTTGTCTTGAGTAGAGATAATGTAATATTTACAAGAATATAATTCAATAAATGGGATCCGAAGTGAAGTTTTAATCGGCTTGCCACTGTTAGTTTTAGAGTCTTAGTACATTAGTAAATCTAGCCGCATACAGACAGGAGGTCTCTTTCGGATGAAGTAGTTGCCAGACCTGCGAACTGTCTACAACTTTCCGCCTGAACTCAGGTGCCACGATCTCCGGCCGAGATCAGCTTCGTTCTCACAGGGACTTTTTCTGCGTACTAAACTTTTCCTACTCCTCTTCTCGCTTCCTCCTCTCCGCATCCTCTCCCTTCCTTCCTTCCTCTTCCGTCCGGGGAAAGGGGGATGCATGCACTACTACCGCGCTTCCAAATGAGGAAAAGCGACTTCGCTCTCAATGAGGTTTTAGGTAGCTTTCTTTACAAAAAAGCTACCTATTGCAGCCGTTCGGAGGAAAGCGATTTCAAAAAAATTTGGTATATTTTCATCGATCATGACCCCCAGACCCCGAAACCACCCTCCGTTCAAAATTGATATATATATATATATATATCTGACCTATGTCACACTGTAACTCCCGTAATTATGAACCGATTTCGATGTAATTTGGTGTGTACATAGTACATACCAATGTCTCGACCGAGTTCGTTGGCCAGCTTCATCCGCCGTTTTGTTTCAAAATGGCGGCCATTTAAAATTTTTAAAAAAATTTAAAACTTGAAATGTGGTACCAAAAAATTAAAAATGGAAAAATATTTTTTTCTTATGTATTTGACCTTTATACAGAGATTCCGGAGCAGTTTTTGTTTCGTCTATATCTTAAAAAATGGCTGAGTTATAGCATTTTGAATTTCTAGCGTGGCTGACATTTTGAAACGTCCTGAATTTTGTCACGCGATAAAAGGCGTATTTATGAACCGATTTGGATGTAACTTCGTTTATACATAGTACATACCAATGTCTCGACCGGGTTCGTTGGCCATCTTCACCCGCCATCTTGTTTAAAAATGGCGGCCATTTAAATTTTTAAGAAAAATTTAAATTTGAAATGTGGTACCAAAAATTGAAAATTGAAAAAATATTTTCTTCTTTTGTGTTTGACCTTGATAAAAAGATTCGGGAGCAGTTTTTGTTTCGTCTATATCTTAAGAAATGGCTGAGTTATAGCATTTTGAATTTCTAGCGTGGCTGACATTTTGAAACGTCCTGATTTTTCTCACGTAATAACAGGCGTATTTATGAACCGACTAGGATGTACCTTGGTGTGTACATAGAACATACAACTATCTCGACCGAGTTCGTTGGCCAGCTTCATCCGCCATCTTGTTTCAAAATGGCGCCCATTTAAAAAAATTAAAAAATAAAAAAATTTAAATGAGATACCAAAAAATTGGAAAATGAAAACGATTTTTTTTGTATGTGTTTGACCTTAATACAAAGATTCCGGAACAGTTTTTCTTTCGTCTATATCTAAAAAAAAATGGCTGAGTAATAGCATTTTGAATTTCTCTTGTGGCTGACATTTTAAAACGACCTGATTTTTGTCACGCGATAACAGGCGTATTTATGAACCTATTTGGATGCAACTTGGTCTGTACATAGTACATACCAATGTCTCGACCGAGTTCGTTGGCCAGCTTCATTCCCCATCTTGTTTCAAAAGGGTTGCCATTTAAAAAAAAAAAAATTTAAAATTCAAAATGAGGTATTAAAAAATTGGAAAATGAAAAAGATTTTTTTTATGTGTTTGGCCTTGATACAAAGATTCCGGAGCAGTTTTTGTTTCTGAAAATTTGTTCTTTTGTTGATATCTTAAAAAATGGTTGATTTATAGCACTTTGAATTTCTAGCATGGCTAACATTTTGAAACGATCTTGTATTTGTCACGCGATAACTCACGTATTCGCCTATTTCGATGTAAGAAGGCATGTGGATAGTATACATCAACACCTCGACCAAGTTCGCTGGCCAGATTCATGAGCCATCTTGTTTCAAAGTGGCGGCCATTAAATTAAAAAAAATATATATATTTAAAGTGAGGTGCAAAAAAATTAGAAATTGAAAAAGGTTTCTTTCTTAAGTATTTGATCTTGATATAAGGATTCAGGAGCATTTCTTGTTTGTCTTTACCTTAAAAAATGGCTCAGATATAGCAGTGCAATTTCTATTGTGGGTGACATTTTGAAAAATCTGATTTTTTTGCATGCGACAGCACTCCTATATATTAACCGATTCCGATGTGAGTGAGCATGTGCACAGCAATTACTAAGGTCTCGACCAAGTTCACTGCTTAGCCTCATCCACCATGTTGTCTTAAAATGACAGGCACTTTAAGAAATTGCCGAATTTGGCAGCCAAATATAAGTTACTTTAAAGAAAAGCAGCTTGGATAAAGCTGACTAATTTCGAGAAATTCTCATTCATTATATTGATAAAAATTAGTATTGAATCTCCTATATTCGGTTTCCACTAAATTGAGCTTCGTGTGTTTGCATGATATAAGTTGGCTTTTTTTAAATAAGGATTATGGAAGCTACCTCTTCCTCCCGGCAGTGGCCGGAAGGACTTTTTTATTTTACTCTCGGTGGAAGTGTTGCCAACGGCTGTTTACCGAGAAGCTGAAACTTTGTCCGCCGAGGTTCAAGTAGAAGATAAATTAATCTATAAAGGCTGTACCGTGACGAATATTTAGTGTCACGAGACATAGAAGACTGCAGGTAGTGCATTGTTCATGAACGAAGAATTGTTTCCTCACCGTAGGAAACGGGTCCCAGTTGTAAAGTCTGAATTTAAGCACTGCACTGATAACTAAATCACTAATTATTGCTAATGATTTGAAGACTTTACAGCAACCCCCCCTGCTGTGGGAGAGTTTTTTCCCACAGCTGGAAAAATCTGAAGCATAGACTTCTCATATAACTGGACTCAGAAATGGCAACCTTTTCTTGAGGCCGGGATCTCTGCCCACCGTTACGTGATGGTGGGTAGAGAAAACGCGCCAAACTGGTTTTTCTCCCGCCATAATCTCCTCGGAATTTGCCTCCAGTTCCCGCTTAAACTTTATTGCTTCGGCGTTTCTCTTTAAGTTGACAGTATCGCACTTTCCTTTCCTTTTAATTTTCCTTTTAACAGTTCTTTTAAGAACTTATTATTTATTTTAGCATTAAAAATGACTCATATATATATGTGTGATTAAATATTGTAGTTTCTTACGAAATTTCATCTAATCAATTTACAAATTCGAGTTATGTAAAAGCGCCAGTGTTATATATACATATATATATATACATACATGTAACGAATTCGCCGCTACTTCCGTTATGGATCTTCTGTCGTGGCGTCGGTCAGTGCCCGACCGCTGGGGGCAGGGGCGTGAACCGCGGACGCGTGCGTGCCGATTTCTGAGCGAACCCTCGGAACTTCTATCATAGTCAGGTAATCGCAGGCCATAAGTGGTGTCCGGGAAATCAAAGTCAGGTTAAGATAGTAGTTGTTCCAATAAAGACACAGTTTTTCCGGGGACCTGATTTATTGTTCTTAGGTTACATCCTTTGGAGAAATCAGGCCCCTTTTGGCTTGAGAGATGCTAAGTTACTTCTTTATGGACAAGGGAACTTAGGTGGATCGCCAAGCGATCCCTAGAGAGCCGAGTGACGTGGAGTTAGTGCATTCTTTGGATGGTAAAAAACTCTGTCCGGTGACCCGTGCAGCGGTATAAATATGCTGTATTTCGCATTATTACTGCTAGGGGCCGTTGAAGTCAAAGGAGGCGTCTTTAAACTATAATTGGTCGTTAGCTGAATGATTGATTGCCCGGGATAAAGGCTGTGGCTCGAGTTCGGCCGATAGAATGCAGCAAGACTTACAAATTGCACTTATTCAGCAAAAGTATTCTTATGAGATGTGCCAAAACGATCTTTGAAAGTTATAAAATGCAATGCGGGAAAACTGACTTAACAGGGGCAACCTCATTCAATCAATTGAGACACAATTACAAAAGCATTTTAAAAGTTTATTTTTAATTTCTAAATTTAAATTTTAAAAAGGGACAAAAAGGGGATTTTAAAAAGTGGCTTAGCTTTTATCGTTTCATATCCCCCCCCCCCCCCACTAAAACAAGAGCCACAGGGCTCGCCTGCAAGACCTGTGGGTCTTATCTGGCAAATTTAACCCAGGGTGTTTTTTTTTAATTGGTTTTAGATTCTGATTTTCTCCAGCTCTCAAGTCAATTGGACCTATTTTTACATTCATACATCAAGTTTACATAAAAATATTGTTTACACTAAAACATAGGAATTCTTTCACTGGTGCTGCAGCAAAATAATAAAAGTATATATCTCGAGACATCTCTGGATTATAATTACACCAAACTTTTTCTAAACCAATTGTCTTTTGGATGTTTTCGTTTATAACGTTTTTGTAAATGTCTCTGGGTATTGTCCATTGAGAAACATCCTTTTTTGGTGTAAAATTGTAACATTAACATATACAGTATACTAAAATATTCAAAGATAAACATACTGCAAACTATATAACATATTCAAATGTAAAAACTATTCACAAATACAAAATATTCAAAAATATAAAATGTTCAATAATATAAAATGTTCAATAATACACAATATTCAAAAATATAAAATATTCAATAATACAAAATGTTCAAAAATATAAAATATTCAATAATATAAAATGTTCAAAAATATAAAATATGCACTAATATTATCAACGCAAATATATTGTCTACCAAAATGCAATTTGGCACGTTTGCATTTCTAAAAATACTGAATTTTCACACTCAGCTAAAATAAAAGTAAAATACACTGTAATACTAATAACAACAAACACATTAGATTTCTTCTTATTCTACCTTTCTGTTTTGGTAGGGACTTTACTACTTCTTTGATGCAGCCAAGGGTTATCTTTATCAAAAACAAACTAAGTTGTCTTTAAAGGAAAACTATAGCTTAAAAAATTATAAATATGCGTTTGCTATAATTTTCACCATGCCCAGGGTCAGTGTGACATGGGTTTTAATACTCTGAGGTGAATATCATCCCAAAAAATGTGCCTCTTGCACGACTGAAAGAGGAAGGTGGGTAACCAATATTCACCTGCAAAGGGGAAGCGAAGCAGTTTTGCCAGATTCTCCGTTCAACCTGGAAAGAGAATCTGGGAAAACAGTCCGGTTAAAGATGGGTGGCCACGGAGCGGAGGACCCCTTCATATGTCACAAAATCATCATAATAATATAGTTATAAAAAAAATTCTAACAGTACTTTTAAACTGTCACCATCATTCTACGTCGCTGGGGGGTTGGGTTACACGCCCATCTGGGTCATTGTCCAAATGCTACGAGCAAGGGGGACGATAAGAAAGCAAAACTTAAAAATTGAAAGATGAAAGAGATAGATGGGGTTTATTCATGGTTGAGTTTAAAGTTTTGAGGAGGGTGGTAGTATCTTAACTTGGAGGAATGGACAATTTCGGAATTTCTCTTAAAATGTGGACTGGGTTTATCAATTTCAAAGGATACCTCAGAAAGTTGTTTTAAAATAGTATATGGGCCAGAATATGGCAAAGTCAGTTTACGGGTATTAGGGTAATGAAATTCTTCATACATCACAATGTCACCAACTTTAAACTTTACAGGAAGGAACCGAGCATCATAATGGACTTTATTCTTTTTATGGTAAGCAATTGTTCTCTCTTTAGCCAATTTTCTAGCTTCCTCCACAGGGGGATAATAACTATTATTTGGCAAAGTAGGATCATATGGTAATTTTCCTAACAATAAATAACTAGGGGTGAACTGGATTACAGACTGGGGAGTGTTATTATATTCATATAAGACTTCATCTAAAAGCTTAGTCCAGGGTATTTTCTTGGTTGTGGAATTGACTTTACATTTTAATCTAGTGACAATAGTCTGATTTAGGCGTTCAATTTTCCCATTCGTTTCTGGGTGATGGCAGCTTGTCAATCTGTGTTTTACATTGTAAGTACGAAGAAATCTCTTAAACCTGGAAACTGTAAATGCTCCATTTCTGTCGGTTAACAATCTATCTGGTACTTGTATCTGAAATAATTGTTTCAAAATGTTTGTATAAGTTTCGGGAGTTACACTTTTTGAAGGAAAACCCCACACATAGCGAGTTGCATGGTCAACGACTAAATGCAAATATTTTTTTGTAGAATTGTAATAATTAAATCCGCCAACAGAGTCTACTGCTAAACATTCAAAAGGTATATCTGTTGGGGGCATTAATTGCAATAAGCCAAATCTTTTTTGCCTACATTTTTTGTTTATCTGACAAGTGTGACAGTGTTTTACAAAATTTTCAATGTCCTGATTAATGTTAGGCCAATAATACTGCGGAGAGATTAAATTTATCATCTTATAAATTCCAGGATGGCCAAATTGTGTGTGGGTTTTTTCTAAGAGGGGTAGACGTAAAGACATGGGGACCACAATCTTAGACAAACTTTTCTTTTTAATTACAGCAATATCATTTATCTCAGTGTACTTTTTACCATCAACTGTTACATTTTCTTTTTTCTGATTGTCTCTTACTTCATTCAAGTCAAGGAGATGTATAATATGGGGTAAATTTTCTGAAACAGGCTGTCTAGATAGCATATCAGCTTCATCATTAGTGGAGCCTTTTTGGTATTTAATTTCATAGTCAAACATACTAAGTTTTAGGGACCAGCGGAAAAGACGTCCTCTTAAATTTTTAACACTTTTGAGCCAGGTAAGTGCCGCATGGTCTGTATGTATGACAAATTTTTGGTCGTGTAAATAATGATAAAATTTATCTAAAGCATCCATAATCGCCAAACATTCTAATTCAGTAATCGCATAATTTTTTTCATAATCGCGAAGATTTCTAGAGTGATATGCTATAGGATGTAATTTTCCTTCTTCATCAACTTGTTTCACAACACATCCCACTCCATGACTTGATGCATCTACAAACAAATGACAAGGTGTTTTGGGATCAAACAACTTTAATTTAGGTTTTTCTATTAAAGCATTTTTTAACTTTTCGAAAGAATTTTGACAATTTTGGTCCCATACATAGGGGACATTTTTCTTCAACAAATTGTTGAGAGGGTATCGGATGTTAGCATATTTTGGAATAAATTTTTGATAAACATTTATAGATCCCAAAAAACGTTGTAATTCTTTTACATTCGTAGGTGGTGTTAATTTCTTAATTGTCTCTATATTAGGGTTGTCAGATGTGATACAACCATTCGAGACTTCATATCCTAGAAAATTAATTTTGGATTTAACAAAATTACACTTTGACAATTTTAGTTTAAGGTTTTCTTGGACACAGATATTAAATAAGGTCTCTAAATGACACAAATGTTCTTCTTCATTTTGGGAGAATACAATAACATCATCAAAGTAACTACAGGCAAAGTCAATTTTGTATTTATTAAGGATTCTTCTGAGGGTACGGTTAAACCAAGCAGGCGCGTTTTTCCATCCGAATGGTAAACGATTCCACTCATATAATCCAAAGGTAGTGGAAAACGCCAGCTTCTCCGTATCTCGCGGGTGGATAGGAATGTGCCAATATCCACTGGCCAAATCAAGAGTGGAAAAAAACTTTACCATGTGCCAATTTATCTAACAGGGTGTCTATTCTAGGTAAGGATTCTGCATCTGTTTTGGTAATGGCATTTAATTTCCGAAAGTCAATACATAACCGGGTTTTCTTCCCTTCTTCACGTTTATACACCAAAGTTACGGGTGACGAATAAGGGGAATAGCTTTCTTTAATGATACCGGCTCGCAATAAATTTTGAATTTGTTCTTTAATTTCCTCTTCTTCCTTAGGGGAAGTGCGATATGCTCTTAAAGAAACGGGGAGGTCTGATGTTAACTGTATTCTCTGGGGTTCAATGTTTACACAGCCTACATCATATTTATCTTTTGCGAAAATACAGACATATTTGGCTAGAAGAGCAGGTAATTGTTCCTTGACAGTCTGAACATCTGACACATGTTCAGTGGTCTCGAACAAATCCGGCTCAAAATTTTCTTCGAATATCTCTGCATTTTCAACTGTATTTTCCCTTTCTGGCTGGTTATTATATGCTTCTGATAAATGTAAAGTATGGTGAGATGAATTTGTTGAAATATTGTCCATGAGAGCTACTTTCTTATGCTCTTGAGTGATTTGCATTTTAACACAGTCAATATTTAATTTAAACAGTTTACAGTGGGGTAGCCCAATCAAAGCATAAGGTAACTGATTATTAATTATAAAAAGTTCAACATTCTTAGAGATACGTCCTAATTTCAAACTAACAAGGCATTTTTCTTTCAAAGCAAGAACACCTTGTGTTTGTGTGACCGATATACTCTGCTGAACCTTACATATTTTTAGGTTAAGTTTGTGGGCTAAATGATAAGGAATAACACTGATAGAACTCCCTGTATCGATCAAACAAGGTAGTGAGTCTTCACTTTTTACATCAGTAATTTTTTGACAATTTCTATTTGATTTTTTATAGCTAGCTTTTTCTTTTTGTATATGTTCGGACATAAGAAACCGTCATTGATTACTAGATATATTTTCGGATGACTCATTAGCTCTATGATCTTGGTTGGAATTCGCAAAATTCATATTGGGACTAGGGGTTGGAACTGCTAAGACTTGTTGTCGAAAAGGGCAGTCTCCCACCCAATGATACGCATTTGGTATTCCTATATTAAGGCAAACTTTGCATGGGGAGGGGGGCAAAGTGGTCTGGTGATGTACATTCGGTCTCGATTGAACATTTGACGTCGGTCTAAATGTATTTTAAGGATTTCGTGTTTGGTTAGATGCAAAAGGTCGAATCTTGTGTGTTTGATAGGGAACTCTGTAGTTCCATTGCCTGTTAAAATTCTGTCCTGTCTCATATGGGGGTCGAAAGGGTCGCCATTGTCGGTATTGATTGGGGTTTTGCGGGCTTGCGTCAACTTTGCTCTCATTTCCTTTTCTGTCCAGTTGCAGTTTGCAAATTCTGAATACTAATTCACGCCATGAATGTGTAGTTGAGGGGTTGCTTGCAATAACTAGATTTTGCATTTCTAACGGGAAGCCCTCCGTTAGTCCTTCCAAGATAAACTTCTGATCTAACCCTAAAGTTCTCCCTATTTTAGTCTTTTTCTGATAGTATTCGTTCAGGTCCTCTCCAATTTTGTATCTAATACGGGAAAAATCAGTTAAAGAAAGAGTGTCAGGAAGTTCGTAAAGTTCATTGAACAAAGTGACAAATTCGGACCAATGTAGCACATTCAGACAATTATTAATGTACAACGTAAGTGCACTGTCTTTTAAGTATTTCTGTATGTGCCTAATTTTCCAGAAGTCGTCTTTTTCCGGGTCTATACAAGCACTCTCAAAACAGGTTAGCGAAGCTGTCCAATCCATATTCGCTGTTGGCGAAAACTCAATGATATCAGGTTCTATTGACATTTTCGGGCTAGTGGTTATTGAATTGTGACCAGACCCAGCTAGATCTGACAGGATCTGTTCACCTAATGTTGTTACATTATGCGTCTATGTGGCAACCCCGGACTTCTGACTATCTTTCTCTTCAGGTTTAAGACCTGAACTCCCATCGTTACCCAAACGCTGATTTTTCTCGTTGCCAGAGCCATCTGACTTATTTTCTAAGTCGTTCGTTTCTTTAGGAGGGTCTGGGGTACTCATGTTAGAATGCAAAATATCACAAAATTACACAAAAATATAAGGCACAATTAAAATACATAACAATGAAAATGGACTATTTTTCAAAAATTGCAACACAAGATTTGTAAAAAATGGGCTTAAATCTAAATGAAATTCAAATTTGTTACATCATTTTTTTTTCAAATTGAGATTAAAAAAACGAACTTTAAAATAAAATTTTAAAATTCCAAAGATTTAACTACTGTATAAATTTCAACAAAATTATTTTCTTTTATAACAAAAAAGAAATAAAATAAACCTTTTCTTATTTTATTTTTTTTCTATTAAAATAACAACCAATTAAAAAAAGATTACTTTTTAAACTGTAACTCTTTTTCTTTTTTTTCCTTTCTTTAATTAATAAATGAAAGCGCTTACCTGTTATCCCTTTACGCATTAAAAAAAACTAATCGTGCAGAACAAACATCATATACGCAACACCTGTTTTTAAAAGCCGATGGAGTCCCAGAACGTGAAACAGGCTCACTATGTCTTTTTCTTTTCTATCTTTTTAATCCTTTAGAAACCGAAACTAATTTGTTCTGATTACAGCAGTTCACTCTGAAGATAACAGAAAGACACTTTCCTGAATGAATCATCAATGATCGCGAAATTGACCTAATTTCTCAGCTGATAACGTCCGTGGCTGGGATGGGAGGAAAGAGTTTTCTTTTCTTTCTTTCTTGAAAAGATAGTAAAGTTTTAATAGACGTTCATGGTTGGAAAAAGGACTTGTTTTCAGGAAGATTTTTTTCTTCTTATTAATTACTAGGGCAAATGCAAGTTTTTTTTCTTATGACCAGAGTTTTTCTCAATTAATCGCTAGGGAAAGACGTTTTTCCGTTTTTTCTTTTTCGCTCATGGAAGGAACAGTAGATTCGTCATTTTTTTAGGACTTTGTTACACACCTCGTTGTTCTTGCTTCAAGGATGGATCTTTAAGGATATTTCGCTGGAATTTCGGGATTTGTACCGCTTAGATGCACCGTACTGCCGACTTTTCAATGTAACGAATTCGCCGCTACTCCCGTTATGGATCTTCTGTCGTGGCGTCGGTCAGTGCCCGACCGCTGGGGGCAGGGGCGCGAACCGCGGACGCGTGCGTGCCGATTTCTGAGCGAACCCTCGGAACTTCTATCATAGTCAGGTAGTCGCAGGCCATAAGTGGTGTCCGGGAAATCAAAGTCAGGTTAAGATAGTAGTTGTTCCAATAAAGACAGTTTTTCCGGGGACCTGATTTATTGTTCTTTGGTTACATCCTTTGGAGAAATAAGGCCCCTTTGGGCTTGAGAGATGCTAAGTTACTTCTTTATGGACAGGGGAACTTAGGTGGATCGCCAAGCGATCCCTAGCGAGCCGAGTGACGTGGAGTTAGTGCATTCTTTGGATGGTAAAAAACTCTGCCCGGTGACCCGTGCAGTGGTATAAATATGCTGTATTTCGCATTATTCCTGCTAGGGGCCATTGAAGTCAAAGGAGGCGTCTTTAAACTATAATTGGTCGTTAGCTGAATGATTGATTGCCCGGGATAAAGGCTGTGGCTTGAGTTCGGCCGATAGAATGCAGCAAGACTTACAAATTGCACTTATTCAGCAAAAGTATTCTTATGAGATGTGCCAAAACGATCTTTGAAAGTTATAAAATGCAATGCGGGAAAACTGACTTAACAGGGGCAACCTCATTCAATCAATTGAGACACAATTACAAAAGCATTTTAAAAGTTTTAATTTTAATTTCTAAATTTAAATTTTAAAAAGGGACAAAAAGGGGATTTTATAAAGGGGCTTAGCTTTTATCGTTTCATACATATATGTATATATGCATAGATATATGTATATACATATATTGTATATATACACACATATATATATGTAAATATATATCCATATATACATATATGTATGTATACGTATATATATGTATATATAACACTGGCGCCCGGCTAACCGAAAAGTACCCCTTTTTCTTATTTTATGGCATTCAGTCTGTGTTTAATGTGGGAGGAGGATAATAAAAATTCTTTTGATAAGATTTCTCATGTGAAATTGATTTTATTATATTCTTATTGATTATACATTTATTTAAAAACCTTGATATTGGAAAATATATATTAAAGAACTTTAAAAATGTATTAATAACATCAAATTATAATAGTAAGTTTTGATTAGAAGTTAAAATCTTCATTAGTTGCCTTTGATGATTCTTTTCAATAATTCTGAAGTAAAAAAAAACATACTAGTAGGGGTTAAACTTTATATAGAACTGAACAACGGAGGATATTCCATCTACGTTTTGATCACGTGATCAAGGTAAAAACTTCTAGCGTAAAGAAGGGAAGGCTCCGTAGACGTGTAATATAAATCCCCGCTAGCCAATGAAACAGTTCATGAGGCAAAGCAATAGTATCTTCCCTTCTTATCAGTTAGAATTTTTTGGGTAAATTACCGGTATCACGTGACTTTTTTCAGCCTCGAACCCAGATTTGGAATATCCTCCATTGCAAATTAATTTTTCTCATAAACTTATTTAAAATATCTTACTAGAGAAACAATCGCAAAATATAATGTACTAAATCTGTAATAGTCCAAATTATTTCTTCTCCACTACCTTCTTTTTTCATGGATACATCAATCAAGATTTTCTTTTTATAATTTTTTTTTAATTCTGTAATAAAAATGCCTATAAATACTCTGAATATCAAAAAGGCGAAATGGAAATTTAGCAAAAATATCTCTTATTGAATAGATTGTTAAATAAAGAAAGTATGGGGTTTCAAGTTTACTTTCCAGGTAATCATTGTGTAGAACCTAGTAAAATTCTACAGACATTTAAATATTTCCCAAGAAATTTTAAGATCAATAAAGAACAAAAGTGAGATGTTTTGATTATAGAAGCTGTGAAAATATATATTTAAAAAAAAACTGGGTATAAGTAATTATAATATCTACATTTCTGTGCTAACTTCCCGAAAATTGCCAACTATGACGCCATTTTCTGAAAAATTCTTTACCTTTGTTAACCCTTTATCTACTGATTAAAATAATTTGTTATAAAATTCATTTAATACATCGATTAATAGTAATACAGTTTAGAATGAGTTATAGATGCATTGCTTTCTCTTGTTCCAAAGGCATTGGTTACAAAAAACAAAAATATTTTTAAAAAAGATTATTTCTTTTGCCTTTTCAGCTTTCTTGGCGGGGGGGGGGGGGGGATTTTTCAATTTGGAAATATTTTTATTATAAGTACATTATATTTGTATATTTCTTAATTCTGCAAAATACTGAGAAAAATATTTAAAATAAGATTTGAATAGGTTTATAAATATTGCACAAAATCCCTATAAATTCAAATTTAATTAATCCTTCTAAATCCTTCAGTCCTTTTGAAATCCTTCTAAAATTTATTAAATGATTGTGTAAATCTTCTAATGTAGTTTAAAAAATTCACGAAAAATTCTTTAGACGATAAAATTTTCATCAATTCATAATTCAGTACATAAAGGGTTAAAAAATGAGAAATACTGCTCGATTTCCTGTTATTTTAATAATGCTTGGATTGTACTTTGTGCTGATATATAAATAACAATAAAACAACTTTAAAAGCACAAAACACATTTCATTCTATTTTATCTTTTAACGTTTACTGTTTATTTAATATTAAAAGTTATTTTATTAAATGATTGTGCCAAACTGAAGTTTTCCAAACAGAAATCTTGAAATATTTTGGATTACCTTGCTTAATATATTATATTACTAATAAAAATATTTTAAGTAACATTTACTACCCTCATAGCATGCATGGTCACGGTGACGTCACTGTGACGTCACTGCAAGTCACTGTGGTCACGTCACATCTGTGACTGAAATGTCACCACTCAGTGATGTCACATTGTGACTGAAATGTGAACTTCTTAGAAAACTTTAAAAACTTACGAAAATTCTTCAAAACATGTTACTTTTTGTAAAATTATATTTTTCTGGCAATTAAAAAAAATTGTGACGTCTCTGTTATGTCACTGCTATGTAACGTACGCCACGTCACATATGTGACAAAAAAACCAGCATATTGTAAGTCACAGTGTGACAAAAAATATGAACTTCAAAAATCTTTGAAAATGAAGAGAAATATTTTAAACAACCACGAGTTACAGCGGCATAAGGAATGAAAATATATTAGTGGATAGCAAATGGTAAATTCCGTCACTAAAGGGGAGGGGGGGGGGGGCATAATAAATAAAGTGCACGATACAAGCATTAATAAACTAAATTTTTAGGCTATATTTTATCAATTTGATATCTAAGACAGTGAATGTATACTTTTTTATGATTTCAATTTTATCTAGCATTTGGATAATATATTTACAATTACGAATGTTAAATTTATACACTTTACATATTTAGTTTGCTGGGAGGAAATTTCACTCTTTCTTTCTTTTTTTACCGACCAGAATTATTCGAAACACTTCTGTGGTTTCAAACAAAAATTTTCTATTACAGTTAAATCTGCACCTTTTAAAGAGCATGTAGAAAGAGTCTTCAGAGTTTAGTCATCTATGCATTTCTTGCTTTAGAATATTTTTATAATTTGTATTCAAGTCATAAATTCTACTTCTTTCAGACTTTTAAAATAAAATTAGCATTTTCCGAAAATAAAGGAAAACAAACTTTACTTTAAAAAAATAGAAAAAAAAGAGGGGGGGGGGTGGTCGTTAATACATTAAATTTATTTTTACACCTTTTAAAAATTTAAACAATGTTTTATCTAATAAACTCTAATTATGAATATTATTATTATAATTATTTAGAAAAAAGGAACTTTACAATACATTTTAACTTGATTTATTTGGTACGGATAAAAAGAAAAGATTAATTACATTGGACATTTCTTCAAATACAAAATTTTAATGAATGATACTTTTAGAAAATTTCTGCGCGTTCAAATTCCATATTTCTTGTATACAAAAACAAACAATCTGTAACAAACCATCTGCTCGAAAATCGTCTGCCCACAGAAAAATAAATATGAGAATACGCGGGAAATAGTTCACTTGTTTTAGAACAACACGTCTACAACACTTTAAGATAAGGAAATGACCATTTTAGGATACACGGATATTAATGGAACGTGCATGTAAGTTTTATTTAATTTAAATATTTTATTCCTGGTTGTATATTATGAGTTAAATAATTATATTTGTAAGAGACTGATCTTTAACTGTCAGAAGCGATATTTTCCAATTTGATAACTGTGAAGAAAAATATTTTAATCTGCCATCGCTTGAAAAAAAAAAAAAAAAACTGCGCAGAGACATTCATGCCTACATTCATACTGGAATTAATATAAACATTAATTTACTCTTACTTGAGATTGAAAATGCATGAAACGACAATGATTTGGAATTATTTTACCGGCTTCTTACTATTTTTTGATTACTAACATTTATAGTTATTATTATTTTGGGGTTAAATATGATGTTCGATTATCATGAGATTACGAAACTGTTTCAGATTAAAAATTAACATTATACTGGGAAAATGTATTTTTAACATGTTACAGTAGTGAAACATTTGAAAGAATTTTCTTTTAGTGCTAATAATATTTTAAATTATCTTTTAAAATCCTAAATCTTCAAACCAATGTTTTCAGATTTAACATTTGCCAAAATTATAAAATAATAGGAATTCCTTATACCATATGGAAATATTTTTGAGATATTGTTAAATCTAATAATGCATTTAATTTATCTATTGTAGTTTGCTGTTGTTTAACAGTACAATTATAAATACTAATTATTATTTTTAGTGTTTTTCAAATTGGTATATTTATTTTTTTTAATTGTATGTAAGCATTTTTTCTGTTTGTGATTTTAATCAAACATTTAATTATAGACATTCTGAATGGGTTATTAAAATTTCTTCTATTGTAAATTAATTTTCTACGTGTATGATTCGGGTAATTATTGGCACTAAAAAGTAAAATATGATATTTAAGCATTGAAATAAAGTATTTTTCATGCCTGATAGGAAGTTATAGATTAAACTGCTTTAGTATATATATTTTTAAAGTTCATATAATACAGGATACATAATGTAGGACACAAGTTGAAAAGTGCTTATGACTTCGGTTTGTCTCTACGTCTGTCCGTCTAGCAGTCTGTGCGCACTCTAACTCTCGAAAATATACTCGGATTGCCCTGAAATTTTTGGATGGTATTGACGTTTACCATCGCACGGTACCTATTTGTAATGAAGTTTGTAGCATGCTTTGTAAATTTACAGGGACAGCCAAAAGTTTTCCGTTACATTACGGCCTATGGGAAAAAGTCGTTTCAAATGATTTTTTATGATTTTACGCACGCTTTCAAACAGAATAAAATTTATATGCATTTATGAAGTGCACTAAAATATGCATTCTGTTGACTATGCGATGCAAAGAATAGTTATTGTTCATTTACAGGACTAAAAAAGGAATTCAAATACATAATGATATAGAGGTGGAGGGAATTGTTTGCGGCATACTTTAATTATGTTAATCTATTTCATATATAATGAAATTGATGTATGTCGCTGAGGTTTACATACTATAAATTATTTCATGTATAATACGAATAATACGTGTATAGCATTTACAGGGACACACAAAATCTTTCAGATACCATATTGTATCCGAAGTACTGTTCATTAGCGATGATTGCTGGAAATATATTTTTAATTATGATATGCACTTTAATGATTCACGAATATATTTATGCATAGTGTATGGTGTATATAAATGCTATAATTCCTATACAAGGCTACATAAAAGTATTCGTAAGGATTACTGGGTATGGGCGCAAATTGCTTAAAGGTAGTTTTTAAATGAGTTATGCTTTTTTTCGCTGAACTGCATTTAATTTACCAAGAAATATTTGTAGAATATAGATAAAATGATATACAGGGTCACGTAAAGAATTGGATACATGGCCGTCTATATATTATAATTTCTGGAAATGTGATTTCAGCAGTTTTAAGAGAGTCTTAGTTTGAATTAAATTTTAACTAAATAGTGGCGTGTAATAAAGATTTTAGGTAAACTACAGGGTTGTACAAAGGTATTCAAGTATGTTTCCATACATTAGTATAAATTGCTGAAAATGAATTTCAACCTGTTAGGCGTTTTCTTGCTAAACTAAATTTTCCCATTATATAGTATATATACACTTAAAAAAATGGGTACTCAAAATTGAGTAAAAAGTACTCAATTTTAAATGCGTCACATGCACAAAATAGCTCCGATCCAAATGTACTCAAAGTTGAGAAACACATGTACTCATTTTTTATTCCATGGCTGTGATCAAATATGAATCGTTATGTACTGCCCCCCCCCAAAAACCCCCCCTAAAATGTAAAGTAAAAATGTACTGACATTTATTTCCCGTCCAAAGTTCTTAACAAGAAATGTTTAATTGATTATTTATCAAGAAAAATAGCAAAATTATTAACAAGATACTCAAATCGAATATTTTTATGACAAGAACATTATTTCCAAGCAATTATTTTTAAAATGCTGTGCATAATTTAATATTTACATTAATAAACATCATTTATGCCGCCATAAATGAAATGAACCATTACAGGGTACAAAACTATTTGTTTGTTTGGGTTTGATAACATGTGATGCTTCAAAATAGAGAAAGCATAGGTTCATTTTTGATCCAAAAATATTCAATTCAATATGAGTACGTCGGTTTGCTCATTTTTGAGTACTTCATTTTTTTCAGTGTATCAACCTACAGATCAAATAAGGGCTGTTTAAAAGAATTGGAAAACATATTTGGCGATGAACGGTAACTGCTGAAATCAGTTTTTCAAATGTTTTATGCGTTTTCTAAAATGTTTACTTAGTTATCTTATTTACGTCATTTCCCTAAATTACGATGTCTTATTAAAGCATTCAGAAAGTGTTGGAAAGTATATTTTAATCTATGCTTAACGCATGATTTTTCTTACTCTTTTTTTTTTCTATTTCCCAGATCAGTCTTTTCCTATAAAACATACCAAATCTATTTAGCTCATATTCACAAAGTACAATATACACGGGAATAAAAAATTTAAATAAATATCGCTTATCATGCCGCTCTATAAATAATAGTTGTATTAATATCCGTTAGTTTCCATGTTCGTATTTAATAAAGCAATGACAAATCAAAACAAATTAAAAAACTTACACATTCTAAATATCAAGCATAGAACTTAATAAAAAAATATGTCAGTTGATAAGCATTGTTTTTTAAGTGGAAAAATGTAAAATGTTTTAGAAGAATAGGACTCCAAAGTAGCGATATTTTGCTAAAAAGTACGGAAAAAAGATAAGATTTTATATTTACAGCAAAATTTTATTTTAAAATTCATCGCTGTATTAATACTTAGAAATTTTTCCAGAGAGAATCATTCGCCTTATATACAATATTTCAAATGAAAATCAAATGTCAAATTAATTGCTTAAAAGGCGCAAAGGCCAACATTGTGAAAAAGATTCCATGCCGGGACTCGCACCCGGGCCATCAGTGTAGCACACTGACATTCTACCGACTAAACCACATGGAACGACGCCCAGCCCGTAAAATTTTTCACTATTACATGTTCGCAAGGCTACAAACGCAGCATAAGATGGAATATTTATCGTGAGCCACCGACATGGGGTAAACACGAAACTTAATTAAATCCAGCATCGATTGAAACTATATTAATAATTGGAAATTTTTCCAGGGAGAAACATTCGCCCTGCATACAACATTTCAAATTAAAATTGCCTTTTAAGCAATTAATTTGAAATTTGACTTTCATTTGAAATATTGTATGCAAGGCGAATGGTTCTCTCTGGAAAAATTTCCAAGTATTAATATAATTTCAATCAATGCTGGATTTAATTAAGTTTCGTATTTGCATCATGTGGGTGGTTCACGCTAAATATTCCATCTTTTGCTACGTTTGTAGCCTTGCCAACATGTAATAGTGAGAAATTTTCCACCCTGGGTATCGTTCCATGTGATTTAGTCGGTAGAATGTCAATGTGCTGTACTGATGGCCAGGGTTCGAGTCCCAGCATGGAATCTTTTTCACTATTTGCGTCTTTTAAGCAATTAATTTGAAATTTGATTTTCATTTGAAATCACAGTGTTTATGACAAGTTCGTCACAAATGACACATATTTCACAAATTGGTCACAATGTGACTTCAAAGCATTGTCGCTTTCGTCACAAGTTCGTTACAAAGTTAATGCCAAAATAGTCACAAATGACACACTTTTCACAAATTTGTCACACCGTGATTTCACAGAGTGGTTACAATGTGACGTCATAAACGTCCTCTAAAACGGCCATAACGACCTCGCATTCTAGTCACTGTGACGTCACATCGACGGTCACAAAATCACAGTGTGACTTCACAACGACGTCGCCGTGACGTCACCATGCCTTACGGGTATAGGGGGAGGGTTCCCTTCGTACAATGCATGCTTCTTAATACATTTTATAACATTAAATTAAGAATTACAACAGAAAGGAAATATATGCAGAAAATTAAACAATTTTTTTAAGGGGGGGGGGGCGGGGTTGTGTTACAAAATAAATCGGAGCTCAAAATAGTTTCTTGTACCAAGGCCCCATTTAAGAAAAACGAATTCGTCTTGATAGTTAGAGAAATTTGAAATTACAAGTCATTAAATTAAATAATATATTGCATACAAATTTAAAAAATTAAATTTCTAAAGAGTTAAATTAAGTCCTGCAATGTTATCTTTCGGTCATGTGCAGATTTAACGCAAATAAAATCCTGTAGTAGTTAACAGTGCTACAGCTCATAGTTCCAGTTTCGCTTCTATATTTACATTTATTTTGTTGCATGAATGAAATGGAGCAGTAGCCAATAGGGCGATCACCGCCAAAAAATGACAGCCTTTTGGCGACGAAAGGAAAAGATCCCAGCTTCAACTTCTGCCCGAAAGAACAATGGAATCCGGCCTCTAGTTCCTATACTTACTCTGAGATCTGAAGTTAAGATCAAGTTAGAATCACATTCCTTCACAACAGAGGCTCGCAATATTTATCGTAAAAACATACATACTATTGCCCTATATTTTTCCAAAAGGACAACTATGATAATTATAGTTATTTACACATTTTAATTCTGAAACAGAATCACAAATAATTTACGATGCAAACAATTTTGAAATTTATATACAACTCTATTATGTGCCTACATTTATTCAACCCTACTTAAGCAGCTGACGTGTGCTGTTTCTTTACCAGGCCGGTGCTTGATCGCGTAATGATAAGGCGTAATGATGTATCAACGAGCAACGGAGCCAAATTAATTTTTTGAGCCAAATTAATGGATTGTGATCCGTTTTGATACTAAACTTCTGACCGTCCAAATAGTGTCTTAATTTTTATAGCATAAATTATGGCTGCACATTCTTTCTCGATCGTAGTGAAGTTTATCTCAGGTGAAGTAAATTTTCTACTCAAGTATATGACCGGGTGTTCTTCGTCATTTACGTGTTGAGACATTACAATTCCAAGTCCTTTGTTGGATGCGTCAGTCTGAATAATAAATTCCACTGCGTAATTCGGCGCGTACAAGACACGGTTTTCGGTCAATTTCTTTTTAACGTGAGGAATGCCTCCTCTATTTCGGGATTCCAATTAGTTTTCGCTTTTCGGTCTTTCCTTTTTCAAAGCGTGCGTTAAAGGTTCTATTATAGAAGCATAATTTCTAATATAGCTAGAACATTATCCGGACATCCTTAGAAAACGGCGAATTTCGGTCTTAAATTTGGGCGCAGGAAATTCCGTTATAGCTTGGATTCAGCTGGGGTGCGTCGTCCGTCGCCTACTACATGTCCCAAATACTTCACTCTACGCTGCGCAAATTTGCATTTTGATAATTTTACTTTTATTCTTGCTTCCCTGCTGCGGTCCAATACTATACATATACGTATCATACTCTATTAAAAATCTGCAGGAAAATGTCCATAGTCACTCCACTGTTTTTATAGAATATTTCTGTACCATTTTCTATAAAACGGTGGAGTGACTTATGTACATTTTGCTGCAGATTTTTAACAGTGTATGATCACTTGAATCATCGGAAAATATGGCCATGCCATCTAAATATGGAAGAAAGTCTACCAGGCCTCTAAGCAACGTACTCATAAATTTTGAAAATCTATAGCTCGCTCCCACCAAACCAAACGGCATTATGATCAGTAGAAATGAGTCCCAACTTGTTACAAAAGCTGCAATTTTCTGAGCCCTGGGCGTCAAAGGGATCTGTCGGTAACCTTTCGTCAAATCCAAAGTTGTTATGTAGTTAACGCTTGCTACACGTTCGACGCATTCTTCTATATTCGGTAAAGGAAACATTTTGGGTCAAGTTATAGCGTTTAGTTTTCGGTAATCTATGCACAGATGCGGATCTCGTCCCGGGGTTTCTACTAATATCATAGGAGAATTATATTCAGATTCGCTTTCAACTATCACTCCCAATTCTAGTATTATCTTTGCCTTTAAAATTTCGGCTTGTCTCGGCGAATTTGGGTAAGGGCGAAGCCTTACGGGTGTGTCACTAGTTACTTCTATGTAATGAGTAATTATATCGGTTTTTCCTGGTTTATTAGAGAAAACATCCCTCCTTTCCCATAAAACCTCGGATAACTCTATTATCTGCTCCGCGATGCATCTTTCTTCTAAAGCGCTATCTGTCACTATAATTTGGAAGTTATATTCTTCCGGGCTGCTGGTTAACTGGGGGATCTCTAAATCGTCCTCATTTGCATTAGATTCGTAATGCTCTTCCATTATTAAATTCACTAATTGCTCCTCTTGAAGTTACGGTTTAGGTAAATTCACGTGATAAACTAAGCCGTTCTGCGATGCGGTATGTTTGCGATATAATTCATTTCTGAAATATTTTTTCTCCACAGTACCCGGGCCCGTCCAATTAACCAAAAATTTATTGGTTTTATTCAAAGCTAATACCAAAACCTTATCGCCTATCTTTAATTTTCTCTTCACTGTGTCTCTATCATACCACTTTTTCCCATTATCACTAGATTTTGATCATAGTTTCTACTGCTAATTCTTGACATAGCTTCATATGGTTCCTTAAATCAAATACATATTCGGTTACTAAACTTTTCGAAGGCTCTACTCCTTTCCATTTTTCATGCAATAAACTTCCAGGAGTTCTTAGATTTCTACTTCTTAGATTTTTACATTGTATAAGTTCTGCAGACGAAAAACTAGTGGACTCGTGAGTTACCGTACGCAAAGCTAGTAGTGCGTAGGGGAGATTTTTCTCCCAAGGATTTCCGGCCTCAAGGCATAAAACTTTTAGTAACCTTTTAACGGTTCTATGTCACCTTCCAACCGCTTGACTGTGGGGCTTGTATACGTAAAAGTGTACGTTTTTTTTTATCCCAAACCTATCCAAAAATAAGCTGGCTTACATAGCCACGGCCAAGATCCGATCGCAATTAGATTGGAAAACTCAATCTGCTGAATACAATAGCTAAAGCTTCAATAATACTTACGGAAACAAGTTTTAATGGGTATTGCCTCTGCCTATCGACAGGATACACACATAGCTGCTAACCGTTTGAGTGCGGGGGAGCGCGATAGCGCTCCTCTTGTTACGTACCAAAATTGCAAGAAACGCGATAGCGCTCTTGTTTTATGCTAAAATGGAGGATATTCCATCTACGTTTTGATCACGTGGTCAAGGTAAAAACTTCTAGCGTAATGAAGGGGAGGCTCCGTAGACGTAATGAAAAACCCTCTCCAGCCAGTGAAACAGTTCATACGGAAAGCAGCAGTAGCCTCCCTTCTTATCAGTTAGAAGTTCTTTAGGTAAATTACCGGTATCACGTGACTTTTTTCAGTCTCGAACCCAGATTTGGAATGAAGTCCATTGCGGAGAGGGTGATAGCGCTCCTATTTGTTATCGCAGTTTGGGGTGCATTTAACACGTTCGCAGTCACCGACGCGCTGGCGCGAGCAACCGGCACCTCTTCCTATGCCGGCGACGCTCTGGGGCGTCTATCGACTATTGTAAGTTATATGCTAAGCACGTCCCGGCGCGCGCTCTGTCTTGTAATTACAGCATTAATCAAATACGGGTTTAATTTTTGCTTATCAATCAACTCTTGGATGTTGTTACCTAACATTTAATGGTTCCTATCAGTTTCTTTGTCCACCGTAGCTACTTTTGTTCGTATTTTATCACCGGTACTTAGATTTATTTCTACTTCAGCTATGGGTAAACAACGACGCTCATTATCTAACGCCTATTTCACTCATGCTTTTTCGACAGTAAATTAGTTCGTTGTTACATTGTGAGCTAAAGTTAAATCCATACTTGAGTCAGGGTCGAGTAAAATTTTCATTTCTTTCCCGTTAATTAAACCGCGACTGACGTAGAGTTTAAAGGCTTTTTCCAAGTCGTCGAGACCAGCTACATGATAAACTGATTCAGTCTTTTCCTTCTTTTTCAACTCGGCACATAAATACCGGTAATGGCCAGGTTTCCTACACAAAAAGCACGTAATTTCTTTCCTTTTATCGAAAATTTCATCCCGATTTTTAAGGTTTTCTTTATTCCTCCAATTGTCTTTATTTCTTCCGTTCTAGTTTCTGTTTTCGTTTTACCTGCAAATTTATTTCGCTTTAAAGGTTTTGCTGAGTTCTGAAATTTAGGGGGCCCTTGACGCTTAATAGTCTTCCTCGCCGAATCACATGCGTCTAACTTTTTTGCCAACTCAAATGGAATGGTTATTGAGCTCCATACATCGATAAAATGATGCTTCGCTTCCGGACTAACTTTCCGTTTTAATTGATCCGTGATTATCAAATCCCTAGGATGGTCATATGTCGTTATTTCTAGACCACTTTACCATTGGTCAAAGAAATGAGAAGCATCGTGTACGAAATCTTTCCATGTTTTGTTTTTGGGCTTTTAAGACGTAACAAATTTTAATCGAAAGTCTTCTGTTGAAAGTTGAAATCTTACAAGTAACACTTTTCTCATATGTTCGAAACCATCTGAATGCGAGGAAGACCACCATAGAACCAACTCTCCCAATTCCGTAGGTAGCACTAACAAATGTGTAACCCACTGATTTTTCTCAATTTGGCCTTTTGCGCTTGCCTTTCAAATAAACTATGGTAAATAGAAATTTTAGACTTTTCAGAATCGAATTTGGGTAGAACCGATTTCAATGATATTTTTGTTCTCTTTCGCTCTGGCTAGAGGTCAAACTACTTTCACCTAGTTCCCGTTCTAACCATATTTTTGCCAATTCATTTTCTCGTTCTAAAGCTTTCGGTTTTTCTCCACACCCCCCCCTCCCTCAAAGGCTTTAATTCTTTCGCGTTCTAATTTTTCTTCCTTGTCTCATTCCAATCTACCTTTTTCTATAATTTTTAATTGGGCTAATGCCAAAGGTTCATCATAATCTGGAGTTTCAACTAGGTTTTTTTTTTACATTTTAGTATATTATCTGACTCTTCAACGTCTGCTCCGAATTCAATAGCTAACTCCTTTAGATCGCATTTCTTTTTTCCAGACCACACGGCCATGTTTAAGGGTAAATAGAGTTTACAAAAAATTGTACACAAATTTTCCTACATAAACTCTAATGCATTTAAATTATTTACCTTAATGCAAGTATTTACAATTTTATTTCGTGACATAAAAATATTACACCAAATGCAATTTCAACAGTACGAGAAACAGCGCTTATCATTAATCAACCAAGTATATATTTTTATGCACCATTTCTTCAATCAATTTCAAATAATATTTTCTTAATTCCCAAAAATATGATTATTAAATAAAATGCACTTGTAAAATAAAATTTTCCTTACTCACATAGTATGAGATTTTATGGCACAAAATCCCTTAAGGGACATGCTGCGCCAAAATAAGAAGACTAAAAATATCAAAGATAAGAGTAAAATAAAGTCGGTTAATATAAAGAATAAAATAAGTTGTCATGTGTGAGTATTACTCGCGCTCAGAGGGTTCCGTACAATAAATAGTATTATTAAAAAATATCGTTGCCAAAAGAATAATAAGACTTTGTAAAAAAAAACTGTATAACGTAGGGTTGGGTATAGCTGTATATACTAAAAAAGTATGAATGAGTATGCCATAAAAGTTTAAAGAGCAGCAAATATGAAGCTTAAATAATATCGAATATTACTATTCTGTATATATATTTTCTTAATCTTATCCTAATTTGTTTTTTATGAACTTAATTCGGTACTAACAATAAAAATAGCGCATTTTTAAACTTTATTTGGCATCTCATAAAACTAAATTCAGAGTAGTAATAATCTTTTCTTTTTACAGTGTAGCTAAAACAAAACCTTGTTCGAAGTTAAAACTTGGCACCGAGCTAAACGCGCTTCGAAAGGAGGTCGCAAAGCTGCAACGCTTCCTTGGTCCGTGCCGCATTTTTCCAGATAGGTGTCTAATTAACTTTTAAATACACGGGAGGCGTATTGAGTGATCCACTCAAACTAGTCGCGAATCCCATTGAAATGAATGTTTAGATTAAGTAGAAAAGAAATAGAATAATTTGTGGTGCATCGCGCCGTTAAGTCTAGATGTGAAAAGATTACTGCGTAATATTTTTGTTTTGTTTTGATTTGGAACTGGTGAGTGTTGATTTTTGTTATTATTTTATTTCTTGAAAATGAACGAAAACAAGGAACGAAAAATGTGTGATACGCATCGAACGCTATTAAATAAATGATTTGAAGAAATTGAACAGTATTTAGCTAGTAATGAATATTCTTTAGAAAATTTAGAAGAATTAGTCGATAAGTTAAACGTTAAATGTAAGACTATTAAGGATCACGATAACAACATTTTAAGCCTAACAAATGCGAAAAATGTCGAAAATGAAATCCTGAATATTGATGAATATGACCAGAAAATAATAACTTACAGAAATAAATTAAACTTTAAAATTAAAAGTTTATCTTCTAATGCAGATATTTCACATAGTTGCCGAAACGTCAGTGAAGGCTTACTGTGGAGACACGAAAAGTTTTGGTTTCCGTTTGTCTGTCTGTCTGTTCCGCGATAACTGCCGTAAAAAGCATCCGATTAGCTTAAAATTAAGGATGCATGTTGGTGAAATTCCCGGATTTAGCTGTATAGTTTTTGGTTAAATTTGGTTCATTCGTTCGGAATATATAGAACATTTTATTTTGCGACTTAATGCTTTCCTATAGCAATTCAGACGATTTTTCCATTTTTATTTGTTGAAAGGAAATGGCTCATATGATTGAAGGTTTTAAATGGTAAATTAAAGATGATGAAATTTCCTAATTAGAACCATACATTATTCATATTAGTTTGAAATTTTGTGTATACATTTGCCAGAGTTTTTAATTTCGGTGTATAATTTATGGAGGGATTTTATATATGTGTTCCAGTAATATAAAAGATTTATATATATATATATAAATTTACTTTTTAAGCTCATATTTCATTGTATTTATTTTCTTTTAACTGTTACCTAACTACACCTAAAAATATCGTAAATGTGAAAGTATGTGTAATTGTTTGAAGTCAAATCAAAGTCAAGAGGGACGAATTAATGCCTTTGTGTCTTTACATATAGATGGAATTTACCCCAGAAATAAAGAAAGACTATGTTCTATTTATTTTGTTCAAATATTTTTCTTTTAAATTAAAAAGTTCATTATTTTCATAAGGAATAAATCGACATTTTGCTATGAAATTTAACAAGCATTTTTTTTTTTTTTAACCGTTGCCAAGAAAATTCGATCCCGGAATAAAAATTTATCCTAAACAGTTAATTTTGATTTGAAAGATTTTCATGTGCAAGAGGAAAATAAAATAAAAAATAGACATGAATACGCCTTCATATTAGAAATATAGCGAAAATACGAAAAGAAGGTGAATTTGATCTCATATATCAAAAATAAAACGAATACGCTTTCAGGTTGAAATAAAAGTTGCTTGTGTTGTGATATTAATTTTTATTATTAAAAAAAATGTTACTAATATCTCATGGTTTATCGTCTGCACACAGCTAACAGAAATGTTAATTTTTAATCGAAAATTCCTATGAGAAAAAAAAACTTTTGAAAAGCAAGTATATAGTAAATATCAAAATTATACACCGCAAAATTATCGCTGTCGAAAATGACGTCATTGTATCGGGAAATAAATATCTCCATTCTTAAAAACCAAGCATTAACTAGATTGCCAGATTTTTTTTTTTTTTTTTTTTTTTTTTTTTTGACGAGTGTTACTTCTTAATGCTGCCTCATTTCAGAAAATATGAATGAAAATTATTTTATTTTTAAAGGAAATTACATTCTCATTCATAAAACCTAAACTTTTAATATAATGGCGTCAATGTAAATCATTTTCTGTCCACCAGTATAGAAATATAAGGCTTGGAAGTGTAAAAAGAAATCTAAGATTTGTGATAACCATAAGCGCAATCAATAAAAAGTTACGTATGTAAATTAATAAGACCACTGGGGGTTCAGGGGGTCACAGCCCCTCTGAAGAAATCTACTTTATTATTTAAAAAATTACCAGAATTAGCAGCTCATGCAAATTTCGAAATATCCATCCATAACAACGTTTTTAATTTAATGCTTCTAATACCTGAAAACTTCGTATTTTTTATTCTTATAAATAATTACATAATTTGAAAACTTTGCGGTTTGCAGGAAATTGAATATTACCAAAGTGTGTCTAAAAACAATGACTTGCAGAGCTGACGTTGATGCTCCTGATCGGCAGATTTACTAGTAATAACACTGATTCAGTGCGAACATGTCATGCTGCTACCGAGCTAAAAAGAGTAAAATTACCAAAGCTACAAATAAACCGATTTTTTGGGGAACAAGACAAATTTTTAGAATTTTGGAACCAGTTTGAGTTAGCGATAGATAAAAACCCAAGTCTAACAGAAATCGAAAAATTTACGTATTTGAAAAGTTTGGTTGCAGGAGCGGCTGCTAACACGATTAATGGTTTTGAATTAACTGAAAATAATTATGCGGCGGCCGTATTGCTTTTGAAACAAAGGTATGGTAGACGTGACATGATCGTACATGCTCACTTAAACAATTTATTAAATATGAAAGGTTTGAAAAGTTCTTCTGACACTGGTGGATTAAGAAATTTATATGATAAATGTCTAGTTCAAATTCGAAACTTAGAGTCGTTAGATGTAAAACCTGATACATACAGTGGATTACTTTGCCCAATTTTACTGAAGTTAATACCACCAGATTTGACATTAGAATTTAATAGAAATCTAAAAGACGGAGAAATATGGAATATAGATAAACTTATGAGTTTTCTTAAAAATGAAGTTGAAAGTAGCGAACGGGTATCAACTATCCATGACTTAGATGGTAAGAAATCATTTTCCAATGATAATAAATTTGAATATAGACCAAAATTTACAGATAAACAATTGAAATGTAAGCCGCGATATCAATATAATACGAAAGGATATAAACAAAATAGTAACGTATAATAAATTAAACGTTTTACAACTAGCTGATAGTTATGAATGTACTAGTAAACAAATTGCAGTTTTAATCGGCACTGATAATTATTATAATATTGTAACTGGCAGAATCAAAAGACTAAAGAATAATCTCGTAGCTACTGAAATCCTTTTTGGCTAGTGCTTACAGGGTTATACGGGGTCAGCCAATGAATTGTTCAGTATGAAAATTATCGTTGAAGAAAAGGATATATCCGATCAAATCAGAAATTTTTGGCTGTTGGAAAGTTTAGGAACTGAATCCGAAACTCAAAATGTTAGTACTGTGGATGATGACATTATGGCTGATTTTCAGTCTAATATTGTTTTTAAGGATAACCGGTATAAAGTAAAATTTCCATGGAAGACAAATTTGAAAATGTCTCTTAATAACAATCGCGAAGTCGCATACAGAAGATTTTTGAAATTGAGAACGAGCTTTAGAAATGACCCTTTGAATATAATCTCAGAATATAAAGCTATTTTAGATAGTTATTTAGCAGAGAATATTATCGAACCTGTTGACAATACATCTGATGTAAACTCATTTTACTTACCCCATAGAGCAGTAATTCGTGAAGATAAGTCCACCACTAAAGTTCGCATTGTCTTTGACGGAAGTGCCCATGCTAAGGGTGAAATGTCACTAAATGATTGTTTACATACCGGATTAAATCTCATTCCCGAATTGTTCAGCCTTTTAATAAAATTCAGAAACTTTCCCATAGCAATTACTTCTGATATTCAACAAGCTTTTCTGCAGATCGAGATTGATGAACCAGATAGGGACTTCACAAGATTTTTTTGGGGGGACGATGAACCATGGATTTTTGATCCAGGAAAGGAATTTAAAATATTCAGACTAAAGAGAGTGCTCTTCGGCGTGAAACCAAGCCCCTTTCTTCTGACTGCTACCATCAAGCATCATCTACAAAGGTATGTAGAAACATTTCCTGAATCTTTTGAAATTTTAAATTCATCATTATACGTAGACAATTTCATTACAAGTCAACCAAATCTTGATTACGTATTTAAAATTAGTAAGGAAGCCTATGAAATATTTCAAGAGGCTAGTATGACTTTTAGAAAATGGAAAACCAACTCGCATGAACTGCGTGAGAAATGGAAAAAATATGGTTTACATATTGATGAAATTTCTGATAACTTAAATCTCACTAATCAGAATTTGATACCTTCCAAGGTTTTAGGGGTTTCTTGGGACCCAAATAGTGACATGTTTTCATTTACGACTCAAAATCTAGAAAATTTCCTTTCGAATAAACTTAGTACTAAACGTAATTTATTGCAAACTGTTGATCGCATTTTTGACCCAATTGGATTTATAAGTACTTATACTATTAGAATTAAATGTTTAATTCAAGAAATTTGGTGTTTAGGACTTGATTGGGATGAAAACCTACCCAAACATCTAGACAATTTATGGAATGAATGGTTTGAAAAAATAAAAGAACTAAATTGTATTAGCATTCCCAGATATTATTTGGCTGATATTGCCCTTGATGAAGTTGATTATTTTAAGTTACATAGTTTTTCAGATGCTTCAAAGAAGGCATATGGTACGGTAGTGTACCTTAGAGCAGTGTTAAAGAATAAGAACATTGTTACTAGTTTTGTGGCAGCAAAAAGTCGAGTCGCCCCTTTAAAAACTGTCTCAATACCCCGTCTTGAACTTTTAGGAGCCCTTTTGTCTGCTAGACTTTGTAATAAAATTGCTAAAGAATTAGCTTTTCCTGCAACTTGCTACTTTTGTACCGACTCTACTATTACTTTCTTTTGGATTAGAGGTGAGCTAGAAAGATTTAAAATGTTTGTCAGAAACCGGATAAAGGAAATCAGAAATCTTAGTGATCCATTAAATTGGTTTCACTGTCCTGGAAAAGATAATCCTGCCGATCTAGTTACTAGAAGTTTGAAAGTTTCAGAGTTGAAAAATAACCACCTTTGGTGGGAAGGCCCCCAGTGGTTAAAGCAAGACAGATCTCTTTGGCCAAAATTGGACAATACATTCGATAAATTAGATATTTCTGAAGTTAAAGCTCAGTTAGAACTAAAGAAAAACACTGTTGTAAAATCAACTATTGTAACTGAAAATCAGTTAAACATCGATTTGATTAATCGATATTCTTATTTTATGAAGTTAATAAGAATTGCTGCATGGTGTTTAAGATTTCTGAAAAACTGTAAATTGAAATCAGAAATTAGAAAATATGATTATTTAGATACTTCTGAGTTACAGAATGCGACCAAGAAGCTGACACAGGTTGTTCAAAATTCCGCATTTCAAACTGAAATTCGATGTTTAAAGGAAAAACGTCCTCTCCCAAATAACTGTAAGATTTTGAACTTAAATGTATTTCTAGATGCAGATGGACTGTTACGAGTCGGTGGAAGACTGAAATTTTCTAATTTATCAGAATCGCAGAAACACCAAATACTTTTACCAAAGTCTCACTATTTCACTGAACTCTTAATTGATTATTACCATAAAAAATTCCTACATTCAGGTACCCTGACAGCTCTATCTTTATTAAGACAATTTTATTGGGTACCATCTGGTCAAAGTCAAGTAAAGAAAATTATAAATAGGTGTGTGACTTGTCTTCGAACAAAACACCAAACTCTTCAACAATTGATGGGTGACTTGTCCCGTGATAGAATTGTACCATCTAGACCGTTTGAGAAAACAGGCGTTGATCTAGCACGTCCTATTATAACAAAACCTAATTTAAAACGTTCAAAGATAACCCTAAAATCATATATTGCTATATTCATTTGTTTTTCTACCAAAGCCGTTTATCTAGAAGTTGTTTCGGACTTGACCACAGAAGCATTTTTAGCCTGTTTGAGAAGATTCATTGCTCGACGATCTAAACCCTGTGTCATATGGAGTGATAACGCCACAAATGTTAAGGGTACTCGTGCTCTTTTGAAATCCTTCTATCAGATTTGAGCTTCGGAAGAAATACGGCGATTTAGTGCTGAAGAACGAATTCAATGGAATTTCATACCCCCCTGCATCCCCATATTTCGGCGGATTATGGGAATCAAATATAAAAACTATGAAGCGAATCCTCTTGAAGATAACTAAATCCTCTATCTTAAATTTTGAAGAGCTGTCAACACTTGTGACGCAAATTGAGGCAGTTATGAATTCACGTCCGTTGACCCCCTTGTCTGCAGATGTTAATGATCTACAACCACTGACACCTGGTCACTTCCTCATTGGAGGTCCTCTTTTGAATGTTCCTGAAAATAATGCTGTTTTAGACTCTTTACCTTTTTCTTCTAGGTGGACACTAGTTCAAAGATTAAAAATACAATTCAGGAACCGCTGGAGCCGAGAATACTTAAATGAGCTGCAAGTCCGCAGTAAATGGGAAAAGGCCTCGCAAAATGTTAAAGTTGGACAGCTTGTGTTATTGAAGGAAGGAAATGACAAGTGTATAGGCTGGAAACTAGCTCGAATTGTGAAAACTTATGAAGGTGATGATGGACATGTCCGTGTAATTGATCTCAAGACCTCCACAGGTATGTTACGTCGAAATATCACCAGAGTAGTACCTTTGCCATTTTATGATGATGTTGGACAACCGTCCAACGCCGGGCGGGATGTTCCGGCTAATTCTCTAAGCAGCTAATAATAGCTTCTAATAGAGCCAGCGCATGCTCTATCAGAACTGTCTACTTTTGAACTGAAACGAATTAATCCATTGTTGATGTTAGAATTCTTTAGATGTAATGCGTCGAATGTTGCTTAATAAGATTTTTATGTTCCGTTTTGTAATTAAATGTTTGTTTTGTGCCGTAAAGAATGTTGATTATTTGTAGACTTATAGAACACTGAACCACCGTTGACGCTAGATTTGATTTGGAATGAATGTTTAGATTAAGTAAAAAAGAAATAGAACACAGCTCATGGGGCAAAGCAGTAGTAGCTTCCCTTTTTATCAGTTTGAACTTCTTGGGGTAAATTACCGGTACCACGTGACTGAATTCAGCCTCGATCGAAATTTATATTCCAGAAAGCACAGGATGAAATACTATTCCACGAGTTGCTTCTAACGTGTGTCGCATGAAAAACAGAAGCTTGTTAATGTATTACAAAATTATTCTGCTCATGCATTCATGTAAAAATTATCAATTTAATTTATGCTTTATATATTTTTCATATCTTCGTTGTTTTAATGTGCAGTGCTTACGTGAGACATGTCCATGTCGCCTTTTAAGCGGAATATAAGTTTATCCACCTCACAGTCGTATTCATACAGCATTAATTTTTAACTGCTAATAAAATTATATGACTAAAACGTGTACGTTACAGGAATGGTTTTGAAAACACGCAATCAACTAAAATCCAAGTGTTTTAAAAATGTCTTTTAGAATATCCATTACATTTAGTAAAGATTACTAACATGGAAGTCTACGGAAGCAAAACGAGAAAATGAGACTATGCCATATTAAACTGAATATTCTATGCCTTTAACCAGTATTAAATTAAGCAGGCTCGACTACCCTTATTACTTCTTAAACATAAACAAGTTGGTAAGTATGATGGCAGATCGCACAGAGGGTTTCGTTTAATATGTCTTTTTAAACAATTTATTCTTAAATTAATAAATCAAAATTGTTAATTTCTAATTATTAAGATCTTACATAAATGGCGGCACCATTATATTTAATTAAAAAATAATTTGAAACATATATTTTAATCAAAGTAAAAATATTCAAGTAAAATTACTTAAATAAAATTTTAAAAAATCCGAATATTTTTAAATTCATCAACTTCAAAAATTTAGCGGAGGTATAAATAAAAAATAATATTTTTAAAAGGAAAACATTGTTTAAAACATATTTAAAATGCTGAAATAATTCAGTAAAAATCCATATTAATTTTGTCACTTTTTAAAAACTCACTAGATGGCATCAAAAAAGAAAGTTAACATATATTAAAATTCGAAATAAAAAAGAACAAATACCTTTTAATTCCTCAATAATGCATATAGATAGCTTGAAAAAAAGTCATAAGAAGTGTATTATTTCAAAAGATTGCCTGTAGATGGCAGCACCAAAAAAAGTCAGCGGAATCCAATATTTATCCCTCTGACATTAATCAGTTTTTAAAAGTTTAATTCTTTTTAGTTAGGGTTTTTCCTTCTCAATATTTTTTAGGGGGGGTGGGGGGCGACACACACTATTTCGCAAATTTATTTTTAAAAAGAAATCCTGCTAAAATAATAGCAAATTTAAGTTAAAAATTTTTTCAATGCAATTCCGTTTTTTAAAAGTTTATTCATTTCCTTTTTGGGGGGCGGGGAGTGGGGAGAAGGAATACACAATACTTTGCAAATTTACTTTTAAAAAGAAATTCCGCAAAAAAATTACAAATTTAAGTTTGAAAATTTTCAACTTAAATCGGCGAGATTTGAACTCACAGCAATCCGCATACAAACCAGTTGACGTTATCTACTGAGATATAACTTCTACGGATGAATTAACCGAAAGTAAGATTATGTATTGTCGCAAAAATGGTCGAATTCATAAAAAACTGTAACAGTATAAGCCTTTTTCAAAATTTTATGATTTTGGGTGTGACAGAGGGCAGCTCTATGTAAAAAAAAAAAAAAAAAAAAAAAAAAAAAAAAAGTCTGTATCTGAAATACATTCCGAATACGAGCCTGTGATCAACGGACGACAGAGAAGTGAGAATATAAGGGTTTCGTGAGAGGAACGAAACCCTAAAAAGTAACTTATTCATTGCAGCTAACTCAAGCATCGCAAAATTATTTGATGATAATACAAAATCTAGAATAAATTAGTTTTATTCGTCCTTTAATAGGTAGGAAGGGTAATGAATTTGTTAACAATATTGTTAACCATACTCTTTTCTTTATACTTAAATTTTCACTTATCACTTTATTCAAAATAATATCCATACAGGGTTCACACGGCACCTAATTTGAGTACCACTATTTCTGAATAATAATCTTCACCTTAATTAGTTCTTCGATTAAATAACGGTATTTCAAAATAAGAACCGTTCATTGTTATACTTGAGTGCTTAATGATATCTAGGTAAGTTTAACTAAGTAAGTAGCTAAGTATCTTAACTCCTGATTAAAAAAAAAAAAATAGATATTAGGTACGATTTATTCAGTTTCTTCATTTTATTCAATCTTGAAAATGTATTTCTCAATATTGACGCACTCTTCGACACATTTGATCTCTTATGTGATGTTTTTAAGATTGAGAAGTAAAAATTTACATTTAGAGTAAACGAATCGCCATATCTAAAAACGGGTCATGTCACCTTTTTTAAACTTTATAGGCAAAAAAAAAAAAAAAATGTTTAATCATTGGCTGATGATTTTTTTAGTGAAAATTGGATTTCTGGTATTTTCAGAATACTCATACAAACTATTTTATGTAGTTATACACTTATAATATACTCACATACAGGCAAAATTAACCAAAATCCAGTATGGAAATGGCCCCTACTTACATTTTACCAATAATTTTCCAATAGAAAAATCCCTGCCGGCCCGGCCTACAGGCAGAGGTAGATTTCGAAGTTAAGTATACTAATTTCACCAACAAAAACTAAATCATGATTAGAGATAAACCCACTTTAATATTTTACCTGGCCGCTTTTGACGAGTTTTTATTTCATTTTTATATAAGAGCTGGTTTTATCAGAATCATGTTAAGGCGGTATTCAAAAAAATGCTGTTCCATGCTCAACAACTCGAAATTTTATGGCACATTTTCAGATTCATTTTTAAAAGAAAAAATATTAAACTTGCTGACGTGATTTATGAGCGACCTGTGTTTATTTTTCGTTCAATTAATTAAAACTTGATTTATAAACAATTATTTTCTCAGTAGGACAATATTTTTCGTTTCTAACACAATCGCTTCGGGAAATTCTGTTCAAAATGCTCACTTTGACATCATTTTTTGAAATATATTCTGTCTCTATCAAAAAATCTATCATTACGGTACATTATATTGTTTTTGAATAAGAGAATCTGTCAATTGGATGCGTTTGAGAGCAAAAATGAGTAAGAAAATAAGCAGTTTGGATTTGAATACACCCTTAATGAGATGATTTTTTTCTTCAACCGCTATGTATTTTTAATTTTTTTTTTGCTGTAAGAATTGGTCCTATCAAAAACTTGTCTATATAAATGTTTTAGACAATATTAAGAAGATATATGATAAATTCATGGGGATTTTATATCTTGTGACTTGACGGAGTTATGGATTTTTTTCTTCTATAACCCCCCCCCCCCTTTTTGTTTTCGTTTTTAATTTTTTTTTGCGGTACGAATTGGTCGTATCAAAAACTTGTGACTAAAAAAGTTATAGATAATATTAAGGATATTTCTAATAAAATTAATTAATTTGATATCTTGAGAATTGACGAAGTTATGAATTTTTTTTCCCCAGAAACCCTATTTTTTGCGCCCCTTGAGCCCATTTTTAATTTTATCAAAAATATGTGATACATAATTTTTTTGCCATATTTTTAGAAGTAATAAAAACTTTAAACTGATTTGATATGTACAAAATTTAAGAAGTTATGGGTTTTTTTCGTTTTACACAAAACCCCTCCCTATTTCCATTCCTTGGTCCGATTTTGCCCATTAACGAACTTGACCGAGATTTTATGCTTCTTGATTTCATGTATCCGTTTGGAAGAGGTTTTGTGCAGAATTGTGGAAGTTATCGTGCCCAGAAGAAAGTGATATATATATATATACATATATATATATATATATATATATATATATAGATAGATATATAAAGTTTTTCACTGAGGGTGGTTTTGGGTTCTAGGGGTCATGATCGGTGTAGATCTGCAAAAATTTTTCAGAAATTTCAACATAGGGGAGAATGTAATAGATAGTATTTCATACGAAATATACCTAAAAGACAGGAAAACGGACAAAGGAGCGGATTATTTAATAAAATTTTAGTTAATATTTAGCAAAAGAAATCCGCAAACAATGCATGATTATCAAAAGGTTTGAAAAATGGGCAATTCTTTAAAAGTTAATCAACTTCTTGTAAACCAGGACAATCAGCAATCGTTGGTACACTGCTGAAAATCCCATTCCAAAATCCTCTTTTCCGGGATGTACTTTTAGGTAGATTTCGTATGAAATACTAACTATTGGGATCGTTCCTATGTTGGAATTTCTGAAACAGTTTTGCAGATCTACACCGATCATGACCCCTAGACCCCAAAACCACCCTCAGTAAAAAACTTTATCTATCTATCTATCTATCTATCTATCTATATATATATATATATATATCACTTTTTTCTGGACACGATAACTTTCGTAATTCTGCACCAATCTCTTCAAAACTGATACATAAAATCAAAGGGCATAAAATCTCGGTCAAGTTCGTTAATGGACAAAATCGGACCAAGGGGATGGAAATAGGGAGGGGTTTTGTGAAAACCGAAAACCCCCCATAATTTCTTAATTTTTGTACATATCAAATCAGTTTAAAGTTTTTATTACTTCTAAAAATAGGGCCAAAATTTTATGTATTGCAGATTTTTGATAAAGTTAAAAATGGGCTCAAGGGGCGCAAAAAATAGGGTTTTTTGGGGAAAATTTCAAATCTATCTATATTTTCTATATATAAGAAGAATATCTTATTCTTAAGATATTCTCCAAATATCTTAAGAATTGATATCGCCAATTCTTAAGATATCAATACCAATTAATTTTATTATAAATCTCCTTAATATTATCTACAACTTTTATATTCACAAGTTTTTGATAGGACCAATTCGTACCGCAAAAAAAAAATTAAAAACGAAAACAAAAAGGGGGTTTGAAGAAGTAAAAAATCCATAACTCCGTCAATTCAAAAGATATAAAATCCCCATGAATTTATCATATATCTTCTTAACATTGTCTACAACATCTATATAGACAAGTTTTGGATAGGACCAATCCTTACAGCAAAAACAAATTAAAAATACATAGCGGTTGAAGAAAAAAATCATCTAAGTAAGGGTGTATTCAAATCCAAACTGCGTATTTTCTGACTCATTTTACAATTCATTTTTGCTCTCAAAGGCTTCCAATTGGTACGTTTTCTTACTCTGAAACTATATAATGTACCGTAATGGTCGATTTTTTGATAGAGGCAGAATATATTTTAAAAAAATGCTGTTAAAGTGGGCATTTTGAACCGAATTTCCCGAAGCGGATTGTGTTCGAAAAATCATTGCATTAAGGATGCACTCAAATCCAAACTGCCGATTTTCTGACTCATTTTTAAATTCATTTTTGGTCTCAAACGCATTTAATTGGTAGATTCGCTTATTCAGAAACTATAATGTACCGCAATGATCGATTTTTTGATAGATGTAGAATATATTTCAAAAAAGGATGTCAAAGTGGGCATTTTGAACGGAATTTCCCGAAGCAATTGTGTTATCACTTTCTTCTGGACACGATAACTTCCGCAATTCTGCACAAATCTCTTCCAAACTGATACATAAAATCAAGGGACATAAAATCTCGGTCAAGTTCGTTAATGGGCAAAAGCGGACAAAGGGGATGGAAATAGAGTGGGGTTTTGTGAAAAAAAAAAAAAAAACATAACTTCTCAATTTTTGTACATATCAAATCAGTTTAAAGTTTTTATTACTTCTAAAAAAACGCCAAAAATTCATACATCACATATTTTTGATAAAATTTAAAATAGGTTCAAGGGGCGCAAAAAATAGGGTTTTTGGCAGAAAAAAATTCCTTACTTCGTCAATTCTCAAGATATCAAATCCAATAATTTTATTATACATCTCCTTAATATTATCTACAACTTTTATATTCACAATTTTTTGATAGGCCCAATTCGTATCGCACAAAAAAAAAAGAAAAAAAAAACGAAAAACGAAAACAAAAAACGGGGGTTGAAGAAGAAAAAATTTCATAACTCCGTCAATTCACAAGATATAAAATCTCCTTGAATTTGTCATATATCTTCTTAATATTGTCTTCAACATTTATGTAGATAAGTTTTTGATAGGGCCAATTCTTACAGCAAAAAGAAATTAAAAATACGCAGCGGTTGAAGAAAAAAATCATCTTATTAAGGGTGCATTCAAATCCAAACTGTCTATTTTCTTACTCATTTTTAAATTAATTTTTGTTCTCAAACGCATCCAATTGCTAGATTCTCTTATTCAGAAACTATATAATGTACAGTAATGATCGATTTTTTGATAGAGGCCGAATATATTTCAAAAAATGATGTCAAAGTGGGCATTTTGAACAGAATTTCCCGATGCGATTGTGTTAGAAACGAAAAATATTGCCCTACTGAGAAAACAATTGTTTATTAATCAAGTTTTAATTAATTGAAAGAAAAATAAAAACACAGGTCGCTTATAAATCTTTTCAAAAATCACATCAGCATGCTTCATATTTTTTTTTTTATTAAAAATGAATCTGAAAATGTGCCAGAAAATTTCGAGTTGTTGAGTATGGAAATTTTTTTTTTTTTAATATCGCCTTAACATGATTCTCATAAAACCAGCTATTTTATAAAAAGGAAATAAAAACTCGTCAAAAGCAGACAGATAAAACTGTTAAAGTGGATTTATATCTAATCATGATTTAGTTTTTGTTGGTGAAATTAGTATACTTAACTTCGAAATCTAGCTCTGTCTGTAGGCCGGGTCGGCAGGGATGTTTTCGTTTTTAGGACGTCTTCCATCTTTTCTTCACTAATTGGCAGTTTAGTCGTCTAATAAGGGGTTTCGCGAGAGGTACACTGGACTTTTTTTAAGCAAGGATTGTCATGTCAGATCCATTGATGAAAGTAGTGCCTTGCACGATGTGGTTCGATTTCTTTCTTATACAAAACTGATAATATTTAGAAATTGAAAGCATAATACTTTGTTCTTTTGGACCTTATTTCTTTTGATTTCTAAATTTAAAATTTTTTTCTTGTAGAGGAATAGCCAGTATGATTTTTAAGTAAAAATTTCGATGCTTTCAATTTTTTCTATAGAAAAAGTTTGTGAGTTAGAAGGTTTCGCATAGATGAAATCAACGTACTGTTCTACTATATGAAGTCTTTCAATTTTGTTTATAATCCTTTTGGTGAGGGCAAAATCACAGTCACAGGATAAAAAGGAGCGTCCCCTGAAGAGAAAACGAAGTTTGATTTCATCATAATTTGTAGATTCATTTAAGTACGTTGAAAATCTCGGTAGGGTGTAATTTTTATTTTGAACTCCGCAGTTATCCATAAAAAGATGTAATTTGTTTGTATTTCAATATACTTATTCAGGAGGACAGCGACATCGTTAGACTTCTTGGCTCCGTCTCGCTAGATTCGTCGTAAATTTACCACACTTCACTTTGTCATCTCTTAGGTTACGAATACTAAAGATATTAACACTCAGCTGTGTAAAATGTCTTTGTTAAGGGCACAGTTGCTATAAAATCTAAGTATATTGACATAAAATCTTTTTTTGCAAAATCTTTTGATTTCTCTGATTGCATCATAGAATTTTCTGCTCCGGAAATTCAGATACTGCAGCTCTTTTAGCACTTTCAAAATGAACTGCTCTTTTGCTGGTCTTCCAAACCTCAGTTGAAGGCTTCCTTTAAAGTACTGACAGTCAAACTGATAGATAAGAAATCTATTCATAAGGATGAGTTTCTTGAACATTGTATGCGCATAATTTTTACATTGAGTTTCGAATTCAAGTATGATATTTCATTACCAGTATAATGATCAACTTTTGTAGGATATGATAATAGTAAGAGAGCTGTTAAATATTTTAGGGTAGGTATTTGAGACTCCGTGAAAATTTTTGTAATTCCTCTTTTGTAATATCTGAATACAAAATCAAAGGACTGGCTGAATGATCGTGGGGCTTAGCCAATCCATGAATTTTTAACTTTGCGAAACTTTAGTTGAAAAAAAAAATCCTTGAGGCATTTTGAAATTTTAATACCTTCAAATTTAGTATTTAATGAAATAAAAAATAAAAAATACAGATTATTTAGTTGGGTTTAAAATTGTGCCAGGCGGTTTCAAAATAGTATTTCATAGCTATAAAAAATATTTGAGGCACATGGAACATTAGATTCCCCTACTTCTACTTTCCCATAAAATAAAGTTTTTTTTTCTTGTGCTTGATAACATATAGGTTTTTGGCTGTCGGCTTTTGGACTATTAGGACTTAGAGAAGTTATTGCGGTTAAACCCCCTCCCGCGTTTTGTTAGCTATCAGAACTTTTCTGTTAAACTTAATCATCGTTAACAACGCTCCCTGCTCGGCTCCACTGTGAAGTGGGTCGGTTATGCACTTTAGACCCAATAAAAAGTAAATATTAAGTTACACCTTAATGTAATTTTTCTTAACACCATATTTTCAATATTTTATTTCATTTTTGCTATCAAAATTATCGGCACTCATTTTTATTGGCATCTGGCAACTTTCCAGTTTTGTTGTTTTTAGAATAGTAGAAAAAAATTTTGTAGTTGATATTGATGGTGAAGTAAATAAATGCTATTAAAACGATTAAATTGTCAACTGTGGAAATATTTTTTTGAGTTCGCTTTCTCATATTCATTTGTTGAAGCAGCTTGATGCTTAACAGTTTGGTGGCCCGTTTAGTTAAAGAAATGTCTAAAACGGAATCGACGAACAATGATGCTTCTTCCATGGAAGAAATGCCGGAACTTAACCTTTAACTGATGTCACGCGGTCTCCCAGACCCCGCGACTCCCAGCTGTAAACACTTTTACAGCTTTTTACTTTTCTGTACTGAAGTTAAAGAATATGAATAAAATACTTTTTTCATGCAATTTAATTCACATGCTCTTAAGAGAAGTACAACGATATTGTTAGGACAAAATTTAAGTAAATTCAACAATTTGAGTTATTTTTTTTATTCATTTTATTCGAGGGGTCTGAGAGACCGGATCACATCAGTTGTGTGACAAATTTTAGTCACATCAGTTAAAGGTTAACAAGGTGAAAATTAAAATTAAAAACAGACTAGAGATATGTTTTCTTTTCAAGTAGAAGCTCAATTTAAGATTAATGAAATCCAAAACGAAGAAACAAAATTTAATTATTTAGTTGCACAACTTGAGCCCAAATACGTAGAAAATATGTGGGATATAATACCCAGTGGCAGCTTAACAAAATACCCCAATTCAAAAACTAGGTTACTAAATCCATTTAAAGAAGGTGAAAACGTTCGAATTGAGCGATTGATAAATGGAATTGAACTTTGCACTTTGAAACCTACACTATTAAAAATTTCGTGAAAAATTACCTCTGTTTCTAAAGGCTATCTATTTTCTGACCAAGGAGAACGCTTCGTAGGTGTTTATGTAGCATTCTCATTGGTCAGAAAATAGATAGCCTTTAAAAACAGAGGTAATTTTTCACTACATTTTTAACAGTGTAGTTAGCTACTTTAAAAGCTAAGAACTATCGCTCCCGCTGATGTTTCAGAAAAGCTCATTAAAACAGTTTGACTTGAAAATTTGGCCGATTGCATAAAACATATATTGCTTGTTAGCGAACAACACCTAAATAAGTTAGCTATAATTGGCGAACAAAATCAGTGATATGAATTCAAAAACCAAAAACTTTTGCTAAAGGTAATAAAAATGTGATTGTTAATGATTGCATCTTTCGTTAATAATGAACTTTTAAACTGAATTTCTTCTCTTCAACAGCGAATTTCGCAACTGTACGTTTCATGACAATCCGAACCTAAATCTCGAAATAATGAAAACCGTTCTCGCTGGCGATGCAGTTCTCATAAACGCTACCATCCTAATGTCTAACTGTGTTATTTTCATTTCCTTTTCGGTAATCGCTGTTTCCCTTACAAATGCACCAAGCATTGCGCCAAAACCCGATTCTAAACAGGAAAACTTTGGTCTTTAATAGCTCTAGCGGCGCATCCTACTGCCGAAAATGAAGAAGGTTCTCGTAAATTTGGATTACTTGTGAAAGATTTAAGAACAACTTTGCGATTCCTAGTAGACAGCGGGGTTAGTATTAACAATCTTTCAGCTACCAGCAGCAATGCAAAATCTTCCGAATATAAAATATATGCAGCAAACGGATCAAAAATGGAAAATTTTGCAACAATACGAGTCCTGCAACCATACGAAAATAATTCTTGGAAACCTATTGCTTTTTACTCGAACATCACAACAGAAATATAGTACTTACGACTCTGAACTACTAGGGATTTACTTATTGTTAAAATATTTTAAGCACTTATTAGAACGAAGAACCTTTGCGATTTATACGGATCATAAACCGTTGATGTATGCCTTTTTGTAAAAGACTAACAAAGCATCTCCAAGATAGTGCAGACATTTGCAGGGCTCCCATTATGTCCGCTTTTTAAACACCACTTTTTTTCAAAGGAAAATCTTCTTTATAAATTTTCGCAGGAACTGACCACTAAGGACGTTTTTGTTGCGATGGTTGCAGAAACCTACCCGAATATTTTTCTTAGAAAATACTGGTTTTCAAAAAGCGGACAAGTGGGAGCCCTGCAATTGTAATATATTTTTGAAATTACTACAAGCATAAAACACATCAAAGGTGGAAAATATTATTATAGCGGATTCACTATCAAGATTTGAAGAAATTACAATAATCGATTATGATGAAATAGCAAAAGAACAATCTCGAGATGAATAATTCAAAAGTTTAGAAAAATCCAACACCTTAAAGTTTAAACAGTACTCTCGTCCCTTTGGTCAGAATCTGTGGTGTGATATTTCTACATGCAATATCCGTCCTTATATATCCTCTTACTTATCGAATGATGATCTGCCAGAAATTTCACGGATTATCCCATCCGCGAGTAAAATCAACAGTTAAGGTAATAGCTTCAAGTTCATTTGGCCTAACATTAAAAAAGATATCTAAAAATGGGCAAGATCAAGCATTTAATGCCAAAAGGTAAAACTAACTCGTCATACAAAATCGACAATTGGTGAATTTACAGAGCCATAAGAGAGATTTCTCACCGTCTGTATTGATATTGTTGGTCCACTACTGTCATCAAATGGCAAAATCTATTGTTTTACCTGAATCGACAGATACATCAAAAGGATGGAAGCCATTTTACTGAATAACATCACGGCAGAGACTATCACAAAAGCATTTCATAATAATTGGAACTCAAGATTCGGAACACCTTCCCGGCTGATTACCGATCGTGGAGCTCAGTTCTGTTCAGAGACATTCTAAGCCTTCTCAAGACTGTGGTATTAGGCTAATACATAAAACTTCCTACCACCCGCAGTGCAATGATCAGGTGGAATGACTCCACAGATCAATTAAATTGCCTTAAAAGCGCACAATCAAATAAACTGGGGAGAAACTTTACCAACTCTTGGGCCCAGCAATTCGAGCGAATACATCCAATACGACAGCAGAATTGTTTTATAGGGAGAAACTTCATCTTCCAGGTTAGTTTTTACAAGAGAGTTTAATGTTAATCTCATCAGGACCTTTTATGCATAGATCACAAGAACAAATTCCATTAATTGGACCACGAAAAATTCAACGCAAATACAGTGTAGTTAAAATAAACTGACGGTACTCAGAGGCTTATAGCTCCGGTTCTGATGAACGGATCCGAATGAAAATTCAGGTTATGTACAGGGTGATTATAATTAAAGTTGCACTTTCAAAAGGCTGTAAAAAGGAACCACTGGTCATTCTGACCTGATATTTCATCCCAGTATGCGTGAAGGAATGGGAATTTCTTTTGCGAAAGAAAAATAAAGTTCAAAATTTGACTGTTGGATGGCGTTGCACTCATCATAAGATGCTAATTAAAAGACGTGACATGCGCACCGCATATTACACTTGTGATAAAAAAAGGCGGGGAACATGCAGTTCCTATTATTCTGCGTCTGAGAAGGTAGTCATGATTCTATCATTGAAGGATCGGGTTCTACTTGTGAAGCTTCTTTACAAGAATAGTGACCGTTCGGCAATTGCACTGAAGAAGTTCCTGGCGTTAAAGGGTTTAATAAGCGGCTCTGACTCGATGACAGCATTCGGTCTGAAGAAGATGATTGATAAATTCGAAGAGACGAATTCAATTGACGTGAAATGTGGCAGAGTGAGGAAAGCAATTGCGTCGACGTCATTGGAGGATGTGGCTACAGCATTGCAGGAAGTTTCAAGCAGTGCACAGGGAATTTCCAGAATTTTAGACATGCCTGTCAGCACAGTTCATAAAAAATTACGAAGAATCCTGCAATGCTATCCATACAAAATTCGCAAGTTCAGGTGTTGCTTCCTGCTGACCTGCCGAAATGGCTTTCACCCTGCACTGTTAAAAATATCGTGAAAAATTACCTCTGTTTTTAAAGGCTATTTTTTTCTGACCAATGAGAACGCCCCAGAGGCGTTTAAGTAACATTCTCATTGGTCAGTAAACAGATAGCCTTTATAAACAGAGGTAATTTTTCACGATATTTTTAACAGTGTGCAATTTCTTGCTCGAATGGAAGTGGACAATGCATGGCTATGGAACATTTTGTGGACAGACGAACCCCATTTCCATCTCCAAGATTCTGCCAATAATCAAAATTGCAGATTATGGGCAAGTGAGAATCCGTTCCAAATGCAACCATTGCCCCTTCATTCTACAAAGGTCACTGTGTGGTGCGGGTTTACGGCAGCATTTATAGTTGGCCCTTTCTTTTTCGAGGAGATTGGTCCTTCAGGTCCTATCACCTCTACAGTCAATGAGACGCGTTATGAATCTGTTTTATTCCAGCACTGTAACAGCGCGGATGTGTGGATAGCACAATTTTTTTATGCAAGTGGCGCTCCTCCGCACATTGAAACACCAGTGAAGCAGCTGCTAAATCTGCATTTTGGAAACGACAGAATTACCAGTCGCCATTTCTCAACAGCCTGGCCGCCACGATCACCTGAGACCTGAATCCTTGCGACTTCTGGCTGTGGGATTACTTAAAGCATGTTGTATACGGGGGTCTAATTTCGAACCTAGGTGAACTGAAAACATGCATTACGCAACACATTCACAATATCACCCCTGAATCACTTCGATCTGTTGTGGAATATGTCGTTTTGCGCTTTCAGCTCGTAGGAGAAAACGGTGGACAGCATATTGAACATTTCTTAAGCAAGTCGTATCCGATTTTTTTTTATTGATGGTTTCATCAGTTTTTGATTTTTCTATGGTTTTTGGCTTAGGGACAATTAAAAACCGATTTCGTTTTTGCCTTTTTCTTCTGTTTTTGGCCTCAGAACAATTGAAAACCGATTTCGTTTTTGCTTTTTCTACGGCTTTATGCCCAAGGACAATTAAAAACCAATTTCATTTTCGCTTTCTCTACGGTTTTTGGCCTAAGGGCAATTAAAAACCGATTTTTTCCTATCTGTTGTGGCACCACTTTGTCGTGGTGGATAGACTTTGAACAAAGTGAGCCACAACAGCATGTCACGTCTTTTAATTAGCATCTTATGACGAGTAGAGCACCATCTATCGGTCAACTTTTTAATATTTTTTCTTTCGCAAAACAAATTCCAATTGCTTCATGTATACTCAGATGAAATATCAGGTCATTCTGAGCAGTGGTTCTTTTTTTACAGTCTTTTGAAATTGCAACTTTAATTATAATCACGCTGTAGATCATGCGGCCGAGGTTTTCGCAAAAAAGAAGTTTGAAATTTTACCACCAGATGGTGCTTTAACGACATAAAAAGAAAGATAACAGTTCAAAAATCGAAAAATAGCGGAAATTTTTATTTATTTAGACATCTGTGTGCATACCTTTTTGGTCAACAATATGCTGAAAGCTTACCACCGCGTTATTAACGGCCGCACACAACATATCAGTAGGAATGAGGGAGACATGGCTATGATGCTAGCTTTCAAATCTGCTTCATTAGTTACACGTCTTTTATAAACACGACCTTTGAGAAAACCTCACAGCCAGAAGTCTAAAGGGATCGGATCTGGTGACCTTGTTGGCCAGGCAAGATTTATAGATTAGAGAATTTAATGAAATGTTTTATAACCATTTTTGTTTTGTTTGTTTGTTTTTGACCCTCTTGGGCCCGGTGAGCAGTTTTCTATTTCTGTATAGCTGTCATAATCCACTACCTAGATAAACTACAAGAGAAAGATACGACAGAAACCAAATAAACCGGCAAAGTACCACCCCTGACAAGATTAAGTCCTATACAGCAGCATCAATCCAACTCCGACAGTGACGATAAATCTCATTCATTAACTGAGAGAACAAAGCCAACTCTTCATCACCCTTTCTCCCATTGCTGAAAAAATCTCTTCGTACGACATACTCTTCGACATCGATAACTTCCTAAAAATCTTATCCCGAATCCTACAAAATTTCTTACATCTCAAAACCAAGTGTTCCTCGGTTTGCTCCTCGCTACCACACAAATCACACTTAGCATCTCCACTACCCAGAAACTTCTTATGACGAACCAGAGTGAGAACAGTCTTGGTCAGAAACCGAGCAAAAATTACACCACTCTCCCTCCTAAGGCACTGATGCGGATGCCCAATGTTGGCGTAATCCCAACCACGACCTGAATGATCAATCCTATATTGGTTCCAATCCCAAACAGACTCCCTCTGTTTATTATTTCTCACAACCATCATCCAGACCTCGGGGGAAAACCATGGAATACAAATATTACTATACGGGTCCTTCCTGGCTAGCTCATCTGCACACTCGTTGATTTCAATTCCTTTATGTCCAGGCACCCAGATAAACTCTATCTGAAACTGATCAATCCTCTTCCTGTTAATCTCATCCCTTAACATGGTGATAACCGCCACCGACTTACGATTGATCTTCTCAAGGGCCATCAAGACACTTTTGGCATCCGTGAAAAACATATATTTCCCACCCTCCACCATATAATACTTAATGGCTACCAACAATGCAATTGCTTCCGCAGTAAAAATCGAATTGATGTTGGGAATTTTCAACGCCATCCGGTTACCCGTATGTTGGTTGACCATTCCAATCGCAGTCTTGTTCCCCTCTTTTGAAGCATCTGTTGCAATGATGATCGCCTTGTCTCTGTGCATCTGATAAAACCAGCCAAACGAATTCCAAATTACCTCCTCAGGGAAATCTTTATCCTGGAAAGGCCAGGCATTAACATAAATTTTGCAATTTTCATTCACCTTGGTGCCCCACTTGTAAATAATCATTTCGTTAACATTCGTGTTGTGCCGACTAAGGATATTCAGTTCCCTGTAAAGTAAATCCTCTGACAGAACATCAGTATACTCTTTATGTTTGATTTCTGAAATAGTCCTCTTTACAGCCAAGAATTCTCTTCTTGAGTGGCTACTCCAGACCCAGCTCTCTTGTAATAGCACCGGGATTGGGCACCACCTTGGCATGCCGCTCGCCTATCTAAGTCCCACATTCTGAATCACTTGAAGTTGGCGACTTTCAGTTTTGTTTGAGTGCGCGAGAATCCTTGGGTTACCATCTAGAAGAGGTCCCATTATACTATTTGTGATTTTTAAAAGATATTTGGTTTCAGGACCCCAACTCCTGCCAGCAATAACTTTAAGCATGTTCATTCTTTTACTTGATATCTCTTTTAGCATGGCAATATGGTTCTTAAGAATCCCCTGACTGTTTAAAAACACCCTCAAAACTCTTAACTTCTCTGAAAAGTCAACCTCCTGGCCTTTAATCTTAAAATTCTCCACTTCGTCATTCCACCGTCCTATCTTCATGATTTGGCACTTATTTGGATTCACCTCAAGGTTCCACGCACACAACCCATGGATAGTCCTAATCAGATTCTCATGTAAAATGTCCCTTAACCACTCCACATTGTCGTGAAACCCATAAAGAAAAATATCGTCTGCATAGATCACACAATGAATACAAGAGTCAAAGATCTCAGAGATATCTGCTTAAGTAAGTGGCAAAAAGAAAAGGAGAAAGAGGACTGCCCTGTAATAAGCCCCTCTGATACATGAAAGGCACCGAGAACACTCCCCTCCACTTAACCCGAATCCTCAGCTCCTGCATGAGATTCCGGATCAAAATACACAGATCTGCACCTAGCCCCAATTTTTTTTAGTTTTAGCAGTAGACCATCCCACCATACATTATCATAAGCACCTTTTATGTCCAAAGCCACTAAAAACCCCTTCTGTTTGGCTTGACGTCCCCTTCGAATATCCCTGTAAATCCTGTACGCTGCAGCCTCGCAGTCCCTGAACGGAATAAAACCATAGTGGTTCCTATGAAAGACTTTGTTTTTCATGCTCCAATTGAGCAGAATATCTAATATCATCTTTTCAAATATTTTTTTACTGGTCACAGTCAAAGCAATTGGCCTGTACCCCCTTATGTCGTTCCTCTTTTTTCCTGGCTTTCTAATGGGCAGCATGATGACTTCTTTCCAAATTTCAGGGATTTTTTTTGTCTCGAGAATCCTATTATACATCTCCAGCACCTGAGATAACACCTTGGTTTGTAGGTTTTTTAAAAAGTTCATTTTGATCCCGTCTATACCAGGTGAAGTAGATTTACTTTTCTTCATTATCCTCTCCATATGGTCCATCGTAAACCTTGTGTCCAACTCATCATCTCCCGAGAAGTCAATAGGTATGTCATGAAGGATCGGAGAATTTTGGAATATGGTAGCTAACGAATTTGCTTGGGGAACCGCATCAGGTGGACAGTTTGGAAAATTGAAGTCCATATTCGCCTCCTCCTCCTTCGAATTGTTAATCCCTCGGATAATCTTGTAAATGTGAGGGCCCCTTCCAGCCTCCCTGGCAACAGAATCCCAAAACTTCTGATTGTCCTTCTTGATCTGCTTCTTCAGTTTAGCGTTATAAAACTTGTATTTGCACCATAAGTCCACCTGACCTAACCGGACTGCCTTCCTGTGGTAAAAAAACCTTTTAAGAGCCAACAATCTACGGGTGACAATCCCCCACCCTGGCGGGAGATTACCCCCACCCACTGGAAACCTCTCCGTACACTAAACCAACGCCTGGGAGATGTCCTTTGACCACCTGTCCAACCCCTCAGCATAAACATCATCTTCCAAACCATCTACAACCGAGCAAACACGCTGCCAATTGACCTGAGTCCAGTACCGTTTCTTACCACTACCTCCGTTAAACCTATCAAGAATCCTGATAGGATAGTGATCCGAACCCAACGGTTCGGAAAGAGCATCCACCTGGAAGACCCGAGCTAAATTGTTCGACACAATTGTCAAGTCCAATAATGACCCCGTACCCCCGCCCCTACATCTCGTGGCCTGATCTAAATTCATTAAAATAGCATCCGTATGTGTGATCCAATTCATCAAATTTATCATTTTATAAGCTTTAGGTTATTTTGCCAATTCAGAAAGTTAATGTTGAAGTCGCCAACAATAATATAGTCATGCCCGATTACCTCTTTGATACTCTCCAACCATCTTATATCAGCAAACCCCTTCGGCGCATAAATATTTGATGATAGCAATTCACCTTTTTTTGTACCAAATTTTAATCCCAAGAGCCTCGTGGTCTCGGCCAATCCTAGGAAGCTGAAGCATCCTAACAGGAATCCGCTTCGACACCGCAAGCAGCAAACCACCTCCCGCTCTCGATAAACAACCAGGCCTGTCAGCACGTAAAACATTCTTATTACTGAAGGATAAATTAAAATTATTGCTGAAAAGCGTTTCCTGAAACGCCCAGACGATACTGTTACGAAACATACCAGTGCGAAGCCAGGGTAAGTTTGACCTTAATCCCCTTATATTCCACTGACATAAAAAGTGTCCATAAAAAATAACTGAAAAAACCACTAATAACACAGATCAATATAAAGACACAAAAACTTTAAACACTTATCCCAAATTCCTGTTCAATCCAGAATAAATGCCGATCCACCAACCGACAATAAACAATTCACTAGCACCAAGTAAACAAGCACAAACGAGTCCGTAGACCTTATCCATTTTCCGGATCTACCAGAATTTTGTCGTTCTCTGGAGTTGGGCTTGCCTGTAACAAAATTAGTTCTCCTTCCTGGGCTTCATTTGTTAGTTTCAATTTCTTTTCTTTTAGCTGGTTATAAAACTCAGCCATGACATCTCTTTTTCCCATTTTGCTTTTTTTTTGTAGTTTCGTCTTCGTTTCCTTCCGACCCCTTTTCAACTATATTTTCAGGTTTTTGCTGTAAACTCACCATCACTGCACACATGTTAACTACAATGTCCATTATCTTGTTGAACTTTTCTTCCATCAGTACAGCTAACTTGTGGTAATTACTTTCATCATTTACTTTTTCGATGTTTATTTTTGTCTTGGCCGCGTAACTTTCAGCTGTTTTCAAGTTGAATTGTCGTCTGGCTTCAGCCAAAGTAATATGATTTTCGCTTTTATATTTTTGAATTTCAACCTCTTGTTTTTTTATTTCACATTCATCGTCGTCTGCTTCATGACTTTTCCCGCAGTTTGCGCATTTAACTTCCTCTTCCCTACATATCAATTCAGGATGTTCTTTTCCACATCTTTTGCATCTCTTTTCGTTTGTGCATTTATTAGTCCCATGATTAAAGCTTTGACAAACGTTGCATCTTCTCGGCCTGTCAACAAATAAACTAAATTTTTGCCTCATATAGAACATTTTCACGTGTTCAGGTAACTCATGTCCATATATGGTTAATAGCAACGTTCCCGTGGGTATTATCCGACCTTCGTGTCTAGTTGTAAATCTTCTGATATTTTGGATAGTTATTTGATTTTCTTCTTCAATCTCTTCCTGTATTTCCTTGAGTGTTATGTCAGTGTCAATTCTAAAAATTAAAAATCTAGTCGTTATATTATCATTCATTATAATAGGGGTGCACAACCTGTGGCCCGCAGGCCACCACTGTACCACTATTTTTATGCAGAATTATTTTCCTAATTAATTGACAGAAACTTTGCTATTAAATGATTCAAATGTTACTTTTAAATTTTTTGTGGTGGCAAACAATTTTCTGGCGAAAAGGTTGTGCAGCACTACATTAGAATATGCTTGACTTTAGTATTAAATATTTGCTCTTTATTTACAATCTCGTTGGCACATTCGTAACTTTTCGTAGTAATTAACATCTTGTTATTCCTGGTATATCTATCTGATCGTATCTATTTCTTTATAGTGTTGAAAGCTCTGTTTTATTTCTTGTTTTAGCCGGATTGGGTTTAGCTTATGAAGACCGCCCTCTTGACTCTCGATGATAATAACGTAGTCTTTTAAATTCGGTACAAAGTTGATTTGCTGCTTAGCCGTCCTGCCGTCATTCCAGTTATATTTTTTGAATTCTTCGTTATTGAATCCCATACTTTCTTTAATTTTTACTTCCGTTCCCGACATTGCTCAAAACCGTGCCTGGTGACCAGTCCAAAGTACTCAGACTGTCAACGTGCACTTAAAATAAACTACACTCAACACTAATTACGAACAAGAAACACAAACACTAATATATTGCAATACTCGAATAAACTTACTCTCACCACACTAAAAAATCCCTGCCGGCCGGCCTACAGGCAGAGGTAGATTTCGAAGTTAAGTATACTAATTTCACCAACAAAAACTAAATCATGATTAGATATAAATCCACTTTAACAGTTTTATCTGTCTGCTTTTGACGAGTTTTTATTTCCTTTTTATAAAATAGGTGGTTTTATGAGAATCATGTTAAGGCGATATTAAAAAAAAAAATTTCCATACTCAACAACTCGAAATTTTCTGGCACATTTCCAGATTAATTTTTAATTAAAAAAAAAAAAAAAATGAAACATGCTGGCGTGATTTTTTAAAAGATTTATAAGCGACCTGTGTTTTTATTTTTCTTTCAATTAATTAAAACTTGATTAATAAACAAATATTTTCTCAGTAGGGCAATATTTTTCGTTTCTAACACAATCGCTTCGGGAAATTCTGTTCAAAATGACCACTTTGACATCATTTTTTGAAATATATTCTGCCTCTATCAAAAAATCGATCATTACTGTACATTATATAGTTTTTGAATAAGAGAATCTAGCAATTGGGTGCGTTTGAGAGCAAAAATGAATTTAAAAATGAGTAAAAAAGAGTTTGGATTTGAATGCACCCTTAATAAGATGATTTTTTTCGTCAACCGCTATGTATTTTTAATTTGTTTTTGCTTTAAGAATTGGCCCTATTGAAAAACTTGTCTATATAAATGTTGAAGACAATATTAAGAAAATATATGATAAATTCATGGAGATTTTATATCTTGTGAATTGACGGAGTTATGAAAATTTTTCTTCTTCAACCCCCCTTTTTTGTTTTCGTTTTTTTTTCTTGCAGTACGAATTGGACCTATCAAAAACTTGTGAAAGTAAAAGTTGTAGATATTATTAAGGAGATGTATAATAAAATTAATTGGATTTGATATATTGAGAACTGGCGAAGTTAGGAATTTTTTTCTCAACAAAAACCCTATTTTTTGCGCCCCTTGAGTCCATTTTTAATTTTATCAAAAATCTGTGATACATAAATTTTTGGTCCTATTTTTAGAAGTAATAAAAACTTTAAACTGATTTGATATGTACAAAAATTAAGAAGTTATGTGGTTTTTTCGGTTTTCACAAAACCCCTCCCTATTTCCATCCCCTTTCTCCGCTTTTGCCCATTAACGAACTTGACCGAGATTTTATGTCCCTTGATTTTATGTATCAGTTTGGAAGAGATTTGTGCAGAATTGCGGAAGTTATCGTGTCCAGAAGAAAGTGATAACACAATTGCTTCCGGAAATTCCGTTCAAAATGCCCACTTTGACATAATTTTTTGAAATATATTCTACCTCTATCAAAAAATCGATCATTGCGGTACATTATATAGTTTCTGAATAAGCGAATATACCAATTAAATGCGTTTGAGAGCAAAAATGAATTTAAAAATGAGTCAGAAAATAAGCAGTTTGGATGTGAGTGCATCCTTAATGCAATGATTTTTCCAACACAATCCGCTTCGGGAAATTCGGTTCAAAATGCCCACTTTAACAGCATTTTTTTTAAGTATATTCTGCCTCTATCAAAAAATCGACCATTACGGTACATTATATAGTTTCTGAGTAAGAAAACGTACCAATTGGAAGCCTTTGAGAGCAAAAATGAATTGTAAAATGAGTCAGAAAATACGCAGTTTGGATTTGAATACACCCTTACTTAGATGATTTTTTTCTTCAACCGCTATGTATTTTTAATTTGTTTTTGCTGTAAGAATTGGTCCTATCCAAAACTTGTCTATATAGATGTTGTAGACAATATTAAGAAGATATATGATAAATTCATGGGGATTTTATATCTTTTGAATTGACGGAGTTATGGATTTTTTACTTCTTCAAACCCCCTTTTTGTTTACGTTTTTAATTTTTTTTTTGCGGTACGAACTTGTCCTATCAAAATTTTGTGAATATGAAAGTTGTAGATAATATTAAGGAGATTTATAATAAAATTAATTGGAATTGATATCTTGAGAATTGATGAAGTTATGAATTTGTTTCTTCGAAAAACCCTATTTTTTGCGCCCCTTGAGCCCATTTTTAACTTTATCAAAAATCTGTGATACATAAAATTTTGGCCCTATTTTTAGAAGTAATAAAATTTTTAAACTGATTTGATATGTACAAAAATTAAGAAGTTATGGGGGGTTTTCGGTTTTCACAAAACCCCTCCCTATTTCCATCCCCTTGGTCCGATTTTGCCCATTAACGAACTTGACCGAGATTTTATGCCCTTTGATTTTATGTATCAGTTTGGAAGAGATTGGTGCAGAATTACGAAAGTTATCGTGTCCAGAAGAAAGTGATATATATATATAGATAGATAGATACATAGATAGATAGATAGATAGATAGATAGATATATAAAGTTTTTTACTGAATGTGGTTTTGGGTTCTAGGAGTCATGATCGGTGTAGATCTGCAAAAATTTTTCAGAAATTCCAACATAGGAACGATCCCAATAGGTAGTATTTCATACGAAATCTACCTAAAAGAAAAACCCTCAACGCGCACGTGGGCTAATAGCTTCCGCCAACAACACCACACACGCTCACCGGGCACTCTCATGAAAAGTGGGACATCATAACCATTTTGTATGTGTAAATATTTTGAATAACTGTAAAATTGTAGTTATTTTGTACATATTTTTTCAATTTTCAATATGTTTTATACTTTCTTACCTTTTTAAACGTACCACTAGTTACTGATGGGGTAGTAAGTGAAGTGTGTCGGTTATGCAGTTTAGACCCAACTAAAAGTAAATATTAAGTTAGTCCTTAATGTAATTTTTCCTAACTCCATGATTCCATTATTTTATCTTATTTTTGCTGTCAAAATTATCGGCACGCATTTTTATTGGAATCTGGCAACTTTCCAGTTTTGTTGTATTTAAAATAATAAAAAAAACCTGTTTTTCTTGTTGATATCGATGGTGAAGTAAATAAATAGTACGAAAACGAATAAATTATAAGCTGTGGAAATACTTTTTGAGTTCACTTTCTCAGATATCATATTCATTTGTCGAAGCAACCTGACAACAATTGGACTATTTTTATATTGTTTTTTATATAAATTTGTGTTTTTATCTTAAAATTTGTCTCAATGGCTACTCATTTAAGTAACGCGTTCAACGAATACTCCCCAGTCTGTATAAATAAAGGCATTAAATAGGTTTCGGTACAATTATGTAGTTAATTTACAGTGCACTTGTAATTGTGTAACTAAAAGAAGTATAAATAATGATTTGTAACCGTAAAAATAAATATATAAAGTGTATGTAAATCGTTAATAAATTAGCTAATTAATATACTGTAATTAAAGCCGTATATTCTAAAGAATAAAAATTACCAAAATAATTATTCATTAAATGATAATGTTAGCTAATTAGGAAAACTATGTAGATAATTCAAAAATAAATCCAGAAATGTGTATCAGGGTTCGTACGCTTCAAGGATTATCAAGGTTTCAAGCACCTTTTACCAGAATTTTCGTAAAGAAATATTTGCCTTATTTAATGAAAAAAACTTCTGTCTTCAGATATAGCGACCAGTACTTTACGAAATTTCTGGTGCTAAAACACTTAAAACTCCCTGAATCCTTTGATGCGTACGAACCCTGTGTATGAAAATCAGAATAAGGGAAATAAAGCGCAATTTAATACTTAAGGCTGTTCTCAAATACATAAGGGCAACTTTATGACATAAGTTTTAATTTATTTTTGTTCGGAAATGCATGAAACTAGCAGGTGTTGTTGGTCAGAAACTATGTCATCAAGCTGTTTTTTCCATTTTTTTGCAAACGGAAATGACACGTTTAAAAACAAACACTTCCGCCAACCAAATTTACTACTACATTTCTGCCTTAATGGTCATCGCAAGAATCATCATGGAAACGCAGACTAATCATATTATAAACCTATTAAACGTTGACCAATCAAATTGCCCGAACTCATGTTTACAGTAGGAGTCCACAAGAGCGAACAGGTGTTTCTTACTGCGCCATAGTAATTTATCCCATTGTTATACTGTCAAGAATAAATTGTGTGGAAATCGGTTATCCCAGTAATACTTTAAAAAGTGCTAAAATATTGAATCTCTTAAAGGTCTAACGATGCTGAAATCCAAAGAGTCGAGCGACATTAGCAGGATATATTTTTTAAAACTGCAAGACGATTGCTAGTCCAGGCGCTGTAATAATACGGCGTTTACATTGAAATTTGAAAGTATCCCGAAAATGTCATTGCGATCAACTCTTTGGATTTCAGCATTGTTGCACACAGTTTGCAATATTATGCGTGTTGTCGCTCAAATTAGATGCTCTCACTAGGCCCAAACAAAACGAGCACCTGGAAAACGGACTGAATTCTTTGACATCACCAGTGCATTTTTTTCTCTAAATGAAAGTGATCTGCTTATTTTTAAGCATTCTAAAGCAGCATTCCATTGTATTATGAATTAAAAACTGTATTACTAAAAGTTTTCTTCTTTTTTTCGTGAAAGAACGTGCTTGTGTTTGGGCCTACTTTAGCGGATTTTAGGGTTACTTTTTTGGCGTCTCCCCCAGCCACTTTACTGCATCTCCATTTATCTCTTTCCTCCATGGGTTGGACAGCAGATTTCCACACTATGGAGGATATTCCATTTACGTTATGATCACGTGGTCAAGGTAAAAACTTCTAGCGTAAAGAAGGAAAAGCTCCGTAGACATAATGTAAATCCCCGCCAGCCAGTGAAACAGTTCATGAGGAAAGCAGTAGTAATTTCTCTTCTTATCAGTTGGAAATTCTTTAGGTAAATTACCGGTACCACGTGACTTTTTTCAGCCTTGAACCCAGATTTGGAATACTGTCCATTTAGTCTAGACGCTGTACCACAGGAACATCAGGTGCCCTTTCTTTTTGAACCTTGTGCACAGGACCTGCCTTCAAGGCTAAATTTCATCTGCTTGCGGTATTGACTTTTGTTACAGCGTCTAGAATGCCTAGTGTGGAAATGTACTATCCAAACAGTGCTAAAAACTTTTATCCCTTAAATGTGTGACGATACTGCTAAAATTTCAAGTGTCGATCGCAGCGACATCTGCGGGATTTTCGTATTACTAGTATTTGAGCCAATTTGGGAATTAGCGGCTCATGTATTGCATTGTATAGACTAGCAATACCTTGCAGTTGTAGAAAATATCCTGCAGATGTCGCTGCGATCTGCATATTGCAGCAGTATCATTGCACATTTAAGGGATACAATATTTTCGCACTTTTTAAAGTATTACAGAGATAGCCGATTTTCACCACTATGCATTCTAGTCGCTATACTTTTGTTATAGGTGTATATGTTATTAATGTTAAAACTAGTATCGTTTAGAACGATCGTTTAGAAAACGTAATAATTCATTAATGAACTTTTGAGTTATCATATTTCTTAGTTGACTAGTATAAAAACGTAAAGGAAAGTCGGATTCGTGAAAATATACTTTTATTTCGATAGAATAATGGATAAAAACAATGAAAACGAGTGTAACTGAGAATTTTTTAACTCAAGTTCGTATCGCCGTAACTTAATAAATCATTATGGAAATATTGAGTTATGCTATTGCTTAAGTGAATAGTATGAAAACGTAAAAGAAAATTGATCAATCTGACCTAGTTAAATATGATATCAGTAGAACCCGTCATACCTATGTTTCAAAAATGGTATAGTTCTAGTAGAAAAATCATATTTAATTATCTAATGTCCTGCTATAGGACGATAACAGTTTAAAAAGTTGACTAAAATTTAACCTAGCTAATTTAAACAAAGAAAAAACAAAAAAGTACTTAAGAAAGATTAAATTTAATTAATTCCTTAATATTACGCCAGATGGCGCTGCAAAAGTACAAAACATTGAGTTGAATTTACTGTCTAATTTTATCATATAGGGTAGTTTCAAATGATGTTACAAATCAACCGTTGGAAGTCAAACAACCGTTGGAGAGTAGTTGTGATTGGTAGCTGAGAGGATCGTGGGCGTTGCTTAAGGTCAATCAGCCAGTTGTGATTGACGGATGAGAAGGTCATCAGCTGATTGTAATTTCCTTATTCTGTAGTTGTCGTCTATGAAAACCTAAGAAAATTCGTTTTTACTAATACAATTAACCCTATCCTCACCAGAGGGTGTTATAGTCGAAATTTTTCATCATCATCTAACATGACAACATAGGATGGGACGGGGTTGCACTGTGGCTGGGGGACAGAGTTTTTAGAATGCTAGGACATATGTATATGTTGTCATATGTATTTAACTTTAATCGTAATTGTTTTCTATTATTTTGTTATGTGTAAGTGGCAACAACAGTGCTGATATTGGGTCTGTTCAAGATACACGTGCACCGCGACTCAGGAGACAAGAGCATGGAGTGGGTCTTTATCATGAGTAGTGTGATTATGCTGGTTCCACGCCACCTGTGAGCCTGAGGTGAGGACGTGGAGTGAAGTGGAGGCCCGTGGAGTGGTGCGCTGATAAGAGTCGGTGTTGGAGGAAGCGCATTTCGGTGGAGGAGATAAGAGGGAGGCGTGCTAGAGTATGTTGTTGGGAATTGATAAGAATTTGTATTATAGTACGAGGGTATTTTATTTATTTTTGGAATTTTATTTTCAGGAGATAGAAATTTTTTTTAACTGAATTTATTTTTCGAATTTTACTTTCGAATTTTATTTTCGAATTTTATTTTAATTTTTGCTAACTAAATTTATTTAGGGGGAGTTAGAAAATTTTTCGAATTTTATTTTAACGGAACTTTATTGTTATTTTACGATTTTTATTTTTAGGTGTTAGAATTATTTTAGGATTTTTTTATTTTCAAGTCTTAGAAAAATTTCTTTTTCGAAGTTAATTTATTTTTCGAATTTTAATTTAGCGAAGCTAGAAATATTAGACGAAAATAATTTTTTTTTTCGAATATTATTTTCAGATCTTAGAAAATATTTGCGATCTGAATTTATTTTAGCGTACTTAATTTTTATTTTGAAATCTTAATTTGACAAGATAGCAAATTTATTTTAACGAAGTTTTATTTTCGAATTTTATTTTTAGGTGTTAGAATTATTTTATAATTTTTTGTTTTCAGATGTTAGAAAAATATTTGAGAACAATTTTATTTTGAGAAATTCTTTTTTCTTTTTTTAGAAGATAGCAAATTTCTGGGAACTTAATTTATTTTAATTTAAAATTACTTAGAGATAGAAATTTTTTGCGAAATGAATTTTATTCTGAGAATTAAATTTTAGAGGTGTTAAAAATATTTTACGAATTTTATTTTGAGGAGATACAAAATTTTTGCTATCTGAATTTATTTTCAGGTGTTAGAATTATTTTGCGAATTTTCTTTTCGAACTTAATATATTTTTCAGGAAACTATTTTATGTTTTGGGAAATTTTATTTATTTATTTTTTCGCACGAGGTATATTTTGTGAGTAATTTTTATTTTCTTTTAAAAATACCTAGCGATAGAATTTTTCTATTTTGCGAACTTTATTTTAGAGGAAATTGAATTTTTTTGAGAAGAATTGCTATTTTATTTATTTAACGGAACTTTGAAAATTCGCGGGAAAGAATTTTATTCTTTTTATTTTGGGAACTTAATTTATTTCACGATCTTAATTAAGAGGAAATATTTTTGTTTTCGAACTTAATGTATTTTTCAGGAAAGTGTTTTCTTATTTTGAGAACTTTTATTTACTATTTTTCGTATATTATAGATGTGTGTCAGAAAACTGGGAGGATATGTCTTAGAATAGACTAATATTTTATTTTGGAATTGCAAAATTATTCAATTTATTATGTTTATAAAATAATATGAAATAAAAGCTTACTTGACTTTCAAGATCAGAAGATAGAACTTGTCCGTTCATTGAACTTATGGTATAAACGAAATTAACGCGCACAAATTATAAAAATCCCAAAGAAATAGTATTACAGCTAAGTAGCAGAAAGGTAATACACCAATGCAGTTGTTATTGATTCCCTACAGAAGTCGTGATGCTTCTGTTGATCTCAGTCGAAGTAATCTGACTTGCACGCACTTATAGACCAGATAACATTTGAGTTGCCATTTCTTAAAATATAAATGTTTTATTATAATAGTGTTGCCAATTTAAGATAAAAATCTCTTAACAACTCGCTAATGAATAGCCTCGTTTCCCTATTTAAGTAACCTCAAAAACAGATTTTATCTAGTGCATCTCTAACTTCACCATTTTCGCAGACAGAAAAACTGCACACTTACTGATAACATCCGTTTTTGATATCAGTCAATGAAACTTAGAGCAAAGCAACGCATGTTATCAATTTGCGCTGGCGACAGTCAGTCTATGCGGCTTGTTTGTGATGTACCACCACAACGCAAGAAAATAAGATTTCAATTCTTAGAAGAAAAGCTAATGATAGCTAAATCTTAATGCTTCTTGGCGAAGTTTTATTTTCAGGAGTATACCGTTTAAGATTTGAATATTTAACACCATTTTTAAATGAAATTTGCATTTTTCTACGTGTTTAGTTTATAAATGAATTCTAAATTTGCAAGTTGAAATAATAATAATAATAATAACAATGAAATAAAAATAATAATAATAATAATAATAATAATAATAATGACAACCTTGAAATAATAATAATAATAATAGTAAAAAGCAAAAAGCAAAAGAAATATTTCGTTGGTTGAAAAATAAATAAAATTTTCTCTTTATAGCTGATATATATTTTGCAGTGTTTACTATCTATTCACATATTTATCGATGTATTAGATCTTTTCAGGATATTAACTTGATTTTTGCATAATGTTTGTGAGAAAGAATTTTTCTTCTAAAGGGATCATTTGAAGTTTCTTTTATAAAATGGCATGGTTCGACTAAGGAATTAATTTTACTTATTACATAAAATGAATTTTTCAAACTTCTGCTTGAGAAATCAATTATGTTAGACTTGAAACAAAGGCAAGTTCAAGATTAAATAATTCACTTTTAGATATTCTGCGCATTTTCAGTAAGCATTAAATAAATTTACAGGAATAAAGGTCACGAAATGTATAAAAATTTCTGTTAAGTTAACGCGCCAATCATCTTACGCGGTTTAGCTCACGTGACTAGCAAAATATTTTAAACCAATCATGGTTGAGTATTTATAATTTTCTGCACACGCGCGCCCCCTATGATTCTATAAATTTGCATGGTACGAGATAATTTTACCATTCTGTGTATTGTCATCGAAGTGTTAGAACTTGCTCAAGTGATTCAATCGCTTTAATTTATGTCGTAATGGAACGAAGCATGCAATCATCTTTGTTAAGTGTTGTTGATGAATCCAACTCGAAACGTCAACCCTTATCACTAGGATTAAAGAATCAAGACATGGAATTTTCATCGTGGCCTGTTTCGAATGATGTGAAACTTTCTTCATTAGAAAATGAAGAAACAGGAGTTACCCTTCATGTGTACTATTTGCAACCAAGCCTTTTTCAGAAAGTTTGTGTTGATTAGACATATGAAATCTCACCTCAAGAAAAAACCATTTGCTTGTGATTTGTGCGAAAAATCTTTCGTTCAAAATAGTAATTTACAACGACATAGGAGGATTCATTCGAAGACCCGTGTAATGTATAAGTGTAATTTATGCAATGACGCATTTTCAAGAAAATAAGACTTATTAAAACACAAAACGATTCACAAGACCCCCCCCCCCCCACAAACAACATACTTTTGACCTCTGCAGTGATGTGTTTTTGAGAAAATATGACTTATTAAAACATAAAAAGATTCATATGAAGCCCACCCCAGAATATCTATGTGATGAGTGTGATGAATGTTTTTCTAACAAAAGTGTTTTACTGAGACATAAACGCACTTCACACAAGGTTTCACCCAAACAAACTGATTCTTCTTTAAAAGATTCCTTGTATGAAAAAGTAAAGCATTTTCAAAGACAAAATGCTCTTAATTCGCTTTCTGTAATTAATTTCACACCTGACGAAGGGAATGATAAAGACTTACACGTAATTTTTAATAGCATAAGATCAGATATTTTGAATGAATTAAATTACCAGATGGCAGAAAAAAACTCAATGAAACGGTATGCAATAGTTTATGTGGTTGTTAGCCGTTTAGCACATGATGGTGAAATGGACTATGCTACTCCCTTTTTCCATTCAAGAGCAACTCTGGAATTGACGAATAATAACATACCTCTACATATTGAGGAAGCATTTGCCAAAATGAATAATTCCATTGAAAAGTTCACACAAAAAAGTATTGGATGGATGTTAGATAGAATTTTGAATTTAGAAGTGTATTCAGCTAAACTTGGCATGTATTAAAACTTGCATACCTTGTTTAAACTCTGTTTACTTATGTACTTGATTTTGTAACTTTGGAAATAAATATTATGTGAGTTAATATGCTTCGAGTTTTGCTATTTTTTTTTCACATATTAACATAGTTTACTATTATCATATACTATATAAATTACTTTTTAACATTTGAATTGGTTACAAACACTATAATCTGAGTTCAAAAACATTTATTATATCACACATAAATCTCTTACATTGCAAAATACAATTCATGTGAAAAATGAATGCTAAAGATTAGAATTCTGTAGAGATTAATTAGACATACCAAAAATCCACTTGCTTAAAATTCATCTTCTTCGAACCGCGACTCAACGTGTAATAACAAAAATAAAAGATGGCGTATTCTTTATAAGTTAAATACGAAAGCCACGTATTATCACATTACGTCACTCTACTATGTGAATGGCTGATAGTATAAACATGTTATTGGATATCAGCGACGTCATTAAGCGATAAGAATAGCTAGATCATCATAATGCATAACATTGCTACCCGAAACTTCTTTGAGTGTGTTTTTGTTACCTCACCTGTAAAGTAAGTTACAATTCTTTTTAATTAGTTAAAATCACCAATTGCTAATTGTAATTAGATCATTAATTGATTTTTATAATAATAAGTGTTTTATTTTTATATTGTTTAAATTTCATTAAGTATCGATCTGCGAAATAACTGAATTTTCTTTTAAAAGCGAAAATCTTTAGATTTCATTCACTTAGTCTTTAAAATTTTTTTTTGCGTGTTGGAAATTATTTCAAAGTATTGAATGATGTATTTGTGAAACGATCCTTTTCTAGAAAAATGGATATTCGTTTTCAAATGTATTTCCTGAAATTTCGTATCATGCTTTTGCTGAAATTTTTCTTGATTGAGTGTTGGAAGATATTTTTTCTCTCTCAGCGGAAAGTCAATTTAGATTTCATTCTCATTAGTCTCTTTAACCATGTTTGCTTTGCATGTTGCAAATTATTTCAAAGTATTGAAAGTCATATTTGTGAAATGGTTCATTTTTTAGAAAATGAGTCTTGAAAAATAGTCACGAAAATTATTTGGCTTGAAAATTTTTGAAAGACATGAAAATATCTCGAAAAAATTATTTGACTTGTAAAATATTTGAAGAATTGAAAATAATTTCATTGCTCGATGGTGAGTTGAAAAATATTTGCATAATCGAAGAAATTATTTTACTTGTAAAATATTTGAAAAACGGAAAATGATTTCATTGCTTGAAGATGAGTTGAAAAATAATTGCATAACTCGAAGAAATTATTTGACTTGTAAAATATTTGAAAGTGTTTCCATTGAAAAAGAACTTGGCTTCTTGAAAGCATATACTTAATTTCTAAAAATTTCATGAAAAGTACATGCATGCTAGAATGAACGAGGAGAACCAACCCTTGGTTTCTTTAAAGTTTTTGAACACTTTCATAGTCAAAAGAACAATGAGAGTCCCTAGTTTCTTGAGAACATGTGCATGTTTCCTAAAAATTTTATGAAAAAATGCATGCTTTGAAGAATAAATGATGCGAGTTCATGGTTACCTTTTGTGAACTCATTCGTGAAAAATCTTTCAGATACTTCATGGGCCTTGAGTGTTGATAGTTAGTTTTGAAAATCTATTTAATACCACGATTTTTTAGGAAAAAAGAATGAGAGTCCTTGTTTTCTAAGAAGGTTTATTTGATTAATGCTCATAAATATTGGATGAGTTGAACTCAGACTTGGAAGAAAGAATGATGAAAGTCCTTTATTTTTTGAAAAATATATGAATTGAACACTTGTTTGGAAGAAAGATGAGAATCTTCGAAGGTTAGAAGGTTTGCTTGATTTCTTAAAAGATTTTGGTATATGCATGGGTCAAACACATGCATGAAAGAAAGAACTATCAGAGTCCTTGGATAATTCATGAGAACTAATTTAAAAATATTTGTTAGTTAACAAAGCAAAGTTTTTGCAAAAAATAAGTTAAACAAATTCAGTTAAGAAAAAATTAAGTTAAAATATTTTTAAGTTTAGAAAAAAATTAAATTAAGAAAAACAATTAAATTAAGAAAAAAAATTAAATTAAGAAAAAAAACAATTAAGTTACGAAAAAAAATTAAGTAAAGAAATAAACAGTCAAGTGAGAGAATTACTCGCGCTCATAGGGTTCCGTACAATAAGTATATGAATTTTGAATTGTATTATTAAAACAATCGTTCTTAACACGTTCACGCCGGCGCGGTGGGTCACACTCGACTGTCTCAGAGTTTCAAGTCTCCGGCTTTTTTTCACACCACTATTATTTTAGAGAAAATGCTGTTCCTTTAAATCGCCCAATTATTCTAATTACATAAAACAACATTTTCTGTATTAAAATACTGGTATCCAAAAAGCCGGAGATTTTGCAGATATGAGACAGTCGAGTGTGACCCACCGCGCCGGCGTGAACGTGTTAAAGAAAAATAAGACTTCGTAAAAACTATACAACGTAGGGTTTGGTATAGCTGTATATATACTAGAAAAGTATGAATAGGTATACCGCAAAAGTTCAAAGAGATATGAAGCCTAAATAATATCAAATATTGCTATTCTGTATAAATCGTATTTAATTCTTACTCTAATCTGTTCATGATGAATTTAATTCGGCACTGACAAGTAAAGTAGTGCATAATTAAACTTCATTTGGCATTTCATAAAACTAAATTCAGCGTCGTAATAATCTTTTCTTTTTACAGTGTATCTAAAACAAAACCCTTGTTCAAAGTTTAAACTTGGCATCTTGCTAAGCTTCGAAAGGAGGTAGCAAATTAGCAACGCCGCTTTGGTCTATGCCGCGTTTTTCCATACAGGTTTTTAGTTAACATTTAAAGACACAGTAGGTGTATTGAGAGAGCCACTCAATGCAAACTAGTCGTGAATTCCATAGTATTTATGTGATTAATTCTCATTAAATTAATCTGTTTTTACCAATTTGACGTTTATTGCTTTTATACTGCTACTGAACATTGCATTACACAAATATATCCTTAAAATTTGTTACCTAGGCTGTAAAAGTGATGGAGCATAGAATACGCCATTTTTTATGAAATTCATGATCAACAATGCTTTTATACTTCTGCTACGATAGGTACCTCTAGCGCTGCTCAACACTTTTGCTGAATGCCCGTAAATCAAAATTTGTGTGTAACGGAAAAATGTGATTTTCTCAAAAACCAAGTGACCTATGGCAATCGCTATAATTTTCCTGCAAGGTTTAAACTAATGTCTACTACCTCTATTTTTGTCAGAATTTTAGTTTCAGTAGATTCGGAATTAGATGGGGGGAACATATTTTTGCACTACACTTTCGGCCATAACTTTGAAAATATAATACCGAAAATTAAAAGAAATGTATTTTTGAGTTCAGCGTTACGAGAGCTTTCACACGATATACAAAGAAAAGATTTCTTTTTCCAAGTAACTTATTTACCCACTATTACATTATTACATTTTTCCTAAATATGTTTATGAATATTTATTAATCTGTAAATATGTGGGTCAATAGTCTTTATTATTTCCCCCAATTTGAACTTTCCACGTTCCATAGTTTACGAGTAAAGTGGCTGTGGCAGACAGACAGACGCAGGAGTGATCTTATAATGGTTCCGATTTTACTTTTTAAGTACGGAACCCTAAAAAAAGTTAAGTTTAGAAAAAATTTACTTTAAGAAAAATATTACAAGGCTGAATGTTTGTAAAGTTTGATTGTTTTCTGCTTTAACTCATAAATGAATTAATCCTAGCATTCAGTTGTTTATCCTGCCAACCATATTTTTATTCATCACCTAACCAACCAACCAACTTCTTACAACACCAATCGATTATTTATAGTATTAACCCTTTATTTCTCCACGTGTAGAAAGTAAACCGATGACAGAATCGAAAAATAAGTGACTTATCAAATAGACTTTGTTGTAACTTGATGTAGGCCACTATTTTTGAAAAGATAAACTTACGCTCTTATTCATGAATAACTTCGACCGAGGGTTAAACCGCGGGTTCAGTAACCCCAGGTTGGTATTTTCAACCGGAAGTTCAAAACTCGTATTCACCGTTTACTTCGGATGAAAAGTTACCCAACTCGGGGTTTCTCGACCTAGGTTGAACGAAATGTGTTTATTGGTTAAAAAAATCACATGCCTTGTTCGGTTTCGCGTCGAGACTTCGTTTGTTTATGTTTTGAAAGAAAAACGCCGATAAAAAAAAAAAAAAAAGAAAGAAAGAAATGAACGATTCAATGTAGCCTTTTTATTTTTATTTTATTTTTTTTTTTTATTATCCCCACAAAATGTATGGACAAAATAAAAACCTGTAATCACTAAATATGGATCAACTTAATTTAATTTCTTGAAAGTTTTAATATTTTTTAAACAATTAATTTTTTTAATTTATTAATGAGTTAGGTTAATGATATGAAACGTGTCAACTGCTAAAATAAATGTTAAAAGGTTCTTTTTCAAAATAAATTTTCGCATAGTTGCTAAAAAATGGAACTTGATTTGGGCCAAAACTAATGAAACTTGATTTGAATAAAAACTAAAATTTTATTTCAACAGCAATTATGATGATTTCTATTATTAATAGCTCTAGTTAGCAATTAAACAATTTCTGATAATGAAAATATTAAAATGGAGAAAAGGGAAAAAAATTAAGAAAGTAGTCTGTTGTACTTTATATATACTATTTCTTTTATTAGTATAGATGGTATCCCAGATGTATTAATTTTATTGTTTGGATTTTCAGCGAGCTAATTAAAATGTTTAATTCTAATTAAATTAGATAGTAATTAATATTCCAGGTTGACAGGAAAAAGTAGTGAAATAATATTAAGAGAACTGCAGAAAAAGCGGAACAGGTGATCCTAGCGGTGCCCTGGCACCAGGTACCAAGCCACAGAGGCGCTCCATAGGCGCATATATTTATTACTTCCGAGCGATTGATAAACATTTTTCATTTAACTAGTCACTAAATATACTTCCTTTAAGTTTAAACTGTGTGCAGTGGAGATATTTTATAAGATATTATTTTAAGGAACACAAATATTTTAAACTTTTTAAGACTACTAGTGTATAGTGTATGAATTTCCATTCAACACATATAATCGAATAAGGCCTTTCCTAAATCATGATAAATGTATTCTGAATACTATCTGGACAAATAAATGTGAAATATTACAGAAAGTTGAATTTTTATCGACCAGCTTTTAGGACCTATCCCCACCTCTTCCCCTCCAGCCATTTGTATGAGAATTTTTCTATTATCACATTTACAAGATCAAAGCTATTCACTTGATTATCTTTGACTATTTTTTGATAAATTAGCCTAATAATTACGAAATATTATTACATGCACGAAGACACTTGTTTTTGGTTGCAGTGTTGCATTTGAAAAAATGTATTTATTTAGAAAATGTTATTTTATTTTCTATATTTTTTCCAGCTTCTTAATTTCATATTTTTAACTCATTTAGATATCACTTCATTAGATGTAATAAGAATCTCATTTAGAATAGAAATTAAAAGTGGGATTCTTTTTTTTTTTTTTTTTTTGATGACTGATTAATGATAGATTTCTAGACTAAATAGGCAGAATAACGATAGTTTGTAATCTAACAAAACAACTCAAATTAATTATTAATAATTTCATATAATTTTACATTATCTAATAAATAAAATAGCTGTCTGTTGTTTGTGAATCAGTGGAGAAAAACAAGTTCCCATTTGTACCACCCTACCCATTCCCTCTATTTTTTTCTCTTTTTTGGTGCCATTCTTTAATTTAAGTAAATTAAACGTTTCTCAAGATGCTGTGTAAGATATAGAAATAAAAAGAAAGTTTATTACCAAAATATAGAAGAATATATGTAATCTCATATATCAATGCAAAAACCCTTGACGGGTTAAAAGTTTCTGACGCAGCACTTTATCTTATGCTCTAAGAATTTTAAATATGGAACTTAAAAATACTGATATCAAATTTTGAGTGACGTTATGCTATTTCTTAAAAAATATATTTGTATTTATTTCGCCATTTTATTTTTGTTTTATTTATAATCGCATGTGAAAAAGTTATGTTCAACATGAAAAGCTGCATAAAATTTTATTCGCTGTTGCTTTATCATTTACATCTCTCATAAATTCAAAATATGTGTTTTAAAAGATATGATATAAAATTTAAGTGACGCCTTGGTGTGACTTTAAAAGGTTTGTTTTTTAAAATTCAATTTAAATTATTTTTGACTTGGTTAAAATATTTTTTTTACATCTACACAATACTTTTAATTTTCCAATTCACTGTTAAATATATCACTTTCATTGAATCTATACTATGCATTGAAATGTATTTATTTCAATAAATTGATTTATCTTTTGTGTCACGCTATTCAAAATTGTGAGTAAGATTTATGTAAATGGTTTCTTTGCGTCATTGTGTCCAAACTACATGAAATGTATGAAAAAGGATAGTTTGACGCAAATAAACCATTTACATAAATCTTACTCACAATTTTGAATAGCGTGACACAAAAGATAAATCAATTTATTGAAATAAATACATTTCAATGCATAGTATAGATTCAATGAAAGTGATATATTTAACAGTGAATTGGAAAATTAAAAGTATTGTGTAGATGTAAAAAAAATATTTTAACCAAGTCAAAAATAATTTAAATTGAATTTTAAAAAACAAACCTTTTAAAGTCACATCAAGGCGTCACTTAAATTTTATATCATATCTTTTAAAACACATATTTATCTTTTAAAACACATATTTTGAATTTATGAGAGATGTAAATGATAAAGCAACAGCGAATAAAATTTTATGCAGCTTTTCATGTTGAACATAACTTTTTCACATGCGATTATAAATAAAACAAAAATAAAATGGTGAAATAAATACAAATATATTTTAAGAAATAGCATAACGTCACTCAAAATTTGATATCAGTATTTTTAAGTTCCATATTTAAAATTCTTAGAGCATAAGATAAAGTGCTGCGTCAGAAACTTTTAACCCGTCAAGGGTTTTTGCATTGATATCATTACTTTTTTGAGGTTAGTGATAAAATGATTAAAAAAAAGATACTTATGGAATTTAATGCAGATTTAATTTTTACTATTTTATTACAATTTTCCTTATAGCAGTTTGTATATAAAAACAACTGGGTAAGTATAATCGCAGATCGCACAGAGGGTTTCATTTGATATTCCTTTAAAAACACTTTATCCTTAAATTAATAAATCCAAAATGTTAATTTATAATTATTAAATCCTTACATAGATGTAGCACCAATAGTTCCAATTTTCATGGGGCAGGGAACGCACTCTTTTAAACAAACCACCTTCCAATTGAAGTCATCAAAAACCAAGTTGAATAAGCCAGATCCCGTTGTGTTGTTTGACAAACAGCAGTCTCATGTCCCCTCCTTCCCCCCTTTTTCAAAATTTTTCAGACCAGTACCTAAGAATGGAACCGAAATAATTTTTTCTCTTCAGAAATTATGATAAAAAAATAGTATGCAGTACTCATAAATTTACTTTAATGCTATATAGGGTGATTATTAAGTTAATTATAACGTTTGGAATCTGTTGCATTGATGTCCGAAAGGTAGTTTCTGAGTTATGGAAGCTGGACCCATAAGGCGCCATAGAGGGGCGAAGCCCGCTAGTGTCTATCATAATTATATCTGCCATGTAGACTAATTGCGATATTTAATCAAAATAGCCCCCCCCTCCTCATCCCCGGAAATATAACAAATACAAAATGTGTCTTTATAAACCTATCGTCAAATAGGTTTTTATTTCTTTTTCCCTAAAAAAAACATGATTTTTATATCCGTAACGTAAATAGCGGACGAAGCCCGCTAGTACCTATCATAATATATATTTTTAATAATTTTATATAGTCTCTATAATAAAAATCAGACTTAAAATAGTCTAGTTCCATGAGTACTTGTAGTGTCAGTTACATGCTACGATTTTTGGATACCAGTATTTTAGAACGGGAAAATGTGACTTATTTTATCGGAGATATCTCATTAATTGAATAAGGTGAAGCAAACTTTTTGAAAAAAAGGTGGCCAACAAGCATGGCAGTTATCAGCTATGTGACTTTGTGCTTAAGTCCATTAATTTGATCTGCTTTAAAAAGATTACGGAAGATTGAATTATAGTAGAACCTGGATTAACCGAGCTTCGATTAATCGAGGTTTCTGTTAACCGAGCCGATAACAAAGTCTGATTTTTTTTCCCCTTTTGAATGAGCCTTAAAAATAACCACACTCTTTAGCTCACTGTCCGTGCTATACAGGCCCTTCTGCCCCCAAAAGCCCTCAACTCCAAAGAAACATTGGACCCTGAGAAGTCAATAGCGAACAATGCTTTGTTTCCAGTGGCTGTGTGAACTTTCGTAAATTTTTCAATTTGCATTTTAAAATTTACTACTGGTAGTTGATTTTCTTTTTAAATTTGTTAAGCTGTGAAACAGAACTTTACATATATTTACTTTTATTATTTAAAAAACGTTCTATATATTTTTTTAAAAGAGATGTTAAATTCGCAAGCACGGCGAGTTTTTACACACAGTTTCTATTAACCGAGATTTCCGATTCCGATTTACTAACAGTCCCAATTAGCTCGGATAATCGAGGCTGCTCTGTATAATTAAAAAATCAATGGCGATCTTACTTTAAACGGGTTTCCCTTTTACTGAGGGATTTCAAAACCGAATCAGCTGATGTTAGTTGCTGTTTCCCCGCTTGATTAAATAAGATTAGTTAAACATTTGAAAATTACCAAATATAAAAGGAACTAAGTCAACAGAGTCTTTGCTTTATGGTATTTTTTAACAACGCTATAAGAAAATGATTTTAAATAAGAGATTTTAAATGTAACGTTTTAAATCTGACATAATTTTCACCAAACTTTCCTTTCTCTTTGTAACATTCAACTGAAAATATTTTTATTATTAGAAAGATAATATTATTATTTGCGCTACCTTAAAATTAGCAACTATAGTTAAAAATATCATCTCGAAATTTGAAATAAATCTCTCATATAAATATATTTTTTAATTTACACTGTTTTGCAATGTGTTTTGTAAACTGTTTTGGCCACTTTGGCCAATATGACGTAATTTCCTCCATTTACGACTTTTAATACATATCAATGAATTTATTATTTAAAAATTTTCTTTTTCTTTTAATATTCACGTGTAAATATAATTTTTATGACGTAATTTTCAATGTTTTCCTTCTTTTAATGCGTAATCATTTAATTCTAATTTGAAAATAATTGATTATTTTATAATTTTCTTTCATTTTAAGTAAGCATGTGTAAAAACAATTTTTATGACGTAATGTTTAATATTTTCCTGCTTTTAACACGTTATCATTTAATTCTAATTTAAAATGATTTTTTTCTGTTTATAATAGTCACGTGTGAATAAATTTTTAATTTAAAGGATATATTATTCTTTGCGCTGTTTTAACATTTGACAACAATTTAAAAGAACCTTTTCTAAAATATGTAAAAAATATCTCTGGAAATTCTGAAAATTTTAATTTAAAATTGAAATAAACCGTCAAAAAATTAGGCCAGTTAAGAATAATAAATGCACTCTGCAAACTTCGAGTTTCTATTGAATGATTAAATTGAATGAAAATGATTAAATTCCCATGTATATTTTTTTTTCCTATGAGACTTTTTTAATGAGACAATTTTATCCAGATTTAACATTAAATATCTCTTAAAATAATTCTTCGATTTAAAAACTGTCTACTTCAACATTTTTATCAAACATTTCTCTATAATACTACGCAATTGCGTCAAAAGATGGCGACACCAGAATTCTGACATGCTTGTTATGTAAACTGTAAATATTGCAAAGAATTGTCTCGGGGTTATCAAACTTCATTGATATTTATAAATAAAACATTTCAACTAAATTATTTATTATAAAAGAATTATTACATCACAATAGCTTTTATGCAAGGAGAATAATAATTATAATAATAATAATATTATGGATGTCAGTGATTATATATTGATTGACCATTATAAAAAGAGCTGAAATGAATTATTTTTTTACGACTTTGATCGTGTGATTTATATTCAAATAATAATTATTAATGTATATTTTTTGTAAAGTGATTGAAATTAAATATTTTATAAAATTTATGGTAATATTTTTATTGTTGAAAAATTGCCAAGAAATAATCATCATCAAATTGGCGTCATTATAATTGTAATTTTATTTAACTTAATAGCAATTAAAAAAATTACAAAGGAACTGAGAATAATGGTCAACTAGCAGACTTAAAAAAAAAAAAAACATTCACATGTGAAAACACGTACCAGGGAGTATCGAACTGCCTATCTTAAGGTCAGTAAACGATGGCCTTTAGCCACTCAGCCAGTGGGAAGACAAAATTTTTCTCCCCAGAAGTGGTTAAAAAGAAAGCGTGTGTATGAATACAGTGTCATGCATTTTCGGTGAAATTTCCATAGAATGGCGAAGAAATATAGTCCGATTTTTCATGCGCATTATAAAACGAACAAGAGTCTTGCTGGAAACAAGTAAATTGTTATTTGGTTCATCTGAAACATATTTATTTGATTTTTAAAAAATCGCCCGTGTCATTTTCGAAAGAAAAAAAAATCGAATTATTTAACGAACGAGAGTTTTCCCAGAAAAAAGAAAAGTGTTATTCACCTCGCCTTAATCACATTTATATTATGTATCAATTTAAAAATAATAGTTAGAACCGTTTTCGAGATTTTCAAATTAGGAACTTCCTCGATATTATACCAACGTTTTCACTTTAAAAATGGCTATTTAGATCTCAAAATATACTGCACGTAGAAATGCAAAAATTTCAGTATACGATTAGACTGCAGATATAAGACTGTTCTAGAAAATTCAGAACAATAAGACATATATCTGCTGAGTTATTAAAAGGCGGCTTTTCGCGTTTTCTTTGATGTCGAGTTAGCTGTATATATGAGTTCCGCCATCTACGAATTCTATGATACGATACGATACGATACGATACGATTTTAGGCTTAAGGCTGCGTCACTCGAAATACTACCGTCTTCCATGATACACATATATATATATTATCTATACATTTTTTGACTGGTTTGTTTATATTTATACATTATATCTCCTTCATTACATCTTGAATTGTTTGCTTTCATAAATACTCATGATCACGAAGAATTTATTTACCTTAAAAATAGTCATCATAATAGTCATAATGCAAGGGCTGATAAAAATATTTTTGGTGTAGGGTTATTTTAAAAAAAGGAAAGTTTTTTTTTTTTTTTTTTTTTTACCAGCGTATTTCAACACTTTAGTAATTTATTTTAATTTAGCTGTCAATTAAGAAGCAAAAATTATAAGTGATCTCTAAAAAAAAGTCACAATTTCAGGAGGTAACATTGAAAAGTTATTCATTTTAGGATTTATTATTACTATTATTATTTTCGTATAAAATAGTACTAATGCAATATTTTATATTATGTATAATTTTGAAATTAAAATACAGTTGAAAAATAAATGCAATAAAAATATATATTTAAAAATCCACAAAAATTGGGAAACATACGTAGAAGCTTACAAACAATCGTAAAAAAAATCAATAAAGAAATAAAACTCAAATTGTTTAAATTTTAAGTTAAAATATCTAGTTTATAGATCTGATTTATATTTATCTCAGTTTGTACATAAACAATAATATATCTTTTACACAATAGACCCAAAATTTAATTTTAAAACATTCTATAAGTACTGATCAAAAATCTACAGAGAATCTATGGATATTCTAAGACAATCTGTGTATTTCTTTACTTAAACAAAAATGCAAATTAGCCTGAGTCTCACATTTTAATTAGAACTTATGCAAGTATGGCGTTTATTTCGGTCCTGTTAAAATACATTTGTGAATTTTTTAACATCAAAATTGCAAAAAATTAATGACCTTAAACGCGACAGTTGTTACTTTAGAAGCAATTATTCGGCTGTTTAAGTAAGATTGGCTATTTTTAAGGCAAATAAATTTTTCGCGACCACGCGTATTTATGTAAACAAACAATTCAACATGTATTCAATATATAAGAGGCTATATACATAAATATAAACAAATCAGATAAAAATATTGAAGATAATTACATATATATGAGATTAAATACCTTTGCATAATGTTATTCCGTTTTATTTAATAGTAGAACTTCTATATTTTACACAGCACATTCTATCAGCCATTGTAAAATGACGGTCCTCTCCCTCTCCTTCCTCACTCTCACCGATTGTTTTTCGTCAAATACGCATGCTCGGTTGAAAAATCCTGGGTTGAACCACCTGTAGACCAAGGTTGGTTTACTGATTCCGGCGTTAGATTTCAACCTCGAACCGGTTCAGTGGGGTTGCCGGTGAATGCCATCTGAGTTTTCAACCCGGGTTTTCTGCATAACTCCGGGTCGAAGTTATTCGTGAATACGAGCGTTAGACTCAGAAACTCATTTAACATCGAGTTGGAATGAAAATTTTGCAAAGTTTCTGCAATTGCCACGAAAACTCACTTAAGCGTTTTTGGATATATGTAAAAATCACCACAATATTATATTCAAATTAATTAAATTCTCACTGTTTCGTATTAGTTTGCAAGTAATTAGAAATATTTCTAGGTTAGCTAGGTTTGATAGTATTCCAACTTAAATATTTCTTTGGCAGATTTTCTATGATAAACCTTGTGTAGCTAACCTTTAATAATTTTCAATTCAACTTACAAGGAAGGTCTCCTTACTGGGCATACAGAGAATATTTTGAAAAACAAAATACCAATTAAACTACTTATGTATGTAATAAAGGATCCGCCAAATTTAGCGGCGGAATTACAGTAGAAAGCCTATAAAAAATAAAATACTTTCGAGTATTTGGCGCGAAAAGACGAAAGCATCATGCGATTTGGCGAGCAGTACTTTTCCTCACCCAAAACAAACGATTTTATTGCACCTGAAAATTGTTTGTAAATTGATTTTTAGAATGCGTGTAAAAAGTATTTAATGAATTTAAACACAAACAATGAGATAATTTAATAAATACATTTTTTCGTATTACATATTTATGTTGCTTGTTATTTAATTTTATATTATTTTAAAAACAATTTCATGTATAAAAAATACTGTCATATATTTAAGCGTATTTCAAAATAAAGGCAAGATTCATTTACCAGTTATTCATTTCAATATCAAAGAATTGGTCGTTTCCATAGAAACAAAATTGAATCGACAGTGCTTGAATGGACTTAATTTTGAGATATTGAAACAATTTTAATTTATTTTAATTTTGTTTTAATTCATAAAATTTGATATTTAAAATTTCATTATATATACAGGGGGTTTCTAAACTCATGGTACATACGCTATGGGGTGATAGAACACATCAAGACGAGTAATAGTGAATAGGAATCCAACGGTCCCAAACGTCTTCCGAAGGAGATAGGCACCTTTAAAGTTTAGGCACCAAAATTTCAAAATATTATAAAAAAAACGGAAAAACTGGTCGATTCGTTTGCGGTTTTCACTAAAACTATTCTTTATGTCAGTATTTTCTTAAAAATAAATTTTAAAGATAAAGTTTAAAAAATACCGATAGAGGGCGCTTTAGACTTTGGAGTAACGAACAACTATTTTTTACCGTTATTTTTTGTATCCTATTACATGCTTTCTAAAGCTTAGACTTAAATTTTGAGCTCAAAATCTGAATCGGTGGGAGTGGTTAAGTAGCGCAAACTGAACTGTTTTCATTAGTTAAAATTTCAAATGATTATAATAAAACGGAAAAACTGGTCGATTCGTTTGCAGTTTTCACTAAAACTATTCTTTATGTCAGTATTTTCTTGAAAATCAATTTTAAAGATACAGTTCAAAAAATGCCGATAGAGGGCGCTTTAGACTTTGGAGTAACCAACAACTATTTTTTACCGTTATTTTTTGTATCCTATTACATGCTTTCAAAAGCTTAGACTTAAACTTAAATTTTGAGCTCAAAATTTGAATCGTTGGGAGTGGTTAAGTAGCACAAACTGAACTGTGTTCAGTTGTTATAATTTCTAATAATTGTAAAAAAACGGAAAAATTGGTCGATTCGTTTGCGGTTTTCACTAAAACTATTCTTTATGTCAGTATTTTCTTGAAGATAAATTTTAAAGATAAAGTTTAAAAAATACCGATAGAGGGCGCTTTAGACTTTGGAGTAACGAACAACTATTTTTTACCGTTATTTTTTGTATCTCATTACATGCTTTCAAAAGCTTAGACTTAAATTTTGAGCTCAAAATCTGAATCGGTGGGAGTGGTTAAGTAGCGCAAAGTGAATTGTGTTCATGAGTTGAAATTTGAACCCCCCTCCTGAACACAGTTCGGTTTGCGCTACTTAACCACTCCCAGTGATTCAGATTTTGAGCTCAAAATTTAAGTTTAATTCTAAGCTTTTGAAAGTATGTAATGAGATACAAAAAATAACGGTAAAAAATAGTTTTTCGTTACGCCAAAGTCTAAAGCGCCCTCTATCGGTATTTTTTAAAATTTATCTTTAAAATTTATTTTCAAAACAATACTGACATAAAGAATAGTTTTAGTGAAAACCGCAAACGAAACGACCAATTTTTCCGTTTTTTATAATCGTTTGAAATTTTGGTGCCTAAACTTTAAGGGCGCCTATCTCCTTCGGAAGACGTTTGGGACCCTTGGTTTCCTATTCACTATTACTCGTCTTGAAGTGTTCTATCACCCCCTAGCGTATGTACCATGAGTTTAGAAACACCCTGTATATATATATATATATATGACAAAACTATAGTTAAATCAAACTAACAATGAAAAAACTAAAATTATTTACATTAAATTTATTTTAAAAAGTTCAATATGAAACATTTTTATCTTAAAGAGTATTCGACATAAAAAAGTATTTTTCGAAATTTCATTTCATCGCCAGCCGATGATAAATCGCCAAATAAACGAAATTTTCATTATTTTTTTACGAACGTTCTATCGAAGTTACGCCAAAAAAAATTATAAACATATATATCCACATGAGAGGAACACTCTGTATTTTTTTCAGATTTTTCTGAATATGCCCGTATGGAGACCTTCCTTGTTAGTTTTATGAAATATACGTGCAAAACTTTAAATTCTTCTCTTCAATTTAGTTATCAATATCAAATTATTTTTAAAAGTTCTATTATTGTTTGAAAAATAATTTTGTACTCTAATACATTTATTTTAAAACATTAAAACTCTAACATCTAACAAATCTAAAATTATAATATATTCATCACTTACCTAATACACCATCTTGATCAAGATACGTGCGTTTAACAGAACGACTTAAAGTGAAATGGCAAATCCTTACCGTGAAACAGGATATCACATGACAACTTCATCCCATTTCATTGGTTGATGATACAATCACGTGATTCCTTATCTATAACGTCACACAACGATAAGAACAACTCTAAGAAGCGACATATCACTCTTTTCAGGTGAGTACCCATGCAGGTTTGTCTTTGCAGGCCGTCCCTTGTATAATCATGTCAAATCATGTTTAAACTTGTCTGAAGTTGTCTAAACCTGTTATTGCTTCTTACTTATCCTAAAATGCAAGTTTAATCCCGAAAGAAATGTTTGTATTTATATTTTTGTTAGATTGGATAATTGAAATAAACAATTGCTAAGTATAATTAAATCACTTCCGTTAATTAATAATTAATTAAAATAATAATGATTTATATATGAACTAATTTATAATACATAGTATCGTTTTTAGAAATAACTTAAGTTTCTTTTGCAAGCGAAAAAGAATAATTCAAACATATATGAGAGTTAGAAATTTCTTATGTGAGAGAACTGGAAAGGAAGAACGATGACACCCTTTGGATACATCACGATTAACTTAGTCCTGAAAAATATGATTTCTTTTAACTCTTGAAAAATGCATGATTAGTGTTTGCTTGAAATATCCAAGGTCTCTCATCATTTTTTCTTTCTAGTTTCAGTTTCTAGTTTAGTTTCTAGTTCTACAAGGGACGGACAGCAAAGACAAACCTGCATGGGTACTCACCTGAAAAGAGTGATAAAATGGCGTGAATGTCGCTTCTTAGGTTGTTCTTATCGTTGTGTGACGTTATAGATAAGGAATCAAAATATTCAAATATTTTACAAGTCAAATAATTTCTTCGAGTTATGCAAATATTTTTCAACTCACCTTCGAGCAATGAAATCATTTTCAATTCTTCAAATATTTTACAAGTCAAATAATTTTTTCGGGATATTTTCATGTCTTTCAAAAATTTTCAAGCCAAATAATTTTCGTGACTATTTTTTAAGACTCATTTTCTAAAAAATGAACCATTTCACAAATATGACTTTCAATACTTTGAAATAATTTGCAACATGCAAAGCAAACATGGTTAAAGAGACTAATGAGAATGAAATCTAAATTGACTTTCCGCTGAGAGAGAAAAAATATCTTCTAACACTCGTTCAAGAAAAATTTCAGTGAAAGCATGATACGAAATATCAGGAAATACATTTGAAAACGAATATTTCTTTTTCTAGAAAAGGATCGTTTCACAAATACATCATTCAATACATTGAAATAATTTCCAACACGCAAAACAAAATTTTAAAAACTAAGTGAATGGAATCTAAAGATTTTCGCTTTTAAAAGACAATTAAGTTATTTCTCAGATCAATACTTAATGAAATTTAAACAATATAAAAATAAATCATTTATTATCATAAAAATCAATTAATGATCTAATTACAATTAGCAATTGGTGATTTTAACTAATTAAAAAGAATTGTAACCTACATTACATCTGAGGTAGCAAAAACACACTCTAACAAGCTTTGGATAGCAATGTTATGCATTATGATGATCTAGCTATTCTTATCGCTTAATGACGTCGCTGATAATGAATAACGTGTTTATACTATCAGCCATTCACATAGCAGAGTGAAGGCATGTGATAATACGTGGTTTTCGTGTTTAACTGATAAAGAATACGCCATCTTTTATTTTTGTTATTACACGTTGAGTCGCGGTTCGAAGAAGATGAATTTCAAGCAAGTGGATTTTTGGTATGTCTAATTAATCTCTACAGAATTCTAATCTTTAGCATTCATTTTTTTCAAATGAATTTTATTTTGCAATGTAAGAGATTTATGTGTGATATAATAAATGTTTTTGAACTCAGATTGCAGTGTTTGTAACCAATTCAAATGTTAAAAAGTAATTTATATAGTATATGATAATAGTAAAGTATGTTAATATGTGTAAAAAAAATTACAAAACACGAAGCATATTAACTCATATAATACTTATTTTCAAAGTTACAAAATCAAGTACATAGGTAAACAGAGTTTAAACAAGGTATGCAAGTTTTAATACATGCCAAGTTTAGCTGAATACACTTCTAAATTCAAAATTCTATCTAACATCCATCCAGTACCTTTTTGTGTGAACTTTTCAAAGGAATTATTCATTTTGGCAAATGCTTCCTCAATATGTAGATGTATATTATTATTCGTCAATTCCAGAGTTGCTCTTGAATGGAAAAAGGGAGTAGCATAGTCCATTTCACCATCATGTGCTAAACGGCTAACAACCACATAAACTATTGCATACCGTTTCATTGAGTATTTTTCTGCCATCTGGTAATTTAATTCATTCAAAATATCTGATCTTATACTATTAAAAATTACGTGTAAGCCTTTATCATTCCCTTCGTCAGGTGTGAGATTAATTACAGAAAGCGAATTAAGAGCATTTTGTCTTTTAAAATGCTTTACTTTTTCATACAAGGCATCTTTTAAAGAAGAATCAGTTTGTTTGGGTGAAACCTTGTGTGAAGTGCGTTTATGTCTCAGTAAAACACTTTTGTTAGAAAAACTTTCATGACACTCATCACATGGATATTTTGGGGTGGGCTTCATATGAATCTTCTGAAAATGCGTCATTGCATAAATCACACTTATACATTACAGGGGTCTTCGAATGAATCCTCCTATATCGTTGTAAATTACTATTTTGAACGAAAGATTTTTCGCACAAATCACAAGCAAATGGTTTTTTCTTGAGGTGAGATTTCATGTGTCTAATAAACACAAACTTTCTGGAAAAGGCTTGGTTGGCAGTAGTACACATGAAGGGTAACTCCTGTTTTTTCAATTCTGATGAAGAAGGTTTCCCATCATTCGAAACAGGCGACGATGTAAATAGCGTGTCTTGATTCTTTAATCCTAGTGATAAGGGTTGACTTTTCGAGTTGGATTCATCAACAACACTTAACAAAGATGATTGCATGCATCGTTCCCTTACGACATAAATTAAAACGACTGAATCACTTAAGCAGGTTCTAACACTTCAATGACAATACACAGAATGGTGAAATTGTCTCCTGCCATGCAAATTTATACAATCATAGGGGACGCGCGAGTGCAGAAAATTATAAATACTCAACCATGATTGGTTTAAAATATTTTGCTAGTCACGTGAGCTAAACCACGTAAGATGATTGGCGCGTTAACTTAACAGAAATTTTTATACATTTCGTGACCTTTATTCCTGTAAATTTATTTAATGCTTACTGAAAATGCGCAGAATATCTAAAAGTTAATTCTTTAATCTTTAACTTGCCTTTGTTTCAAGTCTAACATAATTGATTCCTCAAGCAGAAGTTTGAAAAATTCATTTTATATAATAAGTAAAATTAATTCCCTTTGAACCATGCCATTTTATAAAAGAAACTTCAAATCATTCCTTTAGAAGAAAAATTCTTTCTCAGAAACATTATGCAAAAATCAAGTTAATTTTCTGAAAAGATCTAACACATCGATAAATATGTGAATAGATAGTAAACACTGCAAAATATATATCAGCTATAAAGAGAAAACTTTATTTATTTTTCAACCAACGAAATATTTCTTTTGCTTTTTACTATTATTATTATTATTATTTCAAGGTTGTCATTATTATTATTATTATTATTATTATTTCATTGTTATTATTATTACTAGCTGACCCGCCCGGCGTTGCCCAGGCCTTAATAATATTCATAAATGAATCTGAAATTTTTATCGCAGGTGCATACAGAGGGGAGTGGGAGTGGAGACTGCAAATTGCCAGGGCCCGACTCTTGTTCAGTTCCAAAGTTGTGTAAATTCACAGGTTAAATTTTTTCATTTTTATATGTCTCATGCTCTTTTTATTCCAAATTAATTGATGAATTCAATTAAAATTTAATTATATTTTCAATAATTTAATTTTTTATTTAAAATCTTTAGATGAAAAAGCAATTACAAATACAACATAAACTGTAATAATTGAAAAAGAAATAATAAAATTGTAAGCAAATATTACTATATAGAATGTTTTAAAAAGCACCATTCAGCAAATTTATTTTCTAATAGAGTAAAGCCTGTTTCTAATGGAATCCTGCAATAAAAAAAAAAAAAGTTACAGCTTCCCTCTCTCCCCCCAAAAAGTTATTATGCTTTGTTCAATTTAAATAACCTGTAACGGAATTTATCACTGGTCGTTTCTGTCTAAGCAGGTTTTATTGTATCTTACTTCTGGTGGGCCCATAATAATATTCTTAAATGAACCTGAAATTCGAATCGAAGATCCATACAGAGGGAAGTAAACAAAATTGCTCATTCATCAAATGTTGTCAAAAATCATGACAACATTTTTAAATTTCTTGCTGCTGATTAATTCGCATTTTCAATATAGTGCTTTGCAGAAATTGCACGTTTTACTCAAAGTTCCACAGTTGTGCCCCCCCGGAACGTTTAAATCAATAATTTGGATTTCAGAAGCAACGCGTGCACTCTGCGGTTATTAAGCCTATTTTAGCGATCGCTTATGCTCTTTGTTTAACTTTATTCCCGATTCAATCTATTTCAATTTTCTGTCCTAAATTCGGCTTCTTCTTCACTTTCAAGTATTCACCGAGATCTTTTACGGGTATTTCAAATGATATTTTGAAGCTCTATAATTGCAGCGAAAGAGGGAAAAATCATGGAGTTCTTTCCTCTACGGCGAAATGTAAATAAAACCGATCGCCCTAAATCCTGCCAAAGGACTTTTCATAATAACCAATGAGATGCATTTCTCGGGCGTTGCCATTAGACAATAACAAATAATCGCGATTTCTGTGCCACGTACGTTAGCGTAATATATATATAGATTATTATTATTATTTCAACTTGCAAATTTAGAATTCATTTATAAACTAAACACGTATTATAAGAAAAACGCAAATTTTATTTAAAAATGGTGTTAAATATTCAAATCTTGAACGGCATACTCCTGAAAATAAAACTTCGCCAAGAAGCGTTAAGATTTAGCTATGAAAAAGCTTTTCTTCAAAGAATTGAAAACTTATTTTTGAATCGTTTCATTTTTCTGTTTTAATTTAAAAAAAAAGATTTATCTTTCTTTCTTTTAAATAAATTAGAATCCCATACTCTTTTAAATAAATTATAGTCATCGTTCTTTAGTATTTGCAGTTTTAAAACCTCTGTATTTACTTTAAATATTCTAGTTTTAATAAATTTACTCGAAACGCGTAATGCGTTCTTGCGTTGTGGCGGTACATCACAAACAAGCCGCATAGACTGACTGTCGCCAACGCAAATTGATAACACGCGTTGCTTTGCTCTAAGTTTCATTGACTGATATCAAAACAGATGTTATCATTAAGTGTGCAATTTTTCTGTCTGCGAAAATGGTGAAGTTGGAGATGCGCTAGATAAAATCAGTTTTTGAGGTTACTTAAATAGGGAAGCGAGGCTATTCATTAGCGAGTTGTTAAGAGACTTTTATCGTAAAGTGGCAACACTATTATAATAAAACATTTATATTTTAAGAAATGGCAACTGAAATGTTATCTTGTCTATAAGTGCGTGCAAGTCAGATTTTCTACTTCGACTGAGATAAACAGAAGCACCACGACTTCTGTAGGGACTCAATAACAACTGCATTGGTGTACTGGTGTATTATCTTTCTGCTACTTAGCTGTAATACTATTTCTTTGGGATTTTTATAGTTTGTGCGCGTTAATTTCGTTTATACCATAAGTTCAATGAACGGACAAGATCTATCTTCTCATCTTGAAAGTCAAGTAAGCTTTTATTTCATATTATTTTATAAACATAATAAATCAAATAATTTTGCAATTCCAAAATAAAATATTAGTCAATTCTAAGACATATCCTCCCACTTTTCTAAGACACATCTATTATATACTAAAAATAGTAAATAAAAGTTCTCAAAATAAGAAAACATTTTCTTGAAAAATACATTAAGTTCGAAAACAAAAATATTTCCTCTTAGTTAAGATCGTGAAATAAATTAAGTTCCCAAAATAAAAAGAATAAAATTCTTTCCCGCGAATTATCAAAGTTCTGTTAAATAAATAAAATAGCAATTCTTCTCAAAAAGTTCTATTTCCTCTAAAATAAAGTTCGCAAAATAAAAAAATTCTATCGCTAGGTATTTTTAAAATAAAATAAAAATTTCTCACAAAATTCATACCTCGCGCGAAAAAAAAAAATAATAAAAGTTCCCAAAATATAAAACTGTTGCTTGAAAATTAAATTAAGTTCGAAAATAAAAATTCGGAAAATAATTCTAACACCTGAAAATAAATTCAGATAGCAATTCATCTATCTCCTCAAAATAAAATTCGAAAAATAAAATTCGTAAAATATTTCTAACATCTCTAAAGTTTAATGCTCAAAATAAAATTCATTTCGCAAAAAAATTCTATCTCTAAGTAATTTTAAATTAAAATAAATTAAGTTCCCAGAAATTTTCTATCTTCTAAAAAAAGAAAAAATAATTTCTCAAAATAAAATTGTTCTCAAATATTTTTCTAACATCTGAAAACAAAAAATTATAAAATAATTCTAACACCTAAAAATAAAATTCGAAAATAAAACTTCGTTAAAATAAATTTTCTAACTAGTCAAATTAAGATTTCAAAATAAAAATTAAGTACGCTAAAATAAATTCAGATCACAAATATTTTCTAAGATCTAAAAATAAAATTCGAAAAAAAAAAGTTTCGTTAAATATTTCTATCTTCGCTAAATTAAAATTCGAAAAATAAATTAACTTCGAAAAAGAAAAAAAAATTTCTAAGACTTGAAAATAAAAATTCCTAAAATAATTCTGACACCTAAAAATAAAATTCGTAAAATAAAAATAAAGTTCCGTTAAAATAAAATTCGAAAAATTTTCTATCTCCCCTAAATAAATTTAGTTAGCAAAATTTTTCTAACACCTAAAAGTAAAATTCGAAAATAAAATTCGAAAAATAAATTCAGTTAACAAAAATTTTCTATCTCCTGAAAATAAAATTCGAAAAATAAATAAAATACCCTCGTACTATAATACAAGTTCTTATCAATTTCCGACAACATACTCTAGCACGCCTCCCTCTTATCACCTCCACGGAAATGCGTTTCCTCCACCACCGACTCTTCAGCGCGCCACTCCACGGGCCTCCACTTCACTCCACGTCCTCCACCTCAGGCCCACAGGTGGCGTGGAACTGGCATAATCACACTACTATCATGGATGGAACGTTCAGTGCTTTCTGGAACAGATAATGGATTTGTTTAATTATGGTGCTAATTATAAAAATGATCTGTTGCAAATGAAAGGTGAGCTAGATGGCTGAATGGGTAGAGCATTGAACTCGAGACTAGAGGCTATGGGTTCGAATCCTTCGCGCCCCAAATTGTGTTTGTAATTTTTTTATTTTATTGGTTGCTTTATATTTTCATAATAAATAACATATTTTTGATACAGATAAATTTTTATATTAATAATACAGATGCACATGTATTTCTATTATAATAATAAAATACTTATTTAAATACAAGAAAATGAAGCATTTAGCAATGAAAGTTTCACATTTGATCGCCTTTTAATAGTCAAAGTTTCGTTTCAAAGTGATATATATAGGTATTGTTTATGAAAGCGAATTATCAACACGAGAGATATGGGCCAAAAGGGGGGTTTGCCCTCCATGGGGGTCATTTTAAGGGAACCTATTCCGTATTTGCGCAAGGAAATCCAAGGTTCAAAGAAGACCACGGAAAACTCCGAACGATTAGGTGGACGGGCGTGATAGGTTTCGAACCCAGCACCTCCCGTCTACCAGCTTTGAGAGCAGAACCTCTCGGTGTGATATATATATATATATATATATATATATATATTAAGCAAATGGAAAAAATAAATATTGTGCGAAAATGTCCGTTTGCGCGTTGGATAATTTCTTGTTGTTTTTCTTTCTTGCTTTTTTTGAGTACTTTATGAGTGAATTTTTATCGAGACTACGATGAAAATCATATTTTACGGCATTAAAATCAACATGGAAAATATTATAAAAATAAAGTGTAATAGATGTACATTATTTTAACTAAAAATATCTGTACATATCGCTTGCGAAATGTACAGACCACTGCAAGGCCAATGCAAGGGTGCACCCTTGCAGTGGCTTAGGAAGAGGGGGGATCAAAAAGCTCAAGCCCTCCCCCTCCATTGGAAATCAAGTCAGGGGTGATTCTGTTTCGACTGTTCGGCATTAGGTTCCGAAAATTTTAAAAGATCGGTCATTAGTCCGAAAATTTCGACAAAATAATATCACGAATTTTGACAAATGGTCGTCGAAAAAAATCTATTTTGTCAATCGTTCGCAGAACAAAATCCCCAATTTTGTCAAAGAATCGCGAAAAAACGCGAATTTCGTCAAAGAAAACTTCGGAAAAAACGCAAATTAAGTCAAAGAATCACGGAAAAACACGAATTTCTTTAAAGAATCCGGAAAAACGACGCAAATTTTATCAAGGGATTGCAAAAAAACGCAAATTTTGTGAAAGGATCACGGAAAAACGCGAATTTCGTCAAAGGATCGCCAAAAGAACGGAAATTTCATCAGATGATTTGAAAAGCGCGAATTTCATCAAAGGATTGCGGTAGAAACGGAAATGTTGCCACAAGATCGCGAAAAAACGTGAATTTTGTCAAAGAGTCGCAGAAAACCCCCACAAATTTCCTGACTGAAAAAACGGAAATTTGGTCAAAGGATCGCGTAAAAAAAACGGAAATGTCACCGCAAGATCGCGAAAAAACGCGGATTTTGTCAAAGGGTCGCGGAAAAAACACGAATTTCGTCAAAGGTTTGCAGAAAAAACGCGAATTTCGCCGAAGGATCGCAGAAAAAGCGCCGTCAAAGGGCCGCGGAAAAAAACGCATAATTATCACTGGAAGGAGATACCCTCCTCCAACCTCTGCTATAACCTTTCATAAAATTTTATGTGAATTTCAGATTTTTTCTTTTACTCAGAATCACCCCTGTATCAACTCTTTTATATAAAAATCTTCCGAATATCTTATAAACAGAAATCGAAATACGTGTTGAAAAAGTGCTTGCCATCAAACAAAGAAGAAAGACCACGCACTGCATTACAGTCATAGTCCAAGAGCCGACAGCACAAAAACCTATGTTATAAATCACAAGAAAAAATCCTTTATTTTATGAAAGAGTAGAAGTAAAGGAATCTAATAATCCATGTCTGCCGGAATTAAAATGGTGCATAAGCCAAAAATCAATACCACCAATGGTTGAATAATAGGTTTATCATTGTGTTTGTCCTACAACTATCCTCCATGTTTTCACACCTTTGTTTGTAGGACAAACGCAATGATAAACCTACGAGTCAACCACTGGTGGTATTAAAGCTTATGCACCACTTCACTTCCGGGAGACATGGATCATTAGTTCCCCTACTTCTATTCTCCCATAAAATAAAGGATTTTTTCTTGTGATAACATAGGTTTTTATGCTGTCGCGGCTCTTGGACTATCATTATCATGTTGTAATATGGCTCTTTAGCCCAACTGTTTAGCCCAATTGTTGAAAGTTCTATCAACACTTCCAGTCTCAATAGCTACTCCAAAAAGAACATATTCTACAGCGAGACGAGCAAAAACGTATCTTAGGAACACTGTGTGTAATTCTCGGCTTTCTGGACTTGCATTCATGACCATCCATCGAGAAATACAAGTAGATGCCAAATCCATTTTGAACGCAATGTCTGCGAAGCGCACTTACCTTGTGTTATGATGCCAAAATTTGTAAGTGCATTTTTCTTTCTTTTTTAAGTACAGGTTATTACAAATGAATCATCGGGTTTTGATACGTTACTACGTGCGAACTAGGAAACGTATATGTTTCCAGGACAACTCAAACGAGAGGGCGTTAACTTCAGTTTCGCGCTGCGTATGATTGTGACTGTTGCTGCGTGAACATCATATTCAAAATGGTGGCTGGACAGCAGAAATTTTCTACACAGTTGGCTGTGGAATGGAAAGTTCGCAGCTAGCGCGATTTGTTGATTTCTCTGGACTACGGATGAAACTCACTCTAACTCGGTTCACTTAAGGCTCCTATAATACGGGCTGACTCACGCCGCCATTTAATTGCCGGTAGGAGAAGAACGATTGGCCAGGCCGCGTGGGCAACAATCGCTCATTGGTCTAAATGGGAAACAAAATGCTTGACGATTCAGCCTGTATTATAGGAGCCCTAGGTTCACTGTTTCTTCAGTAACGCTTGGTCGGCCGGAACTTTTGCCTTTACATAAACAACCCGTTTCTTTGAAATGTCGATATAATCGCAGAATGCTTTGTTGGGTTGGTGGTTTGCATTTGTATGCCTTCCGGAATGCTCTCTGAACGCTTTTATGCGATTCACACTTCGAAAATTCCAGTACACAAAATGTTTTTTGCTGTCCAGTCGCCATTTTGAATATGACGTTCGCGCAGTAACCATGGCAACCACACGCGCATGACACATATGCAGCGCGAAACTGTAGTTAAGGCCCTCTCGTTTGGGTTGTCATGGAAATATATACATTTCCTAGTTCGCACGTAGTAACGTATCAAAACCCGATGATTCATTTCTAATAACCCTGTACTATGAATGAAATATTTCTTTCGAATTCTGCTGTCATATTTCACAAAATTGTAAAATTTAATTTATTCCTTAATGTTTAATTTGAAATAATGCGCATGCACATTTTTAATTATGAATAAAATTAAATAATCAATTAAATAAAATAATTTATCTACATAATTGCTTATTAATTAGATACTTTATCATTAACTGGTTTTCTCAATTTTGCCGTCATTTTGAGCATACTGGGTTAAACACTATTTGAGACCCCCCCTCCCCCCCCATAATTTTTTAATCGCTAAGCTACTGCACCCTTGCTACAAAAGTGGCATAACTCAAAAAACTCCGTTTTTCAGAAAATGCGAAAAACGGTTTCCGGGCTGTGTAGGTATATTTTAGTTGATCTAGTGATGTCACTCAGAACTATGCATATAATAACATTACAGATTGCCATTCTTGCAAATTTTTCAAATTTTCAACTAAAGATACCGTTTTTTTTAGTAGTGCCTCTTTTGTTGCTCAACATAGACTAATGCGTATGTCATCATTGTTGTGACACCTTTTTTGTTTTTTTTTTCTGGACATGCGACACTTTTGGTGGCATGACGGAAAATTGGGCTTTGAGTTTGAACGTTTCATTAACAAGGATTTATCTATTTATTTTTTGTTATCTGTAGGTAGTACTTCATTTTGGGTGAATGAGTGAATGAATGAAGCTGGAAACGTGATTGGATAATACTATTTTATTTTGACTTAGGAAACTACAAGAAAATGCATTCCTTTGCTCTTTTTCACTTATAAACACAGTAAAACAAAACAGTTCAAATATAAAAACATTAAGGTTAATGACTACCATTTAGTATAAAGTACCTATTGAACTTACATATTTGTTTCATCTGTCCTTGAGTATTACATAAATGGAAGATAAGCACCAAGCTAATTAGTAAACTGCTTTCACTAGATATGCATTTAAATAACATTTTAATGTATAAAAACCTTTATCACTTGTACCTATAAAAGTAAACAACAAATCGAAGCTACGTTTGCAAAGGAACTAGGCACATTGTACTTAATATAATATCATTATCATTAAATAATATTTAAATGCTGTAAATTTTAATGCAACTGTTAAAAAACTTATAAACAAGTCTTCTGGTCTGGTTGCAGATGAAAATATTTAGCTGCTTCATTCCAAAGCATTTTTGAAGAACGAATAAAAATTTCAGTATTATATTTTTATTAACGAGGTCTTGAGTATCTTTTAAGTAGCTTTCATTACAAAAAGCTACCTATTGCAGCCGTTCGGAAGAAAGCGATTTCAAAAAATGTTGGTATATATTCATCGATCATGACCCCCAGACCCCGAAACCACCCTCCGTTCAAAAGGTATATATAACCATTAATTAAACATTACTGACCACCTTCAATAATTCTGATAGTATGAATGAATTTACAACAATACAGTGTCCCCAAACACACTTAATGGATACCAAAAACATAATAAACAAGCTACTATGTATAAAATAAAGTCCCTTGTACTATATAACAAGAATTAATAATAAAGAAAAAAAGAAGAATATGGATTTCGATAAAAATAATTGAAAAGCTTATATATTGAATTACGTTATCAAGAGTACAGAATTCAATTATATAAGCAAAAGCAGTCGTTTTCTGTGAGAAAAAAAGCTAGAGCTGAAATTTTTTTTTCTCCTGTACTCAAACGACCATTATAACCAAAAGAATAGTTTCAAACTGAAAACAGAATAAAATTAAATGCTATGAAATGGAAAAAGCAATACAACCTTTTAAATAATTAATTTATAGCAAGGAAAAATAGTAATATTACACTAAATACCTACTAAAATCTCAGTTATTTTATCCAAGTACACATCAGCACATGGTATCCAAAACACGATAAGTTTAAGGTTATTTTTACAGTTAAGTTAACACAGATTTTAAAACCTAATGTATACAGTTAATTTATTTTGGAATACCGTGATAAATGCAATTAAAATAATATAAATAGAAAATAATTACATAATAATTGAATTACCTCTTAACACTTTTAAATTGTTTTAAATTTCTTAACTAAAGTAAAATTTACCAAAACTATAAGTTTACAAAATCGCAAATAGCCAACATTAAGCTCCACAATGTGTTAAAAATTTATATTATTACTCTATTCGAAGCATCAGACAGAATCGAATTTAAATTTTAGTGCTGCCATCTATGATATTAACTTGAAACTAATATGAACAAAATGTCAAAGATTATGCTATTATAAGTTAATTCATTCATAATATACCAACTGCTATATCCCAACAAATCCTAATATAAAAATACCATATTATATTTCATTATTCATATAAATATTAAATAAATACAAATGTTAATAGAATGATTACAATATATTCTACTACCACACCCAATTAAACTATATGGAAAATTTAAATAATTTCAAAACAATAATAATATAATATATCAATATGCTATAAAACTAAATAAATTATATATAAAAAATTATATATAATAAAATTATAAACTATAAGAGATACTTTTAAATATGAAAAATTTAATTAATAAAATGAACAGGAAGAAAAAAATAAAAAAATAAATGGATGTTGATATAATTATGTCAGAATCTTCATTTCCCAATTGCCTAATGATAACAAATAAATCGTGTGGTGTATTTTTATATTAACCATAAAAAACTAAAGAATATGAATATGGGATTAACATTCACATAAAACCGTTAATTAATCATTTAATACTAAGTTCAAAATTAAACATTATTAAAAAGTATAGAGGAATAATAAAATACTAATAACCCCATTTTAATACAAACTGTAATATCATTAGTTATGTCAAATAAACTTATTATGCATATTATTCACCATAAAGATGGTATACTATTAGAAATTAATATGATATTGTCCCGAGAAGACTAAAAATTAAAAACAAGTTAATTGTTAACTTGATTAAAAATTAATTAAGCTAAATAAATTCAATATGAATTGAAATAAAAATTTAACGTCACCATATATATATATATATAATATCGAATCAACCTCCATATAAAAAGTGTATTAGCAATGTAGTTATAATTAAAATGCCCCATCATTTTTTAAAAATAAATTAACCATTGCGTATTATCCAGACAACACCACCTTCCTCCATACTCTAACATCTACCCACCCATCCGTCCTATAATAATTTTTTATTATTTTACATTTTTTTTATTTTTTTTTATAAATATTTTCTTATTTTATAAGTTTTTTTGTAATTTTGTTTATGCATGTGTTATTTTTTTTTTTTTTTTTTTTTTAAGATCATGTAAGTACTAATTGTATATTAAAGAATATATGAATTTCTTTGGAAAACCTTGATTTAATGCATCATAAATTAGTTTTTTAATATTATTATTAATTAGATGAGAAGAACATAAACATTTTATTCTATATAAATGTTTAAGTATTATATTTCGATATACAGAATTATGAAGACAAGATTTAGAATTTGTAAATGTATTAACTTTGAATTTAAATTCTTTACGTTTATCATATAGATCTGTTATTATTTTGTTGTCTTTTATTGTAATTTTAAGATCTAAGAAGTTGATTGTATTATTAGATAAGAGGTTTTCCGTTAATTCCAAATTAGTGGGATAATCTACTGGAAATTGAGAAATTATATATATATATATATATCTGATCTTTGTCCCACTGTAACTCTCGTATTTATGAACCGATTTGGAGGTAACTTCATCTATACATAGTGCATACAAATTTCCGATCGAGTTCGTTGGCCAGCTTCATCCGCCATCTTATTCCAAAATGGCGGCCATTTAAATTTAAAAAAAATTAAAATTTGAAATGTGGTACCAAAAAATTGAAAATTGAAAAATATTTTTTTCTTATGTGTTTGACCTTGATACAAAAATTCCGGAGCAGTTTTTGTTTTGTCTATATCTTAAAAAATGGCTGAGTTATAGCATTTTGAATTTGTAGCGTGGCTGATATTTTAAAATGACCTGATTTTTGTCACGCGATAGCAGGCGTATTTATGAACCGATTTGGATGAACCTTGGTGTATACATAATACGTACCAATGTCTCGACCGAGTTCGTTCGCCAGCTTCATCTGCCATCTTGTTTAAAAATGGCGGCCATTTAATTGTTTTTAAATTTAAAATTTAAAATGAGGTACTAAAAAATTGGAAAATGAGAAGGGTTTTTTTTTTTTTTGTATGTGTCTGAACTTAATACAAAGATTCCGAAACAGTTTTTGTTTCGTCGATATCTAAAAAAATGGCTGAGTTATAGCATTTTGAATTTCTATTGTGGCTGACATTTTGAAACGACCAGATTTTTGTCACGCGATAACAGGCGTATTTATGAACCGATTTGGATGTAACTTGGTGTGTACATAGTACATACCAATGTCTCGACCGAGTTCGTTGGCCAGCTTCATTCGCCATCTTGTTTCAAAAGGGTTGCCATTTAAAAAAAATTAAATTTTAAATTTAAAATGAGTTATAAAAAAATTGAAAAGATTTTTTTTATGTTTTTGACCTTGATGCAAAGATTCCGGAGCAGTTTTTGTTTCGTATATATCTTTAAAAATGGTTGAATTATAGCATTTTGAATTTCTAGCATGACATTTTGAAACTATCTGATATTTGTCACGTGATAACACGCGTATTTATTAACCTATTTCGATGTAAGAAGGCATGTGGATAGTATATCGTAATGTCTCGACCAAGTTCGCTGGCCAGCTTCATCAGCCATCTTGTTTCAAAATGAAGGCCATTAAATTAAATAAAATATTATATTTAAAGTGAAGTGCAAAAAAATTAGAAATTGAAAAAGGTTTCTTTATTAAGTATTTGATCATGATATAAGGATTCCGGAGCAATTTTTGTTTTGTCTTTATATTAAAAAAAATGGCTTAGATATAGCAGTTTCAATTTCTATTGTGGGTGACATTTTGAAAATTCTTATTTTTTGCCTGCGACAGCACTTCTATATATTAACCGATTCCGATGTGAGTGAGCATGTGCACAGGAATTACTAACGTCTCGACCAAGTTCACTAGTTAGCCTCATCCACCATGTTGTCTTAAAATGGCAGGAACTTCAAGATATCGCCGAATTTGGTAACCAAATATAAGTTACTTTAAATAAAAGCAGCTTGGATAAAGCTGACTAATTTCGCGAAATTCTCATTCATAATGATTTAGTATTGATAAAAATTAGTATTGAATCTCCTATAATCGGTTTCCACTAAATTGAGCTTCGTGTGTTTGAATAATATAAGCTTGCTTTTTAAAAATAAGGAATATGAAAGCTACCTTTTCCTCCCAGCACTGGACGGAAAGACTTTGTTGTTGTGAATTTGAGTTGTTGTGACACTTTTGTTCTTTGTTTTCTGGACATGTGAGACCTTTGGTGACTCGACAGAAAATTGGGTTTTGAGTTATGACGTTTCATTAACAAGGATTTATCTATTTATTTTGTGTCATCTGTTGATAGTACTTCATTTTGGGTGAATGGGTGAATGAATGAAGCTGGAAACATGATTAAATATTATTCTATTTGAATTAGGCAACTTAATGAAAATGCATTACTTTCCAATTTTTCAACTCTGAACATAGTAAAACAAAACAGTTCAAATATAAACATTAATATTAATGACTAACATTTAGTGTACAGTACGTATTGAACCTACAGATTTGTTCTATTTATTCCTGAAAATTCCATAAGTGGGAGATAAGCGCCCAGCTAATTATTAAACTGCTTTCATTTGATTCAACACGAAATCAATAACCAAGAAAGTATTTTTTAAATAACATTTAAATGTATTAAAACTTTATCACTTGTACCTATAAAAATAAACTACAAAACGAAGCTACATTTGCAAAGGAACTAGGCATATAGTACGTAAATCGGTCTTCTGGTCTAGCTGAAGATGAAAATATTTAGCTGCTTTATTCCAAAACCTTTTTGAAGAACAAATTAAAATAAAATTTCGGGATTATATTTTTATTAACGAGGTCTTTAGTATCTTTTATATTGTCAGGCAAGCTAATTTCCCCTGAATAGGCCCCGAACTAGCTCAACAGAATTTAAATAGTCTTGATATCGTGTATTCTTCGTATTGCACACGTTCACCTTCTTGAAAATATCATCTCCTGTAGGATGTTTTATAAAAAAAAAATGCAAGAGGGTGATATCGTTCGACACGAAGCATCTTGATTCCTTGCCACTTTCATTTTAGTTGCGACTTCGCTGAAGTTGTTACCCCGTTGTTCTTGCAGCAACGTTATATCATAGAAATCCTCGAATGTGAGCTCATTAACATGGTAAAGCGGTCCTCTCTTTTTCGCCGTCTGTATCAAAGTGACGTATTGCTCTGGTCCCTATATTGGTGATAATTTAAGATGCTTTGTAATCTACTTCTCAATAACGTTATGCACATTAGCACCTTCGTTTTGAGAATGTCCGTGTATTAGAAATTTGTGTGTTATGCTTCGGATGCCGAAGCACTGTAACCGCGTATGCATAATCAGCAAGCACTTATTTTTCTGTTGCCCACAACAATTGTAGGAATAAAATATCATATCAACGTCAGTGTTTCGGGCTGTTTCCATCAAGGATTTAAGGTATCGAATCACACTACTTCCGATTTCGACTACACCACGGTCTCCTTCTGTTTTATTCCAGAAATATCATTCTACATTCTTTACGTGCAAATCACTTATCATGAAATTATAATATTTCATTTTACTTTTCACTTTTGTAGTAAAATGACGATACTAAACCTCTCGGGGCTGGCATTACTGCTTGCAGTTCGTAAACAGTAACGTGTACTCCATTTGAGTTAGAGACCTCTTGCATTGACGTCACGTTGCTATTAGCAACGATTGATACTATAGCTTCTGGAGCACACACGTGGAGCACAGAACTCCCCGTTTGCCGTTAAAAGCACGTGTTATCTTTCTCTTTAATTTAGAGCTTCCTTATTTTTATTATTATATTGTAACTAAGTCTAAAACATCAAGTGGAGAGCACCATATTCGCCTTATATTTGGGCGCCATATGAAGCGATTTCAGACTTGTGAGGTCATGTGCAACCCGTCTATTCTTGTCAGCATCCTTTTCCTTACGAGAGAGTTCTTTTTCTTACTGGTGGGTGTTAAAACGAACCATCAACTGCTGCTTTTCTTCTTCGTTAGTATTTTTGTATGATTCAAAAAGATCTTTCCTGGCCATAAAAAAAGATATATTAATTTCGCCAACATCAATATACTCACGACTAGTTTGAGTTCTTAAGTAATGGGACTGGACTCTGGGTATGGCGTTGATGAATTTCCTCACGCTTTCTTTTATTTCAGTAGCAAATCTTGGCTGGCTACCGTGCTTGCCTCTTTTGCCAGGTTCAACAAATACTGACTCAGTTTTCTTAGCTAAAGCTGTCCTGATAGGTCTGTCATTAATATCACGAGTAGTCATAAAGAACTTTTTATACACTCTGATACGCTGCTGATTCACATCAAAATAATAAGCCATATTCATACTCCTTAAGTTCTGTGTATTCGAATATCTATATTTCGGTTTACGTCTTCAGTATGAGCGACGATAAATTTCTACTGCCTCTGTAAACAGGTGAGGTTCCAATAGCCAGAAAAAATCTCAACCAGAGTAGTGTTGTCAATTTTCGTACTGCAACCCAATCGGCATTTTTCTCCACAGGGTAGACCTATTTTCCGTGAAGAGAACTGCTTTTTTGTTTTTGACGCAGAAACGTAAGTTTTTCCAGAATTTCTAAGCAATTTTGTTTTTTAGCACGCCAACTTTAAGGATTTTGTATTTTCCATTTTCTTTTCTTCCCTGCTTGTACATATTCTAATTCACTGCTATCACTGAAATTTGGGTCAGCATCTGAGTCGTCTATTTCACTTTCATTACTGGAAATAATATGCTGATTGTCTGTCAGTGTGGTTGCTCGCAAAACAGTAGGATTTGTAGAATAATACGAGACTATGTAATGATCGGAAATGTGACTAACTTCAGGCTTAGAAATACTTAAAAATTCAGAAGAAAGCTGAGCGAAAATTTGTGAACTTTCGGGCAATATTGCTTTCATTTTAATTCCTCCTCGCGAATAGCTGCTCACAATGTGTAGATTCTAGAAACTATCTGAAGACTCTTTTTCAAGTTCAAAATTTCGTTCTACATTGCTCCCTTGGACATTATCGCATCGCTCGGTATTTCTTTCAGGCTGAGATAAAATGACATCAAAGTTTAAATGTTGGACAGACAAAGATGATTTTCCGTTATTACCTTATTCACTATCGTAAGAGTCAATACTAAACTTTAACTCGTAGTCCAAGAGCCTACAGCATAAAAACCTATGTTATCAAGCACAAGAAAAAATCCTTTATTTTATGGAAGAGTAGAAGTAAGGGAATCTAATTATCCATGTCTCCCGGAAGTGAAGTGGCGCATAAGCTAAAAATTAATACCACCAATAGTTGACTCGCAGGTTTATCATTGCGTTTGTCCTACAAACAAAGGTATGAAAACATGGAGGATAGTTGTAGGACAAACACAATGATAAACCTATTAGTCAACCACTGGTGGTATTAATTTTTGGCTTATGTACCACTTTACTTCCGGCAGACATGGATCATTAGATTCCTTTACTTCTACCCTTTCATAAAATAAAGGTTTTCTCTTGTGCTAAAGCGCAAGAGACATAGGGGAACGTCCACGGCAATGGAAAATTTTTGTTGAAAATTATTTTAAAACGGAAATATAAGTGTGATACATCATTTTAAAGCTAAAGAGTTGCTGTATAGGAATTTGTAAGTTTTAATTTCTTAAGAATAAGTCTACACCGAGAATGAGCTGAAAACAAGTAGTATTAAAATTCATTTAAAGTTGAACATAAAAATCCACTTATTGAAGTTGTATTTTTCTTACTTCTGTTTTTTAAATGAAATTATTATGCATTGAATATAACAAGCTATTATTACATCCGTCAGATACACGTAGTTAAAAGGTTTTATCTAAGGTATTAAATGCAATTTTAACTTTATTTATTAGTTAATAATTAAATGTCACCAGAGTAACAGAAAACATATTAAAGTTTTAATTTCATAAAACCTACTTAAAAATTTTGCCCAAAACTTCTAACTCTCTGATTTAAAGGTATAAGACAGATTTTACATTAAATATTTTGTTTATGCTATGCGTGGAATAAGATCTGGGCAGTTGTTACAAGAGTAAGAAACGTCTGTGTCACAAGGGTAACACATAACTTTTGCCCATATTTTGACATAAAACTGCGTTACAACCAAAAGAAACAAAATGCTTAAAGTTTAGTGTTTTTGTTCTCTTTTGTTAGAACAATTCTTGAAATAGTTTTAGCCATAACTAAGGTTATTTTGTAAATTTTAAGGAAGATAAATTATCTTTCTTAGTGTTTTTTTTTTTTTAATGGATAGATTTATTTTTATTCATTTTTGTTATTAGGCACAGGACCTTTAAACTTTCAAAAAATCAATTTTCGATTTTTGCTTTATTCTACGTGTTTTAAAATTTCTTAACAATATGAAAAAAAACCGCATTAAAAAATCTGCATTATTACTTGAGTTATAATCATTTACAGACGGTGAGTATAATGGAAGGTCCGTAGATATTGAAACTTTTAAAAGCGTTTTCTCAGATTAGTAAATTTGGAGTTTGCGCGCACTGTTTCTTTTAAACTATGTAAACTACAGATAAAAAAAATGAACTAAATGTGCGTTTCTTTATAGTCTACAGGCTAAAACCAAAAAATTTCTCATATTTTGGTTATTTATTTTTTTGCATTTGAAAAACTTGAAAAAAATGTTGAGATTTTTTAACTTTTTTTTATTTTGTGCTAAAATTAAATTTTAAACAAAACTTTTTGCGTATATTTTGGTGTCAAGTTAGAAGTAGGTGTATTATGATTCTATTTTGCTCAAAAAGTGTTTTCTATATGCATAATTTAGAGTTTTTATCATGCGCGCAGCACTTAATCACGCATTAGGGAAATGCATTTTTAAATTTAAAATTCAAATATTAATTTTGTACATACAACATTTATTTTTCTGGATAATGTAGCTAAGGATATATACTTTAGGCAGGAAGGGGTCTGGAAAGATCTTAATTGCATATTGTTTATGTTTTCGTACTTTGAAGAAGGCGATGTTTTTGATTGTTTCGACAAACTCAAAGGTCATGTGCCCTCTTAAGATTATAAAATAATCATGACAAGTAATTAAAAATATATTAAAACAACACAACTCGTGTCATTTTTGTGTGCTGTCTTTTGGTTTGAAGCACATGGTCTTTGATCAGATATTTTATAGGCTTTGTAAAGATAACCTACAGAGATTCTTATAGTAACACTTATGGAAAGCATTATAATAGTATTTTTTAAAGGAAAGATTTTAATATTGCTTCTTATACACGCCGTTACTTTAAAGAGCTGGAAAAATTCTGTAAAGCGCCAAAAATTGTAGAGAAAAGATAAGAATGAAATTGAATATGTTGATGTGAGAAGGAACCAAAACAAAATATATTACGATAAAGTGAAGGAAAGTCTTAGAGCCAGCAAAAGGTTCAACAAGAGAATGGAAATATTAAAAAAAGGGAAAAGTAGAGAGCTAACTAACCTCAGATACTGTAACGGAAAAAAATCTAACTCCACAGCTTTGGAGACTTGTATGTCGATGAAGATTTAAGAAGAGGTGATTCTTCAGCTAAGTCTACATTAGTTAGATGTGAAAAAGGTCACATAATTTCATCAATTCTAGAGGACATTTACTAAGAGAATACGTTTTTTGTTTAAAAAAACTTTCCTAAATTGAAAAATAGGAGATTCCTTTGCAGCTTTAAAGCCAAGTTTCATGAAAGAGTAGAAAAATATTCATCAGAATATCTGCATTTTTCGTTGTCACGAAAACATTCAAGCAATTCGTAATGTAATGACTGGTGTATTTCCTGCATTAAACATCCCTGTGAAGGATTTAATGGCTTTGTATGCCAAGATACATCATAATTAGAATGTAGGAAATCAGAATGTCTAATTTGCGAAGATAACATCGAAGAATTATTTGAAACGGATGTCCATAATACAGAACTTCTTATAAATCATTGTAAATAGCAAAACGTTCATAAACGTTTTGCTATTGACAAAACGTTTATCAACATCTTGTCAATACTGTTACTTTTTCAAAACGTTGATAACGTTTTGAAAAAGTAACAGTTGAAGAAACCGTTTCTGATTGTTTACAAAATTTTCGAAAGCAACTGAATCCATTTCTGTGGCACACATTCATGCAAACTTGTACACATGATTATTTTTATAATACCAAAAAGTAACCATTTCTCAAAGAAGAGTTATGCCAGTGGATTTTCTGAAAACTGTACATTTTCATGCCAAGACGAAATTTTGCTACGAAATACTGCATTACTGGTCAAATCCACAAGCGACTATATTTTCAGCCATTCTTTAGTATGATCCCAATAAAGTAAAATCTTATGCTATTATTTCAGACAATGTAACTCATAATCAATTTTTTGTAAATGCTCTCGTATGTAAAATTTCAACATAGCACCTTTAAGGGAATTTGAATTTTTCTAAAGTGTATCTATTTTACTTTTTTATATGATGGTTGTGCTTTCCAATTTAAAGAAAAATATAACTATGCAAATATGCCTGCAATGAATCAGACTCCTTTCTCAATTAACTTAATTGGGCATATGTTTTTGTCAAATACTCCTGGTATAGATGCTGTAAATTTATTTTGCGTTGTTGTATAATGATACATGTGGAATGAAGTGCGTGCTAAAAAAGCAATTCTAAGAAATACTGCTTATTTTGTCAAAACTGTTCATGGAAAAACAAAAGTAAGCATACTCCATATATCAGATGAAGAAATAAAACAATAACGTTCCATTACTTTGATAGAAAATACCAACAGCGAAGGGCATTCAACAAATACAATTTGTTAAAACCATGAAAAATGACACTATCTACTACAAACCATACACTAACATGATTCGTACAAAGACTTTGTGTTTCATTAAGTAAATCATGATACAGAAGAAGTTTCAAGTGATATTATTGATAATAAAGGCAATGATTTATTCTATTAATTAGCAGAAATTGAGAGGTTGCTACATGCGTAGATGATAATAGCCGGTTCTACGACCACAGGATCGATCATTGGGGCAATCAATGATCATACTCACATTTCTCATGATCACAACAGTTCTTAATCTCATGTTGCTGTTCTGTCTAACACTTTTCTAGAACGGTGTATGCATATATCTAGAATTAAGATGTTAAAGCGGTTTCGTTTAGTCTTGTTTGTTTTATGTCATTTTGTTGTTTTCGCTGAAATTTTTTTGAAAAGATGTGTACACGAATAAGTTTTTAAAAAGCATATATGTTTTCCACTTTATAAAAATGACTGTTAACAAATAAATGTGTGTTAGTAAGTATATGGATTAGAAGGTATATATATATATATATATATATATATATATATATATATATATCACTTTATATGTTTATACGAATCTAAGCATATGTATATGTTTTAAAATTTATGTATTAAGATATAAATATTTAAAAAGCATACATTCATGTCTACGTGTCTCTAAATATATAAAAGTTAATTGTTTATGTATGGGTTCTTGTGTAAAATATATATGTATAAAATTTATTAGTTAAAAAATAATTTCAAAAAGTTTTATAGAGCTAATAATAATAAAAAAAGTTTTACAAAAGGTTTAACAAAAGTTAAAAATTAAAAATAAAAGTTTTAACAAAATTTAAAAAGTAAAAAATAAATAAAAAAGTTTTACAAAATTAAAAAAAAATAAAAAAAAGTTTTACGAAAACTTAAAAAAATATAAAAAAGTATTAAATATGTTTTTAAAAAATTCTGAAAGATTAAAAAACTATGCATTAAACAAAATTATTTACAATGAGCATAGATATTGATATATATTGCATAGATGTGTGTGTATGCATTTGAATATGCGTGTTACACATATCTAACAATACGTTAAAAAGGTTTGTGTAGAAGTTATAAATAAGCACTCACATAAAAATCAATTTTTTTAAATTAATCAAAGCAATTTACAGAAAGAATATTTACAGAAAGACATATTTACATAAAAAAACCTTCTCTTGATAATTCTACATTATATTAACAATTTTCATCAGCGATGCAATCTTGGTTAATTTTATAATGTCCATAGGCAAAACTTGATATTCCATCATCTAGCAAGTAGCGCTTATCATCAAAAGGAATTAAGCTAATTTTATACTGTGTTAATGTATATGGGTGATGATTAGCTTGAGCGATCCTTCTCTGCTTTTACATGCTAGTTTTCACTTGTTGCAGACATTCTAAATAATCTTGATGCTTGATTTTCAGTCGAACATCATGTGAAGACACACCCTTCGCCCGCTTCTTTTCTTCACACAAAGATTTCAGAGAGAACATTTTGGATTTTAGACCGAAGAACTCAAGGGCTAAATCTCCATTGAGCTGATCCTTGAACTTGCCAATCATCTTCTTATTGATATCAGAGTAGAGAGAATGATGGTTTGGATAGTCTGAGAAATCGAATAAGCTTGCATGATGTTCCATATCATCAAAAATAATTTTTTTAATATGATAGCACAGTGAGTCCGTTTTGGTGAATAATAGCTTTGCATCATCTTTATACTCTTTTTTAATAAAATCATAGTGAAATTTATACATTAGTAATTTGAATAGTTCTAAGATTGCAAACCCGACATAAATCGGTCGATTCATCAAAATAGTAGTTTAAAGCCTTTCTATAGCACCCAGGTCTTCGTCATATGTTTTAAATGACTTAAATGTAGGTGAGGCTACTAATTTTTTAGCTCTTTTGTCATTCTTACACAACACAATATTTCTTCTTTTACGTAGATTCTTCACAGTTTTTGCGAAAACTCAGTTGTTCATTAATTTAAAAAACTCTTTTTCAGAAGAGGATTTTGCTTACTTTCTTTTCTCTGTATTAAAATTAATATAGTTCTGCAGCCAGGGCCTGTCTGAATTGAAGAGCTTTATGCACAGCTGTAAGTTTTAATCCAAGTTGCAAAAAATATTTCAGATTTCGATATTGACTGACATAATTCTGCTCATCTTGAAGATTTAGGATAAGTTTGGGAGTGCCTTTAATTTTTTTATTTCTAAACATCCTCTTCGCGTTAGGTGACAACATATCTTTTTGAACGGTCACTCTTTCAGGTGCAAGGGGGTATTCGTTATGTAATTTATGAAGCTACTTAGGATATTTAAGGTCCACCTCAAAAATATATCCAATTTCGGAGTCATCAGATAGAGAGAAAATCCACTCTTCAGTAATAGAACTTGTCGCACACCATTCAAATCCTCCAAAGTGTAAAAATTGAGACATGTGCCATCCATAAAGGTTGTTCGCATCCCATTCCATGATATAGCCAGGTGCTTCATTTTCCTTAAAATCAGGTGTATTACGGATGTTCGCCTTGGCATAGCGCTGACTGATCTTTCTGATAGCTCCTCGAATGACATTTTCAAACATAAGCAACATGTCAATGTCGGTTAACATTTCTAAAGGTGTATCGCTCATTGAAAATGAGCGATTCTTTCCACGCCAGCGAAGATGCTGTATATAAATGACAAGGATCGATATCATAGCACTGTGGACACAGTTTGCGAAAATTTTGGAAAACATCGGCTAGTAATAAAATATCTGTTTTTATATACAGGTCATGTTATTCTCCTAAATTTTGGAGATTAAATGTTTTCCACACGTCCAAGGCATGTTGATAGTCTTCATATTGAATATCTTCATTTGTGAGACTGTTATAAAATGCTGCAGGTGGGGGTAGTTCTTTCTCATCGAATTTTTCAAAAGAGGTGAAGTAGTCGTAAGGGTTATACCCTTTTTCTTGGAAGCATATGCAAATTACCATTTTCGGGGAAATTTTCTTCCAGCATGGTGAATTGCTCGGGTGAAGGTTTCTAACAAGCTTTTCTTAGGAGTGGGTTAAAAACTGGAATGAATCTAAAAATATCATTTGTATAGGACTTGTCGGCTTTCTTAACTTGAATGTTATATAATTTTCCATAGAGGAGGCAATCACATCAATTACATGATCTTTAAAATTACCGATCTTACTCATTAGAGGATGCCCATCATAGTTTTTCAGATTATGGAATATAATAGGAATTATTTTACATTATTTGTAGTTCAGGTTGCATCTCACATGGGCAGCTCCTCTGTACGCACCCCTCATGTGATCATGGTCACGTACACGTTTTCTACATAATGGTTGCTTACAAATAATTTTTCTATAATAATAATAAATACTTTTTCTTGTACAGGTGAAAGCTTCATAGGTTCAATATTTAATAACTTTCGTCCTAATACATCTTTTATCTTCAGCATCTGTTTTAAAAAATGGTCTACACAGTCTTTGCCACGATAAACTTTTGCTTTCTACACACATCTCCTATTGGGTCCGGCAACAACATAAGCATACTCACATGGAAAATGTTAAGTTGTTTTTTCAGTACAGAATTGTGTGGTAGAGGGTGCAGCCCGCGCAATAGGTATAAGAAGACTCTCAAAGTCAGCATACACAACATATCGTATGGGATCCCCGTAAAATATTGAATATTTTTACCTTCTTTTGGCAAGTTTATTCTCTGTGCTGTGTGTTGTTTGCAGAATTCGGTATGGGCACTTAGAAAATCCTCTCTAGAAAACCGATGAAGACACCTGTAACAATAGAACACAACATGCTCATGATGTGTCATATCCCCTAGAAGTTTTGAAAAGCTTCTAATTAGGCAATAGTCTTGTTTTTCACCATCACCAACTAATAATAATTTCATGACATCAAGATTTTGTTTCTCAGATATATACAGAGGACAAACTTCATCCTCTTCATAGCCAAACACATTGATTCGTAAATTGTTGAGTTGTTCGATAATAGGAATCTTCTGAAGGGAAACAGAGTATTCAACAATACCAAGCTGGATATCACTCTCATAAGGGATATAACGAGAAGCACGTTCAGGATGTATTGTAAAATCAAAGTTTAGCTTAAATGCCAAAAGACACCATACCAAGCACTTGTTATCATGGTTTTGGATATTCAACCCTGCTTTTATATCATACAATTTCTTAGGTAAAGTAATACATGAAATTGCAGCAACAGGGTGATGTTTAGCAATCTTGAGTTCTATATGATGAATGTTTCTAAGCTTTCACCCAGAAACTCTTTGCACAAATTCTTCAAAGGAATTTAATATTTTGGAGAATCCTTCTTCAAAGTATTGCGTAATAGTTTCTTCAGTAACTTCTGTAAAACATTGACATCGAAAATAGGATTGAATCTCTTCCATCTCCTCGTTATCATTCATAGGTTCAAGTGCTATTATTTCCACCATATAATATTTAATAGCACCTTTAGTCTGAACTTCATGTGTTAAACATTCTTGACTTTCAGCTTGTAAGTGTTTATGAAATACAATTAAATCACTTTCTTCACGTTCATCAGGATAAAGTGAAAATTTTAAACACATTAATTACATCTGATTGATTCTGTTTCATTTTTTTGGACTTTACATTAGATGAAATCATTTTCCATTTCACACTCGCAAGAGATACACGAGAGTGTTGAGTGCGTATATTCTGTTTCAGTTCATAATTTCATCCAAACATTTTATCTCATTCACGGCAAGAGAATTTCGAACTTTCATGTGATCTTATATGTTGTGTCAAATTGTCCTTTCGTGCAAAAACTTGATCACATTTGTTGCATTTGAATATAGATCGCTCATTATGAGTTTTCAATTGTCTTCGCAAGTTAGATCTAAATCTAAATGATTTCTCACACAATCACACGCATGCAACTTGTCATTAAAGTGTAACTTCATATGTTGAAACAAGTCGTAAGAGGTTGAAATGGTCTCATCATAAGTTGAACATGCAAATATCTTCTTGTCAACAGTTAAAGTCTTGAAAGGGTCTTCAGATGTTATATCAAGTCCAGAGAATTCAACGCATGATTGCTCTTCGATGAAAAGGCTTGAGAATGCTCATCACGCTTAAAAGTTGTTGCTTCATCATTAATATAAGTCTTATAATGTCTTCTCAACTTGGATCCGCGGATAAAAGACTTTTGGCATACTTCATATGTGAAAAACTTTTCACCTGAATATATCTTCAAATGCTGATTCAGGTTAGAAATAGTTGAAAATGTTTTATTACAACTAAGACAAGTAAAATTCTTCTTCATAGGCGCAGAACTTTCTAAAGGCATAACAACATCCATAATAGATTAATAAGAAAAAGATTTAACTCGTAAAAGAAAACAACAATCTTCCCGAATAAATTACTGGGAAGTACTACGCTCTCAAGAGATTAGCGGCGAGGTGTCTTATCCACTCAACCACGGTGGGTCCATGTTTTTTGTTTTATTGAATGCATACATCAGACTTGTGTGCTTCACACCAGGGCCCGCTTATAAGTCACCGGCGATATACAGGGACGAGATAGCAAAAGGAAATTTACAACACCAGAGAATTACATCCGGGGGCTCCACAAAGAGTGTGAAACGGAGCTGACAGGATTCGAACCTGCCCTTGCTCCCGGCTCTTGGCTCCTGCTGACGTCAGACCCCCCCACCTAATTTTGCGTATTTAATCGTTTGTTGTCGTTAAGTTTTTTTAGAGACTTTTTTAATAACAATATTTTTAGCGAGTAGTTGTACATGATAATTTATAAAATTAGTCTTTTTAAAATGTTTAATGAAGGTTGCGTATTTAATCGTTTGTTGTCGTTAAGTTTTTTTTTGTTAGAAATTTATGTCACTGGTTTTGTTGTAGTAACCATCTATTTTTACTCTATAAATAATATATATATATATATATATATATAATTATACGTGAAACATTACTTACCGCTCTCTTCTTATACATCTGAGCGTGTTAGCGTCTACACGAGAAATGAGGAAGATAGATATTACACCTAACTAGTTTTTGACGTCATAGCTATACCCGATTGGTTGAAGGGGTGGTCATGTGATGTCACATTGACTGATGATAAGCAACTCCTCCTACCGATAGGTTGCCACTAGTTTAATCGATATGTATGCAGGGTTGATAGAGACAGCTGTCCAGTTGGCGTCCTCCTCAGTCTTTCATCTGGTTCTCGCCAAGTGGTAGGAGGAAATTAGAACAGATCTGTTGTTAGATGAATATAATTTTTTAATGAAATGGATTTACCAAATTAAAATAATTTGTTTAATTAGTAGATTCCAAGATAATTAGTCTTGACTTACTTCTGTGATGAGTTTGAGAAGGAATGACTGGTTGATGATTGTCTTTCAGAACCTTGATTTTAATTTAGTTTTAGTGAATGAGTTCAAGAACCAAACACTGGTCGATGTTAAGAACATCGATTTAATACAGCTTGATAATTGGTTTCGGAAATCATTGAGCGATCGGTGGTTGTAAACGAGATACGATGTTTCGAACGAATCACGACTCTTAGAACCGATTTGATGTTAAAACAATTTGCGTTTGTTAATGCGGAAAGTGTCGGCAGGTTTAGGATGCCTTGGGGTGAACACCTGAGGAGTATAAATAGCGGTGAAATTTTTTATCTGCATCATTTCATGATTTGTTCTACTGGCGATCAGACGTGTCATTCAATGCTCCCTGCTTTCTCAGTAATTTATTCGTGAAGATTGTTGTTTTCTTTTAAGAGTTAAATCTTTTTCTTATTAATCTAGTATGGATGCTGTTATGCCTTTGGACGAAGCCAATGCCTTTGAAAGTTCTGTGCCTATGTAGAAGAATTTTACTTGTCTTAGTTGTAATAAGACATTTTCAACTATTTCTAACCCGTATCAGCATTTGAAGGTACATTTAGGTGAAAATTTTTTCACATGTGAAGTATACCAAGTCTTTTAGCCGCGGATCCAACTTGAGAAGACAATCCATTGTTGAATACTCTGGATGTTGCTATAACTTCTGAAGAACCATTCAAGTCTTTAACTGTTGGCAAGAAGATGTTTGCATGTTCAACTTGTGATGAGACCTTTTCAACCTCTTACGACTTGTTTCAACATATGAAGATACACTTTAATGACAAGTTGCATACGTGTGATTTCTGTCAGAAGTCATTTAGATTTAGTTCTAACTTGCGAAGACATTTCAAAACTCATAATGAGCGATCTATACTCAAATACAACAAATGTGATCAAGTTTTTGCACGAAAGAACAATTTAACATAACATATAAGATCATATGAAAGTTCGAAATTCTCCTCCCGTGAATGTGATAAAATGTTTGGACGAAATTATGAGCAGAAACAGCATATATGCACTCAACACTCTCGTGTACCTCTTGCGACTGTGAAACGGAAAAATATTTCACCTAATGTAAAGTCTAAAAAACTGAAGCAGAATCAATCAGATGTACTTAATGTGTTTAAAACTTTCGTGCTTTATTCTGATGAACGTGAAGAAAGTGATTTAATTGTGTTTCATATCCACCTACAAGCTGAAATTCAAGAACTTTTAACAGATGAAGTTCAGAATAAAGGTGCTATTAAATGGTATATGGTGGAAAAAATAGCACTTGAACGTTTGACTGATAACGAGGAGATTCAATCCTATTTTCGATGTCAATGTTTTACAGAACTTAGTAAAGAAACTATTACGCAACGCATTGAAGAAGAATTCTCCAAAATATTAAAATCCTTTGAGGAATTTGTGCAAAGAGGTTTTGGGTGAAAGCTTAGAAACAATCAGCATTTAGAACTCAAGATTGCTAAATATCATCATCTTGTTGCCAGTTCGTAAATTACTTTATCTAAAAAATTGTATGATAAAAAATCAATATTTAAAACGAAGATAACAAGTGCTTGGTGTGGTGTCTTTTGGTATTTAAGCTAAACTTTGATTTTACAAAACATCCTGAATGTGTTTCTCATTATATTCCTCATGAGAGTGATATCCAGTTTGGTAATGTTGAATACCCTGTTGCCCTTTAGAAGATACCTATTATCGAACAACTCAACAATTTACGGATCAATGTGTTTGGATATGAATAGGATGAAGCTTGTCCACTGTATATATCTGAGAAACAAAATCTTGATGTCATCAACTTATTATTAGTTGGTGATGGTGAAAAACAACACTATTGCCTAATTAGAAGATTTTCAAGACTTTTAGGGGATCTAACACATCATGAGCATGTTGTGTTCCATTGTTACAGATGTCTTCATCGGTTTTCTAGAGAGGATTTGCTAAGGGCCCACACCGAATTCTGAAAACAACACAGCACAGAGAATAAACTTGCCAAAAGAAGGTGAAAATATATTATCTTTTACGGGGATCCATCTGCAGCATCCCATACCATATGTTGTGTAAGCTGACTTTGAGTGTCTTTATATACCTACTGCGCCGGCTGCACCCTGTACCACACTATCGTATGCTGAAAAAACAACTTACCATTTTCCATGTGGGTATGCTTGTTTTGTTTTCGAACGCAATGGGAGATGTGTGTGGAAAGCAAAAGTTTATCATGGCAAAGACTGTGTAGACCATTTTTTAAAACATATGCTGAAGATAAAAGATGTGTTAGGACGAAAGTTATTAAATATTCAATCTATGAAACTTTCACCTGCACAAGAAAAATCTTTTCAAGAAGCGGAATTTTGTTTAATTTGTAAGCAACCATTATGTGGAAAACGTGTACGTGACCATGATCACGTGACGGGTGTGTACAGATGAGCTCCCCATGTGAGATGCAACCTGAACTATAAGCAATGTAAAATAATTCCTATTACATTCCATACACTGAAAGACTATGATGGGCATCATCTAATGAGTAAGATCGGTAAATTTAAAGATCATGAAATTGATGTGATTGCTTCCTCTATGGAAAATTATGTAACCTTCAAGTTTGAAAACCGACAAGTCCTATACAGATGATCTTTTTATATTCATTCCAGTTTTTAACCCACTCCTTAGAAAAGCTTGTTAGTAACCTTCATCCCGAGCAATTCACCATACTTGAAGAAAATTTCCCCGAAAATGGTAATTTGCATATGCTTCCAAGAAAAAGGGTATACCCTTACGACTACTTCACATCTTTTGAAAAATTCGATGAGAAAGAACTACCCCCACCTGCAGCATTTTATAACAGTCTCGCAAATGAAGATATTCAAGATGAACACCATCAACATGCCTTGAATGTGTGGAAAACATTTAATCTCGAAAATTTAGGAGAATACTATGACCTGTATATGAAAACAGATATTTTATTACTAGCCGATGTTTTCCAAAATTTTCGCTAACTGTGTCAACAGTACTATGATATCGATCCTTGTCATTTCTATACAGCACCTTCGCTCGCGTTACAAGCATAATTGAAAATGAGCGATACACCTTTAGAACTATTAACCGACATTGACATGTTGCTGATGTTTGAAAATGGGATTCGGGAAGCTATCAGAATGATCAGTCAGCGCTATGCCACGGTGAACACCCCTAATACACCTGATTTTAAGGAAAATGAAGCACCTAGCTATATCATGGATTGGGATGTGAACAACCTTTATGTATGGCCTATGTCTCAATTTTTTCCTTTTGGAGGATTTGAATGGTGTGCGACAAGTTCTATTACTGAAGAATGGATTTTATCTCTATCTGATGACTCCGAAATTGGATATGTTTTTGAGGTGGACCTTAAATATCATAAGAAGATTCATAAATTACATAACGAATACCGTATTGTACCTGAAAGAGTGACCGTTCAAGAAGATATGTTGTCACCTACCGCGAAGAGGATGCTTGGGAATAAAAAATTTAAAGGTACTTCCAAACTTATCCCAAATCTTCAAGATATGCAGAATTATGTCACTCATTATTGAAATCTGAAATATTATTTGCAACTTGGATTAAAACTTACAGCTGTGTATAAAGCTCTTCAATTCAGACAGGCACCCTGGCTGTAGTGCTATATTAATTTTAATACAGAGGATAGATAGGAAGTGAAATACTCTTCTGAAAAAGAGTTTTTTTAATTAATGAACAACTCAGTTTTCGGAAAAACTATGGAGAATCTACGGAAAAGAAGAAATATTTTGTTGTGTAATAATGAAAAAAGGGCTAAAAATTAGTATCCTCACCTACGTTTAAGTCATTTAAAACATATGACGAAATACTGAGTGCTGTAGGAAGGCTTAAAACAACCATTTTGATGAATTGACCGATTTATGTCGGGTTTGCAATCTTAGAACTATCCAAATTATTGTCTGTCAGGTGATCAATAATACCGCCGATGGATAATGATTGTCAGAAACTGACTGAAATTGAACTATTGTGTTCTCTTACAACGTGGAACTATTAGTGTTCACATATCAAGAAAAATCATGCAGATTTTTAGGCCTCCAAGAGAAATGAATTTCTCTAGTGGTAATGTGGCAGATAATTGGGATAAATGGTTCCAGAAATTCCGGAACTTTTTTATCACTTCCGAGAAATCAAGTAAAGACGATGCGATGAAAACGCCATTTTGCTAAATCTTCTTGGTGCGGAAGATGTCTCTATTTTCAACACCTTTCAATTTGATGAGGAAAGTGATTAAAAGAAATTTGATCCAGTAGTGAAAAAAAATGAGGATCACTGTGTACCAAGAAAATCCCTGCCGGCTCGGCCCACAGGAGGAGGTAGATTTCAAAGTTAAATACTAATTTCACAAACAAAAACTAAATCAAGATTAGAGATAAATCCCGTTTAACAATTTTATCTGGCCGCTTTTGACGGATTTTTAATTTCATTTTTCTGTAAGAGGTCGTTTTATCAAAATCATATTAAGTCGTATTAAAAAAAAATATTTTCCCTCGCTCAACAACTCGAAATTTTTTGACACATTTTTAAAAGTAAACATGAAACTTGCTGACGTGATTTTTTGAAGAGATTTATAAGCAACCTGTGTTTTTATTTTCCGATCAATTGATTAGAACTTGATTTACAATTATTTTCTCAGTACGACAAACTTTTGCGTTTCCAGCACTATCGCTTAGGGAAATTCAGTTCAAAATGCCCACTTTGACAGCATTTCTTGAAATATATTCTGCCATTATCAAAAAATCGACCAATACAGCCACTTTATATAGTTTTTGAATAAAAGAACCTGCCAATTGGATGCGTTTGGGAGCGAAAATGAATTTAAAAATGAGTCAGAAAATAAGCCGTTTGGATTTGAGTACACCCGTAATCAGGGGTGCGGAATTTTCAGAAAATCTTACCAGCCAACAAAATGCAACGTGCAGTTGAAAACTGTTATGACAACATTTGCATGATTGCAATAATAGTAATTACTATTACTACAATGCATTTTCATATTTTTTCTATAAAATTAAGAAATATATACAAGAGGAGGAAAGTTTAGCATAGGATAGAAATTAGTATCATGTTTACATCGCAGTAATTTGGAAAGTAGAAAGATATAGCTAACTAGTAAAATAAATAAATAAATAAATAAAGTTTGGCATATCTCTATAGCTTGCAGTTTTCAAAGACTACTTAAGAATTCACTCGCCCAGTCAGAAAATCCACTCGCCAGTAGCGAGTAAAATGATGTATTTCCCCACCCCTGCCCTTAATACGATATTTTTTCGTCAACCCCTATTTTGTTTATTTTTTTCTGTAAGAGTTGATCCTATCAAAAACTTGTCAATATGAAAGTTGTAGATAATATGGATAAGATGTATAATAATTTAATCGGATTGGATATCTTGCGAATTAACGAAGTTATGAATTGTTTTCTTCTTCAACACCCCCCCCCCCCCCCAATTTTTTTTCGTTTTTATTTATTTAATTTTCTTTGCAGTAAGAGTTAGTTCTATCAAAAACTTGTCAATATAAAATTTGTGGATAATATTAAGAAGATTTATAATAAGTTTAAGTGAATTTGATAGCTTAAGAATTGACGAAGTTGTGAATATTTTTATCCCAAAAACCCTATTTTTTTTTTGCGCCCCTTGAGCCCATTTATAATTTTATCAAAAATCTGTGATACATAAATTTTGAGCCCTTTTCCTAGAAGTAATAATAACTTTAAACTGATTTGATATGTACAAAAATTAAGAATTTATGGTTTTTTTTTTTCGGTTTTCACAAAATCCCTCACTATTTCCAACCCCTTGGTTCGATTTTGCCCATTAACGAACTTGACCGAGATTTTCTACCCCTTGATTTTATGTATCAGTTTGGAAGAGATTTGTGCAAAATTACGGAAGTTATCGTGTCTATCGTGTCGTATATATATATATATATATATAGATAGATAGACAGATAGATAAAGTTTTTAACTGGGGGTGGTTTTCGGTTCTAGGGGTCATGATCGGTGTAGATCTGCAAAATTTTTTCAGAAATTCCACCATAGGAGCGATCGCAATAGGTAGTATTTCATACGAAATCTAAATAATATTTCATACGAAATCTACCTAAAAACGTGGTTTTTGAACACTTCAAATTTTTCAGCTGTACTCACAAGGAGAGGGCAAACCTTGTTAATCACAGATTTTGATCATTTTAATATATGTTGTAGGGTAGAGACCTCTTAGTCTCAGGTTCAACGGATTTTATACAACGCTCGTTAGTTCTTGAGAAAACGAGGGGGGGGGGGGGTGTCTAATGTTAGTACACAAATTAAATACTTACTTTGTGGCAAAAAGGGCAGGCTGGGCGTAGTTCAGTTGGTACGGCGTTTGCTGGCTGATCGGCGGGCCCGGGTTCGATACCCGAACGCTCTACATTTTTGGTCTTTCTAATTCTTTGTTTTATAAATATACTTGTAATTATAATTTAATAATTTCAATTAAAAATTTTAATATCGTACATTAATTATAATGTTAACAAATTTAAATTTATCATTTTTTATTTTGAACTATTATTTCTCATCCTTTAAAGACATTTAAAAAGGGATTGGATCTATTATTGAATAATAAAAATTCCAAAATCGTTAGAAACCTGTTGTGGTGCCATCTAGTTATGATAAAATAAAACATATTCGAATAAAATAAAAATAAAAGCAGAAAGAAGATAAAGGGGAAAACGAAATATTTGAAAGCGCAAGCATACGTATTACAAATTTAAAAATCTTTAATATGCAAAAAATCCGTTGTAATTTAATTTCGATGCTAATTTTCAATATAATCATGTTTCTTACTTAAAAACAAGTGGGTAAGTGTGATCACAGATCGCACATAGGGTTTCGTTTAATATTCCTTTCAAAACACTTTATCCTTTTGTAAAATCTGTTAGTTCCAAATTTCACAACCAGGGGGCGCACTTGATTGTAAACAAACCTGTATCCGAAAGAAAATCCATTTTACATACTATCCGTAGATATATTAGTCGAGGAGATTGGGCCCATAGCACCCCAGATAAGTAGGCACAACTGGCGGAAAAAAATGGAACTAAAATATGTAAGGCTATGGTGCATAATATGAAAGAATGGTCAAAGGGGTGTCGGCAAGAGTTGGAAAATTTCTCCCCGGGTTAAAAGTGCGGAGGTTAGAAAAATTGCTTAAAATACACAAGTTAGAGCCCAGAGGGGTAAATAATAAAAGACTTTTTGAAAATTTTATTATTTGTCGTGCGGTCTGAGGCATTCAGCTATACGTATGCAAAATTTCATGTCACCAACTTAATTAGGGGCTCTCTTAGAAAGAATTGCTTCAAACACATATGTGGTAGCTCAAAGGGTTAAACGTAAGACTTTTTCAAGATTTTATGATTTGTCGCCTGGCCTCAGGTGTTCTGCAATAAGTATGCAAAATTTCAAATCTCCAATTTAATTAGGAGCTCAGTTAGAAAGAATGGCTTAAAATACACAAGCTGGAGTTGAAAGGGTTAAACATAAAACTTTTTCAAAATTTATTATTTGGCGTGAGATCTGAGGTGTTGAGCTATAAGTATGCAAAATTTCACGCCTCCAACCTAAATAGGGGCTCACTTAGAAAGAATTGTTTAAAATGCACATGTGGGAGCACAAAGGGTTAAATGTGCGACTTTTTTCAAAATTTTATGATTTGTCGTTTGATGTGAGGTGTTCAGCTATAAGTATGCACAATTTCACGCCTCCAACCTAATTAGGGGCTCACTTAGAAAGAAATGTTTAAAATACACATGTGGGACACCAAAGAGTTAAACGTACGACATTTTCAAAATTTTATGATTTGTCGTTTGATGTGAGGTGTTCAGCTATAAGTATGCAAAATTTCACGCCTCCAAACTAATTAGGAGCTTACTTAGAATGAATTGTTTAAAATACCCATACGGAAGCCTAAAGGGTTAAATGTACGACTTTTTCAAAATTTTATCATTTGTCGTTTGATGTGAGGTGTTCAGCTATAAGTACCCAAAATTCCATGTCTCCAACATGTATAGTTTCAGAGAACGGACTCTGTGACGGACAGACAGACGGACAGACAGAGGAGCGAGACGAATAGGGTTTCGTCAGATGAACGAAACCCTAAAAAGAGTAATAGTATCATCGTATTGATTTCCCTTGTTAAAGCAATGAATAAATGATATTTCTTTAAAATCACGAATTGACACAATTGTTCAATATCATTGCATCCATACAGAATATATGAAATACATTTTAAAAGTGATTTTTAAAAAATTATCAGTTTTATGATGTTTTATACAACTATTTAGTTAAAAGTAAAAAAATTAAATAGGTTAAAATTATAATTGAAATACAATATTATAAATTTTAATTGACAATGTGATTATTAAGTTATAATTACAAGTATATTTGTAAACAAAACATAAGAAAAACAAATTTAGAGCTTTCGGGAATCGAACACAAGCCCGCCGATCAGCCTGCAAACGCCGTACCAACTGAGCTACGCCCAACCTATCCCCATTGTTACAAAGTAAGTATTTAAATCGTATACTAATATTAGACCCCCCGGTTTCTCAAGAACTAACGAGCGTTGTATAAAATCCATTGAACCTGAGACTAAGGGGTCTATATCCTACAACATATATTAAAATAATCAAAATCTGTGATTAACAAGGTTGGCCCTCTCCTTGTCAGTTAGAAGGTTAGACTTTGGACGTCGATTTGACTCAACTAAAGACGTTGGATTCCTCTTGCGAGGTTGGAGATCAAGAACAGGGGCGCGCCGCCCCAGTGTGCAAAGTGTGCACCGCACACAGGCGCCAGAATAGTAAAGGCGCCAAATAGTTTAGGCGAAGCTGAAAAATTTGAAAAACTTTTATCCAATTTAAATTTATTAAAGCGGTATTTAAAATCGAAAGTGTGTCATTTCTGATGACACATTTATGAGTTCATTTTTATTTTTAAGATATATGAAATTTGCAGATGCTCGTCAGCGGCGTAGCTTTAGGGTAGTGGGGAGTCTCAAACCGAAAGGTGCCATGGTGTCGAAAGGTCACGGTCGTAAGGCGCCACGGAAGGCTTAAGGGCGCCGTCATGCGCCTAAAATAAATTTTAAAAAAGTGCTAGAAGCATAAAAAAAATCGGAAGGGCGACCGCGAATGCCCCTTTTGACATCCCTGCTCTAGATCAGACCTGTCCAACTTTTCAGTAAACAGGGCGCACTACAGTTGGGGGCAAACATGGAAAGCTCCATTATTCAAATGATTGAAAATATATAACACTTCTATCTTACTGTAGTATTGGTGGTGATACACATACTGACGACATAAAAACGAGTAGCATATTAAATGGCCCAATGGTAAAGCAGCATAAGCCCCCAAGTTATGCACGGTTTTATGTAAAAGTAAATTGCCGTAAAAAGCACAAATCAATCACAGCAATGGGCTACATTATAACAAAAATAATAAATAAATAAAACAGGATGGAGCTCAAAATGCAATGCTTTAAAAAAAAAAAAGAAATGAAAAACGCCATTCGATTTCAATCCAATTTAATTGCCATGCCTAACATTGTATGCTTTTACGCATAAAAACGAGCCCATGAGCATGTAAGGAAGTTTCATGTCATTTACAGTAGGGAAACATGTTTTTGAGAACAACCTCAAAATGAATTACGTTTTATTGAAATTTTAATTGGATGTTTTATAGATTTGGATCGAACAAATTATAATAGATCAAGCGCTAGTTTCACTCGCGCACAGAGAGTTCATACAATAAATTTATGAATTTCTAACTACAATCTTACAAAATATAGTTGTTAAACGAATACTAAGACTTTTCAAATAACTCGAAATTATTTTATTAAATATTTTTCAATAATTGCCTTCAATAATTGAATTTAATTGGAATAAAAAACGCTGACTATTTATCATTGTGATACACCTTACCTAAAACAAAGGCCTTGTACAAAGTTTAATATTGCCATTGTGCCAAGTACGCTTTGAAAGGAGGTTACAAAGTTGCATGGCCACTTTGGTCTGTGCCACGTCTTTTTAGATAGGTTTTTAATTAATATCTCAGCTAATCACCGACAATTCTTTTGGAAAATCATTATCGACAGTCCTTGGATGATTTCGCGTCGATAGGTACCTCGAACTCTCCTCAACTCCCCCGCTGAGCGCCAGCAAAAGAAAGTTTATGTATAAAGGAAAACTGCGATTTTCGGAAAAATTGTATGACCTAGGATAATGTCTATAGTTTTCCTGAAAGATTTAAATAAATTCCTACTACTTCTAATTTTTTCGTAATTTTATTTTTAGTAGATTTGGAAAAAGTAGGGGAGACATAATTTTGCCGTACATTTTCGACGAATTTCTGAAAACATAATTGTATCTATTATTGTATATATTTTTGAGTTCTGCGTTACGAGGTTTCTCGAACGATCTCCCTCCCCTTCCCCCTTTTGTCTTAAATACGTACCCGTTCATGGGGGAAAAGCTGCTAATTGTTGAGATTTGTTATGTAAATGTTTTTCTTAATTTTTGGAAAACTGTATGGGGTAGTAATGGACAAATTAAAACTTTAAAATAACCTCTACTGATAAAAAAAAAAAATGAGTTAAGAGGGGGGGGGGGGGAGTGAGTGCTTAGAAATATCCAGGCCAAAATCTTTAAAACAATATGTCACATGAAAAAATTAATTTTCTCCCCCACGAGGGAAAATACCACCTAATAGTCGGAGGTAAAGTCCTGCATCGGGTCGGGTTACGCGAACCCGACCCGACCCGCACTCGGCACTATATTTTCGCATTGCTGGTCGGGTCGGGTTTTGTTTAACTATTTTTGTTTGCGGGTTGGGTTGGCTATCATTGTTTCGGGTTCGGATTGGCTTTTTGACTCTTGCGGGTTGGATTCGTGTTGATCCGATTTTTAAAAGAATGTGGGAAATATTTTTCCACGTTAAAAGCCTTTATAAAAACGCAGATCAAAGTTTCACAAAAGAAAAATGCGTGCCTGTCTGTTTTGTCTTTAGTCGCCCTTTCACGAGTCTTCGAAATAACAAATTGCATTATATTTTTATCGTATTTTAAAAATACAATACGCAACAAAACGCTAAATGGTCCTTCTTGTCTATCACACAGTAGTTGTCAAAGTTAGAAGTATCAAGACTTATAGACCATTAGCAATCGCAATCTGTTTTGCAATGATTAAAAATGAATTTAACATTTGGAGATTCAAATTTTAAATCTCCACAGTTCCTAAACTACTTGACAAAATAAGTAAAATTAAGTAATCTTAAGTAAAATTTAATGACCAAGGCAAATTTGATGTAAAAATTATTGCGTTTGTATTGAAAATTTCAGAGTTCGGTACAATTTTAGAAGTATGAAGATGAGCCTTAACATTTTTTTCATATAACTTGAAAGAATATATAATTTTCTATGGAATGTTTATTTAATTGTTTTCAGGAAAATTTTGGTGAGTAAAATGCATGGGGCCATTACTTCATTTGACCGACTGCACCTTAAAACCGTCAGACACAAATTATATTTATTCATGAAATTGGCCATCATATGAAATTAGAGAGCACTCATCTTAGACTGATGTAGTTATTTGCAGAGAAAAAGAGTATCAGGGAAAGAAAAGTTTTCTGAGGAAAAATTAGAGAATGCGTCCCCTTTAATGGAGAACTACCATCGTAATATAGTATTACTGTGATAGTGCTTGAAGTGACCTATGTAGTACTAATATACATTAGCTGAATCGGTATTGCACATATATTAAGTGCACCTGTTACACAAATTTAATTAAAATTGTTTTTTTAATAAAATTCTTCTGAATTAATACATTATTTTTTTACACTCTTTATTATAATAAAAAAAATGACATTTAAATTCAATATTTCAATGTAAAATGTTGAGGTTCTTTAAAATTTAAGAGTTGTAGGAAGTCTAAAGTTCTAAATTTTCATTCTTTTTCAGCAATCCATTATAAATTTTTTCACAGCTATATTTAACTGAAAAATAAATACCCAGAAAAGTATCCAACGTGGTTATTTTACATCCCTGGGTGCACCAGGACAGGCTTTCGACTATCCTCACAAAAATTTTGAGCCTCGTTTTAATTTAGAACTTGGATTCATTGCACGAAAATTGGGAATTCGAAAAATAAAAAAATCTGACAGAGAAGGAAGGGTTAAGAGTGGGACAAGGTAAAGATACGTTTAGCTTCTTAGCAATGTAAACATCAAAATGAATATGCCTTTTTCATAACAATTGTTATACAGATTGTCCGGTCTCAACGGTGTCCAACGGCTAATTCCTAAACCGTTAGTCATAGATATATAGTTCCAATTACAAAAATGTTTTAAATCAGGTAAAGAAATATTTAAAAAGCGATTTAGGTCAACAAAAACATCTCTTAAAAAATTACAAAATTTAAATTTTTATAAGGTTCTCCGGTCCTAGAAAATTTATTTAGTAAAATTTTCCTATCACACTGACAAGTAAGACAAAAAAAAAGTCCCATTCCTATCACACTAAAATTGAGTTATGAAACTTTAAAAATGCATGACTTATGCCACGTTTCTGCTCTAAAAACAAATGAGTTCGGCTTGGTTTTGAGGGGTCACATACCAAGTGCTTAAAGTATTCGAAGATCTTATTTCATGTGTATCTGCGCTTTGAAAAAAATCGTACAAGTATTACGATTAAGTTAACATTTATTAAGTTTCAGATTGGCTAAAATAACATATGCTTTATTGTGTCAGGATTTGAGACTGTTTCTTTTATGATTTCCTTTAACAAAAATTGTGTTATTTTTATAAGTTTTTATGTTACTTCAACGATCGTATGTATGTTTTTCCAGTTCAAAATTCGTACTCGAACTTTAACTCACTTTTAAATATCCGATCGAGATTACAGTTTACATACTGACGCAAATCCAATAACAATCTAATATTATTATGATTTTCGGTGGTTACCATTTATACTTATTTTACAAGATAACACAAAAAATTTCGGATAGATTACCGCCAAGATGTTTAAGAAAAAGTTTTAGAATAGATAATACAAGACTGCGATTGTTTTTTTTTTTTTTTTTTACTTTTATGTATTTTTTAGCACTGAATCCGAAAATTACCTTAATTTTTAACCATCATGTCAGGATATTTCGGAAATCATAAATTGTCAAATTTAAAGAATAACAAAAATCGGATACTATAAAGTAGAGGAGATGGTTGTGTTTTTTAACTTTTGATAATTGATTTTTACGTACTTTTTAGCACTGAATCTGAAAATGACCTTCATTTTTAACCATCACGTTAGATTTTTTTTGCAAATCGTAAATGTGTAAGTTAAAATATAGCGAAAATCTCATACTATAAAACATATGTAAAACTTTTTTGTTTTATTTTATTTTATTTTCAGGGCTTGAATTTCAGGGCGGGATGGCGGGATTCGTGCCCAAAATTTTGAAATCCCGCCCAAAAGAATATCATGGGCGGGAGGCTCCCGTCCAAAAAAATCTCACCATTTTCCTGAAAATTTTGCATTTTGAAATTACGATCAACTCTCGCGAACGCCTTGCGGATTTCCCGATATTTTATCGCGACCGATTGACACATTTTGCGGCTTTTTTTTTCTAGCACGAATGATCGTTGAAATTTACGAGTTTTTCAAGCGACCGATAGACAAATTTCATTTTTTTTCTCGAGATCGGCTGACAAGTTTCCGCGACCGATTGGTGAATTCAAGGGGGATTGATTCTGTTCCGAAAATTTAAGGCATTAGGTTCCGAAAATTATAAAAAATCGGTCATCAGTTCAACAGAAAATATATCGCGAATTTCGAGAAATGATCGCCGAAAAAATCGATTTCGTCAATCGTTCGAGGAAAAAATCGACAATATCGCCGCAAAGGATTGCGAATAAAACACAAAGTTTGTCAAAGGATCGCGAAAAAGAAACTCGAAATTCATCAAAGGATCGCAAAAAAACACACATTACATGAAAGGATAACAAAAAAATCGTAAATTTCGGCAAAGGAACGCGGAAAAAATGCGAGTTCCGGTAAAGGATCGCGAAAAAAGCGAATTTCGTCAAAGGATCACGAAAAAATGCAAATTTTTTCAATGGATCGCGGAATAAACGCGAATCTCATAAAAGAATCCCGAAAAGTGCGAGTTTTGTCAAAATATCGCAGAAAAAACACGCGTTTCGTGAAAAGCTGGAGGGGGGGGGGGGGAGGGAATGCGAATTTCGACAAAGGATCGCAATAAAACGCGCATTTCGTCAAAGGATCGCAAAAAAACACGAATTTCCTTAAAAGATCACGAAAAAACGCAAATTTCGTCAAAGATCGCGAAAAACGCAAATTTCCTCAAAAGATCACGGAAAAAACGCAAATTTCGTCAAAGATCGCGAAAAAACGCCAATTTCGTGAAAAGATCGCGAATTTCGTCAAAAGATCGCGAAAAAATGAGATTTTCGTCAAAAGATCACGGATAAAACACATATTTCGTCAAAGGGCTGCTGAAAAAAAAGTTAACTTACATTTCTCGTGCAGTAAAAGAAATGAATCAGTATCCATTTCAAACTTTTGACTTTGATTGAACAAGCATTCAAATTTTAAACAAAGAAAATACCAGAGGGTCAGGTTTTGACTGTAATTCCATTAAGGATATAATAAAACAATTTTGTTCAGAAATGGATATTGATGATTCCATCACTGGATATACATTGTTCATGCAAGTAGTTAAAAATGAATGCATGTCGGATATTGCAAAGTTATCTGAAATTTTTTTAAGTGGGCATAACCATACGTTTCCGATAACTTCCAAAGTTATAAATGTTGTGCTTGTACTGTCTTCCACAATTTTACCTTGTGAAAGAAGATTCAGGGCCCAAAATGGAATAAAATCTAAATTCAGAAATTCATTTAACAACCCTATTGTTAAGGACCCATGATATTAGGTTTAAAGTTGAAAAATAGACTATATAAAAGCCTTAACTCTCTTACTTTTTTAAATAAAAAAATATTTTGCATAAGTATTCTGAGTTGTGGATTTAAATTCCTCAATGGTATTTTGTCATGTCTATATTAATACAGGCATGACAAAATAATTAATGTAAATCTTTAAATAGCACTTAAAATAACATTCGGTTTTAGATTTTTTTTTTCTCCCTCCCAAATCGCTCAACTCCCCTCCATTTATAAATGTTGGTAGGGAGACTCCCCTCCTAGAAAAAATTGAATTTCAAGCCCTGATTTTATTCAATAATTTATTCGATATTTTTGCTTATCCTGTGATTCTTACAGCTAAATAGCTGAGTGGTCCGATGAGATGAGGGAGGATATTCAATTTTAACTTTGAACTTTTTAATTTTGAAATTTGCAAAAAATCCTGATGTGATGGTTAAAAATGAAGGTCAATTTCAGATTCAGCGGTTCAGAATACATAAGAATCAATTATCAAAAGCTAAAAAACATGACATAACCCAACTTTCGCAGGCTAGTGTAATTTAATAATATTTTAAAATACGTATCATTTTGTAAAGAATTGAGGCTGTTAATTTAGCATCATTTTATTTAACAAAAATTTTGTTTTCCTTTCTTCTTAAATGTTTATTACAAATTGTATATTTTGCATTAATATGTCAGAATGATTAAGGATTTCAAATTTATATTGCAATATTAATTTTACTCTCAACCATTTTTTAATATATCTGACGAAATTATATTTCGACTAAATTTGTGAATGACCCCCAATTTGCAGCAAAAAATATGCTCCAACTAACAGCTATTACTCGGTCAATTTTAACCGTAGAATAACTGGACTTTTTGTGTATTACTTGTCAGTGTAAAAGGAAAATTGTACTAAATATAACTTATAGGACCGGGGGACGGTATAAAAATTTAAATTTCGTAATTTTTTAAGAAATGTTTTTATTGACCCAAATCGCTTTTAACCCTAGATCTACCGGGAATTTTATTCAAGTTTTAATAAAACGTTCTACACCAGAATTTTTATTTAAAACTATTTAACTTATTTATTTACCTTATTTTTGTCTGGTTTATATACTTAGTTTATTTTAAAGAAATTTCTGGTTTGAATGAATATTTTGTATGTACCTGTCGGGTCCAATGGACCCGTCTGGTAGACGGAGGGTTAAAATATTTCTTTACCTGATTTTAAACATTTTTGTAATTGGAGCTATATGTCTATGACTATAACGGTTTAGGCATTAGCCATTGGACACCGTTGAGACCGGACACCCTGTATAGCCAGCATAGGGGTTCTGTATTTGCTAATATAAAATCAAATGTTCCGGGACTGGAACATTTTCGAATGCACCCCTGATTATTATCTACGTGTGGTAATTGTTTAAGGCGCATCTTAATTGATGTTACATTATTTTAAAAGAAATAAAATGCTATAACAAGTTCCGATGTAATACGGATACCATTAATTTGAGAAAATATTTTTCTACTTTTATGTGTATTTACCGTATTACGAGCACGAATTTCTTTGTGTCATAGTGCTACCATTGATTAATTCAACACAGCTATATTTCCAAATTAAAGTTTATTTGAACTGTTTTAAGTTTTAAGTATAAATATAAATAAAGATCAGATCTTAAAAATTCCGGGAGTAATGGAGGTAAAAGAAGCTGATTTATGTAGGAGGTATGCCATTTGTGGGGAGGGGGAGCAAACAGCTGAAGCACCTACTTTTTAGGGATGTCCGTTATTTGTATAGCTGGTATTTGGCTTGGGAGCTATGCATTTATACTCATTGAAAAATATATATATATATGTTTTTCTTTTTTTGGGGGGGGGGGGGTAGGAATATGGGGCGCCAATTGAAGTTCTGCACACAGGCGCCGGATACTTCTGGCGCGCCCCTGATCAAGAAGATTCTCTCATCCGGGACAAAATTTTCCTGGGAATACTAGATAAAGCCCTCCAAGAAAGACTTCTCAGAGAGTCTCAACATTCCCTTCAACGAGCCACAGAGTTTGTTCGAGCGTCAGAAGTGAGCAAGGAACAAATTAAATCTATTGTAGAGCAAAAATCTGAAGTAGATGCAGTAAGAGTTAAAAGAAAAAGTTTCCACAGTAGTGCTCGGGGTTTTCAGTCTGCGAAGGGTGATGTTTTTGATTGTTCAAATTGTGGAAGATCTCATAAAAAACGTGAATGACCAGATTTTAATAAGTTATGCAATCTGCGTAAAGGAAAACATCATTTTGCAGCAATGTGCAGCAAAACAAAGAAAAAGTTTGCCAATAATAACAACAAACACCGAAATGTTGATGAGATTCAGCAGAATATTAGAGAGTGTCCTCAAGAACTGTCGAGTTTATACCGGGTGTCCCAAAAATGACTGATGGATTTTAAAATTCAATAACTTGCAAACGGTGACAGATATTTAAAAAAATCTTGCAGGAGGGTTATGTATGATGTCAGGAATTTTTTTACTGTGATTCTTAATTTTAGTTCGAATTTCAAACAATAGATGGCGCTGACAACGATTGACGCTCAGTCGAGGCCTAAACTGACGTCACTCCGCATTAATGGGAAGGAAGGAGATTACGGCTATGGAGTAGTTATCATTCGCCAGCACAATCTTGCTCTTAGGGCCCGATTCTGAACTCATTCGATATGATTTCAATGGAGTGCGTTAATCCCATGGAAACAACAAATTATTCGATAGTGGATTAAATTACTTTTTATGGTCTGATTAAAAGAATATTTTATGCATCGTATTTTAAAACTAGGTGAAGAGATTTAGAATTTTTTTTTTGTTGTTAAAAATTCCGCTACACTTATAACTTTTATTACATTCTAATAAATTTTAGATCTTTTAAGGAAGTTCATCAGTAGGTTTTTATGAATGTTGGATAATAATCGTGAAAATGGTTACTAGTATATTGTTGTTCAACATAACTGCTTAAAAACAAATATTAGAATTTACCTTGTTTAACCCTTTTGAATAGGGGTATTATATCGTTGCATTAAAATTAAAAAAATAAAATGAATGCTAGTTAATTAAAATTTTTGTTTGACAGTTTGATATTAAAATATTGTACACATGCAGCTTCATCTTGATGTTTGATAAAATAAACTAGTAAATATTTTTTATGTACATCTACTATTTAAATTCTAAAAATGTGCTAAAAGAATTCTTGGAGTTAGAATTTTTACGGTTTGGCAACTCTTTCTACACACAAATGCTAATATGCATATATTTTTAAATAATAAAGATATCAATGTTATCTAATGTGATAAACTAAGTTCAAATTAAACTTGACAAGAGTCTAAAACTTAGTAGTACTTAAATTATTGAAGGCTACAAACAAATTTTTATTCAAATTTTTATCTTTATATAAATTAAGACCGTATTTCTAATAGCACTTTTTGTTGGAATGCAATTGTAATTTTAAAACTTTTTAGTTTATATATATATATTTTTTAAAATCATGAATCGTAATAATCAGGGCTTGGCAAATGCGGTCGCCACATTTAACCAATATTTTTTACTCGACGACCAGGATTTTTAATCTGGCGGTTATTGTAGTGTTAACGAAAGAACAAAGTGTAAACGGCATTTTCCATATCATGCACAGAAAACGACATTCTTTGCTGCTCTAGCCAGCTAGCATTTCATGTGATTAGAATGTGGGGAGAGGGTGGGTCGTTTTTACGGGTTGTTTACCAATGTTTTTTGCAAGAGAGTTCTGTTTACAGTTTTTCAGGGAAATTTGGTAGTAGTGGCGGGGGGGGGGGGGGGGGTTGAGAGAGAATTTTAAATATTGGAATAATAACTAATGAAGAATATTCTATAATTATGCGTGTTTAGTGTTTGAATTATCATCCATAGCAAATGGAAAAAAATTCCACTGAAAATCAGAAGGGCATTTTTTTGAAGGGGGGAGAGGTACTTTTCCTTAGCGATTTCATTCTTGTATTAAATCAATCCTTAGATTGTTGTATTAAATCAATCATTAGATTGTTGTATTACATGAGTACTTTGATTGTTGTATCAACCCGTAACAACGACCCGCCCTCTCCCCACATTCTAATCACATGACATGACATGCTAGCTGGCTAGAGCAGCAGAGAATGCCGATTTCTGTTTATGATATGGAAAATTCCATTTACACTTTTTTTTTTCGTTAACACTACAAAAACCGCCAGATTAAAAATCTTGGTCGTCGAGTAAAAAATATTGATTGCAAGTGGCGATCGCATTTGCCAAGCCCTGATTAATACGATTCATGAATTTTTTAAAAATATATATAAACTAAAGAGTTTTAAAATTACAATTGAATTCCAACAAATGTGCTATTAGAAATATGGTCTTAATTTATATCAAGATAAAGATTTCAATAAAAATTTGTTTTGTGGCCTTCAATAATTTAAGTACTACTAAGTTTTAAACACTTGTCAAATTTAATTTGAACTTAGTTTATCACATTGATATCTTTATTATTAAAAATATATGCATATTAGCATTTGTGCGTAGAAAGAGTTGCAAAAGCGTAAAAATTCAAACTCCAATAATTCTTTTAACACATTTTTACAATTTAAAACGGATGTGGACTTGTAAAAAAATATTTACAAGTTTTAATTTATCAAACATCAAGATGAAGCTGCATGTAGTACAATATTTTAATATCAAACTGTCAAACAAAATTTTTAATTAACTAGTATTTATTTTATTTTTTTAATTTTAATTTAACGATATAATACTCTATTCAAAAGTGTTAAACAAGGTAACTTCTAATATTTGTTTTTAAATAGTTATTTTGAACAACAATATACTATTAACCATTTTCACGATTATTATCCAACATTCATAAAAACCTACTGACGAACATCCTTAAGGGGTCTCAGGACTCTTAAAGCTTCAAATTTTCGAAATTTTAATTTTTTTAGATGTTAAACTACTATCTTTTCTGAACATTTTGATATAATTATATCCTTGAAATTCCGATTAGAACGGGAGTTTTAGTATTTAGGTAGATTTCGTATGAAATACTGCCTATTACATTCTCCCCTATGTTGGAATTTCTGAAAATTTTTTGCAGATCTACACCGATCATGACCCCTAGAACCCAAAACCACCCTCAGTAAAAAAAATTATCTATCTACCTATCTATCTATCTCTATCTATCTATATATGTATATAACTTTCTTCTGGACACGATAACTTTCACAATTCTGCACAAATCTCTTCCAAACTGACATATAAAATTAAGAGGCATAAAATCTTGGTCAGGTTTGTTAATGGGCAAAATCGGACCAAGGGGATGGAAATAGGAAGGGGTTTTGTGAAAACAGAAAAACCCCAAATCAGTTTAAAGTTTTTATTACTTCTAAAAATAGGGCCAAAAATTTATGAATCATAGATTTTTGATAAAATTAAAAATGGGCTCAAAGGGCGCAAAAAATTCTTCGTCAATTCTCCAGATATCAAATCCAATTAATTTTATTATAAATCTCCTTAATATTATCTACAACTTTTATATTCACAAGTTTTTGATAGGACCAATTCGTACCGAAAAAAAAAACATGAAAACGAAAACAAAAAAAAGGGGGGGGGGGGGTTGAAGAAGAAAAAAATTCATAAATCCGTCAATTCACAAGATATAAAATCCCCATGATTTTATCATATATCTCCTTCATATTGTCTGCAGCATTTATACAGACAAGTTTTTGATAGGACCAATTCTTACAGCAAAAACAAATTAAAAATACATAGTTGTTGAAGAAAAAAAATCATCTTATTAAGGGTGTATTCAAATCCAAACTGCTTATTTTCTTACTCATTTTTAAATTCATTTTTGCTCTCAAACGCATCCAATTGGTAGATTCTCTTATTTAGAAACTATATAATGTACCGTAATGATTGATTTTTTGATAGACTTAGAATAAATTTCAAAAAATGATGTCAAAGTGGGCATTTTGAAAAGAATTTCCCGAAGCGATTGTGTTAGAAACGAAAAATACTGTCCTACTGAGAAAATAATTGTTTATAAATCAAGTTTTAATTAATTAGACGAAAAATAAAAACACAGGTCGCTTATAAATCTCTTCAAAAATCACGTCAACAAGTTTTATATTTTTTCTATTAAAAATGAATCTGAAAATGTGCCAGAAAATTTCGAGTTGTTGAGCATGGAAAAGTATTTTTTTTTTTTAAATACCGCCTTAACATGATTCTGATAAAACCAGCTATTATATAAAAATGAAATAAAAACTCGTCAAAAGCGACCAGATAAAATTGTTAAAGTGGGTTTATCTCTAATCATGATTTAGTTTTTTTTTTTTTTTTTTTTTATGAAATTAGTATACTTAACTTCGAAATCTACCTCCGCCTGTAGGTCGGGCAGGCAGGGATTTTTAGATTTATACCCGCGCAACAGGTGAAGCGGCATTTCCGAAGATTTGAACTCATTTTTCTCCAAATGACGTTTTTGGGCATAACGCGCAAGATATCTCAAAAACAAATGAATATTTTTTCATGAAATTAAAAAATATATATGTTTCAGTCTGTATAAACTGAATCTAAAATTTCCTTTTTATTGTTCAAAAAAATATTTTTTTAGGTGATTATTCTGTTGAAACTTTCAAAATTTTGTATTAGCTAAATACAACTTTGTATTAAAAATATAAAAATGCTTTAAATATAAATTTATTTAGGTTCAGGGTAATTATTGTAATCTAAAGTATAATTATGCACAAAAAAAAAGTAATTTTAGTGACAAAATTTATTTTGTAATCCCGCGCAATTTTCTGCTCGACAAATATCTGACAGTTTGGAGCCTCTATAAATACTAATTCTGCAACTTGATTTTTTTTTTAAATACATGAAAGGAAAGAACATACTTATATCTTTCACCCCAATTAAATTTTTGTTTTTAAATCATATCCATTTTAAAATATTAAATGTTGAAAATGATCTTTTTTTTTTCCCCCCAAATGTAAGAGTCTTGTCCTGAGACCCCTTAAAAGATCTAAAATTTATTAGAATGTAACAAAAGTTATGAAATTTTTAACAACAACAAAAAATACTAAATTTCTTCACCTAGTTTTAAAATACGATGCATAAAATATTCTTTAAATCGGATCATAAAAAGTAATTTAATCCAGTAAAATAAAACTTCATCGATGTAAAATCGCCTACAAACTTGAATACTACTTGTTAACTTGATGCCCAGTTCTTAACGTTGTATTCCACTATCGAATAATTTGTTGTTTCCATGGGAACAACGCACTCCATTGAAATCATATCGAATGAGTTCAGAATCGGGCCCTAAGTTCTGGCGAATGATAACCACTCCATAGCCGTAATCTCCTTCCTTCGCATTAATGCGGAGTGGCGTCAGTTTAGGCCTCGACTGAGCGTCAATCGCTATCAGCGCCATCTATTGTTTGAAACTCGAACTAAAATTAAGAATCACAGTAAAAAAATTCCTGACATCATACATAACCCTCCTGCAAGAATTTTTTAAATATCTGTCACCGTTTGCAAGTTATTGAATTTTAAAATCCATCAGTCATTTTTGGGACACCCGGTATACAGACTCTGTGTCAACAAGTAAGGAAAGCTCTAGTGAGACTGTATGGTGTAAAAACATTTCAATTCACAATAGGCTGATTAACTTTAAATTAGATACTGGAGCAGAAAATGATATATTACCATTATGTGTATTTAATAACTTTAAATTATATTAATGTTCTAATTTAAGTGAAACTAAAATTGTCTTACTGCCTTATAGTAACTACAAACTAAAGCCGGAAGGGGAGGTAAGTTTATTATGCTCAACAGATAAGTGTAAAAATGTGAAGTTAAATTTTATTATTATTGATGTTGATTCTAGACCTATTTTAGGATTAAAGGCTTGTAAATTGTTAAATCTAATACAGACAATTGATAATATTGAAATTTCTTGTAAAGATGACATTTTGACTAAGTATGATGAAGTGTGTAAAGGTCTTAGCCAGTTTCCAGGTGACCCTTATCATATAAAGCTAAAAGAAAATGTCAAGTTTGTTATTGACCCTCCTAGACGAGTTCCCTTAGCTATAATTAATGTGTTAAAAGATACGTTAGCTGATTTAGAAACAAGAGGTATTATATCGCGGGTAAACAAATCTACTAATTGGGTAGATGGTTTAATTGTAGTAGAAAAACGTAATGGGAAGTTACGTATTTACTTAGATCCGAGAAATTTAAACAAGGCTATTAAAAGAGAGCATCATATAATCCCATCAAAAGAGGAGATCATTAGTCGATTGAAAGACGATGAGCTTTTTACTATTCTAGATTTAAATGGGGGTTTTTAGCAGATTCCTTTGGATGAAGAGAGTTCTTATTTATGCACATTCAACTCTCAATTTGTGCGGACTGAGGTGTTTCAAAAACGTAGTCAAAATTATTTAGCGATATTCAAGGAGTCGAAATTTATTTTGACGATTTCATAGTAAGAGGAAAACTATGGCCGAACATGATAGAAGACTAATTAAAGTCCTAGAGAGAGCTAAAAACAATAACGTTAAGTTTAATCCTTATAAACTTCACTTTCGAGTGCAGGAAGAATGGGCTTAATAATTTCAGAAAAGGGTGTTATGGTTGATAAATCTCATTGTTAGGGTAATTAATGAACTAGATGATCAACCTGAAAATAAAAAAGATGTAAGGAGATGTTTAGGCATGATCAATTTTTATCAAAACTTATTCCAAATGTATCCCAAATTACAGATCCTTTGAGAGTATTACTTAAAAATAATGTTGATTTTTATTGGTTTTATGAACAAGAGCAGGCATTTGATAACATTAAAAGGTTGATTAGTTCAGCTTCTATTCTAAAAGTTTTTGATAGCTCGAAAAAAATAATAATACAGTGTGGTAGTTCTAAAGAGGGGATGGGTGTCTCTTTATTACAAGAAAGTTTGAAAGTAGATTTGATGTTTTTTATTTTGATAAATTATAACATTATAGTTGGTTAATTTTCAAAGTGGATTGAGATGGAAAAGATTAATAGCAAAAATATGAGTGATATGATTGTAATTCTGGAAATATAGAGTCAGAAACAACTGTTTGTGATAACAATCCATTTAATAGTTTTGAGTTTAAAAATTTTGCTAAACAATGGGACATATAGAACCATCTTTCAGTAGTCCTTATCATTCCCAAAGTAACGGGATGGCAGAAAAAGCTGTGGGTGTTGCTAAAACTTTACTCAAAAAGTTAAATGGGGAAAACAAAAACCAATATAGAACTTTGCTTGAATATAGAAATAGTCCTGTCACAGGCTTAGGTTTACCACCAGCTCAAATACAATTTAACCGCAGATTAAGAACTAAGTTGTCCATTAGTAAAAATTTACTAAATCCTAAAATTGAAAAAGACATTGTCCCTTGACTTAAACAACGACAAAACAAGCAGAAATATTATTTTGATAGAAATGTTAAAGAACTTCAAATATTAAAACCAAGAGATTGAGTATTTGTAGAAGATATCGAAAACAAAAACTGGAAACCTGCCATAGTCCTGTCCACCGCTAACAATCCTAGATCTTACAAAATCAAGACTGATTCAGGTAGTATTTATTACAGAAATAGAAAATATTTAACTCTTTTGACAGTAGATGAACCTAGATGACAATTATTAACGGGATAATTTTTCAAGCGACTGTTCATCTTATGACAAATATAATGATAATAATAATCAGTTTTTACCTAGTAGTAGTTTAGTTATTGAAAATTCTTATAGAACTAAATCTGGTCGTATAAGTAAGCGTCCTGCTTATTTAAACGAATATATTGAATAAAAGGCAGGATTTGACACACGTATTTAACTTTAATCGGAATTGTTTTCTAATATGTGTAATTTATGTATAAGTGGCAACAATGTTGATATTTATAAAATGCAGCCCGCGATGTTGCTTGTAAGCTGTATGTAACTTGGATCTAGTTTTGACTATGTATATACATATAATGCTTTAATTTCATATATGTTTAATAAGTAACTTTAATAATGATGAACTATAGTGTTCTATAGTGTTCTATTAGAATGATACACTAAGGCTGCTAAACGGATGCTAAGGGACGGAAAGCTAGAGGGATGGTGCCATGGTGCACTTACCGAGCCCGAACTTTCATTTTCTCTCTACTTCCTTGTTTATTTAATGCGGTGATTTCACTCCGAAGCGCACTAAGTTAATCTAGTGAGAAAACGCGCTGTGTGGTTTTGGCAACCGCTGGGGTAGTCTGCCCGTCAGCGAAGACACCGTTGTCCAATGAAGTACGGATCTAGGAAATTATATCGGCCACTTTTGCTAAATTGTCTAGGGATTCGGAATTAATTCATAACTTAGTTTACATTTCAGGTTTGCAGTCTCTGGAGCTATAAAGTTTTGAGAAAATTGTCATTTATACATTTACTACATCGCCTCCCCAATTCTCGCATTTTTCGCAATAAATGGGACGGTTTATCGTAACCCAAATGTAGTTCCGTAATTAGCCGACGGGTCCTGACCGTTTACTGAAGCTGAAAATTCTACTATCAGACTGGATATTTACGATATCTTAGACCGTCATTTTGGAGGTAGTACATCCCGGAATTGGAGCACCTGTTCACTCCGCAAAATTCATCTAAGAACACTCATTGAACGTCATTTTGTCTGAGATCTGAATAAATTGAAAATGTGCGCAAACGCATACATTAAAACCAGCCTCAACAGCCAAATCAGTAAAAGCGAAGCTCCACAGCCAATCTGAGTGGATGGTAATGGTTGTATCTAGCCACAGGAAGTTCGAACTCACTGAGAGAGTTTCTGGAACTCTCCCATACCCCATTCATACCGGATATTTAAGATATTTCAGACCGCGGAACTCACTGAGAGAGTTCCACAAACTCCTTCAGTGAGTTTGAACTTTCTATGGCTAGATACAGCCACAACCACTCACTCTGATTGGCTGTGGAACTTCGCTGTAACTGATTGGCTGTTGAGGCTGGTTTTAACGTAAGTACATGTGCACATTTTTCTATTTGTTCAGTGGCGCAGCATGTCCCTAAAGGGACTTTGCGCCATAAAACCCCAATCAACCAACCAACTATTTGTTCAGATCTCAGGCATAGTGACTATCATAGAGAATCTTGCAGTGTAAACAGGTGCTCCGATTTCGGGGTATACCACGTCAAAAATGGCGGTCTAAAATATCTTAAATATACAGTCTGAACGAGGTATAAGTGAGTTCTACGGTCTGAGATATTTTAAATATCCGGTCTGAACGCAGTTTTATAGTCATCATATTTATCTGCGGCGGGTGGTGTAAATAAAATATCTGAGACCACGGATAAATCTAAAGAGTCATCCTCGCCGCAAACAATTTAAAAAACAAATGACATGACTATATATGAAAAGCTATATAAACCTCTGTTATTTCAACTGAAAGATACTGGCAATTCAAGCCTTCGAATACGCCAACTAATGGGGAAAAGATATAACTTATGGCTTCAGGAAATCCCATGCAAGCACATTGCATTACATATATATTTTTAATTTTTTCATAATGATTATTTTTTTGCACAATTCATATTTCGTGTGCCATTAGTGTTCTGTGTTTAACAAGGGAAAAATCACCAGAATTTGAAAATTTAAATCCTCCAAACGCGTTTTGTTAAGTATTCACAGGGACATATATGATTTAATCAAGATTCAGCATATAGCGCTATTTATTATATTAGATTACTAGCAAAGCACATGGCTATCTAGCGGCGACAACCACGTATGTTTACATATTTGCTGGCTGGCACTTTTGCCATTTTGGTAACATGAAAAGTGTGTTACAGTTAAAATTTGCAGTTAGAAATTCTGTAATTATACATAACCTCCCTCCCCCCATATGTAATGTAGCCCTTTAACCAAGTCGGTGGATATTTAGGTATGACTGGTCTCGATGGGAAGACCGCTGGACTTACAACATCAGGGACCGGTCTATCCCTTGCAGGTGCAGTCCGAACTAAACTGTCCATCTTCCTGGGCTTTGAAACCATGTAATTTCTGGCCAGTCTAGTATCCTGGATGTCTCCTGCTGGTTCAGAGTTCTCGTTGCCTCGTGCTGGCTCAGAGTTCTCGCTGTCTCCTACTAATCCTGACATTAGCAGTGAAGGTGCTGGGCCAGTAGATGGATACGCTGAAGAGCTATTAGCGTCTGTCACATGCTGAGGACCGACTAGACGTCGGCTTAGTTGGTCAATGTGTCTCTTCCACACAACATCTTTATCCGCTAAACCTCATACATTGTGGGCCACTTACTTCTGCTATTGCAGCTGGTACCCATTTGTCTTGAAGATGAAAACCTCGAGCATATACCAAATCTAGAGGTGCAAACATCCGGAACCTTGAATTAAACAGATTATTGGGATTAGGCTCCGAAAAATCTAGATGGAGTCTGCAAGTTTTCAAACGGCAGCTCTAAGCAGCTCTGCTAGAGAAACACTGGTAGCAGCATTGGGTGTTGCATGTTGTGCTAATAAGAACGATGCAAGTCTAGAATTCCAATTTCCCGCAACAATTCTTCGACGCGCACCTTTTCATGTCTGCACTATCCGTTTTGCTTCCCATTTGATGAAGGATGCCTGGGAGCCGTGAATACATGGCAGATTCCGTTTCTCTTAAGGAATTCTGTAAATTCAGAATATGTGAAGCCAGTTCAGTTATCTGACACTATTGTGTCAGGGATGCAATGTGAGCCAAAGCGCTTACTCAAATCTTCAATAGCACAAGCTGAGTCTGTTGACAATAATTTAATAATCTCTAGCCCTTTTGAGTATGCATCGACGACAATGAGGAAAATGGATCTATGAAAAGGCCCAGCATGGCTGATGTGGAGTCTTGACTATGATTTTTTAATGTACCCCCATGTTCCCAGTGTCTTAGGAGGGCATGTCGTGTTTCTTGACAATTATTGCACCTCTTTACTGTGTCTTCATTTGACTCTTCATCCTTGGCCACCACATGCAACTTCTTGAAAGACTCTTTGTACGCACGGTGCCTTAATGTGAACAGTGGAATGTGACCAGTACGTGTCCTTGTGCCCTCCTGAGTATTATGATCCTGCATCCCCAAAAGAGTCATCTTTCTGAGTTGAGATTTCAAGTCGCCTTTGGAAATAGGGATGAATGAATAAATCTTACTTTGTCCTTTGTAGATTTAATGCCTTTCACGTTGATTTCATAACCTAAGAATTAAATTCTTTGGGTTCCAATGATACATTTATTTCGGTTTAAGCGTAACCCAGCTTTAGAAAATCGACCAAAAACTTCCCGAAATCGTTTGGCTACTTCTTCTTGTGTTGAGCCTTTGATCAAGACATCATTATAGAATGGCAACACTCCTGGTATATTTGCGAGCAATGTCTCAATTAACCGTTGGAATATTCCAGGAGCTGTGGAAATAACAAATTGGAGGCAATTTCACTTGAATGCTCCACGATGTATCACAATTGTTTGTACCATGGCAGAATATTCATCCACGATTAATTGCAGATATGCTTGGGACAAGTCAAGCTTTATGAAATGTTGGCTTCTTCTTAATTCTACAAGTATTTGATTTACTGCCGGAACTGGATATAAATAAGTGCCTAAAACCTTGTTGACTGTATATTTATAGTTGCCATATAGCCTAATCTCCCTAGCAGATTTCAGGACAGGAACTACAGGAGTTTCCCAATCAGAGTAAATAGCTGGTTCAAGAATACCTTGGTTTTGTAATCGTTGCAATTCCTTCTCAATCTTGCGTCTTAGAGCAAATGGTACATTTCTAGCTTTCAGCTGAATTGGACGAACTGTGGGGTCAAAATGCAACTTGATAGGAGTACCTGTAAAGCTTCCTAATTCTTCCTTGAAAACAACAGAGAATTCACTCAGGACATCATCCAAGATAGTCTGTTGTAAGCTATGGATGCCTGTTATCTTTATTCCTAATGGTTCGAGCCAATTTAGACCCAAAAGTCCTTGGCGTTTCTACTTAGCAATCAGAAGTGGAAGTTTCCGGTCAAATGAAGCATATTAAACGATAACTTGTCATCGACACAAGATTTCTACTGGTTGTTTATTACAGTCTTTTACAAAAAAAGAAGACTTTTCCCACAGTGGAACATTGTAAGTATATAACTGGTCAAAAGTACCTTTGTCAATGATAGATATTTTATTTCCTGAATCTACTTCCATAACACATAGTGTACCGTTGATCAAGACAGTTATTTTCAAGTTTGGTGATTACACATTGTTGAAACACATATTTCAAGTGGAAGGTGTCTAAACTCTCTGTTTCGAAGGAATCAGTGTCACTGTTTTCCAAATTCTGTTCAGGTTCTGTTTTCTATAAAAATTTGATTTGTTCCGGCAGACCCTTTCTATAAGACCCTTCTTTTTTCAGGCATGGCATTCAGCATCTTTAAATTTGCACTGTGCTCTTCGATGGTTGCCTCCACAACCAGCATAATTTTCTTTCTTAGATTGCTTTTGATTTCGATATTATCTCTTGTCTAGAGGTATAACTGAAAAAGTTCCAGATCCTCTAATCTCTTTTACATGAGAATTAGCCGTTTCTGCTGCCAAGGCTTTATCTAGTGCTTGAGGAAACGTCAACGATGTTTCTGCGAGCAAGCGTCGTTGAAGAGCTTCATGTTTCATACCGCACACCAATCTATCTCGGAGCATGACATTTAACTACGCGCCGATATTACAGTGCTCGGATAGCTTCCGTGATTCTGTGATCACACTTACACTTTCTCCCGATTGTTGATTCCTTCGATAAAATAAAAATCGTTAGAAGATCTCGGAAGGTTTCGGAGAAAAATGAGCTTTAACAAGTTTTATCAGCTCATCGTAAAGCTTTGTAGTAGGGTTTGCTAGGGACACGAGAGAACAGATCATTGCGTACACCTTCGCCCTGCATACACTCAAAAATATGGCCCCTTTTTTCGTTGGTTCGATGATATCGTTCGCTTCTAAAAAGCACTCCAAGCGTTCGTGAGTTATGCCTAATGCGCGAGCATAGCTTCAACCCTTCGCAGTTCTCGCAATTCGCTGAATACTTTTATTTCCATCTTCGTCGCCAATTGTTGAGTATTCACAGACACATATATGATTACACTAGATTAATTTTAACACAATTATTCTAATTGGTAAATAAATCATATTAGGTGTAAATTTCCAACTAGGGGGGAAGGGGAGGGAATGTCCGGACCAGGATTCGAAACAGGAATCTCCTGGCTGAAGCCGCCAGTACTCTACCATCTGAGCTATCCCGGATGAATCTGGTGGAACTTTTAAGGTTTGCTGGGTGAAAAGTTCCACCAGATTCGTCCGGGATAGCTCAGATGGTACAGCACTGGCGGCTTCAGCCAGGAAATCCCTGGTTCGAATCCTGGTCCGGACATTTTTCGCCCAGTTGGAAATTTACATCTAACATATATGATTAATCAAGATGCAACTTAACGCTATTTATTATATTAGATTACTAGCAAAGTACAGGGTGTTTCACAAAGGACCCCTAAATTTAAAAATCAATAACTCGGAAACGGTGATAGATAGAAACATCAAACCAGTGGTATATTTAATAAAAAAAATCGTAAGAATCTTATACACAAATCTCAAAATTTAGTTGAAAATAGCCCCGATAGATGGCGCTGAGAGCGTTAAGAATCCTTTGGCGTGTTCAAGATGGACGCGCGCCGCTCGCGCAAGCTCAGGAGGCAAGAACATGGAGTGGGTCTTTATCGTAGATGGAATAAATGTTCAGTACGTTCAGGAAAGGATCTTGGATTTGATTAATTATTGTGCTAATTATAAAGATAATCTGTTGCAAATGAAAGGTGAGCTAGATAGCTGAATGGACAGAGCATTGAATTCGAGACTAGGGGTTATGGGTTCGAATCCTCGGCGCACCAAATTGTGTTTATGAAATTTTCAATTTATTGGTTGCTTTATATTTTTCATAATAAATAAGATATTTTTGATAAAGATAAATTTTTATGTTAATAATACAGAAGCACATGTGAGTTTTTATCAAGACTAGGATGCAGATCATATTTTTTTTAATTTATAAACATTCTTGAAAATTTATAAACATTCTAATCATACTTTATTCACTACAAAACTAGACGACAAACCCCATATATTTTATCTCTTCTAGAAAATATGTGTTCAGATATTTTTAGTTAAAATAATGTACATCTATTACATTTTATTTTTATAATATTTTCCATGTTGATTTTAACACCGTAAAATAGGATCTGCATCCTAGTTTCGATAAAAACTCACATGTGCTTCTGTATTATTAACATAAACATTTATCTTTATCAAAAATATCTTATTTATGATGAAAAATATAAAGCAACCAATAAATTGAAAAAATCATAAACACAATTTGGGGCGCGGAGGATTCGAACCCACAAACCCTAGGCTCGAGTTCAATGCTCTGTCCATTCAGCTATCTAGCTCACCTTTCATTTGCAACAGATTATCTTTATAATTAGCACAATTATTAATCAAATCCAAGATCCTTTCCTGAACGTACTGAACATTTATTGCACCTACGATAAAGACCCATTCCATGTTCCTGTCTCCTGAGCTCGCGCGCGCGGCGCGCGTTCATCTTGAACACGCCCAAGGATTCTTAACGCTCTCAGCACCATCCATCGGGGCTATTTTGAACTAAATTTTGAGATTTATGAATAAGATTCTTACAATTTTTTTATTAAGCATACCACTGGTTTCATGTTTCTATCTGTCACAGTTTCCGAGTTATTGATTTTTAAAGTTAGGTGTCCTTTGTGAAACACCCTGTACATGGCTATCTAGCAAAGACAACCGTGTATGTTTAGAAATTTGCTAGCTGACATTGTTGCCATTCTCGTAACATGAAAAGTGTATTACAGGAAAAAATGCAGCTGGAAAGTCTGTGATAATACATAGCCTGTTTACAATAAAGAAGGATTTCAATGGCCTCTAGCATCAGTTAAAGGGACAATATTCCTTTACCGACAGATGTGATTAGCGCTTCTATTAGCCTTTTTAAATCCGAAATTCTGTTGAATTGAGAGCAAAATCTGAGGTCTAGAAGGTCGGACTATTTTCAGCGTCCCATCAATAAATTTCTTTCTTTGTTTTTATATTCGGAGATAAAATAATTCCAAACTTTAGCACCATTTGTTTAATATAAAAATGAGAATGCTTAACGCTTAACAACTTCGGGGTGAGGTGCTGACAGTCATATATACAGTAGTGACCAAAATTGAGGACATTTTTTGAAATTTTCATGTTTTAGAACTTTGTGTGCTTGAAAAATATAATACATTTCACTTAAATATGAATGTTTATATATCAAATTCAAGGACATTTAATGTAAAACCTTATTAAATTATCTCCATCACAAAAAAGTTATTCTTACAAAAATTAAGATCTATCTTAGATTTCGTTGTATTTTAAAGTTAAACTTACAGATTCAATATTTAGTAGGAAAACTCTTGTTTTTTATTACAGCTTCACAGCGTCTTTTCATTGAGAGAACTAGTAGTCAAAGAGCCGACAGCACAAAAACCTATGTTATCAAGCACAAAAAAAACCTTTATTTTATGGAAGAGTAGAAGTAGGGGAATCTAATGATCCACGTTTGCCGGAAATGAAGTGGTGCATAAGCCAAAAATTAATACCATTAGTGGTTGACTCGTAGGTTTATCATTGTGTTTGTCCTACAAACAAAGATATGAAAACATGGAGGACTGGGAGCAGGAAAACACAATGATAAACCTACGAGTCAAACACTGGTGGCATTAAATTTTGGTTTATGCATCTCTTCACTTCCGGCAGACATGAATCATTAGATTCCCCTACTTCTACTCTTCCATAAAATAAAGGTTTTTTCTTGTGCTTGATAACATAGGTTTTTGTGCTGCCGGCTCTTGGACTATAGTGTTTGGAGTTCATCTATTTTAATCACATAATGCCAAGAATATATTATAGCTTCAATAGGTTGCATTTTATTAGATGGACGCTTTTTGTACCAGGATTTTCAAACGTCGCCACAAATTTTCTATAGGATTCAGATCATGGTTGTTTCCTGGCAAGGGTAGTAATTGCATGCTTTTATTTTTGAACCATTCTTCGCATATTTTCTTCATATTGCATGAGCTGAATCCTTCTGAAACATAAATGGTGCTTTATTGGGGAAGAGATCCCTGATGGAAGGTATCAATTTTGGTTCCAGGACAGTTTCGATGCATTTTTTTGCATTCAGAATGCTATCAATCATTTGAATGCGGCCCAAAACATGATATTGATACAGGCCCAAAATATGACATTTGTTGGGTTCTTTGTATTTGATTCAATGCAATTAGGTTGCAGCTCTTCCCCTACTCTACGTCTCACATATTTTCGCCCATCACTACCAAAGAGCGATATTTTATTCTCATCGCTCCAGATTATTTGTTTCCACTGATTTTCTGACCAATGGACTTTACCCATGTGATGTCAGTCGCAGGTAAACAGAAGAGAAACACCAATAGGCGTAAAGAACATTTTAACACTACTTCCCCTTCGTCCAATAAACAGGCTTTTTCGGAGGGGAAATTCCCGCAGATGCGTGGCTGTTGCCATTCATGGGTAAAGTCCATTAATGTGTTCTTTTGCCCACTGAACTCGTGTCTTGTGTTGCTGAAGATTTAAAAATGTTTTTTCCTCGGAATTCTACCTTTCAGTCCAAAACCTGCTAATCTTCTCCTTATTGTTCTTGAACTAACTGAAATACCCATTGCATTCATTTCACATCTAACAGCATCTGATGAAATTCTGATATCGTTGAGGCGTATCCTTTTTATCTTTCTATCGTCAGAAGAACTTGTGCATTTTTTTCGGCCTGATCTTGCCTTATTTATCACTGATTTAGTTTCTTCATAACGTAAGCACGACTCTCGTACACCAGATAAAGTGAATTATCCACCAACCTGTCTTGCAATTTCAGCACAAGAGAGACCATTTTCTTCCAATATGACATTTCTGCTTCTTTTTGTAGGTGTCCAATCAGTTTTTGTTGTTGATGACATTGGTTTTAAATTATTTGCATTAAGAAAAAAATAGAAATATTTTTAAAAAACATTATTCCATTTAGTTTTACACTAGTATTCACCCTTCTGCAAAATTCATTCCAGCAAAATACCACTTTTACAAATCAAAACATGCTACAGTTTAATTACTGACATTTGATTGGTTCTCAGAACAATCATTGTGATTGGCTAGGAAACTTTTATTACAATACATTTCAGCATTTATGACTAATTGTGTTTGTATTTCAAACTAAAGTAGGTGTAACTTATTTTGTATTGCAGATATTTTAATTATGTTTTTTGTATTAAATTCTACATTAAATTTCCTTGAGTTTGATATATAAACATTTGTATTTAAGTAAAAATTAATATATTCTATAAAAACACAAAGTTATAAAACATGAAAATTTCAAAAAATGCCCACAATTTTGGCCACCACTGTATATACCGTGTAGGGACATATGGTGAGTATGTTCCTTGTTTTTGAGTATCACTATTTCTGAAAAAATCCCTCATTTTACACGATGAAGGAATTTCTGCGATTAAATAAGGTAACTATTACAATTCGGAAATAATGGTACTAAAAAATCAAAGGTTTGTAAAGTCTTAAAAAACTAGTAATAATTAGGGATTTAGTTTTCACTGCAGTGCTCAAGTTCAGACTTTACAACTGGGACCCGTTTCCCACGGCGAGGAAAAATTCTTCATTCATGAGCAATGCACTACTTGAAGTCGTCTATGTCTCGTGGCACTGAATATTTGTCTCGGTACAGCCTTTATAGATTAATTTATCCTCTACTTGTTGTAGACAGTTCGCAGGTCTGGCAACTACTTCATCCGAAAGAGAGCTTCTGTCTCTATGTGGCTAGATTTACTAATGTACTAAGACTCTAAAACTAGCGGTGGCAAGCCGATTAAAACTTCACTTCGGATCCAATTTATTGAACTATATTCATATAAATATTACATTATCTCTACTCAAGAGAAATAAATGTTGTGAGATTTGTAAAAGATTAATTTCTATAGCCCCCAGCTACCATTTTCCCAGAAATCTTGAATAACGACATGAAATCCGTTACAGTGGTGGTAGCGGCAGAAGGATTGAGAAATTTCAAAATTTTTCGGAGCAAAAATAGTGGAAAGAATCGGATGAGCCGTAACCAGATCACAAGATAGAGACAGACCATCGAACGGAGTCCATGAACCCCAGAGACAGACAACCGAACGGAGTCCCTAAACCCCAGAGACAGACTACTGAACGGAGTCCCCTTAACCCCAGAGGTAGAGAAACCAGCGAGAGGAGAGAAGTGAAAAATTGCATGGGCTATATTCTGAAAACCACATCTCAATCTTAAATCATAACGGACAAACAATAGCTTCTCCCAACAAAATTGCTGAAACAATAGCAAGTACATTTGCATCTAATTCTAGCTCTGACTCATACCCGGAACCTTTTTTATCATATAAAAGACAAATGGAAAATGCCCGCATAAATTATAACTCTCGTCACACTTTTGAATATAATCACGCTTTTACTATTTCAGAGCTCATAAATTGTTTGCAAAAAAGCCACCAATCTGCTCCAGGTCACGATGGCATCACATATACCATGCTGAAACATCTCTGCACAATCCCTCTTAATAATTTACTTGCTTTCTATAACAGAATTTGGATGGAACAAATCTTTCCTCATGCCTGGTATAAGGCTATTATCATTCCTTTCCCTAAACCAGGGAAAGATGCTTTCAATCCCAATAATTACAGACCAATCGCACTTTCTAGCAGCCTTTGCAAATTACTTGAAAAAATGGTCAACTGTCGCCTCGTGCATATTTTAGAAACTAACAATTGTCTTGCCGCATTTCAAAGTGGATTTCGACATGGTACATCTATTATCGATAGCCTAGTCCATCTTGAAAATCACATACGGACAGCCTTCCTAAAACGCAACCATTTGGTCTCAGTATTTTTTGACATGGCGAAAGCCTATGACAGAACGTGGCGATATGGGATCCTTCGTGATCTTTTAAACCTCAACTTTCGTGGGAATCTCCCTATTTTTATCAAAAACTTCCTCAATATTAGACTTTTTAAAGTATAAATTGAAGAAATCTTATCTAGATTTTATGTACAAGAAGAGGGTGTACCCTAGTGATGGGCGATTCTCGAGAATTCGACAATCGAGAAAAATCGTCATCGTAAAAAATCACAAGAGATACAGCCATCGATTAATTCCTAGAATCTACAATCGAGATGTTTTACAATCAATTATAACGAGAAAAGCTAAAAACAGTTATTGGAAAACTTAGCTATTATTCTGGCCGACAATTTCATAGTAGTGATAGGGCTTAGTGATGGGCGATTCTCGAAAATTACCAATCGAAAAAAATCGTTATCGTAAAATACACAATCGATACAGTCATCGATTACTTTCGAGAATCTACAAAGGAGATGTTCTAGAATCGATTATTGAAATCATTGTTTTTACATATATATAAGGCAGATTTTATTAAATATAGGGTAACTGAAAACAGATGGAATAAAAAAACAACAAACCAAAGGGAGGCTATAAAGGAGCCATAAGACTGGAAAAGTCTTGTAAGGGTGCCCCCTGGTTGAAAAAAGCTGAAAAAACGCGAGTAGCTATGAAGCGGTAAGGGGAGTTTAAGTATCAAAAAGTAGAATTTTTCGGCAATTAGCACCAAAATGGTGAAAGAAATAAGAATCAAAAGCACCCCCTAGTGGCAAAAACATGAACTAAAGGATGATAAAAGGGATCAAAATTTTTTATTGATTTTTCTACGTCATTTGAGATTGGATCTTTAATTTCCCCATTTTTAGAAAGTCTTCGACTGGAATACATTAAACGAACCCCCGAGGGGAGCATAGTAGGGGGGAGGGGCAAGGAAAGTACATAATATGAATAAGTGGTCACAGGAATTTCCAACGATATGGCACATGCGGGGTGTCGGCTAAATTTAGAAAAGTGCCCCCGCGCGGGGGCTATATCAAATGAAATAGTAGTCACAGAGCTTTCCAATGATATATCACATGAGGGGTGTCAGCGAAAGATAGAAAAGAGTCCCAACTCCCAGGATTCCAATTATCGTGCCCCCCGAAATATACCCTGCCCATCCTTCTCTTTGAAATTTTCATATATTAAAAATTATTTATCGGAGGGCTACGTAAAAAAATCCGATCTAAAATATTTAAAAACGCTACGATTTCAAAAAAGATCGAAAAGTGCCTCTCTCGGGGCGCCAAACTAGGGAGGGAAGAAGAAAGGTTCATAATATGAAAGAGTAACTTTCCGATGATAACCGAAAACTTTCCGATGATATATCAAATGACTGGTCCAAAAAAAGTTTTAAATCTACCCCTCCCACGTGGGTTCCCTCTTTTATCCCAGAATATACCCGGAAATCACGCAGCCCCACTTTTAAAATTTTATATTTAATAAATAATATTTATCGGAGAGCTCCATCAAAAAACCTCATTTAATGACACTTATTGTAGAAATCTCTACAATTAAAAAAAAAAATCACCCCCGCACCGCTCCCCCCCCCGCCCCCTTCCGGAATTCAACTCTGGGAGGAGAAAGGTTCATAATATGAAAGAGTGGTGAAAGGACTTTCCGATGATATGTCAAGGAGAGGTTTGGTAAAAGTTTGAAAATTACCCCCCCCCCCCTTTGTCCACTCTCGCGCCCTCCAGAATTCACTCACCTTCCTCTTTGAACTTTTTATATTTAATAAATAGTATTTATCTGAGTCTCCAGGTATGGGTCAGCTTGGCAGAGCTAAAATAAGAGAAACATTGAAAATTCGGGTCAAAATGACACTAAATTTAACAGTAAAGTTTGAAACTAGGACTATACAGAACTGAATACATAAGCCACTGTGCTTCATAACCCACATCGGTTAATAGCAATAAAAAGATAAGTGCCAGTTAAACTGATGGCATTGAGCTCACAGGTTATTAACACTAATTGTATATTATAGTCTTATTTCAAAGAATAATGTCCCTCAAAAAATAAATGAAGGGAAATATCCCCCGTTTGCCCCTTTTATACTTAACCAATGAGCCTCCAAATCTAATCAGGGAAACTCCTTAACTATAATAAATCAGTATATCAAATTTGAAGCAAATCAGATAATTCTGCATGTAAAAAAGAAATATATCGCTAAATTAAGGGTGGACTAAACCCTTTAACCCTTTTATACTTAACTAATGAACCTCCAAATCTAATCAGGAAAGCTCCTTATCAGAACGAACATAGAAAAAAAAATTAAAGTAAATTGAATAATTCTCCATGAAAATCCATTTACCTAAATAAAGGGGAGGGGACTTGCCCCCCTTTTTGCCCTTGTATACTTAACCAATGAACCTCCAAATCTAATGAAGGAAGCGCCATATCGGAATAAATCGGTATATTAAATTTGAAGCAAATCGAATAATTCTGCATGAAAAAACCTTTTATCTGAATTAAGGGGGAGACTAGCCCCTCCCCTTTATACTTAACCCATAAACCTAAAAATCTAATAAAGGCAGCTTCTTAACATAATAAACCGGTATCCCAAATTTGGAGCAAATCGAATAATTCTGCATGAAAAACCCATTTATCTCGGTATACCAAATTTGGAACAAATCGAGTAATTCTGCATGAAAAACCCATTTATCTAAATTAAGTGGGGGACCAGCCCCCCTTCTCCCCCTTTATCCTTAACCAATGAACTTCCAAGTTTAATCAGGGAAGCTCCTTAACATAATAAACCGGTATACCAAATTTGGAGCAAATCGAATAATTCTGCATGAAAAGCCCATTTATCTAAATTAAGGGCGGACCAGCACCCCTTCTCCCCTTTTATACTTAACCCGTAAACCTCCAAATCTAATCAAGGCAACTTCTTAACATAATAAACCGGTATACCAAATTTGGAACAAACCGAATAATTCTGCATGAAAAACCCATTTATCTAAATTAAGGAGGGGGTCTACCCCCCTTTCCACCCTTCATACTTAACTAATGAACCTCCAAGTTTAATCAGGGAAGCTCCTTAACATAATAAACCGGTATACGAAATTTGGAGCAAATCGAATAATTCTGCATGAAAAACCTATTTATCTAAATTAAGGAGGGGGGGACCAGCCCCCCCCCTTCTCTCCCTTTATCCTTAACCAATGAACCGTCAAAACTAATCAGCGGAACGCCTTATCAGAATGAACATAAAAAAATTGAAGCAAATCGTACCGTTTAATCAAGAGTTATCGTGTTACGTACATATATACGTACGTACATGCATACACACAGAATCGACGGGTACATTAGCTCTCAGGCTTAGATAACCTGTGAGCTAAAAAGAGATTGGATAAGCAGATGGACTCCTTTGAGAAATTATGACTTAAACCAGAAATGCGGTAAGTTTGACTCTGAAAGCTTCATTTCCATCTCGCATTTCGGCAAATCTCATCTCGATGATTTTTCCAGCATTTCGACGCTTCCAGATGGGAAGCTGCTCGATGGTTGGTTCTCTCGCGGTTTTAAACCTTTCGGGATGGGAAGCCTCTCGAGAGTTTCTCTCGCCCTTTTCAAACTTTCCTGATGGGAAGCCTCTTGCTGGTTTCTCTCGTCCTTTTCGAAATCTCCCAATGAAAAGCCTTTCGAGGATTTCTCTCGCGCTTTTCAACATTTCGCTATGAGAAGCTTTTCGAGGATTTCTCTCGCCTTCGGCAGAGAAGAAAAGTAAGAAAATTTATCGAGAGTACCATGGGACGAGATAGAGAAAAAGGCATGACAATGAGCTGTGAAATGAAGCCCTAATTTTCAAAGTTTCTCTTATTTTAGCCCTACCACGATGTCACATACCTGGAACCCTACGATAAAAATTATTTATTAAATATAAAAATTTCAAAGAGGAAGGTGCGTCGGGTGATTTCGAGGGAGGAGGACGTGAGAGTGGACTCATGCGGGGTGCAATTTTAAAATTTTTACCGAACCCTTCCTGTGGCACATAATCGAAAAGCCCTTTGGCCACTCTTTCATACTATGAACCTTTCTCCGCCCAAAGGAGGATGGAGAAGGGGCGAACAAATTTTTAAAACCGTAGCCGATTTCTATAATAAATTTAAATATCACTTTAGATGTGGGTTTTTTATGCAGTCTTCCGGTAACTATTATTTATTGAACATAAAAATTTTAAAGTGACGGCTGTGTGAATTCCGGGGCGAAAGAGTGGGCCCACGGGGGGAGGGAGGGAGAGCAATTTTCAAACTTTTTTTGGACCAGTCATGTGATATGTTATCGGTAAGCTCTCGGATGACTCTTTCATATTATGAGACTTTCTTCCTCCCCTCCCCAATTTGGCCCCCACTGCGAGGGTAGTTTTTTCCGCTTTTATCATTTTAGATCGGATTTTTCTTATGGAGCCCTCCGCTAAATATTATTTATAATATATGAAATTTCAGGACACTTTTCCAAATTTAGCCAAGACCCCTCATGTGACATATCGTTGGAAAGGTTTGTGACTACTTATTGATGCTATGCACTTCCGGTGGCCGCCCCCCCACTTTGCCCCCCCCCCGGAGGACACTTTTCCAAATTTAGTCAATACCCCTCTTGTGAGATATCGTTGAAAAGGTCTGTGACTACTTATTGATGTTCTGCACTTCCGGTGACAGTCCCCCCACTCTTTGCCTCCCCGGGGGACACTTTTTCAAATTTAGTCAAGACCCCTCGTGTGAGATATCGCTGGAAAGGTCTGTGACTACTTATTGATGTTATGTACCTACGGTGTCCCCACCACCACTTTGCCCCCCCCGGGGGCACTTTTCCAAATTTAGCCAAGACCCCTTATATGAGATATAGTTGGAAAGGTCTGTGACTATTTATTGATGTTATGCACCTCCGGTGACAGTCTCCCCCAATTTGCCCCTCCCGGGGGACACTTTTTCAAATTTAGCCAAGACCCCTCATGTGAGATATCGTTGGAAAGGTCTGTGACTACTTATTGATGCTATGTTCCTCCTGTGTCCATCCCCCCATTTTGTACCCCCGGGGGACACTTTTCCAAATTTAGCCAAGACCCCACATGTGAGATATCGTTGGAAAGGTCTGTGACTACTTATTGATGTAATGCCCCTCCGGTGACCGCCCCCCCCCACTTTTCCTCCACGGGGATGTTTTTCCAAATTTAGCCGAGACCCCTCATGTGACATATTGTTGGAAAGGCTTATGACCACTTACTCATGTTATCCACCTCCCGCACCCCTCTCCCCCTTAGCCCCCACGGGGAGGGCATTTTTGTAAATTCAGATCCAGACTTCTCATGTGACATATGGTTGGAAAGGCCTAAAGACCTGTGACGACTTAATCATATTATGCAGCTGCTGTGCCCCTCCGCTCGCTTTGACCCCTCCCCCAAGAGATCTGGTCCGACGTTCATTCGTTTCGATATTATATTTTTTACAAGATTTTGTAGTGCAAACACACCGCACCCGCCTGCTATCATATATCAGTGCCGTATATAGCGGGTAACCTGTTCGTGATTTCATATTACAAGATTACGTATAAATTAGGGGCCCCGATTAAAGGAGAGGCCCGCTAGCGGTCGAATTCACCTAGTCTTTATTAACATCGACTTATTCCAGTTCACCCGCAGACGATTCTTGATAAATGTATGACGTATATAATACATAATATATGATTTATAAAAGAAATTTTCAAACTGTAGTCATCGAGAAAAAATTTACACAATCGAAAAATATCGAGATGTCCATAGAATCGAGAAAATCGAGAAAAACATCTCGTTATCGCCCATCACTAGTGTACCCCAGAGTGGTGTCCTCAGTGTTACCCTCTTTGCAATCAAAATAAATGACATCCTTAGCCAACTATCCCCTTCAGTAAAAGGGGATCTATATTAGTGCTCCCGATGGGATACGTATTTCAATTATACCAGGGCGCGAAATTTCCACTCGCCAGCTCGCCGATGGCGAGCTAATATTTAAGGTTGGCGAGTAAGTTTTGTCTTTTAAAATATTGTGTTTTACATCAAACTGTGTACGGTCAGAATATCGTGCCTCAATCCAGCGACATGCGTATCTTATAGGTCTTTTATGCTTAGCTGAAAAATGCGGATAAAAAAGTATGCCAATGAAAAACAATGCAGGTATTTTATCCATATTATTGCTGAAACTATGAAGTTAGATTTAGTGTAAAAATTAAGGTGTACATATATCCGCATTCTGGTTGATGGTACCAAAGATAGATTAGATGTTGAACATGGAAATGTGTATGTTTTCGATACCGTGGATGTAAAAGATAATCATACCAAAGAGGATATTTTAGGAGCAATAGAGCTGCCAAATTCTACTTCACCCAGTTATTTTCAGAGCCATAATTGATTTTATGGATAAGAATATAGTTCCAAATGAATGTAGATTACTGGCATTATATTTTAGACTTGGGTACTGATGGTGCTCCAAATATGGTTGGACACAAATCAGGATTGGCTATGAAAAAGAAATCTATTTGTGCTAAATTGAGAAACATTCACTGCCTTGCACACCATTTGCAGATGGCTGTTTTGGATGCATGTGGTGAAGTTGAATAACGGAAAACCTTTGATTCAGTGGTTAGGAGTATTTTTACATTTTACCATGTCTCGACTAAAAGACCTCATATGTTAATAGAAGCAGAAGAAATTCTAGGAGAAAAAATTCTTAAACTGAGTGATATTCACACTATTAGAAGATTATATATATCTATCACTATAGAGGATTCACACTATTAGAGGAAAGTGCCGTGAAAGCTCTTTTGCAAGCCATCTTGAAGAGGGGGCCAACGGAAAAGACAATGATAGTTCTAAAGCTACGGGTTTGCTGAAAAGATTGAAGGATTATAAATTTCTTTATGTTCTATGCTGTCTCTTGGATTTCTACAGGAAATTGGACCCTTTAAGTGAGGTATTAAAAAACAAGGAACTTGTCATTTCATCTGTAAATAAAAATTGTACATTGCATCTCAATTCTGGCAGATCTCGAATCTAGTGTTGCACCAAATGAACAGAAGTTTTTGGACCAACTATCCTTCTCTATCCATCTCAGGGATAATCAAGGTTGTACAGCAGACAAATATTAAAAATGGGGAGCGAGAGTTTCAGACTTTAAGAGGATATTAATTAAATATGAAAGATATACATAACAGAAAGAATGCAATCTATGTCAACGGATGTGTTAACATATCTGCATGTTTTTGACACTTTGGGTTAACCTCCCAAAGAAAAAATTCTTGAACTTGTGTTAGAAGAAATTAAAAAGCTCTTCATGTATTTGAAACCAAGTCTCTTTAAGGAAAAAGGTGGATATTGTATTGTCAGAGTGAGCAGAATTCAAGTTTATGTTCCCTTCACTAACACTGAAAAATATGCTGCAGAAATTTTACAGTGAAAAGTACTCAGCAAGATTTCCCAATTCGCTTTAAATTCTAGCAATTTGTGCTTTTCTACGAGTGAGTGTAGCTGCATGCGAGAGGCTGTAGCTGTCACAACAGACTCAAGACTGCATACAGGAACTTTCTGAAGACTGAAACGCTGGATGACTTATCCAGAAATTCTATTAATGGATCCACCCTGACAGATCTTTACCCTACAGCTGCGATTGACAAGTAGTATTTAAGTTCAGAAAGGCAACGCTACACAAACATGAAGTTCTAAAAGCACAGGAACTTTTTCTTTCGTGACTTTTTAGTGGTATGTGGCAATTTTTGTAACCATTGAAACCTCATTGCAACCTTATTTTGAGTTAATATTATTTTTTTTTCTTTTGCAGTAATCTTTCGATTTTTCAATTTCTGCATTCTTTTATGATTTTGGTCACTAGAAAGTTCTTCACACTACATCTGTTAGCACTTAAAAAAATAGTTCATATTTCTCATGAATGCAAAATATTCCCGATTTAACAGACAGCTCCTTCTGACAACGGACAATTTAGATTCAGTTTGTCATAAATAGTTCCTTTTGCGGGTAAGTGTGGATACTGACATTGCTGTCTGACTGAATGTAAAATAATGGCGAGGAAAAGTTTTAGTCTGGCGAGCGCCTTTTGAAGTGAAATTTCATGCCCTGAATTATATGTTTAAACGATATACGTATATACGTATAATACATTTCTATGAAATACGAATACCTTAAAATATACGTTTAAACGTATCCAGATACGTATAAGGGTACATCGATTAAACGTATATTTAGCCATACGTACATTTAAAGTATATGTATATTTCAAGTATCGTATTTACTTTTAATAACAACTGACCGCATCAATCTTACGTCACTGAATGGAAAATAAGCTGAAAATTAGTGGCGTTACCATATCAATCTGTATGTTTTGTTTCATACATAAGATCTTGTTATTTCTCTTTATAAATATTCAAATTAATTTGTTTCTTCTAATTTGCATTAAATTAAGTGATAAAATGTTATATAAATTTGCTGGAATAGTTTAAATTGTTTTATAAATAAATAATAATTGCTGAAAGTGAGTAAACATGGTCATGTATGCCTATTAAGAAAGCCATGTTTTGGAAGGATAAGGAGATGTAGTCGCTGGTTTTGCCTGTTCTGAACGATAAAAGTACGAAATAATTAAATTATTTAAAAAAATACAAAATAGTTAAATTATTTTAAAATTCCTTTGTCCTATAAGACCTACTCCACGACGAAAGATCCTTGCGCGCAGGCGGCCCAATTTATCTAACGTGAAAAGAACCATTGTGTCACGCGAAACTGTGACTTTTCCAATTCTGGTTACCAATAACGGCATTTAACCGTACTGGCGCAAAGACTGGCACAGCAAAGTATCTCGTTGTGAAGCTGGTATATGAAAGATAATTTATATTGTCTTCATGTTGCTGGCGCAGTTTTGTTTTGGTGTAGATTTAAAATGAGCAAAAAAAGCTGGGTGTGGCGTTACGCTGACAAAAAGTATGACAGAGCCTATTGCCTGCTCATCCCTGCATGCTATGTGAAGACGATATTGCAGCAAACTCGCTTTGTGCAACTGGTCGAACAACAGGTCCAATCAGCAACCATTTAGAACGGATTCATCGTCTAAACCCCCTTTTAAACAATAGACCAAAGACACGCAGGAAATCCGGTAGGTGAAGTAGACCTTTTTTACTTAAAGATACCTTTCATGCGAATAATAAAACGAGAAAAACAACGTTTGAAACATCGAATTCTTGAAAAATAATTAGTCGTTACATCGTTTATATCTGTAGCTAAATGTAAAACTCTGTTTTGGGATTAGGTAATCACTCTGCGTACTCTTATACATCGTGAACTCTTGCACTACTTTACCATGTGTGGCGCATATTTTTCAGCTTGTTATTAATGAAGACCTCAATAATGCATTTTTCAAGAGTTGAGCGAGAAGACCGGAAAGTCGGTGGGACACTTTCGCCATTCTACCATAGCTTCAACAGCGTTGCAAGAAAAACAGAAACAACTAAATATAAATCAAATTAATTCAAAGTGTCAAAACCCGGTGGAACTCTGAGTTTTAAAAAGTGGAACGCATTCTTTTAACCCGAGCCCTTATCGCCAGTGTTCTGGCTGATCGGTCTCTAACATCCACTATTGTGGCTAAAAAATTAGAAATTATGGAAGAGGATTGGATACGAACTGAAGAACTAGTTAAGCTTCACAAACCTTTAGAAATGGCCACGTCGGCTTTATGTGATGAAAGCTGTTCACCCATGTCAGTGGTTCGCCCCATTGTCAGTAAAGTAATAAGCAATTACACATCACACGAAACAGTCTGATACTGATACTATTATGACCAAACATTTTAAGATGGTTGTACGATTAGAGTTAAAAGATAGGTATAAGCTGTAAGGAAAAACACTTCTGTTGTCAATACTCGACAAGTGAACTCAATTCTGGACCCACTATTCAAAGATTTAGAGGATGGACCACCAGCAGCACTACAGACTATTAGAGACCACGTCAAGTCATTTCTAAGTCGGCACCGCCAACAAGGTGACAACTCATCGGCATCAGAACAAATGGAGGATTTTTCTGGAAAATCAACTTTTTCTTTTTTGTTTCAACAGACTGTGTCTTCTCCTGTAGATGCCAGTATGCAGTTTGAAAACTATCTGACTGAACAGCAGCTTCATTTTGACATAAACACTTTTGAGTGGTGGTAGAGGCGTGAACACACAGAGGCGTACCAACATAAGTACCCTGGATTAACAGATTTAGCCAAAAAGTATCTTTGCATTCCGTCTTCTTCAGCAAGTTCTGAAAGAGACTTTTCAGCTACAGGTAACATAGTAACCTCAAAATGCAGTTGTTTGAATTACGAAAATGTTAATATGTTAGTGTTTTTATTTCAAAACCGAAAGTTATTACCGTGAATTGCAAAAAGTACTTCGGAAATTTTTACTTTGAATTTATTTAGATTTTTTGTTCATCTCATGATGTTGAAATCAGATACCTCGTTAATTTCATAGTTTGTGTATATAATGTATACAATTTGTATTCACTGTAAGTAACTAGCAAAATTAAACCCTCTTTGAGCAAAGAATGAGAGTATAAATGTTTCAGATATATTGTGAATCCCTGTTAAGTATGTTTTTTTTCTTTTTAATCGTTTAACAATTCTTTATTCTTGTGTGTTACACTTAAGAATGCATCCGGGAGCAAATGTTATTCTTTCCATAGAGCTAATGGTTGGTTAATAAAATCCCAAATCTGACTCGGTTGTGTTGAATATTGAACTGAATTTGACTGAAATATCATATTATGAGTGCAAAACAATTGAAATTTACTTTTTCAGATGAATTGAACTTAAATTACAACTAAAATTTAGATTCATACTGTAGATTTTAGCTTGTTTATTGAATATGAACAACAAAGTTTATATTCAGTATTTTTAAACTTCAGAAATTATTATCTATCTACACTGAAAAAAAAACATATTTCTTGATCTAAGAAACCATAATGTAATCAGGAATGAAAATCAACAATAACCTCTTTCGAGTTATCTGTGATTCTGACAAGCGTTCTATATCTTTAGAAACTTCAGAAACCAATATATTTCCGATATTTAAAGAATCATTAATAAAAAAAAGTTTCTTTTGCGACCACTGATTTTCGGAAATGTTTCCAAGTAGGTGATCTATAGTTTAGTAATCAGCTTTCTCAAACCAGATTAACGGTATTTAGGATTATATCAGATCTCAGTTAAGCATTTTCAGATGCGTATCTGAATTTATACATACAAGAGTAACAAAAAATTGTTAATGTTAATACTGTTAATTGCCAGTTGCGCGCTAGTCTGGGACCTGAGTGGCCTATGTCGCCGAACGAAGGCTCACAGCTCCCCGGCGAGAGCTAGTTACCCGACTGAAAAGAAGGGATATGTGTTTCACTTGTATCTGGGTATGTGGATTTCTTTATACCCTGGAAACATCCCAACGACTGGATGGATTTTAATGAATGAAGTCTCTATCAATTCGTCTTAACAGCCCGATGGTTATAGGCTAGGTTTTGTTTTTATAAATTCAAAATGGCGGCCGTAAAATACAAAATGGCGGTAGAGACGAAAACAATTTACGCACCCTATTGAGTGGCATATCATTGAATAGGTCTTTCAAAATGACGACGATGTTTCATTGACTATTTTACAGTCAGAAGCTCCGTTAAAATATTATACAACCTGGAAATTGTGTAGGTAGGATCTCTAGCTTTATTGCAACTCTAACCATCATAGACATCTATAGACCTCACCAAAACAGTGTTTATAGATAGGAACTAACAATTAAACTCAACTTAAAAGTAATCAATACAAGTAAATAAAAAAAATAGGTAAGTAATATAATTCACATTGATGACAAATAATTAATTAGTTCTCTTTTTGCGCAGTCGGGTATTTTGATTTTTTAAAGTTAATTGTATTATTTTACCATATTTATCCGTAAAATATGTTTGCTGAACATGAAAATGTTTACTTGAGAATTAGTATCATGCGAAAAACCTATATTCTATGTTGAAGAAACTGATTAATACAATATAAAAAACTACTCGGAAACGTTATCGAAAATGAATATCGTCAAAAAGAAGTCTTACATACGCTTCTTTAACTCGAAAATATATTGGTTTCTGAGATTTCTAAAGATAAAAAACGCTTTTCGGAATTCGTAGGTACCTCAGATGAGCTTATTTTATAAAATTTTGTTCGTGGTTATATTTTCTTGGATTAAGAAACATCTGTCTTGGTTTTTTGTTCAGTGTTTGCTTTGTGGAAACTTAGCCTTTTGACAGTTTCCACACATAAAAACCCTCACAAATGCTACAGAATCACGGCCTATGGAAACTCCATGTATTCGGGAGTGACACTAGAAAATTCGTCTAAGTCTCAGAGTTTGCCGGTAACTTAAAAGTAAATAAATTCAGTGCGATCGATCTTATGAAGATGACACTTTGGAACATAGTACATAAAAAGAGGACCACTGGTTCCCACTTTGTAACACCGAAATATGCCGCTAAGTGCTTTTTGACATCGCATACTTTGACAGGAGTGTTCCGTGTGCAAAAAGGGGGAAGAACCCCCGACCAGCCACTAGAAGGTCGGCTGTCAAAAGGGTCTTGACGGGCGGACCAATGACAGCGGATGTTGGAAACTAGCATTGTTTTCCGAGAGAGAAATGAAGGATATATACGAGATCTCTGAGGAGATCAGGGGGATGAGTTGACTTTTAGAAGAGTTTAGCAGAAGCTAAACGTGAAAAGAGGTTCTTCAAACTGAAGGAGAAAAAAGTTTCTCTCCAGGCTTTTCACGGGATTATTTTTCGGAGGTCGCTCCGAGGAGAGGGGAGACTTGTTTCTCTCAACGGCAACAATAGCCGATCAGCTGGGCCACAGCTGGGAGCATCGGCGGAAAAGCTGAACGCACGGGGCGAACGTTAGTCCGCACCTTTAACGGACATTTGATTACTTAGAAGGGACCATAGTGTTTCCCAGAGACTCTTGAATATAACTAATCTGGACTCTGATTTGTTATCCGGTCAAGGACAATTTTAGATATTCCTACCTTACAAGACTTTATTTCATCAAATTAATTTCCTAAGTATTTGTTGTGTTAGTGTAGACATTGTATTTAGCCAAGATTTCTTGTTGTTTTGCGAGAATTAAACCTTTAATTTTTCATCTTAACTAAAACCTTTGTCATCACGCCTCTGAGGAGTTTACGTCACGCTATCGCCCTCATCTGAGGCCCCACAACTGGTGGCAGCTAAAAAAGAACTTTGATACTAAAATAAAGTGGCGGTGAGGCAGTGGAAATCTGATATTGAAAGACCCGTGTGCTAACCAACGGACAGCAGGACGAAAAAACAACTGTAGCAAAGGACACAGCAATCAAGCTCTCCAAGAAAAGGCGGACGGAACTGCAAGAGATCTACTGGGAGCCTAAAGAACAAGCCCGGAGCAAACAGACCGGAGCCAGATCCCCTGGAAAAGGCCTAACGCGAGATGGACAGCGAGGAAGACAGGTGCTTCAACGACAGTGCACTAAGATTCAGCAGTGGCCCACAACTGATGATCAACGGTGTTCCGATCAGCCCACAACCGGCAGTTCAGTTGATGGCGAGTCGACGCAACAGGGGAGGTAAGCTCATAAAAAAATTTTTTTTTTGAGTGGCTCTTATTGTTAGAATTGTTTAAATGTGTCAAGTAAATAGCTAAAGTTTTCAGGAAAAAATTTATTGTGTGTCTTAAAAAAAAAAAGCATTAAGCTAAGAAGAGTTAAAGTTAACTTAAGTAGCCTAGCCTATTAATCAGATTTAGAATCTAGGATTTATTCGGGAAGAATAAATGGCAAATATTTTTTTTCTAGTACTAAGAATAGAAAAATTTCAGGATTAAATTGCGCTTAGGGGTGGGGAAAAAAACCCAAAGGGAAGAGCTTTTTTAATTAGATGTGCAAGGATACAATGTTATTTATAGATTCGTGCAGGAAAATATTTTATTAATTGTTGGTTATTATATAAAGAAATTTTCTGAATTTATGAAAAGTATTGGTAGCACTGGATCAGGATTGCAAGGTGTGCTCAAACTTGAGGAAATTTAAGAGTTTTTCAAAAAGTTATATGTACAATTGGTATAAAATTTTCAGATACTTTGTTTCATTTTGTGTGCATAGGGATTTCAGAGCCGAATTTATCTTGCATATTTAACAGAAAGAGAAGGCATTCAAATAATTTTATAGTATATATCAAATTTATTCTTTATGTTACTGTTTGTATTCAAAAGGTGTTTATAAAAGTACCCATAGCATAATTTAAACTAGATAGGTTGAAATTATTATTATCTTTTTTTTTACATGTCAGGTGACCGGATTAAATTCTCTTTGATATTATTGTTATAATTTGAGTAAAACTCAAGTGTGTACAATATGGCAAAAATTAGGGCACTAAAATATTGTAGAAAGATTGATTTGCAAAAATTAGCAGACGAGCTGGGGGTAAAAATTGAGGAAGGCGACACGATGGCAATAATTATTCAAAAAATTGAGCAGGCAAATGACTACGATGAAGAACTGGCAGTGACGCAAGCTGGGTACATTGTTCAGGACAGGGAGGAAACTACGGCTAGAGAAAAAGAAAATGAGACGCTAAAAAGAGAGGAGAGAGAGAAAGAGAGAGAGTATGAGAAAGCAAAACTTGACAGGGAATTCGAGTTAGAGCGTTTGCGGTTAACGCAAGGCGCGGAGCGAAGTAGTTCGAGTGCTAGCAATAGATCCGACAGAGGCCCTAAAATCCAAATCAAATCTATCATGCATAATTTTGACCCAGAGAAATCTGACATTACGCTTTTTTTGAATTTATTCGAAAGACAGGCAGAAAGGTCTGGTATTGAATCAGAGGATTTAGTCACGCATCTTTTAGCATTATTGCCAATTGATGTAGCTGAACTTATATTACGAGAGGACGAAAAAGTAGACAGTTTTAATTATGTCAAATCAGTCCTATTGACAAGATATAGATTAAGCGCAGAAGCTTATCGCGTAAAACCGCTTCGGCATCAAAAAAATCCGACCAGTCCATGGAAAGATCTAATATTTGAGCTAAACAGCTTTCAAGAGGGGTGGCTCAATGGGTTAGAGATAAATACGATAGAAGAGCTGAAAAGCTTACTAATTACGGAGCAAATAAAAAGAAGAGTGCCGACCGTAATGAAGGAACACTTCATCGACTCTTGGGCTTCGTACAAGAATCCGGACAGCTTAGTCAAAGATTTGGATGGGTATGAAACGATAAAGGGTATCTCCAGAAAACTATGGAATAATAGGCCCCCCATCGAAAAAAGATTTGAAAGGCCCAGATACGCCGAAAAAGAGGCAGAAAAAAACCCGGAAATTAAATTAAATTGGAGGGATGAAAATGAGAATAAAGAAAGGGAAAAGATGTTTGATAAACCTAGGAAAAATACTTGTTTTAATTGCTCAAGTCCAAAACATTATAAACGGAATTGCCCAGAATTAAAAAAAAGTGAAAACTCACACAAGACTGTGCATAATATCAGTAAGGAGATAAACTTAGAGAAAGGTTTTGAACCGTATCTGAGTCGGGGTAAAATAAACGGCGAAGAAATCATTATCTTAAGAGATACGGGTTCGACCGTGGACATTTGACCGAATAAATTAGTTAAAACTAATCAATTAACTGGTCAGGTCAGCTGGGTAAGGCAGCCATTAGTTCAGGATCTGCGCTGTCTTCCTATAGCAGAAATAACGCTAGAATTACCCGATGAAATCACTGTTAATACGGCAGCATTAGTGGCAGACAAAGATTCCGACTTAAATTATTATATCTTAGGGAATGAAACCCAAAAATTAATCGAATCAAATAAGAGCACAAAACCCGAAATTATAAATGCCGTAATGACACGGAGCAGAACCAAAACTCAGATGGAAAGCGAAGGCCCAAGCTGTCAATTTCAGGACGCGAATCAGCTGGATAAAGATCCATCACCGGACAATGGGCAAGGCCCCACAGAGAGTGCAGAAACGGTAGATAACAATAGAGCAGAATCTGACAATTCAGGTGAAGGGGGGAAGGAGCAGCCAATTTTGCTTCCGGACCTAATCGTAGATGAAGCCTTTTCTTTAAGTAAGGTGGGGAAGAAAGAATTTGTGAACGAGCAAAAGACAGATAATACCCTGAATGAGATTAAGGAAAAAGCTCTTTAAAAAAGTCGTTCTTCGAGTACAGAAACTCCTTAATAATAAGAAAAACAACCGATCATAGAGGCTTAGAAAGATTTCAATTAGTTGTACCAACGAAGTTCAGACAGGCTATTCTTAGCGCTTGTCATGAGAATACAGCGTCCCATTTGGGAGAAAAAAAAACGAAGGACAAGATTTTGAGATATTTCTTTTGGCCAAACGTCATAAGGCAAACGGAAGAATTCGTGAAATCATGTCACCACTGTCAAATAGTTGGAAAGTCGGGAGAGAAAAAAAGGCCCCTTTGACACGTGTACCAGTCATACCAGAGCCTTTTTCAAAGCTATCAATTGATTTAGTTGGACCCCTACCAAAGTCCAAAAAAGGAAACAAATATTTGCTAACGGCGTTATGTGTATTTTCGAAATTTCCAGAGGCGATCCCGTTAGAAAATATGCTCTCAGAATCTGTAGTGGAGGCGCTTATGCAAATCTTTTGCAGACTAGGCTACGCAAAAGAGGTACAAACAGATTTAGGTCGGTCCTTTACGTCATGTCTTACGACATCATTTTTAGAGAAATTTGGAGTCAAGCTAAGGCATTCAAGTGTATGCCATCCGGCCTCAAATAACGTTGAACGGACGCACAGGACAATCAAACGGCTGTTAAAAGTCATGTGCACAGAAAATGGAAAGGATTGGGAAGAGAATTTGCCCCACGCACTACTAGCATTGAGAAATGCGGTCAGCAACTCAACAGGTTTCAGCCCAGCGGAGCTCGTTTTCGGTAAAAATTTGAGAACACCGGAAACATTATTATACGAGCAGTGGACAGGTGACAGTCAGGAGCCTGAGCTAGTCACAGAATACGTTTTTGGACTAATGAATCGGCTAAAAAGATGTCAGGAGCTGGCGGACGAAAATATGGTAGTAAGCAGGGAAAAACGCAAAGCTTGGTACGATAAGAAGGAGGTCGAAAGGGAATTTAAACCAGGGGACCAGGTACTCGTATTAGTAACTAACAAAGCAAACAAGATGTCAGCGAATTGGACGGGACCAGGTAAAATTACCGCTAAGATTTCGGATACAAATTATATCGTAGAAGTCCCAGGTAGGCGCGAAAAATCGCAAATTTTTCATGTAAATCTACTGAAACCATATGTACAGAGAGTAGAAAAAATAAATATATTAACACACGAATGTGATAATTTAGAGGACTTACAAGAGATGAAAATAGCCTTTCCTTTAGATGAGCCACACAGTTATAACTTCGGAGAAATTGTAGAGGATAGCAAATTAAAAGAGAGATGCAACCCCGAACAATTGCAGCAATTAGAAATCTTACTGGGGGAGTTCTGGGAGATTTTTTCGAATAACCCAGGGACTACGCACATGGAAATCCATGATATTGAAGTCACAGATAACAAACCTATAAGAATAAGACCCTATAGAATGTCCCGCAGACAGGAGGAAATTTTAGAAAAGGAAATAAAAAGAATGCTGGAATTAAATATTATAAGGGAAGGGGAATCAGACCACTATTCACCCATGATCCTTGTGCAATCAGCTGGTAAGGATCCTCGCTGTTGCATAGACTATCGAAAATTGAACTCTGTAACAAAAGTTGAATATTATCCACTCCCTAATATTGAGGACAGAGTAGAAAGAGTTTCAGCAGCTAAGTACATAACGGTGCTCGATCTGACCAAAGGATATTGGCAAATACCGATGACGCCTCAAGCCCAAAAATTAGCCGCATTTGTTACAAACACTGGGACATATTTCCCACTGAAGATGCCATTTGGGTTGATCAATGCGTCATTCAGATTTTCTAAATTCATGGCAAAAATGCTGAGAGGGTTAGAGAAGTTTTGTCTGCCCTATCTCGATGATATGGCGATTTTCTCAGAGACATGGGAAGAGCACCTGGAGCATCTTAGAGCGGTACTTACTAGAATAAGAGAAGCAAAGCTAACGGTAAAAATAGCGAAGTGCAAATTCGCGCAAAAGACTGTGAAGTATTTAGGGCACATAGTGGGAGAAGGGCAACGGCGGCCGGCCGAAGCGAAAATCAAAGCGATCACCGAATTACAGCCACCAAAAACGAAAACAGAAATCCGCAGATGTTTAGGAATGGCAGGTTATTATTCGCGCTACATAAAAAATTATGCCTCAATTGTAGAACTACTTACAAGGGCACTAAAGGGAAAAAAGAAAAAAGAAACAATAGTATGGAGCGAGGAAATGAACAGGGCATTTGACACTGAAAGTAAAACTTACAGAGGGGCCTGTATTGTATGCCCCCAACTATAACGCAGAATTTATAATTCAGACAGATGCGTCAAATTCAGGGGCAGGAGCAGTACTCGCGCAGAGACAAAATTCAGAGAAGCATCCCATTATTTATTTGAGCAGAAAAATTACCGAAACGGAAAAAAATTCAGCGCGACAGAAAGGGAATGTGCAGCGATAATTTTTGCCATAAAAAAATTGAGGCATTACATTGACGGACAAAAATTTCTGATCGAGAGTGATCATAACCCATTAACGTTCCTAAAAACAATTCAGGAAATAATCCTCGTCTTCTCAGGTGGGCATTAACCTTGCAACCCTACCAGTATGCAATTAAATATAGGCCTGGCAAAGAAATAGCTCATGTGGACTTCTTGAGCAGGTCAGAATAGTATACAGAAAAAAAGGGACAAATTAATTGTATATAGTAAAACTTTTATAATTTTCTTGTGTTTTGTAATGTGTATTAAAAATGGTATTAGCATATAGAATTTTGTAAAAAAAAAAAAAAAATGGTAGGAAGGAATTCTGTAAAATTTTAAGAAACGGACAGGTAGGCAGTTAAATATAAGTTTTTTTTTATGTGAGCCACTCAAAAATATTTTTTTGAGCTGCCCTTTGTGTTCAAAATATTCAGTCCTTCGGCCAGAATATTATCTAGAAGGGGGGGGGGGGTGTTGTGGAAACTTAGCCTTTTCACAGTTTCCACACATAAAAACCCTCACAAATGCTACAGAATCACGGCCTATGGAAACTCCATGTATTCGGGAGTGACACTAGAAAATTCGTCTAAGTCTCAGAGTTTGCCGGTAACTTAAAAGTAAATAACTTCAGTGCGATCGATCTTATGAAGATGACACTTTGGAACATAGTACATAAAAAGAGGGCCACTGGTTCCCACTTTGTAACACCGAAATATGCCGCTAAGTGCTTTTTGACATCGCATACTTTGACAGGAGTGTTCCGTGTGCAAAAAGGGGGAAGGACCCCCGACCAGCCACTAGAAGGTCGGCTGTCAAAAGGGTCTTGACGGGCGGACCAATGACAGCGGATGTTGGAAACTAGCATTGTTTTCCGAGAGAGAAATGAAGGATATATACGAAATCTCTGAGGAGATCAGGGGGATGAGTTGACTTTTAGAAGAGTTTAGCAGAAGCTAAACGTGAAAAGAGGTTCTTCAACCTGAAGGAGAAAAAAGTTTCTCTCCAGGCTTTTCACGGGATTATTTTTCGGAGGTCACTCCGAGGAGAGGGGAGACTTGTTTCTCTCAACGGCAACAATAGCCGATCAGCTGGGCCACAGCTGGGAGCATCGGCGGAAAAGCTGAACGCACGGGCGAACGTTAGTCCGCACCTTTAACGGACATTTGATTACTTAGAAGGGACCATAGTGTTTCCCAGAGACTCTTGAATATATCTAATCTGGACTCTGATTTGTTATCCGGTCAAGGACAATTTTAGATATTCCTACCTTACAAGACTTTATTTCATCAAATTAATTTCCTAAGTATTTGTTGTGTTAGTGTAGACATTGTATTTAGCCAAGATTTCTTGTTGTTTTGCGAGAATAAAACCTTTAATTTTTCATCTTAACTAAAACCTTTGTCATCACGCCTCTGAGGAGTTTACGTCACGCTACCGCCCTCATCTGAGGCCCCACAGCTTTAATTAATCCTATATGTGTTATCCTATATGTGTGTAATCCTATACGTTAATGTATAATGAAAATCTATTTCTTTAATCAAGACACTCATTGTATTTTTTGGACAAAATGATAGGGCATTACGTTTAAGATTTTTTAATGTTGACAAATATCATTTTTTGTATAAAATACCAATAAATATCGATTATTTATAGACTGGCAAATAATCGACTTGCAGGTTTTAGAACGCAATGGCACGTACTTAAAATGACTTGACTTTTCTTTTTTAGAGTAAAACATGTTTTCAAAATATTTTTAATTTAAAAAACAATATTCTTAAATACAATAAAAGTATGATTGCAAAACTTCCTAGGAGTCAGATTGATTATTCAATGTCACTATAAAATATAAAGTAAATTTAAGTATTTTCTGTGGCCGCATGCAAAAATAATGCTTCGCGCGAAGTGCCCATGCCATAAATCAAAAGAAGCTAGGTGCTGTGCTACAGATCTGCGAGAGGTAGCTTTGAAGCTACCCACTACCAATAGTAAAACATTTCATAATCAGTGATGGAACAGTGTAGCAGCAGAGAATCAATTGACACCGCAAAATTTTATTAGTATTCTTCATTTAACTTTAGGACAGAATTTCTGAGATTTTTGAAAGCGAAGAATACTATAAAAATTTAGTGGTGAGAATCGCTCAATTGCTGCGCCACTGTTCCATCACTGCATAATTAATAGCTTATTTTTTAGGGAAAACAACCAAAATCTAAACTGAGGAAAAGTATTCAGATTTTTTTAAGTACCTGCACGACAACCAGAATGTAGGTAAACCCCAAGCCATCGTGATTCTTTGAACACAAAATCGTGATGGCCCCTGTAAACCGCGAGAATACAGCACTCTAGAGCATAATTCTCAAAGTTTTCTAATCCGCAGATAAGCATTAAAACGTCTATTTTCATTCCTTGAATGAAAAACGTTTAGATGTTTATACGTTTAACCGCTTGGGTAAGATCCGTATATACGATGTACTGTAGCCATATTATACGTATCTGGAATCCGTACCCCGTATAATACGTATTATACGTATACTTGTATAAACGTTTAATACGGAGCACTAATCTGTATGTTGACGATTTCCACATTATGTGTATGGGACAGGATATTCGTTTTATTAAAAAAACAGTTGCAAACTGCTATCACCCGTATTCTTAATTGGACAAATAATTTTTTTTTTTATTGCTTCTCAAGAAAAAACTTCTTGTGTGCACTTCTGTAGACGTAGGAATCTACATCCAAATCCTGAAATTTTTATTAGATCAACTCAAATTCCTGTAATGGACAGGGTCCATTTTCTTGGCCTCCAATTTGATAGTAAATTAACTTTTTTTATCTCATATTTTACAATTGCTGACAAAATGTGAAGAAACAAAGGTTCTTTCAAATACTTGATGGGGAGCAGACGGTACTTCTCTTGTTGAGATTTTGATAGTAATGTTAAATAAAGAATTGATTACTCAATAATCATCTGGATTATGCCTTTTAATTAAAGAAAAAATGCTTAAAAAGTGAACGTCAACAAACGCACGTCATATCAACATGAACAACATCGGTGTATTGGCGAATGCGCGCACAAACTATGCCAAGAAAGGCAAGGTCGCTAAGCACAACCAGAATTGGCGAGATATCGCTCAAATTTAACACTCCTTCCCGGTATAAAGGCCAATTTTGATTAACACATAAAAAAAACAATTAGCCAACAAAAAAAATTATAAAGAAATCATATAGAATAAAAAAAAACTTAAATGACAGATGTAAACAGCCACTTATCACTTTGAACTATATTTTTAGGCAGTCCAAGTCCATCCCATAATTTTATAAACAAAATGCTAGACAGAGGTTTTGTCAAGATATCGGCAGTTTGTTCTGCTGATGGAACATATTCTAATTTTCAAATATTTCGCTCAACTTTATCTCTAATGGAGTGAAACCGCACATCAAAGTGCTTACATCTACGATGATCTACTGGGGATTTTGAGCAAGTTTTATAGCACTTTGGTTGTCGACATACAAAATGGGAGTTCCATCATATCCTATTAACTCCTTGAAGAGTAACTTGATCCAAACAAGCTCATTAGCTGCTTCACTAGCAGCAACATATTCAGCTTCAGTAGATGAAATTGCAACAGAATGTTGCAATCGAGACCACCAAGTTATTGCAGCACATGAATTAATGGAAACCATGCCAGATGTTGAGCGTCTGGTCTTTTCATCACCAGCATGGTCTGCATCACTAAAAACTGAAAATTCTGTTTTTACTTGCGACTTGTATAGGGGACCGACTTTGCTTGTGCCTCGTAAATATCTGTAAATTCTTTTTACATGTTTCCAGTCTTCTTTTGTTGGTTTGCACAAAGCTCTTGAAACCAAACCTACAGCAAAGTCTATATCTGGCCTAGTAGCAACTGCAAGATATTGTAAACAACCTACTGCCTCTCTGTAGGGGGCATCAGCCATAGATGAATCTCCTTCCTGAGATTTATCCACATCACAAGGTGTAGATAGTGGTTTTGAATCTTCAAGCCTAAATCTTTGCAGCATCTTTTTGGTATACAAACATTGAGAAATAAAGATGTCACCATTATCCTTATAGTTAATTTGACTCTTAAGAAAGTACCAAGAGGACCATCAGTAATTTTTAACTCTTCTTTCAGGTACTAATTAACTTCTATATTTCTGAAATACTTGATCCAGCTACAAGACCATCATCTACATATAAGGCCACTATCAGTATATATGAGCCGTTTCTCATTGTAAATAGACAAGGATCAGCATGTGATTGCTGAAATTTCAATTTCTGAATTGCTTGAACAAAACGTCAATTGAAGCTTGCTTCAAGCCATAAAGAGAGCGAACACACACGGCCAGAACCATCATCAAAGCCTTCTGGCTGTTTCATGTAGAGCTCTTTGTCAAGGAAACCATAAAGGAATGCTGTTTTCACATCAAATTGATGTAGGTACAAATTTTGCGAAGCAGCAACACTAAGAACTGTGCGTAAAGTGTCGAATCTTGCTACTGGTGCAAATAAATAATCATAATCATAACCAGCCTTTTGCGAGAATCCTCTTGCCCCAAGTCGAGCTTTAGCTTTACAGGGAGGACCATCAGTGTTTGTTTTTATTCTGTATACCCACTTGTTGTCAAGTATCCGTTTATTTTCAGGAGGTTCTGTAAGTTCCCAAGTTCCATTTTCTTCATGAGACTGCAATTCTTCTGTCATGGCTTCTTTCCATAGATTCAGGTAGATTCAGGTGACTTCACTGCTTCATCGTAACAGGTAGGAGTTTCAATGCCAGTAAGTGTGCTTACAAAAAGTACATAATCTTCTGAGAGAAATTGCGGCTTCTTATGTTCTCGTTCAGGGTATCGTCTTCCAGCATCAGGTTCTTCTTAGCATTTATCTTCACCACTCTTTTGGATACTTCCATTTTCTTCTTCTGAGTGCACATCAATGAACTGCTGACTTCAACTGTCAACGGCTCATATGGGAATTCATCACAAAATATAACATTGCAGCTTCTTTCCACTTTATTTTTAGAAGGTATAAAAACTCTATATCCATCATGAGCTTCATATCCAACAACCAGTCCTTCTACAGACTTTTTATCCCACTTTTTGCATCTTTGTTTTGGTTCATGTACATAGCATTTTGTACCAAATATTCTTAGACGTTTCATGTTGAAGTTTTCTAACTTTCCATGCCACAATTCATACGGAGTTCTATCTTCAACTGGAGTTAGACCTGTGTGATTTAACATGTAGACAGCAGTATTACATGCTTCAGCCAATAACTTCTTTGGCAATTCCTTTTGATGAACTATAGATCTTGCAGCTTCAACAATGTTGCGGATCCCTCTTTCAGCAGCTCCGTTCTGTTCAGGCGTCTCAACCATTGCCAAATGCAGATCAATGCCACGATCACTTAAAATCTTTTTCACATAATGGTTGTCAAACTCTTTGCCAGAGTCGCAAGGTATCTATTTAACTGTATATCCAGCAATCTTTGCTTCATTAAGGAAAGTCGCTATACAGTTTGGTACTTCACTATTTGCTTTCAAGAAAAATACTCTGCGAAATTTTGTGTAATCATCTTTCAGAACTAGCATAAAACGTGAACCACCAAATGTGTCTTCTTCCATTGGACCTGCGCGGTCAGCATTGATTTGCTCAGCAGGCTCTGTAGGTCTAACATGGCTTGAGTGGAACGACTTTCTTTGGGATTTGCCGTATACACATCCTACACAAAATTCAAAGTTCTCACTAGATAAAAAAACGCGCTGTCTTTTAAGAAACTTAATACGGTGTTTCTTGTTCTATGTGCCCTTCTTTCATGCGTCACTTGGAGAGTATCACTAGTACTTGAAATAAGCACAGTTGCCGGTTTTCTAGGATTTTTAGCAAGCATTTCCATCACAAATAGACCATTTTCTAATTTTTGAGCAACTGCAATGGTTTGATTACCATTTTTCACCAAATAAAATTTATTTTTAAACACAACATTTAGTCCTTTACTTAGAGCATGAGAAATGTAAAACAATTGATATTTCAATTCAGGTACATACCAGAGATTTGTTAAGGACTTTCCTACCATTTAACAGCCACAAGAGTTTTCACATTAATTTGTCCAGAACCATAAGCAACAAGTTTCTGACCTCCTGAAGCATTGACTACTTCTAGGACAGCAAATTTCTTGACACTTTCAAATACAGAAGAGTCAAATGTCATATGCTAAGATGCTACAGAATCAGCAATCCAGCTTCTGTCATCCTGTGAAATTATAAATGGCAGGGCTACACCAGATGAGGAAGGGAGTGTCTTGTTTTTATTTTGTGGATAGTTTATTCGTTTGTGTCCAGAAAATCTACACTGAAAACAAGTAATATTTGCATTGAAGGCTTCTTATTATGCCATTTTTTCGGTGTGAACTTACTTCTTCTTGAATATTTGGCATTTGCATCATCTCTTCCGTAACTTGGCAACGGCGCTTGCCGACTGGATTGAATTTGCAGGGCTGTAGTTTTACATTGTTGTTGTTCTATTTGTTGTTAAAAAGCACATAATCGTTCAATTAATAGTTCGATCGATCGATCTTTCAAAGAAATTCCATCCCATACAGTCTTAAATGCAATGTATTCTTGCGGTAGCATCGAAATAATTCGAAAAAGTAACATTGCTCCGGGAACTGCACATTTCAAAATACGCTGCAATTCATCGTTTGCTTCAATAAAAATATTTAGACTTCAACTTATAAAGGATGCAACGTTCTCACCTTGTTTCCATTCCAGATGAAAGAAATCAATCCATAAACGATCGAGTCTATGCGTCGATGGTTTATCATAAATCGCGACTAGCTTTTCATATGCTTCTTTTGCTGTTGAACACGTTTTGATATATTCAAAGTTCATGTCCTCGAGTGCCTGGGAAATAAATGCATCGTCCAGTTCAAACTTCTTTTTCGCTTCTGCTAAAGCGACAGCATCGGCGTATCCATACGTTATTTCCGGCAAAGTCTTTTCTCCTGTCACATGACTCAGCAAATCGTGCGTTTTTAATAATAATGACATGGACATTTTCCATCCAGTCCAATCTTTTGCCGATTCCAATTTTTCAATAGTGAACTTAAAGTCCATTGGTGCCATTTTTAATTTTCAATTCGGAGTACACAACACGAGACAAAAAACGTAGAGACGAAAAAAAATGGCGCGACGCTTAAATTCGATGGCTTAAAGTTCAAATAAATACGGTATTTTTCGCAGAGGAAACGTTGCTGGAGGCCATAACCAGTTGAGATTTTGATAGTAATGTTAAATAAAGAAGTTATTACTCAATAATCATCTGGATTATGCTTTTTAATTAAAGAAAAAAAGATTAAAAAGTGGACAGCAACAAACGCACGTCATATCAACATGAACTACATCGGTGTACTGGCGATTGCGCGCTCAAGCTATGCCAGGAAAGGGAAGGTCGCCAAGCACAACCAGAATTAGCGAGATATCGCTCAATTTAACATCTCTCCTTAAAATCTATCGAGCCGTGATCCGTTCTAAAATAGACTATGTCTGCCCAGTCTATGTTCAGCGCGTAATTCCGTTCTTAAAAAAATGACACCATAGCACCATGCACCCCGTGTTTGCTCTATTGCATTTCGTACATCTCCAGTTTTAAGACTTTGTGTTGATTGCAATGAACCCGCATTACACCATACTCGTGAAAAGATTTCATTAGAACTTTATTACCGTATCCTGTCGCATCATTATCACCCTCTTCATACATAGAGTAGGTGGGGTAAAGATACGCACAAGGCAGAGATACGCACTAGCTGATTTAATATGAAGAAACATTTCTACAATCATGACTGCTAGTTGGTAGTTTGATCTCAAGTGTAGTAGTTGTGTGTTCAAACCTTGTGAAAGAAGTAACACTCCGTGCGAAGAAAATGAGGTAAGTTTAAATTTTCGAATTTTTATCTAATATTTTTAAAGTGTCACTTTATTGTTTAGCTGACAATACTTCGAATTTTTACAAATCCAAAAATTCAGTAGAGAACGGAAGCTCTATAGCTTCTAAATGCCGTATAGTTTACCTCGATCGCATTTGTTTAAAGTTGTAGGTAGCCGGTTAAGTAAAATACTGCAGAATGGGGTAAAAGTACGCATCCGTCTTGGGACAAAGATACGCACAAGTTTAAGATTCGGGGCTTTGTTCTATCATTTTAGCTAGATGCAAAGCTTTCCACAATTACGATGTGGAAAGTTTTATTTTTTATATTGTATATAATAACTACTTAAATAATATAAGCTAGTTAACTACCTTTTCCTTTTTTTCGTTAAGTTTTTTTAAATATAGAACGTAGGTATCTACCTGCCTACTTTTAAAAATCAATATTCTTATTTCATAAAACAATTTTGTTTTAAGTCTTAACCCTTAACTCCTATTAACGGTCTCACAGACAGCTGCTATATTCAGTTTTCATAGCTTAACTTGTAATTTTAAATTTAACTATTGATGTTAGTTTAATTTTGATTCGTTTGGAAACTTAGTAGTATCTCTAAAGACTTCTAAATGACGAGAATTTTTATTATAATAGGCCTTTACATAAAGTTTAGCATAAAAACACTATTTTATGAGTCAGTCAAACCTTTTATTCATTCTACGATCAAGGGGTCTTTGAGACCGCTCACAGTATTGTATTTATGTAACAATTTTTGTCACAATAGTTAGGTGTTATCTACTATTTGCGATCTCACAGACCGCTGTTTTTTTTTCTTTTTTTTCATGGTTTAACTTGCAGTTTTCAGTTTAACTATAAATACTAGTGAAATTTACTAATGCTTTTGCATAACTCATTCGTTTTATTGAAAATGGGGCAAAAATACGCACTGCGTATCTTTGCCCCATAACTGCGTACTTTTACCCCAACCGATGGGGCAAAGGTACGCAGAGCAATGTTTTTTAAAAATTGCAATTTCTCACAGAATTATAATTTGACAGAATGTCGGTTGATAGTGACACTTGCCTAAGGTTCTAATCTAACATTTTAATCACTCATTACATAAGTTTAGACCAATGTGTGCGTTAAAAATCAAAATGTATGGAAACTGCGTATCTTTACCCCCACCTACTCTACATTTTAAATTCAGACAATGATATTCTTTATCAGCATCCCCCATCTTGCATACAATCTTTTGGAATCAGAATAAGGAACATTATTGACAATAGCCCTCTGAATAATATCGACGTAAGTCCATGTCCATCGCATGTACTCTCTCTTTGAAAACCTCTTAATATTACCTCGCTCCATTCTTTTAAAGGATATGATAAAAAAATTTTATCTCCTGCTGTTGTTCAGAAGTTATTTTCTGCACATCGAACAAATTTTAATGGCTATACTGACACTTATACAGATGGCTCAAGAGTAGAGATACTGTCGGTTGTGGTGTTTTTTGTGAAAACACTTCTTTAATTTATCGCCTTCATTCTTCTATTTCTGTCTTTACAGCTCAATGGAGGATATTCCAAATATGGGTTCGAGGCTGAAAAAAGTCACGTGATACCGGTAATTTACCCAAAGAACGCCTAACTGATAAGAAGGGAAGATACTACTGCTTTGCCTCATGAACTGTTTCATTGGCTAGCGGGGATTTACATTACACGTCTACGGAGCCTTCCATTCTTTACGCTAGAAGTTTTTACCTTGACCACGTGATCAAAACGGAGATGGAATATCCTCCATTTATTGCAATAGAGAAAGCTATGTTGCACATATCTCATCAACATAGCTCATCCTTCATTATTTACACAGACTCAAATAGCTCTATTAACACAATTAAATCATTTAAAAAGCATCCTTATGTTCAGCCATCCTGGATTTTGATAATAAATTGACAAGACGCGGTTTTAGGGTATTCCTGGAAATGAGAAAGCGGATGAGGCGGCCAAATGGGATCTTAATCCTTCGTACCACAAAATTCCATTCTCAAACATTAAGCTACTTACAAAACACTTTATTCATAATAAATGGCAAGAAAGTTGGAATTTAGAATACAATAATAAACTGCACCATATTAAACCAACAATCATGACCTGACCTCTGAATTATTCAAGGAAAACGGATGTTCTTCTGACTCGTCTGAGAATTGGACAATCAGGGATCATTCATAAACATCTATTAATTCGGGAGGATGCACCCATGTGTCCATATTGTCATTTTGACATTCTCACTATTCCCATCTTTTATCTGACTGTCCAGGACTGCATCACTTATATAGAATATATTTCACCCACCTTGACAAACCTCATTGGGGAAACACCGCATGGGGCACTCTTTAATTTTTTAAGACGTGCAGGCTTTTATTTTGAGATTTAACTGTTTATTTGCTTGATTGGATTAACATTTTTCCTTTTATCATTTTTTCTTTACTTTTGTGACATCCGGATGGGAACAACATCCAGACAGCAATTTTTATTGAAATACTTTTACTTTTATCTATTGTTTTAGGACTTTAAATTTTATATTTTTACACTTGTCTGACTGCAGAATGCTTTTCTCATTGGTCTTTCTTTTTTTAGGGTTCCGTACTTAAAAGTAAAAACGGAACAATTATAAGATCATCCATGTGTCTGTCTGTCACAGCCATTTTACTCGTAAACTATCGAGCGTGGCAAGTTCAAATTGGGGGAAGTAATAAAGACTATTGACCCACATATTTACAGATTACTAAACGTTCACAAATATATTTAGGAAAAATGTAGAGGGCTAATTAAGTTACTTGATTTTTTTTTTTTACTTAGCATATCGTGTGGGGTATCACGTGAAAGCTTTCGTAAGGCTGAACTCAAAAATACATTTATTTTAATTTGAGGTATATTTTCAGTGATATCGTCGAAAATGAAGTTCAAAGATATGGTCGCCCCTCTCAATTTACTGAAACTAAAATTATGAAAAAATTAGAGGTAGTAGACGTTAATTTAAACCTTGCAGGAAAACTATAGCGATTACTCTAGGTCACATAGTTTTTGAGAAAAGCACATTTTTCCTTTACACACAAATTTCGATTTGTGGGCATTCAGCAAAAGTGTTGAGGAGCGCTGGAGGTACCTATCGTAGCAGAAGTATAAAAGCATTGTTGATAATGATTTTAAAAAAAATCGTCGGTAGTTATCCGAGATATTAACCCTTAAAGACACGGACGGTTTGGACGTACATAATGACAGGGGTGGCGTACTCTATGTACCATCGGCTTTTAAAGCCTAGATAACAACTTTTAAGGATATATTTGTGTAATGCAATGCCCAGTAACAGTATAAAAGCAATTGTCAATAAACGTCAAATTGTTAAAAACAGACTGATTTAATTAGAATTAATCGCATAAATACTATGGTGTGGTTCAGTGTTATATAATTCTACAAATAATCAACATTCTTTACGGCACAAAACAAACATTTAATTACAAAACGGAACATAAAAATCTATTAAGCAACATTCGGCACATTACATCTAAAGAATTCTAACATCAACAACGGATTAATTCGTTTCAGTTCAAAAGTAGACAGTTCTAATAGAGCATGCGCTGGCTAACTAGCTGTTTAGAGAATTAGCCGGAACAAGCTGTTTCGTTGACTGACGGGGATTTACATTACATCTATGGAGTCTTTCCTTCTTTATGCTAGAAGTTCTTTACCTTGATCACGTGATCGTGACGTCGATGGAATATCCTCCATTCTAAATATGGGTTCGAGGCTGAAAAAATCACGTGGTACCGGTAATTTACCCAAAGAACTTCTAACTGAAAAGAAAGCAAGCTACTACTGCTTTCCCCCATGAACTGTTTCATTGGCTAGTGGGATTTACATTACGTCTACGGAGCCTTCTCTTCTTTACGCTAGATGTTTTTGCCTTCACCACGTGATCATGACGCAGATGGAATATCCTCCATTATGGAATGAATTTTGCCATAGTTTGGACAAAAATGTCAATATGAGCATGCGCACAGTGCGTATGTCTCCACTCTCTTATAGAGACACTTTCGGTTTCTTTAGTTGCAAAATTAAGAAGTTTTATTTGAATCCTGTTCTTTAATATGTTTGGGTCTGTATACAGGAATAGTTTCGTTATTTTTAAACTCGAGAAATATGTTGTTATTGTGCAAATTATCTTTACAATGGAGGATATTCCATTTCACGTGGTCAAGGCAAAAACGTCTAGCGTAAAGAAGGGAAGGCTTCGTAGACGTAATGTAAATCCCCGCTAGCCAATGAAACAGTTCATGGGGGAAAGCAGTAGTAGTTTCCCGTTTCCCTTCTTATCAGTTAGAAGTTCATTGGGTAAATTACCGGTACCACCTGACTTTTTTCAGCCTCGAACCCATATTTGGAATGGAGGCTATTCCATCTACGTTATGATCCCGTGGCCAAGATAAAAACTTCTAACGTAAAGAAGAGAAGGCTCCGTAGACGTAATGAAAAACTCTCGCCAGCCAGTGAAACAGTTCATGCGGAAAGCAGTATCAGCCTCCCTTCTTATCAGTTAGAAGTTATTTGGGTAAATTACCGGTATCATGTGACTTTTTTTCTTCCTCGAACCCAGATTTGGAATAAAGTCCATATCCTCCATATAGCTGTACTTACATGGAGGAGTTCGATTCGGCGAGTGATATAAGTCATCCAACATTAGCTTGGCGATAATAACAATCGCGTCAGTAGGCTTGCCAATTCTTTTTGTCTAAAATCGTTTCGACCCGGTGCCTGATTATCGAATGGGCATGGGAAGCACTAACTTCCTCTTTAAAATTTAAGAGGAACTCCAAAATTAATGATAAATAGGGCTTCAAATTTTGTTTTCCCCCTTACATTAAACTTCTTACCTTTTTTAAACACTTTCCTAAAGCATAGCAACTAACTTTCTGTTTTTTCCCAAGTCAAATAAACATATTTTCAACCAGAAAATTTACCTAATAAATAAAATCAAATAAGTACAACATAGCAATAAGACACCTTTCATTACATAAAGTTTCGATTTAAAATAGGATTATTTGATTCGATACAAAACTGAAAAGCTAGGCTAAAAGGGAAAAAAATTCACACTACTTTGGAAAAGTTCTTTTATGTGGCTCTGGCTACGAAATCGGATTAAGATCAATTTCAATTTATTGAAATGATTGATACTTAATTTTAAATTAAATGTTATGGCATGAAATTTTTTTAAAAATATTTAAATATCGTGAAATGTTTTGTTTCAAAATTATAAATATTGATAAATGATTTGCATTTATTTTAAGAGGTTGGTCATTCATTAATTACATCACATAATCAATAATGTGTTGCACAATGTGTCAGGGGGAGTGAGTGGCTTAATACGTTATTGCATCACACCTGAAATATGAGAGGCAGACGTAAAAGACAGGAACATGCGTCACATGTCACATGTTAGCCTCCCTTCAGATCCCTTGATTCACGTGATGCTCTTTTTGTGATGCTGGTGTAGCAGGTGGTGGTGGTGTGATGCTGTGTGCGATACAGCTCTCGCAAGATTTTGTTTTGCTAATGATGGGAGCAGAGTTATCTTTGATGAAGCAAGAATCATAATTCCGTGCAAGAATCCATACCTAAGCAAAATTTTAGAATCCATTAGGATTATTAAGCTTGGAAAGCACACCTGTAATGATAATTTATCCTACAGCATACATAAAATTTGGCACAATATGTTATAAACTGTTTTTGGAGTCAGTTCCATTTACCCCCCCCCCCTCTTCCATTGATGGATTGGTTTCCTCATTTTCGTTGCCTTGGCAATTTTGTGACGTTTGGTGTGCCCTCTGGACAAGGTCGTCAGGGACTCTGAGATTCAGGGAAGTCTCCATTCTTGAAAAATTTTAGACTTGTGTGTGATATGTAGATTTGTGTATCATCCTGAAGACGTTCGCAGATGCGAAACGAAACGTTGATGTTTTATGTATATTTTTAATGTGTGTACCTTTTAGCAAATAGTGTATTTTATTTTAAATACATAATTTTTAAACTCTTATTTAGTTTGGATATATTTTAGTTTGATATTAAAAAATCATACAGAAACGTAGGCGTACACAGCTAAAAGTGTGGGATCCTTTACATTATGATCTTTTAGAAAGTTTTTCGGTTAAATATATAAAAGCATTCAACGTTGATTTTAGGTATATTTAAGGTTATTATCACGGATACGGGCAACACCTGGCGGGTCAGCTAGTATTCTTATATTATAATGTACATGTAATATATGTATAGACAGGAGACTGGGGAGGGTTGATTATAGGGGAGGCTTGATCCACCCTTCAGTTTTCATATTTAAAAGAATTTCAGAGTTTTGCCAATAGATGGCAACAAAGGTACTGAAATGCTCAAACAATTGTTTTTGTTTCACGCAGATAATTGAAACAGGTAAGGAAAAATCAATTGTAAAGAGTTTTCAGCTTAAAAAGTGTATTTTTTGGAAACATTTTGTAGTATGATTTCAGATAAAATATATCATAGAAATTTAAGTAAGATTTAAGTAATGCAGAAAAACTGATCTTTCAGTCCAGGCATAAAGACAGTACAGAAAATTAGGCTAAAGATAACAATTTGCTTTACTTTAAAAAGTGGTATGCGGGGAGACTTGACCCAATCAATGTAAAGGAGTTTTTATCAGATGGTCAAAGATCCCTTAATTAAGTGTTTTTGGAAATCTTTTTATTATACACTGTACATAATGAAGGGTTAATTGTTATGTTTCTAAAACAATGAAAATTTATGCAGTAAAGCTACAGTAAAATAGGGTGATAGAAAGGTAAAGGTTTTTAATTGATTAAAAGATGTGAACATTTGCTATAGAAGCGAGAAAACATTTAATAAAATATAAGTTTGAAAGTTGACATTTTAAAGTTGACTTTTACTTCATTTAAACAGCACCCATAGTTAGTAAATAGAATGACTGGAAAAGACTCGAAAGGATGAAAGCAGCAGCCTTAAGAAATGTGTGTCATGCCCCTGCAAAAGAACATAACATTCATTAAAACAGTTTAGGAATGTATGTAGAAAAATTTCACCAAGATGAACACAATGAGATGAAGCCATACTATGTGGCAACTAGTGTTTCCAGGTCGAGTGTCACAAAAAAGTGGGTGTTTAAAACGGAATTTTTCTCCTGTGCCTTGGATTTCATCTAAGCAGGTTTGTTTACGCATCACATTTTCCCAAATAATTTTTAATAATAATTAAACCATGTAGCATAAATTTATTTTGCCTTTTTTTAAACTGATTTTATATATCTTAACAAATATTTCAATATAAAATAAAGTGGGTCAAGCCTCCCATGTGTGGGGAGCCCTGATCCATTATTTTCTCAAGATTAAAATCAATCATTTTTCAAATTTCTTATACGTTACACTTATGTTGCAATTTTATTTTGATAACTGATTGTATAACGAATAAAATTATATATGAAACTTTATTATAGGCTATAAATTTTAAAAAAAAATCAATTTTGTAAAAAATGTGTTAAACCTCCCCAGTCTCCCCTATATAATAATCCATATGTATTATAATGTATCTATATATATATATATATGATAGACCGGGAGCCGGCAGCACAGACACGTGTTTCCTACGGATACCGTTATTTCACCAGGAAAACTAGCAGTATCTTTTTATAGAAAAATAAATCTAGGTTAAAAAATTTCGCCTTCTTTTAAGAAGAGATTTCCTATAAGATAATACTGGTGCCGAAAAATTTTCTGGTCTGCAAAATTCAAGGAGGCGTATGAACCATGAGACAACCACCTCATTGAGTTGGAGGCTGAAGTTCCAGAATTAGCTAAAACTCGATTCCCATATTAAAAAGCAATCGGTCTGCCAAGTCATATCTTGGTGAAAAGCACCTAAAAACCCGATTTTAGCGGTTGACTCGTAGGTTTGCCATTGTGTTTTCCTGCTCTCAGTCCGCCATGTTTGCATACCTTTGGGTGCAGGAAAACGCACTGGTAAACCTACAAGTCGACCGCTAAAATCGGGTTTTTAGGTGTTTTCCACCAAGATATGACTTGGCAGGCCGATTGCGTTTTAATATGGGAATCGAGTTTTAGCTAATTCTGGAATTTTAGCCTCCAACTCGAGGAGGTGGTTGTCTGTGCTGCCGGCTCCCGGTCTATTATAATGTTCTTATATTCTTCAGTATTTTTATATGGGGAGCACACAAAAATTGCTTAAAGAAATTTAAATTCTGCTAAGCCACATCTGGAAATATTATTTGTAGAATTTGTGATTTTTCGTGTATGTTAAATAAAAAAAATAAATAAATAAAAGGGTGTCCTCAAAATTATACTGGGCTTCTCCTAACTTCAAAAATTAATCAGGCCCTGTCTCGACCAATTAAATTTTATTTCCAATATGTTTCCACTCGATAGAGGCAGCCCAGAGAAACATATTGGCTGGGATCCAGATAGATTTTTCGCTGTTAGCGAAACGAAATTGACCGATCAGAAGCTTGCATTTTTGCGAACTTTTCGCTGTTTGTAAAAATGCTGGCTTCTGATTGGTCAATCTCGTTTCGCTGACAGCGAAAAACCTATCTGGAACCCGGTCAATTGCCTTGTTATGTAAATCCATTGTCACTTTTCAAAGTGCATAATAACAGTAGATAACTTGAGTTGCGAAATCGCCAAACTTGGATCTCAAGAAAAATGCACACTTTAAAAGCCAACTGCTTGAGGCATTGCAACCTTCTTGGCGACAAACTTTTGGGACCCTCAGCCAAAAGAAGAGACAGGCCTTGAAACTTTCATCCCCCCTTGGCTGTTGCGTGATCAAGATAGGCTGGTTTCCACAAATTCTTGAACTGCCATGTAATTAATGTATGCCGGAAAACAGCTGAGATCGCTGGGTAAATAAATATGGACTATCTCTTTCGATTATAGTGCCTAGAATACATAGTGTGGAAATCGGCTATCCCTGTAATACTTAAAAAGCGCTAAAATATTGTATCCCTTAAATGTGCAATAATGCTGCTGAAATATGAAGATCGCAGTGACATCTGCAGGATATTTTCTACAACTGCAAGATATTGCTAGTCTATACGATGTAATACGAAAATCCCGCTGCGATCGACACTTGGAATTGTAGAAGTATCGTCTCACATGTCACGAGGCATCTTCTCGTGTAATGGTTCCCGATAGCAATTAGTACTGATGAGACCAATGAGGACGCATGCCTCTAAACAGAACAAAGAACAGTTAGAACAAAAATATATTTACAGTTTTCTAATACATCAACGGGCTAGGCTCATTGCCCATCTACCCCGTGCTTCTCAGAGCGTTCGATAATTAAAAAATCTCAGTTTCGGCGACCAGCTGCCAAAATATCTTTTCACCGTGCCAGGTCAAGGGCCCGATACTGCTCTCGCCGTCAAGTGTTTATTTTCTCCAACCCCTAGCATTTACCATCCGCGAAGAGTCCACTTCAAAATTACAGAGATGCGTTAGGGGTGCGAGGTTGTGAGAGTTCCGGAACCACACGAATGTGACACCTCCCTTCCACTGTCTTTCATCTGTTTTCAAACGATGAATGGAAAGTCACTAAATAATCACTCTATGAAGTCATGGTATCAGTCCATATCATGATATCAGTCTAGTTCATAACAATAGTTTTTTTTCACCTTAATAAGTCAATAAGTCAAGTGGAGGTTATCATTTAATTTTCCTTGTACCAGATCCATTCCCCATGAGTGATAATAGGATCGAACCGCATAAACTTCTTAACACATTTGCATTATAAGCAACTGATAACACTTAGACTCACACAAACCCTAAATATTTGATAAACTCTCTATAAGTACTTACACACTTATAACTTTACACATATATCAAATATTACTTGTGCTACATACACTCCTAAGTACTGTTATCATTTTTTAACGTTAAACCTGTGGAAACATTCTAATTTCCAAATTTATAAACCACCTCATTTAGCAATTTTCGATAATCACTCATTAAATTAAAAGATCACATGATACCCCCCCCCTCAGACAATAATACATAAATTAAGGCAAGTTATAACACATTGTTCTAATCAACTCTAAGTTACATAACTTCCCAACACCTACCAGTGTTTAGCATATCCTTCCAGTTTTTTTCCCTTACTTTCATTTAAAAAACAGATATACAAATAAAAACACAATTACTATTAAAGAAATCTTCAATTTCATTAATCTTACTTTGTTTTTACAAACATCAAATCCACTTTAATAACGCATTAAAATTCAATGCAACAATCCTGCTTATACCTAGCATTAGTGTATAATTCCCATAAGCTCACACAACTATGTGATCTGTTACATTCATTCTGCCAAATTAGCGTAATCCACCACATTATATTATACATTTAATCGTTGACTTACAATTTTAAAAATCATACAACAATTAAATTTAATATTCATTTAAAAAAAATGAGATTTCCACTATTATCAAACTCAATCTACTCATCTTCATTACAGTTTGGCTGCATAATTTCATTTCTACATCTTATACTTCATTATCATGTTCACACAAACTCATCACTTATTAGACATTTTACACTCATGAATATACAATTTTAAGCACATTAAATAGCATTATAAATAACACAGAGCAAAAAAAAAACACGATAATATTTCATAACCTAAATTACCATTCTTAAAAATATTCAACAAATTCCCATTTAACCCCTTCACGGTCGCTTAATATTTGGAAAACATCAAAAAAGTACCTCTTTATTCTATTACAGAAATTGAATAATTATAAGGTTTCTAATTAAAATATGCAATTAGTTTTTTTAAAGCGAAAAAAAAGATGTTATAGAACAAATTCATATTTGTAGAAAAGTCATCATGCGAGAATTATGTGTCTTAATGTTTGTTTTACACCGCACAAATTAATGCGAATAAAACCTTTATTTTTCACATCTTAGATCTTTATTTATCATCATACACATTTTTACAAATAATATTTGAAATAATATATATAAATTAAATTTTGATTATTAATAATTTTTTGAGTGTTACATATTTCGAAACATGCAATACAAAGCCCAACATTACAGTCAGCGCAAAAGCCAAACCCAAACGGAAATATTCAAAGACTTCACACCAAAATGCCAGCTAAATTTTTCTGGTTTCAGAAGTCTTTTCCAGAAATAAATCTCCAGCCCGGAAATGTGACGGGAGCGAGAAATAACGAACGACACCTCAGCCCGTGATATTGACGGGAGCAAGAATTAAGGGGATAACTTATTCCATAGGCACCAGTCGCGAAAGTGCATCTGCATCCTTGTTTGTAGGACCTGGTTTATAATTAATGACTGTGTCATAACGCTGAAGTGCCAATAACCATCTTTGTAATTTTGTATTCCTCGGTGCACTTTCCGTTAAATACCTTAATGGATTATGATCAGTATACACGTATACTTTGGACCCAAATATCCATGTTTCAAATTTCTTTAAAGCCCAGATTAGCGCAAATGCCTCCCTCTCAATAGCTGACCACCGTGCCTGGGTCCCCGATAACTTTTGGCTGGCAAAAGTGATTGGCATTATTTCCCCCTTTTCATCATCTGGCCTAAAGAGGCCCCAATTCCCATTTCTGAGGCGTCGCACACAATCACAAACGGTTTTTCTATATCTGGTGTATTTAACGCCACCGCTCTGCATAATTTCGATTTGAGATTTAAAAACACTTTCTCCTCCCTTTCAGTCCACGGTATCTCATTAGGGATGTTCTTCTTTGTCAAAGCCGTTAACGGTATAGCGATCTGAGCAAAATTTTGGGCATATTCTCGGTAATAATTAAGCAATCCCAGGGGTGATTTTAACTGCTTTTTATTTTTGGGACTCTGGAGAGTTTCAATAACTCTTAACTTTTCGGGGTCCGGCCCATGCTCTCCAGATCCTACTATATGCCCTAAATACATAACTTTTTTGGGCAAAATGACATTTCATAACATTAGCCGTGAAATTAAGCTCACCCAGAGTACCCACCACTGCTTCTAAATGTTCTAAGTGCTCCTCCCACGTTTTTGAGAACACAATTATATCGTCAATATAACTATCAGCATATTCTGGATGCTCGATTAACACCCTATTCATCGTTTTCTGAAATGTTCCCGCACTCCCATTCAACCCATATGGGATATGGCATTACTAACCACTGATATTGTCCCTTTGGACCTATAAAAGATGTCAATTCTTTGCTCTCCTCCTCCATTTGAATAGTCCAATACCCTCTTAAAATATATAGAGTTGTAATATATTTAGCGGCCCCAGCTTTATAGCTTAATTTAGTGGCATTCTGCATTGGGAATGGGGTCGTTTTAGTCGCTGCATTAAGGGCCCGGTAATCAACGCGTAACCTGATACTCGCATCCTTTTTTGCTACACAAACTATCGGGTACGCTATCTCTACTTGGGACGGTTCTATTAGTCCCTTAGTTAGCAACTTCTGTATTTGTTCTTCCACTGCAGCTTTCAGTATTTCGGGTACCCTATAAATATGAGGTTGCTTCCTCTCACCATCAGGTTTTAATCTAATTACGTGACTTCCAACTTTTGCCCGATTTACCTCCCAATAATAAAAAAAATTATTCTTTTTTAAGATTCTCTCTAACTGTTCCCTTTTCTCTTCCTCTAAGTGGTATAATTTTTCTTTTATTATCTCCTGAAATTCCTTATCATTCTCAGCAACCTCTCCCCCCGGAGCATGTTGAATATCCCCAAACTCTTCATCTACTTCGTAAGCTAATCCTATCGTATTTACTGGATGGGATATACGGTCTTAGCTTATTTTGATGTAAATTCTTAACACTTCCATCTGGTAATCTACAAAAAAATGAATGTTAATTTCTCTGATCCCCAATGACTCCCGGACCGGTCCATCGTGAGTATAACTTATTGGTGGAATCGGGAATTAAAACTATTACTTTTTCCCCTACTGAAAATTTCCTAGACGATGATCTCAAGTTATACCGATTAGCATAATCGCTTTGCTTTCTTTTAGCCACATTAGATGCGAATCCTGCTGCTGATTTTAATTTTTTTAATTGCTGTAAATATTCGGTAAGATTATTTCCAACACCTTCCGCTATGATGGTTCCTCTTCCCAGGCAGTCTTTAAAACTGACAACGGACCATTTGGTAACCTCCCATACATTAGTTGAAATGGTGAAACCCCCGTCGTTTCATTTGGGACTTCTCTCATAACCCATAATAATAATGGCAGTATCTGATCCCAATTTTTGCCATGTTTTCTCACTGCATGGTGCAACATATTCTTTACTGAGCCATTAAAACGCTCCACTAATCCATTGCTTAAAGGATACCCCGGAGTGCTCAAACTAGGAGCCGCCCCAAGGCGTTTTAAAAACTCCGAAGTCAACTCAGCTGCGAAATTCCTTCCCTGATCCATCGCCACGACTTGAGGAATCCCTGTTCGCACAAAAATTTGAAGGAATGCTTGACATGTCGCCTTAGCATAAAGAGATCGTATTGAGATTGCTTCCGGCCATCTACTGTATTGATCTACTACCGATAGAACATATTTATGACCTCGAGCGAATTTGGCTCAATAGGTCCAATTAAATCAGCGTTAACAACCTGAAACGGTAATTCAGGGTGGGCTACCGGTTGAATCGGTGACCTGTCACTCACTCTAATTCTCCGCCTCAGATGGCAGTCTTCGCAAGCCTCGCAATATTTCTTTACTTCCTTCCTCACACCTTCCCAAAAAATGATAGTTTAATCCTTTCTAAGGTTTTTACCGACGCCAAATGACCCCTGTTGAGTGATTATGCGCAAGTCTCAATATTTCCTTTCTTCTACACTGCGGAACCACTAACTGTTTAACACTTTCATTAATAACTAGATTATTTTTATATAATAATCCATCCTCCACAAAGTAGTTATTCTTTCCGCTTCTACCTTCCTCCCAAGATCTTTGCAGTGTCGGACATTCCCTCTGTTGTTCTCTAAACAATTTTGATTGAGCCCCATATTCTCTAGGTTTCCCTTCATCCATATTAATCTCGACATTATCTAATGTCTGAGAATCTTCCCTTATTTCTTCCACAATTGATAATCCTTCTTCCTTATTAGTTTCTACCTCATCCGGTTCCTTAGCTTGGATATTATTCACATTTTCCTCCCTTCCCGTATTTTCTAGATTCTCTAATCCTACAGTGATGCTATAAAATTTTGCCTGTTTTATTAACTCATCATAGACCGCCGGAGTTATGAGTGCCGGACTGTTTAATTTTTCCGATACCGCAGCGACTATATCACCTTCCGAGGAAATCGCCTGATTATCCTCCCATAATGCCACAGGTAATGTGATGAAGTCCGCTTTTTGCATTTCGCCTATTGCGGGAATTAAATAAATGTGATATCCAGTCATAAATTTGTCTGGAATCAAGTCCTTCCGAAACACGCAAATTTCAGCCCCAGAGTCCAAGATTCTCTTTACTTTTTGTCCCCCAACATTAAGCTCTACTATAGCAATAATTCTTTATCCTGCCCTTGCCTCATCTGATGTTTTTTATAATTCACCGCGCTCAATCCCACTTTTGCCTTAACACAACTAACTTTGCTTTCTTCATTGCGGGTTGTTTCCTTTCGCTATGGGCACTGATATCTGTAATGCGGACCAGAGCAAAGGAAACATTTCACTTTTTGTTTCTCATTCCCCGTACCGTTCCTACTCCCTCCCTCATTGCTACTGGGTGGGGGGGGGGCGAGTTCTTCCTCTCTCCACTTCTGGGGTTACCCTTTCCTGCTTGAATGGCTTAAAATCTCTTCTCTGATCTCTCTTACGATAAAAATCTCTCCCTTTCGATGGCGGGATGGCCTCTACATATAAATCTAGTGTCTTAGCAAGATCAACAGGTGTCATCTACTTTGACCCCTCTTTCACTAGTATATGTGATTTCATGCTGCCAGTTAACGAGTCTTTAATTTTATCCGACATGATAAGATCTTTTAACGATTTGAAATCTTTCACCTCCCGGCTCTCTAAATATAATAATAATCTAAGTTAGTTTTAGCCTTCGTTACCCATTGGACATAACTTTCGTTATGTTGTTTATAACATGTCTCAAAATTCTTTTTGTGCTGCAGTGGGGTCAATGCATTTTCAGCTAAAATACTTTCCTTAATGGAGGTATAGTTAGATAATTTGTCCGTTCCCAAGCTATTTGTTAGACTTCTAATAAAGTTGCCGAGTATATTAAGAATTATTTTACCCCAATATTGCTCTGGTACTAAATAAATTTCAAAAAGGGTTTCTGCCTGGTGGAAAAAGAAAACCCAATTTTCTGTTTTCTCTGGAATGCGAGGCATTTGCTCCCTTACTATAGGTAAATATTTTGATAATCCGTTTTCGGGACGCCTTATTATTTCTCTCTGCTTCCCATTGGGACCTGCCGCTGTTGAATTTCGAGCTCTTAAGTTTTATTTCATGTTCTCGGGTGCTTCGCGTTTTCTCCTCACATAATTCTTTTTCCTCAAATTTTTTTCGTTCGCTTAGAATTTGTTCTAGCAATTCTTTTATCATAGCCTCCTCATAATCCGCGTGTCCCAAAACAATTTTACTGAGTTGGAGTTTAGTTCCCTTTTCAGGAATTTGTTCCCCCAATTCCTCAACTAATTGAGCTAAATCTGCTCTACTACCTTTCATTAAAAATGTCATTTTCCAGCCCTTTTCAGTAAGCAAACAGAACAAACAAACAAAAAAAATTCTATGGTACTTAACTAGCCCAAAATTTATATATATATATATATATATATTAATTTCAATCTGACATAAAACTATTTTATCCAGAGAATTCAATTTTCACAACATATAATACAATAATAATAACAATAATAATACACAAAAAAAATCTGAACAAGTTTACATATAAATATGCCGGTAAATCCCACCATCACTCATTTCTAACAAACAACCACGACCACTTTTTTCTTTTGAAATTACCATATTAAATAACCCGTTTACTGTAACTTTATAACCAAACATACCTATTTCTGGTACGATAAGGGAAAAAAATAATCTCCACTCACCAGTCATTCCCAGTATTCTTGCTTCCACCAGAATTATGACTTCCAAATCATCTAAAAGGCTTGCTTCTATCTCTTCCAGCCTCTCATCAGCTATAAAATCGTCCATCAGCTTCGCCATCAATCCATTACGAAGTTTTTTTTTCTTTTTGCTGCCCTAATTGGACATAAGCATCCATAGAGGCACGCTACGTGAATCTCTTCAGTCTATCGGTACCGGCTGCACCAATAGTCCAGAGGCATCTTCTCGTGTAATGGTTCCCTATAGTAATTAGTACTGATGAGACCAATGATGACGCATGCTTCTAAACAGAACAAAGAACATTTAATAGAACAGAAATATATGTACAGTTTTCTAATACATCAACGGGCTAGGCTCATTGCCCATCTACCCCGTGCTTCTCAGAGCGTTCGATAATTAAAAAAAAATCTCAGTTTCGGCGACCAGCTGCCAAAATATCTTTTCACCGTTCCAGGTCAAGGGCCCGATACTGCTCTCTCCGTCAAGTGTTTATTTTCTCCAACCCCTAGCATCTACCATCCGCGAAGAGTCCACTTCAAAATTCCAGAGATGCGTTAGGGGTGCGAGTACAGCGTCTAGAATACCTAGTGTGGAAATATGCTATCCAAACAGTGCTAAAAATTTGTATCCCTTAAGAGGCCACACTAGTCACGGCTTGAAGTTCGAACGCTAATGCTAAGTCTATGGGAGCAATGTTTTCAAATATCTTGCTTGCTTTTTAATATTTTTAAATGATTTTTTTTGCACAGGATAGCTGAGGACTATCTGTTTACGGGCTATTTTCTACTTTTCCAATTTTTGTTGTAGTTTAATTCTCAGGATCCTGTCAATTTAGGATCCAGTGAAATTCGAGGTGTTGTGTCCTTTTTAGTCTTATAACATTCATATCAGCAAAATTCAGGGAAATTTTTTTAATAACAACGAAAATATAGAGTTTAAGCTTTCCAATAACATGCTTTCAATAGTTCTACTACAATTAGGCTGAGCAAAATTTGCAAAGATTTTGATGAATAATGTGTCAAAAACGGCCTCGTAATGTTATGCTCTCCGCCTCTACCAAGACGATGAAAACCACGCCTATTAAAAATATGATTGGCTAGTATCTAAACACGTTAGCAAATGGAAACGATTTAATTGTGATTGGATTATTGTATCGTGTTAAAATAGATCACTCCTATTTCAAACCTTGCATTTATTTTTTTCTACGAGTATTGTTTAATTTCAACAAAATACTCTTGAAAGAATGAAATATTTCAAATTCTATATTTCTATGAATAACGAAGGAAAATATGCATTTCGTTTGTATATACACAATTTCTGAACGGTACAGTGAGAGGTACAACTTTTACCAAGTTACCAGGGGATACAGATATTTTATTAAGTAAAACGGTAAAAAAAATAGACGCGTTCTTTTTAAGGTATTTTTTAAGTTAAAATAGTTAACAAATAATAAAATTACGAAGTCATAATTTGCTAGAACATGTTTGTGGCCTGGCCAGGAGACACGGTTTCAAGTCTCCCATTCTTGTATATGTATAAAATATTCGTCAATTTAACATTTTAAGCTCGAAAAAGTTTTTTTTTTTATTAAAAATCAGTAGGATTTAAAGTTAGTAAGTTTTAAAGATTGTTAACTTTAAAATTATAGATCAACTTGTTCAAAACTTTGAAGAAATATTTTTAATATTCATTACTTTAATATTTATTATTTTTAAGGGAACAGTACACCTTTAACAATCGCAGAACGAAATTTGTCCTGTGTAACACATCTTTATTTAAGAGCCCACTTCAGAAACGGGAAGAAAGTAAAACGTTAATGTTAAGTCTATGGGGGCGTTATTTTAAAATTTCTCGCTTTGATTTTAAAATTATTGAATGAAGTTTTTTGCATAGGATAGCTGATGACGCTCTACAACCAGGCAAGCTTTTACAGGGTTCGTACACATTTCTTTAAATAAAAATCAAGTATTTTTAAGGACTTTCAAGGACCAAAACCAAAAAAAATTAAGGACCTTCAAATTAAATAAACTAATAAATTATAACATGCATTTTTTAATAAAGGGTTTCTTTCATTTTTGTAAAAGTTTTAAATATTCAAATGGATGGGAAGGGGGGGGGGGGGGAATTTCACCATGTGGCAGTAGAAATTTGGAAAATTTTAAAATAACATACAGCAGAAGAAAAAACTAGTCAGATGTGCCAATCCCAAAACTTTCTTCTTTCTAATACATGTTAATACTACAAATTCATTATCAGAGTGCCAAAATTAAATGGTCTATGCCCCTCATAAGCATTCTAAAGATATGAAATTACGTGCATTAGTTCTTGAGATACAACTAATGTTAAAACCGTGCAAATCCTGCAAAATATAGCATAGCAGCGACACCTGTAGGGTGATTTACACCAAAACCTAATCAGCAACAACTTATGTAAACATCTAACTGAATCTGAAGTTTGATGAAAATCCGTGCATTAGTTCTTGCGATATAGGTATTACAGAAATCGTGAAAAATGCAGCATAGCAGCGCCATCTTTTAGGGGATTAACACCAAACCATAATCAGCACCTATAATTAGCAAGGTATACCTGAATCTGAAGTTTGATGAAAATTCGTGCTTTAGTTCTTGAGATATAGCTATGGCGTAAATCATGAAAAATGCAGCATAGCAGCACCACCTGTTGGGCGATTTACATCAAAAACTAATCAACACTAATTTATATCGAGGGTTAACTGAATATAAATTTTTATTAAGTTTTGTGCATTAGTTCTTGAGATACACCACCCACAAAATTTGTGTCACATACAGACAAACAGGGTCACAGACTCATTTTGTAAAAACATGTTTTTCAGGATATCAAACCCCTAAAACGTGTAAATCGGTCGAAAATTTTCCCGAATCAAATACTTTCTTATTGTAAAGATAAACAAAGAGGAGAAACATAATTTTCTTTAATTATTGGGGGGGGGATTGTTTAACAGACTTATAATTAACTTAAAGACTTGGAGGGGGGGGGAATAAAACTGTATGATCGATTATTTATTGTTACAATAAATTAACTAATGGAGCAGAAAAAGTTTTAAAAAAAGCAATGATTTTTAAGATTTTAAACTTTATAAGTTGAGGGGGGAAAGTAACAAGCACATTTTTTTTTTAATTTTTTAGGGAGGGAGTTTATTAGATGACTTATTTATTTACCTTACGAAAAATTTACAAGAAAAGTTTTTTTTTCGCTATGACAAAATTCGCGTGTTTCTCGCGATCTTTTGACGAAATTTGCGTATTTTTGGAGATCTTTTGACGAAACTTGCGTATTTCTGGCAATCTTTTCACGAAATATGCGTATTTTTCGCGATCTTTTGACAAAATTCGCGTATTTTTCGCGATCTTTTAACGAAATTCGCGTTTTTTCACAATCTTTTGACCCCGTTTTGTTCGTTTATTGACGAAGTCAGCTATCCTTTGACAAAATGCACATTTTTTTCGCGATCCTTTGACGAAATTGACGTGTTATTCGCGCTATTTTGACGAAATTCTTGTGTTTTTCGCGATATTTTAACGAAATTCGTGTGTTTTTTGCGACCTTTTGATGAAATTTACGGGGTTTTTTCGCCATTTTTTAACAAAATTATCGTTTTTACGATCTTTTGACCGAGTTTTGTTCGTTTTTGACGAAATTAGCGATCCTTTGACAAAATTCACGTTTTTCCGTGATCATTTGACAAACACAGGGATGAAAGTACACTAAAGCCGTTTTGTAGCAGCAAAAATCGAATTTTGGAGCAGTAAAATCTATTTTTTTAGCAGCAAAAATCTGATTTTGTAGCAGTAAAATCCTTTTTTTGTAGCAGCAAAAATTAATTTTGTAGCAATAAAAACTGTTTTTGGCGCAAATTGAAATTCTAATGCTAATAAAAAGAAAATTGCGTATTTTCGCGATCTTTTGATGAAATTTGCATATTTCTTGCGATCTTTTATCGAAATTAGCGTAATTCTCGCGATCTTTTGGCGAAATTAGCGTATTTTTCGCGATCGTTTGACAAAATTCGCGTATATTTCGCGATGTTTTGACAAAATTCGCGTATTTTTTGCGATCCTTTGTTGAAATCAGCGTGCTGTTCGCTATTTTTTGACGAAATTAGCGTGGTTGTTTTTAATCTTTTGATAAAATTTACGATTTTATGTGACCTTTTGATGAAATTTGTGAAGTTTTTCGAATTTTTTAACGAAATTTGCGTTTTTTCACAATCTTTTGACCCCGTTTAATTCGTTTTTAGAAGTAATTGGTAATCCTTTGACAAAATTAACGGGTTTTTTTCGCTATAACAAAATTCGCATGTTTTTCGCGATCGTTTGACGAAATTCGCGTGTTTCTCGCGATCTTATAGCGAAATTCGTGTATTTTTCGCGATCTTTTGACGAAATTAGCGTGGTTTTTTTTTAATCTTTTGACAAAATTTGCGGTTTTTTGTGACCTTTTGATGAAATTTGTGGGTTTTTTCAAGATCTTTTAACGAAATTTGCTTTTTTTCACAATCTTTTGACCCCGTTTTGTTCATTTTTAGAAGTAATTGGTAATCCTTTGACAAAATTAACGTATTTTTTTTTTTTTTTTTTTTTTTGCTATGACAAAATTCGCATAGTTTTCGCGATCGTTTGACAAAATTCACGTGTTTCTCGCGATCTTTTGACGAAATTTGCGTATTTTGGCAATTTTTTGACGAAATTTGCGTATTTTTGGCAATCTTTTGACGAAATTTGCGTATTTTTCGCGATCTTTTGACAAAATTCACGTATTTTTCGCGATCTTTTAACGAAATTCGCGTTTTTTCACAATCTTTTGACCCCGTTTTGTTCGTTTTTTTACGAAGTCAGCTATCCTTTGACAATATGCACGTTTTTTTCGCGATCATTTGACGAAATTCGCATGTTATTCGTGATATTTTGACGAAATTCTTGTGTTTTTCGCGATTTTTTGACGAAATTTGCGTGTTTTTCGCGATCATTTGACGAAATTTATCGGTTTTTGCGACCTTTGATGAAATTTGCGCGTTTTTTTTGCCATCTTTTAACAAAATTATCGTTTTTACGATCTTTTGACCGCGTTTTGTTCGTTTTTGACGAAATTAGCGATCCTTTGACAAAATTCACGTTTTTTTTGTGATCATTTGACAAACATCGCGTGTTTTTCGAGATCTTTTGACCGCGGTTTTTTGCTTTTTTTTGAAGCAATTGGCGGCATAGAAAAAATTGATTTTTTTTTTGTTTGTTTCTCGGATCGACGAAATCCTGCTAAATTTCATCTTGGCACTAAGTACGTTTTGGTGTAGGTTTGGCGCAAAATGGAAAAAAAAATAGCTCTTTTGTAGCAGCTTTGCGCAAATTTTGGCTTCGTCTGGCGCAGGTCTTACATCCCTGAGAGTAGAAAAAGGTTAAAAAAATGAAGTTTTAAAATTTGATATTACAAAGGGGAAAGTAAAATTTCAGAAGGGGAGGCAAGGCGGGATTAAGATTTTTTTTTAAAATCAGAAATTAAAAGAAATGCAGAAGAGTTTCACCTTTGATTAAGAATTAATATGAGAGTAAAATTAAGCACTTTCAAGGACTTTTTTCCGATTTTGCATGAAAATAAGTACTTTTAAGCACCAAAAATTTCCTTTGAAAAATGTAAGCACTTTTAAGGACTTTCAAGGACCGTACGAACCCTGTTTTACTTTTTAGATTTTGGTTATAGTATTTTTAATATATATATATTAGGTTAGTTTCAATTTCAGAACAGATTCACCTCGGTTCCGAAAGTAAAGGTAATTTTTTTTTAATATCTGAAATTAAAATCGAAAGGGTAAAAACTAGCCCGGTTGTAGATCATCCTCAGCCATCCTATGAAAAAAAATCATTTAAAAATATTAAAAAGGAAGTTAAATATTTGAAAATAACTCTCCCATATACTTAACGTTAGAGCTTACATTTTGTTCTCGTAACAAGTGCGAATTCTCAAAGGTAACATAAAGATATTCTTTGTAACTTCAAGGAAACGCTAAAATTTATCATTAACTTTAATAATGTAAAACTAAAAATAATGAGATGTAAGGTCAAATATAGCATTTTATAAAAGTCTGCTAGCTAGAAAATTTATTTTGTAATACGTATTATTTTATAATAATTTATACTTCACTTATATGGACATTCAAAAGTTTTCTTTTATATTATGGCCTATGTGGGAAAAATCATTTGCGACGTATTTTAATCATGTAAAACAATTTTAAACATAAAATTTATGCACCTTATTGAAGTGCACAGGTACGTGTACAGGGGAATTCAAAAGTGGATTTCGTTATATTATGGACTATGAAGAAAAAAACGTTTGCGGCGTATTTTAATAACGTTTCTCTGTTGCAACATAATGAAATTGATATGAATTTATAAGGTGAAAAAAATGCTTTCTGAAGGGGTTGCAAAGCATCTATCACTCATTTACAGTGTCACAGAAAAGAGTTCATCTTTATTACAGAAAAAAGTGCTTGCAGCATGTGTTGTAGCTATGTTTCACGATTTTAAACAAGATGGAACTAATATACCTTACTGAGGTTTACTACAAGATGCTTACATTAAAATATGATGTGCATCACATTTTATTTCATTTACAGGGGCACATAAAAGATATAGGATACAATGATGTATATGAGTATTGTCTATTAGTGATGATTGCTGAAAGTGAGTTTTCAGCTATGATATACATTTTTAACTAAATTTCTGCATACTTGATTAATCTATAGACTATATATAGGGCTACACAAAAGAACTAGGAAGAATTGTTGCGAATGAGAGTGAATTGATTAATTTTATTTTCAAGTTCAACTATATTTAGAAAGATATGTTTGGAAAATTCAAATATAATAATATACAAGTCTGTTCAAAGAATTCGATGCATGCACGCCTATTTCAGACACGGGAAGAAATAAAAACGCTAATTTTCAGCCCTTGGGGGCGTCATTTTCAAATTTCTTGCTTTGATTTTAATATATTTGAATGATTTTTTTTGCATAGGATTGCTGGGATGATCGACAACCAGACTAGTTTTTACTTTTTCGATTTTGGTTATAGTTTTTTTTATGTTAGGATAGTTTAAATTTCAGAACGGATTCCAACCGGTTATGAAAGTAAAAGTAATTAAAAAAAATATATCTGAAACCAAAATTGAAAAAATAAAAACTAGCCCGGTTATCGAGCGTTCTCAGCTATCTTATGCAAAAAATTCATTTTAAAATATTAAAAAGGAAGCGAGATATTTGAAAGTAACTCTCCCATAGACTTAACATTAGCGCTTTCATTTTTTCCTAGTTACTAGTGTGGGTTCTCAAATGTAACGTAAAGGAACTGTTTGTAACGTTTAGGAAACGCGAAAATTTATCATTAACTATAAGAATGTAAATCTAAAAATAATGAGACTGTAAGGTAAAATATCGCAATTTATAAAAGTCTGTCAGCTGGCAAATTTATTTTGCAATGCGTAACTGTAACAGAATCCTGGTTTAAACGGAATAGCTTCATGATTCCCCTAAAAATATCTTACAATTGTATATGTAAAGACGGAAACAACCCACCTAAAACGGTATTTCGTACACATTGTTTATGTTTCCGTCTTAGCAGGTTTTATAGTGTCATGTTTTTAGTTGAGGGGGTGGAATTTTAATTATTACCAGGCCCCGCGTTTTTCTCTAAGCCCTCTATATTTTCTATTTATATATCCAACACAAAACGTTTGGACGGGTACTCAGATGTTTAGCACTCTCCAACATAGTTGAAAAATGTTTATGAGTGGGGCTTGACTGCTCGTCTGTCAGTACTCTAACTAGCGTACATATACTCGGATTGTGATGTAATAGAAATACGTTGTTGATGTTTATCATGTCATAAATGACATTGATAATGAAGCGTGTAATAATTTATACTTCACTTACATAGACATTGAAAAGCATTCTTTTATATTATGGCCTATGTGGGAAAAATCATTTGCGGTGTATTTTAATGATGTAAAACAATTTAAACATAAAATTTATGCACCTTATTGAAGTGCACAGATACGTGTACAGGGGAATTCAAAAGTACATTTCATTATATTATGGACTATGAAGAAAAAACGTTTGCGGCGTATTTTAATAATGTTTCTCTGTTGCAATCATAACGAAATGAATGTGAATTTATTAGGTGCACTGAAACATGCTTTTTAAGGGGGTTACAAAGCATTTATCATTCATTTACAGGATCACAGAAAAGAATTCAGTTTTATTACAGAAAAAACTGCTCGCAGCGTGTTTTAATTCTGTTTCAATATTTTAAACAAGATGAAATTCGTATACGTTACTGAGGTTTACTACAAGATGCTTACATTAGAATATGATGTGAATCACATTTTATTTCATTTACAGGGGCACATAAAAGTTGCTAGATACAATACTGTATACGAAGTATTGTCTATTAGGGACGATTGCTAAAAGTGAGTTTTCAGCTATGATATCCTTTTTTAACTAAATTTCTGCATCCTAGATTATATATATGATTTCTATAGAGCATGTATAGGGCTACGCAAAAGAACTAGGAAGAATTGCTGATAATGAGAGTGAATTGCTTTTTTTAAATTAAATTCTACATTTTCACGTTCAACTATATTTAGAAAGATGTGTTTGTAAAATAAAAATTTAATAATATACAAGGCTATTCAAAGAACTGGATACATGCGCACGCGTATGAATAATAATTTCTGGAAGTACGATTTCAGTTGTTTACAGCATGTTTATACTGCAATAATTTTGATCTTACCATTACCATGTGCCGTGTATATAAACTTGTTCGGATGCAAGGGCTGTACAAAATAATGCAAATATACTGCAGTTAATTGGTAAGAATTGCTGAAAGTTTACTTTCATCTGCATTATTCGTTTTCTTATTATATTAAATTTTATCATATTTTTCATGCCGTTAAAACAAGCCTAAGAACATCCATTGATGACTTTTTCATTTTCATTTTTCAGTAATTTGAACAATTTAAATTTACTAAGATTTAACAAAAACTTAGTTAATATAACAAACAAAAACACAACAACATACAAACAAATATAACACATAAAGTAACAAACAACAACAACAAACATAAACAAACTAACATAAACAGAGGATAAACAAAAAGTTAGTAAGTATTAAAGAATGTTTACTTTGAAAGTTTTGATCAATTTGTTTGAAAATTTAAAGGAATATTGTTAATATTTATTAATTTTAATATTTATTATTTTTAACGAAAAAGTACACCTTTAACAGCCGCAGAAAATGCGAAATTTGTCCTGTATTACACATCTTTCTTTAAGAGCCCACTTCAGACACGGGAATAAATAAAAACGCTAATTTTAAGTCTATGGGGGCGTTAATTTCAAATTTCTCGCTTTATTTTAATAGATTTTTTTTTTTTTTTCTGCATTGGATAGCTGAGGACGATCGAAAACCAGAATAGTTTTTACTTTTTCGATTTTGTTTTTAATTTTTTTAATATTAGGATAGTATCAATTTCAGAACGGATTCCAACCGGTTCCGAAAGAAAAAGTAATTTTTTTTTAAATATCTGAAACCAAAATCGAAAAAGTATATGTTAGCCCGGTTATAGATCCTCCTCAACTATCCTATGAAAAAAATTTCATTTTAAAATATTAAAGAGTAAGCGATATATTTGAAAATAACGCTCCCGTAGACTTAACATTAGTGCTTACATTTTTTTGCCATTTTCTAATGTGGGTTCTCAAATGTAACGTAAAGGTAGTTTTTGTAATGGTAAGAAAACGCGAAAATTTATCATTAACTATAATAATGTAAAACTAAAAAAAGACTGTAAGGTAAAATATAATCTTTTATAAAATCTGCTAGCTAGCAAATTTATTTTCTAATACGCAGCTGTAACGGAATCCTGGTTTAAACGGAATATTTCCCTGATTCCCCTTAATATATCTTATACAGTAGAGCGCCGATTATCCTAACAAGTCGGGACCGAACATAGTTCGAATAAGCGAAAGTTCGGATAAATGGACAGACAATTTAAGGGGTGTTTCTCACTATACTAATACCTTCACACTTTATCCAGGCTTAGGACTGGTAGCGCCAGTTAGTGCTAGCGTGTTTAAAAACTGTCTTTTTGTTTACTTTTTTATCATTTAAAATTTTCTTTTTCTCTTTTTATCATTTTCTGAACTCCAGAGATTATAATTTAAACAAAATAGCTTTCGATTGTTGCTTGCTTCAAATAAGACGTTCTTTCCAATGTTGCCATATCTCGAATTCTTCTTAAATACGTTATTTGAATAGGATCAGAGTTCTTCTGCCATTCAAGCCATTTCATAGCTGTTTCCAAACACTCAAAGGCTTCGTTATGCGATGGATTTGGGTCATTATCAGGGCATTCGTTTTCATTTCTTCAATTTATTTTACATCTTAAATCTCATCCACAATCTCATCATCATTAAAAAAAATTTTTTTGAGAGAAATAGGTTGTTCGGATAAAAATTTTTTTGAGAGAAATAGGTTGTTCGTACAATTGGAAGTTCGGTTATCTGGAGTTCGGATAATCGGCGCTCTACTGTAATTGTATCTGCAAAGACGGAAACTGCCCATCTGAAACGGTAATTCGCACCTATTGCTTGTGTTTCCGTCTTACCAGGTTATATAGTGTCAATTAATACCAGGTCCCGCTTTTTTCTCTACAACCTCTATATTTTCTATATGTATATCCAACACAAAACGTTTGGACGGGTACTCATATTTTTAACACATTACAACATAGTTGGAAAATGTTTATGAATTGGTTTCACTGCCCGTCTGTCCGTGGTCTAACTAGCGTACATATACTTGAATTGTGATGTAATTGAAATACGTTGTTGAAGTTTATCATGGGATACATGGCACTGATAATAAAGCGCGTAATCATTTATATACTTCACTTACATGGACTTTCAAAAGTATTCTTTTATATTATGACCTATGTGGGAAAAATCATTTGCGGTGTATTTTAATGATGTAAAACAGTTTAAACATAAAATTTATGCACCTTATTGAAGTGCACAGGTTCGTGTACAGGGGAATTCAAAAGTACATTTCGCTATATTATGAACTATGAAGAAAAAACCTTTGCGGCGTATTTTAATGTTTCTCTGTTACGAACATAATGCAATTGATATGAATTTATGAGGTGCAATAAAACATACTTCCTGAAGGTGTTGCAAAGCATTTTTCATTCATTTACAGGGTCACAGAAAAGAGTTCAGTTTCATTACAGAAAAAACTGCTTGTAGCGTGTTTTAGTTATGTTTTACTACTTTAAACAAGATGGAATTCATATATGTTACTGAGGTTTATTGCAAGATGCTTACATTAGAAGATGATTTTGATCACATTTTATTTCATTTACAGGGGCACATAAAAGATGTTGGATAAAATACTGTACATGAATTATTGTCTATTATGGATGACTGTTGAAATTGAGTTTTCAGCTATGATTTACGTTTTCAACTAAATTTCTGCATACAAGGTTATATATTTAAATTATATACATCATGTATAGTAGGGTGGGTCGAAAAAAACGAAATTTTTATAATCGAAGTGTAATAGCGCGAAAAAGTTGCCTTTTGTAATACAGAATAAATTTCTAAAATATTACATCGATCGGTTAATATCTTTTACCGCCGCAAGGGGGCCAAAATTTCAAAAAATCACAAAAACATGTTTTTTTTTATCATTTTTTTTTTAATTATCCAAACATACCAATACAATTTTTAATAGAACGCAATAACTACATGAAGATATGAGAAATGTCCCGGTAAATATTCATTATGATGAAATCAGATCTTTATTTGCCGCAAAAGACCATATTTTTTGTAAAAATTTCAAAAATTTCACTTTTTCATTTTTTTTAAATTTTTTATAATTTCTATAATATGTCTAGAAATAAATAATTTTACTTTATATCTATTAATATATCATATTTTTTTATAACTATTTGTAATAGACTTGAAAATAAAGTTAATCATTCATTTTTCTTGACGATCGGTTCATCTACTGATGTTTTACTTCATAACAGCCAATTCATGCCACAAAAATTATATAAAATGAGCAAAATGTTTTAGTATTTTATGAATTAAAATATAGAGACGTTTAACCGAAACGGGTTAAATAAATTTAAAACGAAGAAGAATTTAATGTAAATGAATTTTATAATATAACTTGCTTTCAGATGAAGCCATTATTTCTCGAGAGGACAAAACTGATCAGATGTGATCCTCCCTCTGTTCTAGTAAACAAACTTTATCAGTGCTTCAATGAATAATTTCACGCATCTTTCTAGTGATTGAGTGGGACAAGGAAAGTTATAATATCTGGTATCTTTAATCGAAAATTTTTAACTCACCAGCGTTTTTAGTCGATAAAGAAACCATAACAGGTGGTTCCGTTAGTTTACAGTTTTGTCAGTAGACTAAAGCCATACAATCTTAAGCTTCAGTGTTGAAGTCTGCTATGATAAAGTGACGGATGGCACTATTCTAGTCCACAAAACTTCGTGCTTTTGCAATTTTCTTCATGGCTGGGGCCCTGATGTTCTCCTCTTCATATGCTATCATTCCAAAGAGGCTATTTGTATGATTTGCGAAATAGTCATCTCGTGAAAATACAGGAACTATAATCTTTCGTAGATTATCTGTCAAGTAACGTAAGTTACTAACTATAGTGCACAGATCTGGAAAACATGAGTGATTCATTTTAATTCTGAACCAACTGATGCAGTACATTTTCAGGATGTACTCAAAGAGTATGACAAGTTAAAAAGAGGGTTTCTTTGTTCCAACGTAGAGTCTCAAAATTCGAATAGCAGTAATGATCCACCTTGCGTGAAATATTTGTCCAGGGACTCAGCAAAAAAGGTCAATTGTATACACGCGTGTTGAAAGTGCTTGCAATATTTCAGACATATACTTCTGGTCAGTTGACAAATCATCTTTATCAACAGCTAGGTGATCAGATTAAATTGGCTTAAATTTTGCAATTGGTAATAATTCGCAAATCGCAAGAGATCAACCAATTGGGCCACAATATGATAGATAACCTGTTTTTTTGTCATCAAGATGTTTGAAAAGATGTCACAGTGGAAGCTCATTGAAGTGAGTTCAAGGAAGCCAATAAAGTGGTTTTTTAAAAGTTGTTCTCAACTAATCCTACTATAACACCACCTTTGCATCCTGTTTTGAAGACAATTCCGCGAAATTCAACTGCAATTATTATTCCAGTCGGGATTTCATTTTTCTTCAAAAAATCTATAATGTCATTGCATATAGAAGTCGCCTTGCCAGACGATGGGGTCAAATGACGAAAATAATTCAGACCTGTTTCTAGTACAAAGAGATATGTTCCTCCTTGACTTCGAAAAGATGAAACTTTGCCACCTCTTTAACCTGGCAGATATTTCTATCTTTAGGGCCCTCAAAGTATAGAGTAAAAGGAGTACATTACAAAAAAAAAAAAAAAAAAAAAACGAACAAAGTAAAACGTGGCCCTCTAGCAGCGAGAAATTAATTTTACGTGCAGACAGCTGCAGGCGTTTCTATCATTGAGCAATTTTTTTTTATAGAATTACAGTGATCATGGTTAACAATGTGCATGAAATTAATAACATAAAATGCCTTTCCCAGCCTATTAGAAATGTAAAAAATCTGAAAACATTACAAAAGTTATGAAAATTGAAAAAATGGAAAACTTTAATTTTTAACATTTTTTAGAAATTTTGGCCCTGTTGTGGCGGTAAAAGCAACGATGTCACAAAAATGAAATGTTAATGTTACATTACTAATATCTTGGCGTGGCTATTGCGTTCTATTAGAAATTGAATAAGTATGTTTGGATAATTTAAAAAAAAATTGCTAAAAGTATGTTTTTTATGATTTTTTCGAAATTTGGACAATTTGCGGCGGTAAAAGATATTAACCAATCGGTGTAATATTTTACGTATTTTATCTTTTTTACAAAAGGCAACTTTTCCACGCTATTACGTTTCGATTATAAATATTTCGGTTCTTTCGACCCACCCTAAATAGGGCTACGCAAAAGAACTAGGAAGAATTGCTGAGAATGAGAGTGAATTGCTTATTTTTTTTTTTAAATTGGATCCTACATTTTCAAGTTCAACTATATTTAGAACGATATGTTTGGAAAATATAAATATAATAATATACAAGGCTATCCAGAGAATTGAATGCATGCACGCCATGGATGATAATTTCTGGAAGTGCGATTTAAGTAGTTTTAAGCATGTTTATATTGGAATAAATTTTATCTTAACATGTGGCGTGTATAAAAACTTGTTGCTAATGTAAGGGCTGTACAAAAAAATGCAAATATATTTCCGTTAATTGGTAGAAATTCCTGAAAGTTGATTTTCATCTGCATTATTTGTTTTCTTATTATATTAATTTTTAGCATATTTTTCATGCCGTTAAAACATGCCTAAGAACTTTCATTGATGACTTTATCATTTTAATTTTTCATAATTTGAACAATTTAAATTTACTAAGATTTAACAAGAACTTAAAATTCGTAAGTTTTAAAGATTGTTAACTTTAAAAGGGTTGATGAATTTGTTCGAAGCTTTAAAAAAATAATTTAATATTTGTAATTTTTAAGGGGACAGTACACCTTTAAAAGTCGCAGAAAATGCGAAATTTGTCCTGTATAACACATCTTAATTTAAGAGCACACTTCAGACACGGGAAGAAATGAAAATGCTAATTTTAGTCTATGGGGGCGTTATTTCCAAACCGCTTTGATTTTAATATTTTTGAATGATTTGTTTTTGCATAGGATAGCTGAGGACGATCGACAACCAGGCTAGGTTTTACTTTTTCGATTTTAGTTATAGTTTTTTTTTTATTGCTTCAATTTCAGAAACGATTCCACCGGCTCCGAAAGTAAAAGTAATTTTTTTTTAAATATCTGAAACCAAAAATCGAAAAAGTAAAAAACAGCCCGGTTGTAGATCGTCCTCAGCAATCCTATGCAAAAAAATTCATTTTAAAATATTATAAAGAAAGCGAGATATTTGAAAATAACGCTCCCACAGACTAAACATTAGCGCTTACATTTTTTCCCCGTTACTAGTGTATATTCTCAAAGGTAACGGAAAGACATTTTTTGTAACGGTAAGGAAACGCGAAAATTTATCATTAACTATAATAATGTAAATCTGAAAATAATGAGACTGTAAGGTTAAATATTACATTTTATAAATGTCTGAACAGTGAACAGCAGCGCAGTTCCAGGGGCTACCTATTTGAAGATCAAATCCACGCACTGTCGATGAGTTGGTATATAGCACATCATAGCAAAAACAGGAAATGTTAGTCTAAGTGTAGTGAAACACTACTGTGATAGAGAGTGTCGATAACTCCTAGCAATACTGCCGAGAATCAAGGACAGAATGAGAGAAAAAGAGAAAGTCTACTAGCTAACAAATTTATTTTCTGATATGCAGCTGTAACGGAATCCTGGTTTAAACGGAATTTGTTCATTATTTCCCTAAAAATACCTGGCAAGTGTATCTGCAAAGACGCAAATAACCCATCTAAAACGGTATTTCGTATCTATTGTTTATGTTTCCGTCTTACCAGGTTTTATAGTGTCATGTTTTTAGCATGAGGGGGTCGAATTTTAATTACAACTAGGACCATTTTTCATGAACTCCGCCTTTTTTTTTTGGAGGGAAAATAAAATTTGATGTCGATACGAGTGTGTTTTGAAAGGTTATCAGCCCGACAAAGAAAATAGTAATATTTTGACAATATTTCATTTTTTTTAACGTAGTTCCTTACAACTTATAAAATTTAAACCAACGAGTTTCCGACTTTTTATTATCTTTAGTATAATAAGCCTTATCTATCTTTGGAAATGAAGTGGTGGTGTCTGCTTTAACCCCATATTTTGAAGTGAATTTCCGACTACCGAGCCATTTCTCCAGGCTTGGGAAGAGGAAATAATCGCTGGGAGCAAAATCCGGTGCATGTGGAAGTACTACAGAGCGTAGGTGATTGACTTTAGTAGCGAAAACTACAGGCATGTGTGCAAGAAAAATGCTGTGGTGAACGAACACCTTCTTTTTGCTCAGGTAGGGAAATTTTGTCGGAATAAGCACTCTTCAATTGGTCCTGTAGAGAAGAATAACACTGTCCGGTGACGATTCTGCCTTTTTGTCGGTGGTCTATGATCACAACATCTTGTGAATTCCTGAAAACCGTATCCATGGCTTTTCCAGCAGGTGGAACCGTTTTCACTTTCTTTGGTGCAATTTCAGCTGCTCTTTCACATTGTTTAGATTGCTCTTTCATCACTGAAGAATAATGGCGAATTCATGTTTCATCCACCGTTATAAAACATTGACGAAAATCAGCCGATTGTTTAAGTTTTCTAACTTAACTCGAAATCACCATAGTCCACATTACTAAAGGCCATCTGCACTACCTTCATTAAAAAAAAACAAAAAAAACAGTGAAGATGGAGAAACTCAAAAAATGCTAAAGAAAGGAGGGGTGGTGAATAAGGAGACCAAACTCACGAGGTTTAATTTGATTGTGTTAATAAATGAAATGTTTTCACGAAGGAATTTTCTGCAGAAAGTCCACCCAAATCAGCATTTCATTGCAAATTATATATCTCATAAAATCATAATAGAACCTCCACTTTTGAGCTTGCCAAATTCGATCTATAAGCAATATTCTGACGGAGGCAAATCAAGCAAATTTCTACCACTTATTTTAAAATGTTATTATTGTCTTAATTAACTGAAGTTATTAAATATGATAAAAAAAAAATGTAACAATTTTTAATAGAAGTATGCCTACTTCTGGTTCTACCTACGGTTCGATCCAGCACGTTTCGGCCTGAAATTTTTTCTATAAGCGAGGCTCTATGATTGAATACGAGTCATAATTGATTGTATCAGTTTCTAAGCCTTTGTTGTCTAAAAATTTGAATGTACAGGTCTCCTCGGACGGAAATTTCTTGTTCCCGGAACCGGGCAGTACAATTAGCAGTACAAAAAAATTACGTATTATGAAGCTAAAACTTTGGCCCGACTCAATTTCTACAAAATATGTCGATATTTTTAAAACAACGTTATTCTACATTGTTCAAAAAACAGATTTACGCATAGTTTTTATTTTCAGATTATATTCGTAATTCATGGAATATAAGGAATAATAACAATATTAATATTTATTTAGACTACATTGATGACTACTTCGAAGAGGCCTTTTAATTAAAGCAAAAGTCAGTTTCTTACCCACAGAAGATTTTTCTTCGCATTCAGTGAGACAAGAAAATTGTTTATTAATAGATGTTACTTGGAAACTATAGCAGTAGTTTGCAGAAATACTGTTTATAATTAAGTGAATTAAATCAAACAATCCGCTAAAAGCAGCTTCAAATAATCAACAATTAGGCATTGTTTTCCAACAAGACCACACGTATCTTTGCCCACTGTAGACACAAAATATTATAATTGAGATGAAGTGTTTCAATCCAAGTACCATTCTCCAAAACTTACTTCGTCGAATGACCGTTTATTTAAATCACTTAAAAATATTTTGAGGATAAGGTATTTTATTTTTTGGAAGATTTGAGAAAATACATCGATTCTTTAGCCAGATGAGCTCTAATTATGTAACTGCTAGGAATTGAAATTTTCACGAAATACACTTTCTTTAATTTCCATCAACAATATGCAACAAACTTTTACATCATTCCCAAAAATCTGAATTTGGTTACGGATTCTTCTCTGGTCTTTATCTATGAATTTTAATAACACTCCATCTTTACTTTCAATTTACATTGGTATCCTGGTTAAAGATTGCCTTAGTTAACATTTTTATTTCATGATGTATTTGTAATGGCACACACTTTCGTTTACTAAAATTCATTATTCAATGACAGAGTTTTATCAAATGAGTAGAGAGGAAATTAAGGCTTACAAAGCAACAGTTAGTAAATTTGTCATTAGCTTTTCAAGAATTATACGAGAAGGATAATACCATCATCAACCAGTCTGTCACTTTGAAAGACTGCGTTATTTACATAGAAAATGTCAGTAGGACATTTTTAACAAACTGATAAAAACATTTTCTGGGCACCAATGAATGACAGCTTAACATTGTCTTGATCGGCAAGTTCAAGTAGAGGCTGCAAAGTAAAACCAGTGATAATTTACCAAGCTAATTTATAAACTAGTAAAAACAGTTTCTTAGCAACAACGAATGATAGCTTAACACTGTCATGATCGGTAAGTTCAAGTAAAGACTATAAATTAAAGCACTGCTAATTTACCAAATTCCGATATAGGACACAGATTGGTAAATGATATTACGGCAACTCCACCTGATTATTAACTTGGAAGTAGAGGAAGAAGATGGAGAATCTCTGGAGATATTTGACTGTGAGCTTTCAACTGACAAGGTAAAAAAAAATCTCTATCAGCAATGCGGGGAAAATAAAATTGTAACTTAATCTAAAGATAAAGATGCAGAAAAATAAAGTTATTTTCTCTGATTTCTGATAAAGAAAAAGAATGCTTTGGTAAAATTGGAAGAAATTCGAAATATTGCTTTGAAATGGAATTCTATGAAATTCATTATCAGAATTGCATATCAATGTAATGAAAAATCCAAGCAGTTTTCAGAGAAAATAAAAACAAATCTTTCTCAAACAATTGTAAAAAAAAAAAAAAAAAAAAATACAGCTGTATTTATTACAAAAATCTCCAAATTCAGAGTGATGAGTTAAAAAAGGTTTTTATACACAATCGAGGTATAAAAACAAAGGATGTTTTTGTGCCTGTCCATAGATTCCTAAAGAGTGATACAAGATTTCACAGGAAGGGATTTGTTCGACGGGTGGCAATTGCACAGACCATCAGCGCATCAAGTTGAAGGCTGGAATTTTAGGATTAGATAGAACTCAATTAGCATATTAAAATGCAAATAGTCTGATAAGTCATGTCTTGATAGAAAACACCTGCACACCGGAGTTTAGTATTTGATCGATTGGTTTATCATTGTATTTTGCAGCACCCAAATGTATGAAAATATTGAAGTTTGGGTGCATGAAAACACAATGGTAAACCTGCAGATCAACCACTAAATTGATGTTCTGCAGATGGTTTCCACCAAGATACGACTTGGCAGACCAATGCATATAACTTGTATATAAAATAAACGGTCAAATACAAGTATTACTCGCGCTCAGAGGGTTCCGTACAATAAATATATGAATTATTAACTGTATTATTTAAAAGAATAATGAAACTTTGTAAAAACCTATTCAACGTAGAGTTGGGTATAGCTGTATATATTAGAAAAGTATGAATGAGTATACCACAAAGGTTCAAAGAGATATGAAGCCGAAATAAAATTAAATATTGCTATTTTGTATAACTCTTTTTTTAAACGTATCTTAATCTGCATATGGTGAACTTAATTTGGTACTAACAATAAAAGTACTGCATATTTAAATTTCATTTGGCATTTCATAAAACTAAATTCAACATAGTAATATTTTTCATTTTAGAGTGTAGATGAAATAAAATCCTTGTTCAAAGTTTAAACTTGGCGTTGTACTAAGCGCGCTTCGAAAGGAGGTCGCACAGATGTAACTCGACTTTGTCCGTGCCGCATTCTTTTCAAATAGGTCTTTAATTATCATTTAAAGACACGGGAGGCGTATTGAGAGATCCACTCAACGCAAACTAGTCGCGAATACCATAGTATTTATGCGATTAATTATAATTAAATTGGTCTGTTTTTAACAATTTGACGTTTACTGCTTTTATGCTGCTACTGGGTATTGCATTACACAAATATATCATTAAAAGTTGTTATCTAGTATTTAAAAACCGATGGTATATAGAGTACGCCGCCTCTGCCATTATGTATGTCCAAACCAACCGTGTCTTTAAGGGTTAAGGCTCCTGCCCCTGCCAGCGAAGGCACACACGAGCTAATGCTAATCGTATGGGGAAGGATTTTTCTAATATCTCTTTTGCATTTCGATATTTTAAAATATTTTTTTGCCATTGTATAGCCGAGATCCGTCTCTACATCGCACTTTCTTTACTTTTTCCTCCCCATAGGATTAGCATTAGCTCGTTAGTGTCTTCGCCGGCATTGACAGGAATCTTAATATCTCGGCGAATTACCGACGATTTTTTTTCGAAAATCATTATAAACAATGATTTTATACTTTTGATACGATAGGTACCTTTAGCGCACTTCGATACATTTGCTGAATGCCCGCAAACAGAAATCTGTATGTAACAGAAAAATGCGATTTTATGAAAAACTATGCCACCTAGGGCAATCGCTATAATTTTCCTGCGAGTACCTCTACTACATTCCTCTACTACGTCTAATTTTTTTCATAATTTTAGTTTCAGTAGATTTGAAAATAGATGGGGGTGAGGGACATATTTTTGCACTACATTTTCGACTATATCTCTGAAATTATAATATCTAAAATTAAAAGAAATGTATTTTTGAGTTCGGCGTTACGGAATCTTTTAACCGATACCCCAAACGATATACAAAGAAAATATATTTCTTCTTCAAATAACCTAATTATCCCCTCTACGTTTTTCCCCACATATATTTCTGAATGTTTAATAATCTGTAAATATGTGGGTCAATAGTCTTTATTACATCTCCCAATTTGAACTTCCCACGTTCCGTAGTTTACGAGTAAAATGGCTGTGACAGACAGACAGACACAGGAGTGATCTTATAATGATTCCGTTTTTACTTTTTAAGTACGGAACCCTAAAAATCATGATTATTGCAACTGAGAAATACAAAAACATAAGAAGATGAATTATTGACAATAAATAAAACAAGAAAGGAAAACCATGTGCCAAGTATGGATTATGAACCCTTTCCTACATTTTTAGTTCAGTTAGAAAAACATAACACATTTGAAAATACACATTTATTAATTCCTAGCAATAGACGGAAACGTACTTCAATTGTTTTGTGAAGCTCTGTTATGTTCCTTATAAATTTTTATACACGCCACATACTGAGCTAAAATTTAATTCAGAAATAAATACGCTGAAAATTACTGAAATCACACTTCTAAGGCTAACATTAGCTTAAGAATTGCTATCCATGGACGGCCATGTATCCAGTTTTTTGTCATATCCCTATTTATTTATATGCTACAATGTCATTTAGCCAACGGGACATTTAGCAGACAGCAATTAGACGACAGGATGTTTAGCCGACATGACAATTAGTCGACAGCGACTGTTAGCCGAAAAGACAGTTAGCCAACAGAGGACAATTATTCGACATGGACATTCATCCCACTTAACTGTAACGTAACTGTAACCTGATCTTAGCCTAATTAAACCTAAGCATAAACTAACTGTAGCGTTACTGTAACCTAACCAATACCAAACTGTAACGTAACTATAACCTATCTGTAACCTAAACGTAACCTAAGTGTAACATGACCGTAACCTAACTGAAACCTAACAGTAACCTAATTGTAGCCTAAATGTAACCTAACTGAAACCTAACAGTAACCTAATTGTAGCCTAAATGTAACCTAACTGGGACGTAACCGTAATCTAACTGTAACTAACGTTTACCTAGTTATAACCTAATCGTATGCTAACTGTAATGTAACTGTAACATAACTTTACCATGACCAAGCTGTAACTTAAGCGTATTCTAATTATCACCTAAACGTAACCTAACAGTTATTTAACCATAATCTAAACGTAACCTAAGGGTAACCTAATTATAAAGTAACCGTAACCTAATTGAAACCTAACAGTAACCTAATTGTAGCCTAAATATAATCTAACTGGGACGTAACCGTAATCTAACTGTAACTAAAGTTTATCTAATTATAACCTAATCGTATGCTAGCAGTAATGTAACTAACACAACTTTACCATGACCAAGCTGTAACCTAAGCGTAATCTAATTATCACCTAAACGTAACCTAATTATAACCGAACAGTTACCTAACCATAATCTAAACGTAACCTAAGTGTAACCTAATTATGAAGTAACCGTAACCAAACTAAAACCTAACAGTAACCTAATTGTAGCCTAAATGTAACCTAACTGGGACTTAACCATAATCTAACTGTAACTAACGTTTACCTAGTTATAACCTAATCCTATGCTAACTGTTATGTAACTGTAACATAACTTTACCATGGCCAAGCTGTAACTTAAGTGTAATCTAATTATCACCTAAACGTAACATAATTATAACCTAACCGTAATCTAAGAGTAACTAATCGCAATTGTAACCAAACTGCAAATTAACTGTAACCTAGCGCGAAGTGCATAATATGAAAGAGTGATCAAAGGGTTGCCCAGTCCAATAATATATCACTTGAGGGATGTCGGAAAAGTCAGAAAAATGCTCCCGGTGATACAAATTGGGGTAGGGGGAACGGGAGGTACATAATATGAAAGCGTAATCAAAGGGCTCTAATGCGATTTATCTCATGAGGGGTGTCGAAAAATGTTAGAAAAGTACCGGCTAATTATACTATCAGCTAAATGTCCTGTCGGCTAATCGCCTTTTTGGCTAAATGTCCTTCCGGCTAATTGCCACGTTCGGCCAGTTGCCTGTCGGCCAATTATCTGTATTGCTAAAATTATTACTATATGTCCATTTCGGTCAATTGTCCTGTATGCTGTATGTGAATTTCAACTAATTGTGTTGTCGGCTATATGTACGTATCGGCTAAATGAACGTGTCAGCTAACTGCTATCTGCTAAATGTCTTGAAGGCTATTTGATTGTCGGATAAATGTCTGCGACTGGCTACGGGTCAAACATCTATACTAAAAGAAGTTGAGCTTGAAAATGCATAAATCAAATTAAAAAACATCTTTAAGTAATTCATGGTCATTCTCGATACTACTGATGAAATCTTTTGTGTAGTGTCTATGCAACGGAATAGCAATAATTTCAGCAATTGTCTGTAGACAATTGGCCGACAGACAACTGGCCGAACGTGGCAATTAGCCGGGAGGACATTTAGCCGAAAAGGCGATTAGCCGACAGGACATTTAGCTGATAGCATAATTAGCCGGCACTTTTCTAACATTTTTCGACACCCCTTATGAGATACATCGCATTGGAGCCCTTTGATCACTCTTTCATATTCTATGCAATTCATATGCACCACCTATGTGCCTGTGCAAAAATATTAGTTTAACTTAACTTATACCATAACTTATCATTAATCAAACATATCATAATTTAAAACTCACTATCAGCAATCATCCCTAATGTTTCCCTGTAAATGAACAATAAATTCGATGCACACCATATTCTTATCCAAACATCTTGCACTCTTTGTCTCCCCTTCTTCCGAAATTTCGTTTCCCGTTTTGCTTCCCTTACAGTATCAAGGTTTAAAATCTTTAAAATTCCTTAATATTTTCTTTAATTTTCTGTTTTATTTGTTACTTTAAACTAACAATAAATAGTCAGTCATAAATTTCGTTATCAATTTATTTCACCATATTCATTTCATTAAAATTTCTTGTAAATTGCCTCTATCGGAAATGTCATTTCTCCCTTTTGCTCCCTCATCACGGTACCCATATTTTAAAATAAAAACCCTTTAAAACTCTCTAATTTTTTTTATCTTTTCTGCTCAATTTGCCACTTTATTTTAACAATAAACAAACGATCATAAAAATTTCTCCTCCCCCCCCCCAACCCCAAATGAAATTGGTATTTCCTCCTCGCCTCTCCCTCTTACCAAGCATCTGAAATTTAAAGTCCTTAATTTTTTTTCGTTTATTATTTTTTTAAATTATTTGTAAATATTTTCTAAGGTAAGTAAATAATAAGTCACCGATAAACTTCCGCCCCCCTCCCCCCGCAAAAAAAACTAATTCTGCTTATTCCTCTTTTTTTCCCTCAGATCACAAAATTTTAACCTTAAAAGTCATTGCTTTTTTTAAAACATTTTGTACTCTATCTGTTAATTTATTGTAATCATAAATAATCATATAACTATACTCCTCCCCCACCAAAATTGACGCTTGCTCTGGCTCTACCCTTACCAAGAACACAAAATTTAGTCTTTTTTTGTCCTATTTCTTATTCTTTAGTAAGGTAAATAAATAAGTCATCAAATAAAATCCCCCCCCCTTTTTTTCTTCTTTCCCTTATTTAAGTTTAAAATCTTTGAAAGTCTTTTTTTAATACATTTTCAGCTTTATCTGTTTCATATTGAACAATAAATAATCGATTATATAATTTCTTCCACCCCCATATAAAATTGACGTTTTCTTTTCTCCCCTCCCCCCCCCCATTATTTCCGTGCTCATAAAATTTAAAGTCTCTAAAACTCCTAATTTCAATGTTTTTGCCCTATTTGTAAATCTTTAATAAGTTACATAATCAGTCATTTATTAAATTCCCCCCCCCCCCCACCCAAAAAAAAAAAAAAAAATCTGTTTCTTCCTGTGTCTTACCCTCAATTCATGAAGTTAAAAAATCTAATTTACAATCTTTAAAACTTTTCAATTTTTACTTTTTTTGGTCCTAATTATAAATCTTTATTATCTATAATATTAACTAAATCATTTCAACTATGTACGAAAGTGTTAACAATAAAGCGATAGGTGTACATTTAATTGTGCATAAAAAACATTTTAACTGTATTTTTCAAAGGAAAATGTCTTTAGAGAGATATTTGTAAGGAAAATATTGTGGTTTCTCGTCAACGTGCAAGTAAATTCTCAAAACCTTTCGAAATCATTTTATTCCGACTAGCTCAGAAAGAACCATCAAACGTAGATACCAAAGGTGCCTGAGTAATCGACTGAACCGAGTATGTCCATAAAGAAAAAAGAAAAATCATGCGTCTACGTCGACACTTCCAGAACACTGTAACAAAACTTCGCCGTTTAATAAAGTAAAGAAGATATCTAACTAAACATTTGTAATACCTATGACACGTTTGAAAAGCAGATTTCAACAATTGCACCCATAACCTGGAAGGTACTCCAGTTCTTTTGTGCAGCTCATATGAGGCAGTGTATATGATATATTTGTACTGCATATATTTGTACAGATTCTACATACTATGTTAAAATTTAGTTTTGTAAGAAAATACATAAAACAGTTGAAAATTCACCCTCGGCAATTTCTACTAATAGACGGAAACATACTTGAATTCTTTTGTGCATTTCTGTATATAGAATACAGATTTTTATACACGTCAAACAGCATTAAGCTGAAATCTAATTCATGCAAAATCATGCTCAAAATTACTGAAATCACACTTGCAGGAATTATTTTCTATCGGCAGCCCATGTATCCAGTTTTTTGAATATCCCTGTATAGGATTTTATTTGTATGATACAAACATCTCTAAGCATATTAAATGTAGTTGAGCTTGTACATTTATAACTAAAAAAAACCTAACATCTTTAAGAAATTCATACTCATTCTCAGCAATGGTTACGAATTTTTTTGTGTAGTCCTGTATAGGGTTTGAAAAATATGTGCACACCACGTAGTACGCAAAAATTTAGTTAAACTTAAAAACGCATTCTGTAATTGAAAATGTACTTTCAGCATTAATTTTTAATAGCTATATCGGATACAGTATTGTATCAAAATATTTTATGTTTCCCTGTAAATGAACGCTAAATGAAATGCAGACCATATTCGAATGCAAGCATCTTGTAGTAAATCAAAGTAACGTGTATCTATTTCGTCATGTTTGAAATAATGTAACGTGATCAAAATACCGTACAAACAGTTTTTCTCGTAGACCATATTGAACCAAGTTCTTTTATCTGACCCCGTAAATAATTGTTAAATGCTCATGTTGTACAGAAAGTAGGCTTAGGACACCTCAGAAATTCATATCAATTTCATTATAGACCGGGAGCCGACCGCATAAACTACCACCTCATAGAGTTCATGGATGAAATTCATGCACAAAATAGAACTCGATTACCATATTAAAATGGAACTGGTCTGCCAGCTCATATCTTGGTGGAACACCCGGGCAGACTGGATTTTAGTGGTTGAATTTTAGGTCCCCAACCACCTCATCGAGTTCACGGATGAAATTCAAGAACTAAGTAGTGCTCGATTAGCACAATGAAATGGAACTGGTCTGCCAGCTCATATCTTGGTGGAACACCCGGGCAGACTGCATTTTAGTGGTTGAATTTTAGGTCCCCAACCACCCTATCGAGTTCACGGATAAAGTTCAATAACTAAGTAGTGCTCGATTAGCACAATGAAATGGAACTGGTCTGCCAGCTCATATCTTGGTGGAACACCCGGGCAGACTGCAATTTATTGGTTGAATTTTAGGTCCCCAACCACCTCATCGAGTTCACGGTTGAAATTCAAGAAATAAGTAGTGCTCGATTAGCACAATGAAATGAAACTGGTCTGCCAGCTCATATCTTGGTGGAACACCCGGGCAGACTGGATTTTAGTGGTTGAATTTTAGGTCCCCAACCACCTCATCGAGTTCACGGATGAAATTCAAGAACTAAGTAGTGCTCGATTAGCACAATGAAATGGAACTGGTCTGCCAGCTCATATCTTGGTGGAACACCCGGGCAGACTGGATTTTAGTGGTTGAATTTTAGGTCCCCAACCACCTCATCGAGTTCACGGATGAAATTCAATAACTAAGTAGTGCTCGATTAGCACAATGAAATGGAACTGTTCTGCCAGCTCATATCTTGGTGGAACACCCGGGCAGACTGGATTTTAGTGGTTGAATTTCAGGTCCCCAACCACCTCATCGAGTTCACGGATGAAATTCAAGAAATAAGTAGTGCTCGATTAGCACAATGAAATGGAACTGGTCTGCCAGCTCATATCTTGGTGGAACACCCGGGCAGACTGGATTTTAGTGGTTGAATTTTAGGTCCCCAACCACCTCATCGAGTTCACGGATGAAATTCAAGAACTAAGTAGTGCTCGATTAGCACAATGAAATGGAACTGGTCTGCCAGCTCATATCTTGGTGGAACACCCGGGCAGACTGGATTTTAGTGGTTGAATTTTAGGTACCCAACCACCTCATCGAGTTCACGGATGAAATTCAATAACTAAATAGTGCTCGATTAGCACAATGAAATGGAACTGTTCTGCCAGCTCATATCTTGGTGGAACACCCGGGCAGACTGGATTTTAGTGGTTGAATTTCAGGTCCCCAACCACCTCATCGAGTTCACGGATGAAATTCAAGAAATAAGTAGTGCTCGATTAGCACAATGAAATGGAACTGGTCTGCCAGCTCATATCTTGGTGGAACATCCGGGCAAACTGGATTTTAGTGGTTGAATTTTAGGTCCCTAACCACCACATCGAGTTCACGGATGAAATTCAAGAACTAAGTAGTGCTCGATTAGCACAATGAAATGGAACTGGTCTGCCAGCTTGGTGGAACACCCGGGCAGACTGGATTTTAGTGGTTGAATTTTAGGTCAATAACCACCTCATCGAGTTCACGGATGAAATTCAAGAACTAAGTAGTGCTCGATTAGCACAATGAAATGGAACTGGTCTGCCAGCTCATATCTTGATGGACCACCCGGGCAGACTGGATTTTAGTGGTTGAATTTTAGGTCCCCAACCACCACATTGAGTTCACGGATGAAATTCAAGAACTAAGTAGTTAGTATAACTATTCAAAAGTTTGGACGAATTCAAATTATTAAAAATATTATTACATTTATTTAAATTATTGTACTATTTTTTAATTACATTACAATAAACTTGTTACTTTGTAAAAAATTTCAATTTGTATGATTGTTGTAAAAAAAGGGATTTAATATATTAAACATCATACCATCATACAGTAGCAAAACATTTAAATAAAAATTTCTCTTCAGGTGCCAATAAATATTTCCGATTTTTCATCTGTACGTCTTAAAAATATCAACAAAAAGAACATTTCCAGAACTTGTAAAAGTAAAATATTCGTAAATATTTGTAGTATACCAATTCCAATTGTGCGTTAGAATTTCATTATATCTAATTTATTTCACTGTTATCATTAAAGACGATTTTTTATAGTTAGGGTAAGTCTAGGATAGATGGCCATAGTTTTACAGATTGAAATAAAAATTCTTAGAATGAAAATGAAAGAAATATTTATGCATATTTAAAATCCTTATACATATACTCATCCTATTTTGAGCAAAAAATAATTAAATATTGAGAACAAAAAGTGGGAAACAAAATTGAAATTAAAATGGCAGATGGCCATCTCTCCTTCAAGCCTAGGAGAGATGGTTATCCAATATAAGAAAGAAAAAGAACAGTTAAAATAAAAAAAATAACACATTTTATATAGTTAATCATGAAAAACATACAGAAATTTCTAAAGATGCAATTATGTCACAGAAAATGAGTGAATAAAATTCGAATAAAGAAAATTTGAAGTATAATTTCCAGCCTTCAGTTTTCGTAAAATTTTACCTGATTTTTGAAAGGTCTTTATAGTTCATACACGTTTCATGGGACCACTTCAGACACCTTATGCATTGTATCCAGTCATCCTTTTTGGTTGTGGTATTATATTCTTCTCCACAACCAACACAGTGATCCTCATCCAATTCTATTCCCTCGGTATTTGCAGAATCTGATAATTTCAAATGTATTTCATATTCTTCGCTACTTAAAGTGTCGGGTATTTTTTCTCGCGTTTGTTTTAGACATTTTCATGGTTTTAGGATTATTTATCAACTTTTATCTGTTTGTGGGATGAAAGTTTCCGACGTTTTTTTTCAAAATCTTTTGAAAAAAAAAATATTATTATTGAAATCTTTATTTTTTGCAAAAAAATTTAAACAATTATATCAGTTAATATAATTATAAACATAAAAGATGTATAATTATTTTAAATATAATTATATTTAGTTAAAATCCTCAATCCGTTTAAATGGGAACTGTTAATTAAAGGTGGTCATCTCTCTTCCATTTGATGTGGCCATCTATCCTGAAATCGAAGGACAAATGGACACCTAATTTGAAGCCTCACTTCGCCATTGTACGTCTTTGTTTTAGACTTAGAAGGAAATATTGGATTATACATGTGCCTTAAAAGTCCGTATATTAAAATAAAATGTAACGTACGTACTGCAAAACATTTCGATACCAAACTCAACAAAAATATTCAACCACTAAATAAAACTAGTATATTGTGGCCATCACAAAACTTTCTTCTATATAAATCAAGTCAATTAAATCATTTAAATAGTGCAAGAAATTACATCTATTTAGCATCAATTCATATCAAAGTGTATCTGAATTTGAAGTTTGATAAAAAATCGTGCCTTAGTTCTTGAGATAGAGCTATAGCGGAAATTCTGAAAAATGTAGCATAGCAGCGCCACCTGTTGAGTGATTTACATCAATACATAAACAGCAATAATTGATAACCAGGTGTACATGGATCTGAAGTTCGTTGAAAATCCAAGCATTAGTTCACGAGATAGAGCTATTGCGGAAATCACAGAAAACAGCATAGCAGCGCCACCTATTGAGCGATTCATACCAAACTGTATAAAATGTCAGTTCATGTCAAGGACTAACTGATTCTAAAGTTTGATGAAAATTCGTGCATTAGTTCTTGAGATACACCTATAGTGGAAATTCTGAAAAAAAAATATGCCTAGCAGCGCCACCTGTTGAGCGATTTACACCAAAATGCACAAAATGTCAATTCATGTCAAGGATTAACAACTGATTCTGAAATTTGGCGAAAATTATTGCATTAGTTCTTGAGATACAGCTATAATGGAAATTCTGAAAAGTGCAGCATAGCAGCGCCACCTTTTGAGCGATTTACACCAAAACAAAAACAGCACTAACTCACATCAAAGTATACTTGAATCTGAAGTGTGTTGAAAATCCAAGCATTAGTTGTTGAGATAGAGCTATTGTGGAAATCGTAAAAAATGCAGTATAGCAGCGCCACCTGATGAGAGATTTACACTAAAATGCACAAAACTTCAATTCATGTCAAGGACTAACTGAATCTGAAGTTTGGTGAAAATCCGTGCATTAGTTCTGGAGATTTAGCTATTGCGAAAATCGTGAAAAAGGCTGCATAGCAGCGCCACCTGTAAAGTGATTTACACCAACAACTAATCAACACCAATTTATATAAGGAACTAACGGAATATAAATTTTTATTAAATTCCGTGCTTTAGTTCTTGAGATAGAGCGCCCACAAAATTTGTGTCACATACAGACAGACTCACAGATGCACAGACTCACAGACAGACATTTTGTAAAAACATGTTTTTCGGAATCTCTGACCCCTAAAACGTGTAAATCCGTCGAAAACCGAAAGTCGAAAATTTTCACGAATCCAATACTTTCTTCTTGTAAAGACAGAAGAAAGTAATAAGCATTAAAATTACACTTACTTTTTATAATCGAAAAACACAGCTGCACGTCGCAATGAATGAAGTCGTTGGACTATTTCCTACGAACAAAGTTTATGCTGAAATCTATGATCAAGTTTTGGAAATATTTAGACTGGCCATCTCTCATCTATGGCCATCTCGCCTAGAGTTGCCCTTATTGTTCAGATTATATTGGTCACTCATAATTTACTCCAAAAAGGAAACTAGTCGGATGTTTAAATCCTAAAACTTTCTTCTATCTCCGACAAGTTGATACTTCAAAATTCCCTGTCAAAGTGCAAAAATTGGACCCATCATGAGGATTCTAAAAGTATAGGTTTGAGAACTGTATGAACTTAAAAAAAAGAAATATAAAAATCGCATATTTTACAGAAATCAATGAATTTCAGCACCCACAATCTGAGATGTGTGAATGAAAATTCCCTACACAATCGTAATAAGAAAAAACACCTGTTACGATGTATACCGTCATGCCGAATAAAGTGTAACAGAATATGAAATTTGATTAATTCCGTGCATTAGTCTTTGATAAATAGCTAGAGGCGAAAATCTTGAAAAACACAACATAGCAACGCCAGCTTTTATTTGCCAGGTAAACTTAAGCAGAACTAAGTTAGTTCAATATCTAACAGTATGCTAAATTTAATGAAAATCCATGCATTATTCCTTGAGCACAGCAATTGCGGAACTCGTATTGAAGCGCCACCTGTTGGGCGTTTTATACCGAAATACAATATGGTTGGTTGGGAGGTTGTGTTTATGACGGCCAATTATCAACACGAGGGATAAAAATACAATATGCAAAAAATTACTGAATATAAACTTTTATTAAATTCGGTGCATTAGTTCTTGAGATAGAGCGCCATTTTTTGTTATCTTTTTGTCACATACAGACAGAAACACAGATACGCATTTTCTAAAAACAGTCAAAACATGTTCAAAACCTAAAACGCATAAATTCGTCGAAAACGCGCTATTACTTTCTCGTAAAAAGAGAAGAAACTACTAAGTAATATCAACCACTAAAATTTGATCTGGCCACGTGTTCCACCAAGATATGACATGCCAGACAAGGTTCAGTTTAATATGATAATCAAATTCTATTTAGCTCATGAACTTCATCCGCGAACTCAATGACATGGTTGGGGACCAGACATTCAAACACTAAAATTCAGTCTGCCGGGGTGTTCCAGCAAGATATGTGCTGACAGACCAGTTCCATTTCATTGAGCTAATCAAGCACTACTTAATTCTTGAATTTTATCCGTGAACTCGATGAGGTGGTTGGGGACCTGAAATTCAAACGCTAAAATCCAGTCTGCCCGGGTGTTCCACCAAGATATGAGCTGGCAGACCAGTTCCATTTCATTGTGCTAATCGAGCACTACTTATTTCTTGAATTTCATCCGTGAACTCGATGAGGTGGTTGGGGACCTAAAATTCAACCACTAAAATCCAGTCTGCCCGGATGTTCCACCAAGATATGAGCTGGCAGACCAGTTCCATTTCATTGTGCTAATCGAGCACTACTTAGTTCTTGAATTTCATCCGTGAACTCGATGAGGTGGCTGGGGACCAGAAATTCAAACACTAAAATTCAGTCTGCCGGGGTGTTCCAGCAAGATATGTGCTGACAGACCAGTTCCATTTCATTGAGCTAATCGAGCACTACTTAATTCTTGAATTTTATCCGTGTACTCGATGAGGTGGTTGGGGACCTGAAATTCAACCACTAAAATCCAGTCTGCCCGGGTGTTCCACCAAGATATGAGCTGGCAGACCAGTTCCATTTCATTGTGCTAATCGAGTACTACTTAGTTCTTGAATTTCATCCGAGAACTCGATGAGGTGGTTGGGGACCTGAAATTCAACCAATAAAAACCAGTCTGCCCGGGTGTTCCACCAAGATATGAGCTGGCAGACCAGTTCCATTTCATTGTGCTAATCGAGCACTACTTAGTTCTTGAATTTCATCCGTGAACTTGATGAGGTGGCTGGGGACCTAAAATTCAACCACTAAAATCCAGTCTGCCCGGGTGTTCCACCAAGATATGAGCTGGCAAACAAGTTCCATTTCATTGTGCTAATCAAGCACAACTTAGTTCTTGAATTTCATCCGTGAACTCGATGAGGTGGTTGGGGACCTAAAATTCAACCACTAAAATCCAGTCTGCCCGGGTGTTCCACCAAGATATGAGCTGACAGACCAGTTCCATTTCATTGTGCTAATCGAGCACTACTTAGTTCTTGAATTTCATCCGTGAACTCGATGAGGTGGTTGGGGACCTAAAATTCAACCACTAAAATCCAGTCTGCCCGGGTGTTCCACCAAGATATGAGCTGGCAGACCAGTTCCATTTCATTGTGCTAATCGAGCACTACTTAGTTCTTGAATTTCATCCGTGAACTCGATGAGGTGGCTGGGGACCTAAAATTCAACCACTAAAATCCAGTCTGCCCGGGTGTTCCACCAAGATATGAGCTGGCAAACCAGTTCCATTTCATTGTGCTAATCGAGCACAACTTAGTTCTTGAATTTCATCCGTGAACTCGATGAGGTGGCTGGGGACCTAAATTTCAACCACTAAAATCCAGTCTGCCCGGGTGTTCCACCAAGATATGAGCTGACAGACCAGTTCCATTTCATTGTGCTAATCGAGCACTACTTAGTTCTTGAATTTCATCCGTGAACTCGATGAGGTGGTTGGGGACCTAAAATTCAACCACTAAAATCCAGTCTGCCCGGGTGTTCCACCAAGATATGAGCTGGCAGACCAGTTCCATTTCATTGTGCTAATCGAGCACTACTTAGTTCTTGAATTTCATCCGTGAACTCGATGAGGTGGCTGGGGACCTAAAATTCAACCACTAAAATCCAGTCTGCCCGGGTGTTCCACCAAGATATTAGCTGGCAGACCAGTTCCATTTCATTGTGCTAATCGAGCACTACTTATTTCTTGAATTTCATCCGTGAACTCGATGAGGTGGTTGGGGACCTAAAATTCAACCACTAAAATCCAGTCTGCCCGGGTGTTCCACCAAGATATGAGCTGGCAGACCAGTTCCATTTTATTGTGCTAATCGAGCACTACTTAGTTCTTGAATTTCATCCGTGAACTCGATGAGGTGGTTGGGGACCTAAAATTCAACCACTAAAATCCAGTCTGCCCGGGTGTTCCACCAAGATATGAGCTGGCAGACCAGTTCCATTTCATTGTGCTAATCGAGCACTACTTAGTTCTTGAATTTCATCCGTGAACTCGATGAGGTGGCTGGGGACCAGAAATTCAAACACTAAAATTCAGTCTGCCGGGGTGTTCCAGCAAGATATGTGCTGACAGACCAGTTTCATTTCATTGAGCTAATCGAGCACTACTTAATTCTTGAATTTTATCCGTGTACTCGATGAGGTGGTTGGGGACCTGAAATTCAACCACTAAAATCCAGTCTGCCCGGGTGTTCCACCAAGATATGAGCTGGCAGACCAGTTCCATTTCATTGTGCTAATCGAGTACTACTTAGTTCTTGAATTTCATCCGAGAACTCGATGAGGTGGTTGGGGACCTGAAATTCAACCAATACAAACCAGTCTGCCCGGGTGTTCCACCAAGATATGAGCTGGCAGACCAGTTCCATTTCATTGTGCTAATCGAGCACTACTTAGTTCTTGAATTTCATCCGTGAACTTGATGAGGTGGCTGGGGACCTAAAATTCAACCACTAAAATCCAGTCTGCCCGGGTGTTCCACCAAGATATGAGCTGGCAAACCAGTTCCATTTCATTGTGCTAATCGAGCACAACTTAGTTCTTGAATTTCATCCGTGAACTCGATGAGGTGGTTGGGGACCTAAAATTCAACCACTAAAATCCAGTCTGCCCGGGTGTTCCACCAAGATATGAGCTGGCAGACCAGTTCCATTTCATTGTGCTAATCGAGCACTACTTAGTTCTTGAATTTCATCCGTGAACTCGATGAGGTGGCTGGGGACCTAAAATTCAACCACTAAAATCCAGTCTGCCCGGGTGTTCCACCAAGATATGAGCTGGCAAACCAGTTCCATTTCATTGTGCTAATCGAGCACAACTTAGTTCTTGAATTTCATCCGTGAACTTGATGAGGTGGCTGGGGACCTAAATTTCAACCACTAAAATCCAGTCTGCCCGGGTGTTCCACCAAGATATGAGCTGACAGACCAGTTCCATTTCATTGTGCTAATCGAGCACTACTTATTTCTTGTATTTCATCCGTGAACTCGATGAGGTGGTTGGGGACCTAAAATTCAACCACTAAAATCCAGTCTGCCCGGGTGTTCCACCAGGATATGAGCTGGCAGACCAGTTCCATTTTATTGTGCTAATCGAGCACTACTTAGTTCTTGAATTTCATCCGTGAACTCGATGAGGTGGTTGGGGACCTAAAATTCAACCACTAAAATCCAGTCTGCCCGGGTGTTCCACCAAGATATGAGCTGGCAGACCAGTTCCATTTTAATATGGTAATCGAGTTCTATTTTGTGCATGAATTTCATTCATGAACTCGATGAGGTGGTAGTTTATGCTGTCGGCTCCCGGTCTATTATCTTTGTGACAGAGTAATATCAATCAAATACGCAGCAAACGATATTTCTTCATGGGCTATAACATAACGGAATACTTTTGAGTCCCCTATACTCGTACGTTAAGCATTACACATAACATAGTCTATAGTAACAATTTTAAAGTGTGTCTCAATGTACATAAATTTAACTGTGTTTAACATTGTGTAACACTATTAAAATACATCCTAAATAACCCCCCACACACACACATAGACCATAATGTAGCGAATACTTTTGAGTGCATCTGTAAATGAACCATGAATGGTGCACCGAACATACCATGATGATTTTGAATATCGTATATCAATTACATGGCAATCCGACTATATTTATAGTTAGAGCACGGATAGACAGACAGACAGACGGACGGACAAACCCAATTCATAAACACTTTTCAACTTTCTTGGAAAGTGTTAAAAATGAAAAAAATGTAAATGAAAATAAAAGTATTTTATTGTTATTTAGATTACGAACCGCTACAAAAAACATTCTTAACTGTCTGCATCATTTAAAAAATATTTAGTGTACAGAAATCTCCCCCCCCCCCGTCCCCACCCCCACCCCCACACACCTGAATTTACTCCTATGCACTTAAAATTTCAAATTGTGAAAACTCCTTTATGTTTTATAATTTACTTGTAAAAATAAAATATAATCTAAATTTTCTTCCGCCTGAAAATTACACTAAACTTTTCGCCCTACCTTTCTGCTAACATCACACAAAGTTTTGAATATTTGGAAAACTTTATTTTTTCTGTCATATATTTTAGTGCTAACAACAATAAATTATGTACTATACATATAAATGACTACGCTGGGATTTAGAGGTATACCCCCCCCCCACTTCTCCTCAAAATTAATATTTCCCGTTCTCCCCTCCACCCCTCTACAGTACAAAATATACAGTTTATTTGGTTAACTTTTTCTCTCCTAATTTTATGAACATCTTTTTTTAACCTTCAATGTTGTTTAGCTTTTATATATCTCTTGATAAATTTCATGTTCTAAAAACAATCCCCACAAAAGATAGTTATTTTAGAATATTTGTACCTGGTATTTCCCCCCTCATTCAATATCTTCCCCCTTGATTTTAAATGTAATTTCGTTATGTGAAATAAAATAGTTTTTATACTGCGCTAATTTCAATTTTATGTTTGTAAAAGCTGTAAAATGAACTTGAAGATAAAAAAAAGAATATATCTGAATAAAATATTCATTTATTTTCTGAAAGTCAAATCGCTTTAATTTTTGCACCCTTATTATAAACAGATTAAAATTCTTTTTACGGCTTTCAGCGTTATCCAGATTCTCCACAAAACAGACGGTTTTGATCTACGCTAGACAGTTGAAAAAAGAAATCTCTTAGACCACCTGAAACGTATTGGACATGAACCAAGAATATTCTATTTGCTGATTGGAAGAACTCGCTTGTCAATCATTTGAATTTAGACCATCCTTTCAATTCAGCTAAAATGACAGCGGCCATCTTGATTTCTTTTTGTCTGTGACTGCAGTGAGCTCTTAAATGTGCGATGATACTGCTAAATTCCCAAGTGTCGATCGCAGTGACTTCTGCGGGATTTTCGTATTACTAGCATTACATTGTATAGACTAGCAATATCTTGCAGTTGTAGAAAATATCCTGCAGATGTCGCTGAGATCTGCATATTGCAGCAGCATCATTGCGCAATTAAAAGATACAATATTTTAGCGTTTTTCTTTTAAGTATTACAGGGATAGCCGATTTCCTCACTGTGTATTCTAGTCGCTATAGTGCGAGGTTGTGAAAGTTCCGGAGCCACACGAATGTGGCAGCACATTTAAGGGAACAAATTTTTAGCTCTGTTTGGATAGCATATTTCCACACTGGGTATTCTAGACGCTGTACTTTCGATTGTTGCGTTAGAGTACCCCGATAAGAGAGTGGCGAAATACATAATAACTTTTTTATTGCTGAGATGATTCTGGACAAAGCGAATAACCATGCATCTTGGCGAGCCTGCCACTATCACCTAGGTAATGCTTCTTTACCTGTCTTACCGCGACCAACGACTTACAAGGCCAGTTCATGACAGAAGGCACCCCACCGGGACCCCAACCGTGAGGTTTATGGGGAAATGTCCCGGGGGACAGTTCTCCACCGCCATCCAACGAAAACGCAGCCAGGGCAACAGGCCCGAAACACAAGTGCAAGTAAATAAACTAAAGTCACACAGCAAATGGTAATCTGTTACATAAAAGCAGGCGACACGCTCACCAACAAAATAAAAACTAAAGATAAACTACAAACTAATGACAAACAACAAAATATCCTAAACCAATAACCAAAGACAAAATTTACAATACAATATATACAGACGACTATCACATTTGATAGTAAGCAATCAAAGAAAAGCAATGAAAACTGTACCGAAGTCCTAGAGTACAACCGAAGCAATCCATCATCAGAAAGTCCAGGAAAGTGTAATTGTATAACAAGTCAACAAAGTCCAAAAGTCAGTATTTATACTTAATAAAAGAGTAAAGTGCATTTAACACATTATAGTTATCCTTAAGTTTGTGATAGTTGTTCGGATCAAGGAAAGTCTGCTTAAGATTTTGACTAACTGTAAGGTCCCTCATAAAACGGAAATGATGCACCATAAAAACACATCTTCCATACAAGTAATGAAGTACATCGCCAAGCAATCCACAGTCACATAGTGAAGACGGCCTCTTGCCAATCTTGCACAAAAAAGCTGGAAAAGAGCCATGGGCTGTAATGTAGAATTGTATTATTTCATTCGAACAAAGATAATCACTGTCTACCTTATTAAATACTGCATATGTGTCACGTCCCTTATAAGAATTAGACCAATGTTGTTGCCACTCATGCATAATACTCTTGCGCATATGAGCATTCAAAAATGATAGTGGGAATGGTAATAAGTCATTTTGATTACAACAGTCATATAAAATAGCATTCCTTGCGTTAGCATCTGCACGTTCGTTTCCGAACAGACCAACATGGGCCTTGATCCAGCCGACAAAAAGTTTTTTCGGAGGGTTATTAACTAATAGTTCAAAAATGTTTCTGATAATACTGTTCAATGGAAAAAGTCTCTGTAAAGACAAAACTGATGACAGGCTATCGGTGTACAGCCTAACGTGTAAGTATCCGGAATCAACAAACCACCTAACAGCACATTCAATTGCAAATAACTCCGCCTGGTACACTGTATTATATGGTCTCAGACCTATAGCATAGTCATAGATCACTGTGTCCCCGATCAGCACTGTAAAAGCCGAGGAGGTACCCTGATCCATCCTTGAACCATCGGTATAAATAGTTGGGTACATAGAAGCTGGAACAATGCTCTTTACATTTGGAATAAAATAAATATTTCTAAGATTGTTATATTCAGGAAAATCGTACGTCTTAAGTTTAAGCATAAGATTGTCTCTCTTGATCTCATAATCTCCAATCATCATACTACTCATACCCTGAGTTACGTCATATCTTTTCGAAAACATTTTTAGCTTAATGTACATCAGAGGAACGCCTGTGATTGTACACAGAGAATCAGTTGACACATTTCTATATGTTTTAATAATAGTCATCAATCCAGCACGTTGACAAGAGCTAAGTCTTCGTATTCCATGAGAGTTGAGATCCTTAATCCAAACTTCTGAACCGTACGCTATCTGTTTTTCAATGACCTGGAGATACCAAATCTTTCTGTGCTTAGCTAGGAGGCCTCTGTCACGGGAACCCGTTTTCCGAATGTCTATTGAGAAATTGCGAATGTTTTCACGTACCAGGTCCAAGTGATGTAACCAGTTGAACCGATTATCCAGATGGAAACCAAGGTATGAAATATTCCGTTTTACTGGAATTGAGATATTGTTAATTTTAAAAATAGGATTTCTTTTTTCAAGAGTGTACCGGCCCATCATAATGGCAATACATTTATCAATGCTAAGTGACAAATTCAAATTTGTACATATATTATGGAAAGTATCCAATGAGCCATTAACTTTATCTTCTAATGAGCTACGAGTATCTGCACCTTCCAGAATCACGAAATCATCGGCATATGAGACTATGTATGTATGTGACTGCTTATATTCCTTGATTAATTTATCAGCCAGGACAGTCCATATGAATGGACCTAAACAGGATCCTTGAGGGCAACCGTGGAACATTATAAACCAACGTATTCCATTTGCAAACTTAAAGCCAATACGGCGATTCGATATATAGTTTTTAAGTGAAGACTTCAAGTATCCTGCAATTGGAAGAGAATCAATAAGGCCAGTTCATGACATATAAAACGTCACACAGAGTGGATCCGAGGCCAACGAAAAAGACAGGCTACCGCGGTGGGTCCCGATTCTTCCTTTTTTACAGACCGCTGGAGTCTCGTGATGCTCGAATACACCAATGAAGGTGTGTGAAAAGAGCATCACGTGACTCCAGCGGTCTGTAAAAAAAGAAGAGTCGGACCCACCGCGGTAGCCTGTCTTTCTCGTTAGCCTCAGAGTGGATCATATTTACACGGTGATTGGTTCAAACCCAGCAAACACAGAGCTATCGGTAAGCAATCGGGCGACGGCCGCTTGCCACTACCGTAAGTATTGGCACCATACCAGCTACCACTACTGGTTCCGTAACATTTTGGTACGCCTTGCGAATGCGGCTCGATTCATGAGGTACACAACCGGTCCGGTATCGGTAGAACACGATGCCGAAAGCACGCCGATACACTGTTAAAAATCTGCAGCTTTGTTGCATAGTCACTCCACCACTTTTATAGATTATGTCTATTCTGACCAATGAGAATGCTCCATAATACAGTCAAGTAATCGCTTTCTATAAAAGCGGTGGAGTGACTATGCAGCAAAAGTCAGAGATTTTTAACAGTGTTGCTAACAAAACGAGTACCGGCCACAGCCTAATATCAGCATAAATTGAAAAAAAAATCCATTTTGAGGGCGCCATCTATGAGCTATCTTAGCACGTATATTTGTTAATATTTCAAAGGAGCATATTTCGGCGCTGGAAGAGGCTGGGTTTGATCTGACGCCCCCAAGCACAGAAGGTAAACGCCCTAACCACTTAGGCAATGAGCCTTGTTAGGGAGAGGATTCTATCGTGACCAACGAAATATAAGGCCAGTTCATGGTGTGACGTCAAGGTAATGACGTCACGACCATGAGAGCACTCGGCCGGAGAGCGACCAACAAAAGACATTAAACTACTGATAGTTGTTTACTTTATACTCTAAGATCTTAACAATTATTTTAAAAATAACATTTTTTTTTCAATTGTGCCTTTTTATAATACAAATATATTGTTATATATAATAGAATTTAAAAAAACTTATTAGAATGGAAACAAATCTAATTTAAACTATCTGATGAGAAATAACAAATATATTTATATTTTAAGACATACCTGAAGTGCTAATCAGATAATCATGAAGAACTGGTGAGGTCAGAATCAAGACACATAGTCCCCGAGCCAGGTGCAAATTTCGTCAGTTATTTCTTCTCGGCCGATAATTTGTAAAATGCTTCAGAGGGTTGTATCATGAAGCTATGTGAACTTCAGCTGCGGTTCCGTGGGTGGGTTGAGCAGCGGTATCCTCCCAAACACGTAACAAAAAAATTAGTCATTTCCTCCCGGTTGAAAATTTGTCAAATTATAGCTAACCCAATATCTTGAAGAAAAAAAAAGTCAGCTGATTATAAAGTGGTGGGTGGAAATCCTGCATTTTAATTCCAAAACTGACAAATGGCAGCAAGAATATTTAAAAAAATTTTTGCTTTTGTAATGAAAGTTAAAATTAGTGGGGTTTTATTTTGTAAGAAATTCGTTTGAATATTCTGGTGTCAGTAAATTATTTCATCAGTTTACGAACAGAATTCTTCTGCCCCTGAAAGCGTTAATCTAAAATTTTAAATTCATTGGAAATTAAATTTTTACAGACATTACAGCAGAGTACAACGTCACAATCTGAAATTGTGCACTGCTACATTTACGGAATGTGAATAGGCAAAGTAGAATCTCGCTCATCGATTTCGGACATTTTTGGGTATACAGGAGACGATTTATCTTATCCGTGTGAACCAAATGTCGTTTCGTACTAATTAATTGATGCTCTAAATCTTTCTAATTGAAAATTTATCTCTATCTCTTTTTGTTTACGATTTTTAATAGCTATCTTTCAAATTTCGCCGCTAGGTGGCGCTATTTTCGCTTGTATTAGGTCGGGCGTAGTCCCTTTACTATACCGTTACCTCACTTCTACAGCTGTAGCTCTCTCCGTTCGCAAGTATTTTCAGGTTAAAGGGACTTTCCTTTGCAACCTGTATTTTTTCTCATGTTCATGTGACCAGCTGACACATTACCTACCACTTTATAATCAGCTGACTTTTTTTTTTCTTCAAGATATTGGGTTAGCTATAATTTGACAAATTTTCAACCGTGAGGAAATGACTAATTTTTTTTTTTCACGTGTTTGGGAGGCTACCGCTGCTCAACCCACCCACGGAACCACAGCTGAAGTTCACATAGCTTCATGATACATCTCTCTGAAGCATTTTACAAATTATCGGCCGAGAGGAACTTGGTCATCAAAATCTGTTGCTGGCTCGCGGACTAACAGAGCTCAAGCACTTAAAAGAAACTTTATGCAAAAAATTTGTCCGGAGAAGTGTCACTGAGGAATGCGATGTTAAAACTACTCAACATGCACTCTGTGACACTTTTTGGGCCACAAAAGGTTCATGTCAAATTGATGTGAAAACCTTTCTCACTGAATAGTTAAAGATTCGCATAGTTAAGATTCTGAAAAGAAAACATAAATGTTTAAACTCAACAAACAAATTTTGGATCTAGGTTTAAGATGAAAGAGTTATAGTACATTCTGAGGAATTGATTATAAATACACGCAAACTAGATTTTATTTTGCACATAGTTTATAAACTTAACACAGAAACATTGAAAAATGTGTCTTGTTTTTATTTAAATTTCATTTAAGTAAAACTTCTGGTTCATAATATGTTTATTTGATTGGAAAGAAATGGGGATGCTAGCAGCTATGTTTTGAGTTTGCATATAATTATTTTAGTAAAATGCAGCATCGCATATTTATCAAAAGTAAAAGAAAAATCCAAAATCCTTTTTTAACATGTATTTTTTGTTAAGGATTGTGAAAATCTATTTTACAGCAACTTAAATGAAATAGCATTTACTTGTTGATAAATAAAATATGCATGCATTTTTTAGACTACTTTTTTTTTATATACAGAATACGTATATTTCTATACTATTAAAATATTCATCTGAAAGTTATCTTAAGTTTTAAAATGCAATTTAAAAAACTGATGGAAAGCCAAGGTACAGTAACATTCTGAATTATACAAAAACTATTAAATCTAATCAAAATGAGAAATTAAATATATTTAGAAATAAATTTTACTACGTTAGATTGCTGTGTAGAAATGTTTTAGGGAGAAAATTAAAAGTAAACATAAGCTGCATGCTAAAAAAATATACAACATGTAACATTTTATAGGATGCACGATTTAAAGCTTTTAATTCTATGACGAAAGAAAAAATAAACTGTAAACAGCGTATTTGGCTTGTAAAATAAATAGATTATAGCATAAGACAAGCAATGAAACAAATGTAGTTCTGAAAACATGAAACTATATAGCTTTTTATAGTTAGGCTTAAACACCCATATCAAGCTCTAGCACAACGATGACAGATCAAAAAATAGTAATAAATTTAACTATTAAAAAAATTCACCAAATCCTTAAAATAATATGTCTAAATGATCACAAAACTCTACAGATTATAAATAAAAACAATACATACCTAAAATATATAATGTGAACATTAAAAAGGTCCACAATCTTACTTAAAATGCGACTAAAGTAATGAAAAAGATGTTACAAGTTTAAAATATACATTTTATTTAAAACTTCTTAGTACTTTCAAGCCTTCCAAGCTCATCATCAGAGAATATCTTAATAACTAAATGTTGTTTAAAATATTTACATTAAAATCACAGACAATACATAAAACAATTAAAATTATTACTTAAAACACTAAAAACATATTAAAATTGGGACGTTTCGGATTATCACGATCCCTCCTCAGCCAATTATAAACGTTAAGTCAATACTATCAACAGTTACAAGAAAAACACAACAGAAAGTCATCAATTTCAGGTTACAGTTAAAATAAAATAGAATACTCAGCCGGCACAGATGCAGCTTCGTTAATCGCTAAATCCTTGGTTTTAGTATGCCAGGCCTCTAAAAACACTCTCCCTGCGTAATTGTTGCAGCCAGATCGGATCACAAAAGCTTTATTAAAATCTGGAAAATGGTCGGTTGCAATAGTATGCTGAACGATCTTTGAATTCAAATTTCTACATCTAAATGCCTGTTTATGCTCTTTAAGCCTTAACGTTTATAATTGGCTGAGGAGGGATCGTGATGATCCGAAACGTCCCAATTTTAATATGTTTTTAGTGTTTTTATGTAATAATTTTAATTGTTTTATGTATTGTCTGTGATTTTAATGTAAATATTTTAAGATGGAATTCAGACGTAATATTTTTGCTTATATAATTAAATGTTGTTTATTTATACAAATACGTCACTTTGTTTTAAAAATGAGAGAGCCAATAATTACTAGAGTTAAAAGTAGAAGTAGCAGTATCAGTTTCTTGAATTGAATTTAATTAGAGGAAATATATATTATTATTATTAATTGCAGTTCCATTTATTTTATGACATCACTCTGTTTCTCATACGTCACTTTCCATGGGTAGAAGAAAATATTTAACTTCCGTACTTTAAATTTTAATACGTCACTTTGCTCAGGTTTTCAGGATTTAATTTCAAGTATATTGAACCATAAACTGGGGATATTGTACGATAGGGCGTCGTTACATACTTGATTGTTTTTACACAGGATTTCTAGGGATTCTCTTTTAGTGGATGCGTAATAATTGGATGTTGGGAATATGACTTTTGCATGATCAAAATCTATTGCGATATTCTGATTGAAACTTAAACAACATTTAGTTATTAAGATATTCTCTGATGATGAGCTTGGAAGGCTTGAAAGTACTAAGAAGTTTTAAATAAAATGTATATTTTAAACTTGTAACATCTTTTTCATTACTTTAGTCGCCTTTTAAGTAAGGTTGTGGACTTTTTAATGTTCACATTATATATTTTATGTTGAATCAAGGTGACCAATTGCGTTTCGTCTTATGATTTTATTTACAATACATACCCATCAGAAACATGTAATATACTTTAAAAAGTCATCTTTTAAAGACGTTATGCACTTTCGTAATGCTTTACTACGGGGAAGTTGAGTTTAGATGATCCGGTCCGTTTGACGTCATTAAAGTCATGAAGTGGCCTTATATATCGTTGGTCACGATTCTATGGAGGTAATAAGGGGGAGGAATTTCGATAAGTGATTGTTTGTCATTGTAGGTAAATGATAGATGGGAAAATTGGAATTTCCTCATAGATATTGCACAAATAAAATAAAATAAAATTACTTTTCAAAATTTTCTGGTGTGAATTCAGAATTTCTAAATTTAAAAAACGCTTTCAAACTGGACGTTTCACACTTAATGACCTAATATATGCCTGAATTTTCGTTAATTCCTAATGTATCATGTATTACAGCATAAATCTTTTAAATTCTCTTTTTCTCAAAATTTATCTTTGAAAAATAAGTTTCTCGTAGTTTAAATTGCATCATAATATCTAAAATCACGTTGCATTTCTATTTATTCGTAGCAATAGACTCGATCATCCCTCTGTTCAAAACGTAATTTTCTTTTTATATATACGGTTTCACTTTTTGATTTCCACACTATACAATATACTTCTAGACAGTGTAGTCTATATTCACCATCTACCTCAACGAACACTGTTAAAAATGAGCACGTTCAGAGACCGAAAAACGAGTAACTCGGAAAAAATTGGGGAATGACGCTGTGAAGGCGTCTACCTTCACATATTAATATTAATAGTTTCCCCATTCCCCCCTTTAAAATTATGCCTTTTACATTCTTAAATTTAATTATCTGTCTGCATTTGGATTCAATTCATTTTCTAGCGCTCTTTTCCTTTCATTTTCTGTATCTGTAATATTTTAGCCGCAGCGCACTGCATTTAAAAGAAAAGAAATAATATCCTTTTCCCGCCTAGCAACCGCGTTCTAATTTTCATCCTTCTGCCTTACTTTTGATAATATGCAGAAATTAGTCAGACATATTACCTCTACATTTTGTAACCGTTAGTCCAGATGCAATATATTAGTCATTTCATTATTGGTACCCTGTCTTTATTTTGTTTTAACCCGGGAGAACTCGCTAGTGAGAATTTCTCTTACGGTGCCCATTTACTTTTTTTTTTTACTTTACATTCGCTTAATATCATTTTTTTGCTTGGCTTAGCACTTTTACTCACAAATAGGTAAAATAATTGAAATAACATTTTAAAATTTTAATTAAAATGAAAAATTGTTTAAATAAGAGTCTTAAAAAAGGTACGACAGTGAGAGAAAATTTCAAGCAGCGAGTTCTCCAGGGTTAATTTATTAACGTTCGCTTGCTGGCGTTTCAGTTCCGTGAGATCTTTGGCAACCCCTATAGAATGTTCCTTCGCGGTTTCTGAGTCATAATTCCTACGCAATCAGCTGGCGATAAATAACTCATATTACCCTTTTACGTCCCCATTCAAATACAATTAACAACCTCTGACCACATCTCTCCTCTCATGGTGTTCTCGCCATATAGCATACGTAATTAGCGAAAGTGTATATGTACTCTTGCAATACTCGATCATTTGGAGAAAATGTAATTGTGATCACTTCCTTCTTGAATCTCATTCAGTGAGCATAAAAAATGTAACACTTTTGCTCCAACACCGGCGTTGGCCGTGTAATTCTCGGTTGTGTTAGAAACGATCCCGGTGAACAATAAAGACATTCAGATAATTTCTACTTTTGATTTCTCTTAATTGAACAGTTTCCTGGCTTTTTCTTAAAATAATTAACAGTTGATTTTATAGCCTCCTATTATGTATGGAATCTCATCGAAAAGGAACCATCTGTGTAAGACCTCAACGTTACAAACTATTTGGTGCATAAAGCCGTCACACCGAGTTTACATTATTGGAGAAGGAGAGCACCTGATATAGTGCTCGCTAATACAGATTAATTCTGGATTACTACAAAAGAAACTGTTAAAATTTATGGACTAATATCAATAATCCTGCAAAATTCTGAACTATGCTCATTGCGGTGAATTTCTGCACCCTCTCTCGCCTGAAATGACCACAGCTCCAACAAATACACCTTCAATCAAAATAACAGCTCGAGATGCTCTGCACAGTGTTCCCCAACACAAAGTTCACCGAGGTTCTGCTATATCTTTAGGCCGTCAGCTTACGTCACCACTAGCGGATGATCGCCTCCCTTTCTACCTGCAAAAAAAGGAAGAGTTACCGAAACCTCTCCGGGAATGAGTCATGGACCCTCCATCGCCTGTTGTTTTTTTCGCTTCTTCGATTTGCGCCTAAGCTAAGTCGCTCTTCTGGAAGAAAAACTGTTATATCTACGTTCTTTCGAACTGTCGAGTGTTGGCCGCAATCAAAATAATAAAGAAAAAAAATTACATAATGTGTTTTACACCAGGGAATGTGCTTTTTTTTTTACTTCCCTAGTAACTATACGGAAACACGAACTAACAAATTCTTCACGTGTATTAGCATTGCCTTCCGCGAAACTTTGGAAGAAAATTACCAGTGAATTTATAATTTGTGAAAAAGATACACAGTTTAAAAAAAAAAACTGTTTACACCACAGTGAAGTTCCTTTAAAAAAGAAGGTGAATAAAAAATAGATAGGAGATATCCGAATTTAAACTCTATGCATAGACACCTAAATATTTTTGTAGTAAAAAAAAGAAGGTATTTTTGCTAGTATAATACTCAAGCAATCATATACCATTAGAGTTCACTTTAATTTTTTTACATTAATTAATTTGTGTATGCTTATGATATTTTCTTTCTTAGCTCAAGGTAAGTTTTATTTAGCTTTAGTTATCAACATTTGAAGAGGCTTTCTTCAAATATATATCATATTTTGTTGATTACTTTTCTAGACGTTTGATATATATATAGAGAAAAAAATCATTTTTTAGATTATATTAAAGGTATGTTTTTATTTTAAATGTTTTTTTTTTTCAAGCACATTTATCGGTGGATAAAGAAAACTCTTTGTTGAGAGGAAAATAACTTTTCTGCTGGCTAAATTTTTAACGGAGATATAAAAAAAAATTAAAGTTAGATACATTTTTCTATGTTTTAAAAAGTATTGTGTTTTAGCATATAAGTTACATTTTTGTTTAGATTTAGTTACTCACTCTAAAAAAAAAAGAGATTTTAAATTTGCCTTTTAATTTCAGTGTGCTTGTGGTTAATGTTGAATTATACTTTTATGCTATCTACTAAACAATACAAAGTAGATAGCTGTAGCTGTTGGGTTAAAACATTTTTTGCGACTTTTTGGCAGTAGATATTAAAATATTATAATAATTCAATTAATGCAGATTTAATTATGAGGATTAATATGCCATAAAAAATTTATAAAATCCTCATGACTAGATTATGTTGCTCTTTTAATATAAATATATTTTTGTATAAATGGCTTCTTACTAAAAATTAAGCATTCAGTTTTATTAGTAACATGCTAAGATTTTTGTATGTCTAGGGAAGCACTTCATATCCAGTTCAGTTTGAAAGTTTTTTATTTATATAAAAATATTGTCCTTAAGAAAAATATTTTCACCTTGCCGATTGTTATTTAATACATAATATACATCTTGCAATGTGACACAATGTCGCAATTCTGAGATAACATGCTGTATTTCTTACCTCTTGTGGCCAAGGATTGCTGAGATTTTTGCTTTCGCTTAATTCTCTCATCCATGCGCTGGTACGCATTTTTTTTCCTTTTAGACATTATGCGTCTGCAACAGATGTGTGTCACATTGCATCTTATATAGAAATGTTATCTGTTATGATCACAGGCAAATTTTTATTATTGCTTTGGTTTAGGTAGCTCGTTAGTCTTATCAATGCTGTTGAAATCATTCAGCCTTTCACAATGAAAGAGAAAACTTAATTTCAGCACAAAAAAGGGCATATTGTTAAAAAAATATAATTTTTTCTCACAGAGTTTAATGTAATGTTTTATACCAGATAGATAAAAAAAAAGACGCAAAAATGGAAAGGCCTAAATCGATACTGGACTGATCTTATTATTATTATTGGTTTTTTTTCATCTCTTCCCACTTGCTGTTCTCGATATGTTTACTTTTGATAATTCATACAGGTAATTTCTTTTTATATATACAATTTTAAATATTTATGTGTGTATATTATATGTGTTATCAATAATTCATATCGATAAGATATAAAAAGGTAATTATTCTAACGTATCTTAAGTAGATAGCTTGGAAAGATTATAGTAATGGATGCACTAGTGACATTAATAAAAAAAAAAGGGAGGAAGTGAGCAGTAGCAGCATTTAAGTTTGCTAATGTTTTTTAAACTTTTTTAGTTGGTTGCTACTAATTTAAGAAAAATTACATTTGGTATCTATACAGTACACGTTTCTGTTCATATAGATCTCTCATATTCCAGTTTGCAGGGATTTCATGCATTTTATTGGCGTTTTCATTAATTTAATTACCCTGGCATAAATTAGGTTCCGTCATGTTAAATACAGCTCGAGTCATCATATCTAAAAATTATTTCATTTATAAAAAAAATGTGTCCCTTTTTCCCCTTGTCTTCTGTTTCTACTTTATAAAAATTTAATAACATAAGTCGTAAACATTTTTATGCAGTTGTTTGATATCAGTATGCTTGTCACTGTATACACACACAATTTACACACACACTACTTTTTACATGTGATTAGATTTGTTAGTTTAAATTTTTAATAATTGTTTCCTGTGTTGTGTGTCTTTTTTTCATTGCGCTATGATCCGGAAGTGGCCCAATGACTAAAGGTGTATGTTTCACTTTTAGGTAGCTTTCTTTACAAAAAGCTACCTATTGCAGCCGTTCGGAGGAAAGCGATTTCAAAAAAATTTGGTATATTTTCATCGATCATGACCCCCAGACCCCGAAACCACCCTCCGTTCAAAATTGATATATATATATATATATATATATATCTGACGTATGTCACACTGTAACTCCCGTAATTATGAACCGATTTCGATGTAATTCGGTGTGTACATAGTACATACCAATGTCTCGACCGAGTTCGTTGGCCAGCTTCATCCGCCGTTTTGTTTCAAAATGGCGGCCATTTAAAATTTTTAAAAAAATTTAAAACTTGAAATGTGGTACCAAAAAATTACAAATGGAAAATATTTTTTTCTTATGTATTTGACCTTTACACAAAGATTTCGGAGCAGTTTTTGTTTCGTCTATATCTTAAAAAATGGCTGAGTTATAGCATTTTGCATTTCTAGCATGGCTGACATTTTGAAACGTCCTGAATTTTGTCACGCGATAAAAGGCGTATTTATGAACCGATTTGGATATAATTCGGTGTGTACATAGTACATACCAATCTCTCAACCGAGTTCGTTGGCCAGCTTCATCCGCCATTTTGTTTCAAAATGGCGGCCATTTAAATTTTTTTTAAAAATTTAAAATTTGAAATGTGGTACCAAAAAATTGAAAATTGAAAAATATTTTTTACTTATGTATTTGACCTTTATACGAAGATTTCGGAGCAGTTTTTGTTTCGTCTATATCTTAAAAAATGGCTGAGTTATAGCATTTTGAATTTCTAGCGTGGCTGACATTTTGAAACGTCCTGAATTTTGTCACGCGATAAAAAGCGTATTTATGAACCGATTTGGATGTAACTTCGTTTATACATAGTACATACCAATGTCTCGACCGGGTTCGTTGGCCAGCTTCATCCGCCATCTTGTTTAAAAATGCCGGCCATTTAAATTTTTAAGAAAAATTTAAATTTGAAATGTGGTACCAAAAAATTGAAAATTGAAAAAATATTTTCTTCTTATGTGTTTGACCTTGATAAAAAGATTCGGGAACTTTTTTTGTTTCGTCTATATCTTAAGAAATGGCTGAGTTATAGCATTTTGAATTTCTAGCGTGGCTGACATTTTGAAACGTCCTGATTTTTCTCACGTAATAACAGGCGTATTTATGAACCGATTTGGATGTACCTTGGTGTGTACATAGTACATACAAATATCTCGACCGAGTTTGTTGGCCAGCTTCATCCGCCATCTTGTTTCAAAATGGCGGCCATTTAAAAAAATTTAAAAATAAAAAAATTTAAATGAGATACCAAAAAATTGAAAAATGTAAAAGATTTTTTTTGTATGTGTTTGACCTTAATACAAAGATTCCGGAACAGTTTTTCTTTCGTCTATATCTAAAAAAAAGGGCTGAGTAATAGCATTTTGAATTTCTCTTGAGGCTGACATTTTAAAACGACCTGATTTTTGTCACGCGATAACAGGCGTATTTATAAACCGATTTGGATGTAACTTGGTCTGTACATAGTACATACCAATGTCTCGACCGAGTTCGTTGGCCAGCTTCATTCGCCATCTTGTTTCAAAAGGGTTGCGATTTAAAAAAAATTAAATTTAAAATTCAAAATGAGGTATTAAAAAATTGGAAAATGAAAAAGATTTTTTTTATGTGTTTGGCCTTGATACAAAGATTCCGGAGCAGTTTTTGTTTCTGAAAATTTGTTCTTTGGTTTATATCTTAAAAAATGGTTGATTTATAGCACTTTGAATTTCTAGCATGGCTAACATTTTGAAACGATCTTGTATTTTCACGCGATAACACACGTATTCGCCTATTTCGATGTAAGAAGGCATGTGGATAGTATACATCAACACCTCGACCAAGTTCGCTGGCCAGATTCATCAGCCATCTTGTTTCAAAATGGCGGCCATTAAATAAAAAAAAATATATATATTTAAAGTGAGGTGCAAAAAAATTAGAATTTGAAAAAGGTTTCTTTCTTAAGTATTTGACCTTGATATAAGGATTCAGGAGCATTTTTTGTTTGTCTTTACCTTAAAAAATGGCTCAGATATAGCAGTTTCAATTTCTATTGTGGGTGACATTTTGAAAAATCTGATTTTTTGCATGCGACAACACTCCTATATATTAACCGATTCCGATGTGAGTGAGCATGTGCACAGCAATTACTAAGGTCTCGACTAAGTTCACTGATTAGCCTCATCCACCATGTTGTCTTAAAATGACAGACACTTAAGAAATTGCCGAATTTGGCAGCCAAATATAAGTTACTTTAAAGAAAAGCAGCTTGGATAAAGCTGACTAATTTCGAGAAATTCTCATTCATTATATTGATAAAAATTAGTATTGAATCTCCTATATTCGTTTTCCACTAAATTGAGCTTCGTGTGTTTGAATGATATAAGTTGGCTTTTTTAAAATAAGGATTATGAAAGCTACCTCTTCCTCCCGGTATTGGCCGGAAGGACTTTTGATTAAGTGGATCGGCCATCCACTTCATCAAAAAATGGAATATGTGTACTTACATGACACATAGGTTTTCACCTGTTAATTAATTTGCACGTCCTGCGCGCTCATTTTTTTCTTGTTTTTGTAAATGCATAATGACGTATCTCTCATACTATTTGATGCTCCGTCCGTGGATTTTTTTTTTCTCAATCTAGCTTACTACGGGCAGATAGTACAGTTAGATTTTCGGCTTCATCATTTTTCCTCTCATGTACACATTCATTATGATTTCATGTTTAACCTGGTACTTCATGCACGCACATATTTACATTTTCATTTCATATGGTCTTGTTTTGTAATAATTATATAATACTCACCTTGGTTACACATGGTCATGATTCTGTGTGCTTATACAACTTTTTACATACTTTCTCAACATTAGTGTATATTTTCACAAATACATAGTTTTACACTATTTTATTGTTTGCGTAACTTTTTGTAGCCTTGCCATTTATTCTGTTTTTTTTTTTTTGTTGTTTTTTTTTCAATTTCGGATAATTCCAGAAGTTATTACGTAAGGTAATTCTATACAATGTTTGCACATGCGTATTAAATTTGCATGCATGAATTAATTTCTAGCTGGTATTTTTTTACACATCTGTTTCACTTCTGTTAATTTTGATTGTTTACACGTGGATGGTGACTCGACTACCTTAGGCATAACACACAATAATTTTATCAGCCTAGGTGACATGACGTTCTTTAAAGTTTATTTTATAAAAATTATTGAAAGTTATATGATTTGTTTGGTACACTTTATCTCAGAAGGTCTATACATAAAAATTCAGCAAAACTAAAACCTTTACATTATTCTCATTAACGTTACAGACGTCATACTGGTTTCTCGGTGTAAGGTTGGGTTAAAACGGCTCTGAAGGCTTTCGGGTAAAGTTGCGGGTTTTTTTAAATTTACATTTACAAACATGGAGGCAGCTGGACTTTTGATAGTGCAAATAGATTATTCCTCAGATGAGAAGATTATGACATTTTTCCAATTATCACTTTTCTTAGATGGGAAAGTGTTCCAAAAATTGATTTTTATGCGGAATACTGTCGCACTCGCAACTAATGCCAATTACAGATTTTGCTAGCCATTTTGGGCTGAATCGGAGATGCATTCATTTGGTGGAAAATATGGTATATTTTTTATACACCAAAAAAATCTATGTTTAAAATTGTTATTTAAGAAGAGGATAGTTTTAAAGCATTTTTAATTTCATGAATTTCCCTGTTGGTTAAAACGAATGAATAAAATTTTCTGATATTCTAATACAAATATTTTAAAATCAAAAAGAAATATTGAAGGAATTGGAAGAAAAACTTTATATTGAAGTATTTGCTCATAAAAATATTAGATAAAAAAAATTATTCTTCATTCTGAAGCACCAAAATGTCACCGTGGCTAACTAATCAAAACAAAAAGGAGAATGAGGACGAATGGGACACTTTTTTACAAAAATAAGAAAATCAACTTTGTTTGACACGAAAACAAAAATTTCGATATATAGAATACGAAATAAAACATTTTCTGTCCTTGAACAATGTGGAAACATAATTTGCAGAAAATATTTTATAAATAAAGAAAATGTGTCCCATACCTCCCCATTAACAGGGAGGTATGGATCAGCTATAAAACAATATATGATAAGGCACAAATAGTCTATTGCTGGCTATAGATACAGTATAACGAATATTGTAGGTTGATAATGCCTGTGCTACGATATCAAATTACAGTACCTTCATCACTGGAAGAAAAATTCAGGATTGTCAGTGAGAGATGGCATTAAAAAATCATCCGTTCAATTTATTTACATTTTGAAGTAAATGAATATATTTATAATGTTATAGTTAATATACTACCTCTAACAATATTTTCATATTAGCAATTTACATTCATCTTATTAAAAAGAAGGAATTAGACATGTCCCATTCCTCCTCTACCTTCTTTTATGTTAAACTTCTTGTATAAACAAAAATGCTGCTTTTAGGCGTAATTTAAATTAAGGATAATACACAGTATAATGTTTCATAAATAAGGAAATTATTACATCTACACATAAACAAGTGATTAATACACAGAAAGCATAACAAGTATATGAAGCAAATTTACTTTTGGTTCTTGAAATAATCTTTTTCTTTATGCAATCGCAAGCTTATGCCGATCAGCTACTTTTTTCAACTGAAGATTGGTGTACCACTGCTTCATCTAATTTGTGATTTATTAAATGTTTAGAATGATACATAAAGAGAAAACCTGCTGTCCCATTCCACCCCACTCCCTCCTATACCTTTAAGGATGCTGGTGAGTAAGATATCAAATTCCTTTGCTAGTGTCAAACCTATAGGTGCGTAATGCATTCATATTTTTAAAATATCTCCATTGGAAATTATTTTTAGTAAGTTTTTTTTTCTATAATATGCGTCTGTTTTATTTTGGTTATCAAAATATTTCCAAAATTTATACTTTATTGATAAGTTTATGTGTTAAAGTGATTATGAGCGGTGTTAGAAATATTTTAACAACTAAACAACTATGGACAAGTAAAATTTCAAATAAATGGAACACGCAATTGTAATTACTGCATATTTATTTAATTATTACTATTTTCTATTTTTAGTTTTCATTTATGTTAAACATATATTGTCAGAGTAAATAAATGTTTTGCTTCTAAGCTTGAACTAATTTGTCATATGAAAGATTTACATTTATCTTCTAAGTTATCTAAAAGTAAAATTTAGACCAGAAATGTCTTTATTATTTTTTTTTAATATGAAAAAAGGAAATTACTGTTCAATCTTATCTAAACGTAAAATTTAGACGAGAAATGTCTTTATTATTATTATTTTTTTTTTTTATATGAAAAACGAAGATACTGTGCGATAAAACTAATAATCAAAACAGAGATATTCCGTTTAACAGTCATAACACAGTTAAGCTATAAAATGAGAAACAAATAAGATTTCCCAACACGTGATCACTTTATCCAACAAAATTCTGCTGGTAATGTGGGTAACCCGAAATCTGGGTAATTTCCAGCTCTGAACGCTACGGGGAACGCGGGAAAAGTCACGTAATGCCGGTCTCTGAACGCTTCGGGTTACCCACGCGTAAACCTGGGTAACCCATAGTACGGTCCGTGAACGCGCTCAATATCGTGATAAATTACCCCTGTTTTTAAAGACTATCTATTTTCTGACCAATGAGACTGCTCCATAGACGTTTATGTAGCGTTCTCATTTATCAGAAATTAGATAGTCTTTAAAAACAGAGGTAATTTTCCACGATATTTTTAACAGTGTAGAAAACATGGGTCGAACGCTCAAATGGTATTCATGATTAATCCGATTGGATTTTGACCGCGATCTGTCCAATTAGATTAATCATGAATTTCATTTGAGCGTTCGACCGAGATTTTCTAGGTTAAGGTCGATGGTGAATACGAGCATTACTCGTATAACCGAACTCATCCAGGCAAGTATCACCAATTTTTAGAAAGTAGGTTTACCCATAGATTAACATACAAGATGGGACATTTACGGCAAAATCTGTAATGGCAACAGTACTAGCGTCACTACCGACAATGGGGAAGAATTAACAAGTCTCTGAAATTTACCTATGCTGATGAAATATGTTTACGCTCTATATTTTGAATATCTATTCTTTCCTAAACGAAGCAGAGCAGAGCGGCAGAGGATAATGTATTTATGTTTGATTTATTTACCTGTTTTATTTATTTATTTATTTATTTTTTATCTTACTTGTTTGTTCACCTTTAACTGACAAAATGATAATTATAATAATAATATAAAAGACAAACACCAGAAAATTCTGTTAAGAACGTAAATATGTAAGTTTATGAGATTAAATTCTAAAAAATCAAATTCAGGTATTGTGTTAATTTATTCATATCGAATAAAATTTTATTGAGTGTAATGTCAGTACCTCTATTTATTTTTAACTTTTAGATTAATATAATTCTAAAAATTTGTCGAAAGGAATTTTTCCCCATCTGTAATTTTATTTCTTACATTATTTACATAAAAACAATATTTTTATTTTATCTGTAAGAAAGTGAAAATGTGTAAATTTTAAAAGATTATTGCAACGATTGTTTAATACGTTAAATTTCATAAATTAATAAAACATCGGCTATAAAAATTTTCCTACAAATGGGAATAATTATGAAATTTTCTAGGACTTGTAGAGTGCAATATTTTGTATATTTTTATATTACACCATTGCTTTTGATATATAGCATTCAAGACGAAATCTTCACCTTGATTCACTTAAATCGTTCACTCATCATGTAAAAAAAAAGCATATATCCGTGCATTAACATAGAATAGAGATTAGATATATAAAATAGAATATCTATTCTATGTTTATGTATTGGTGTAAGATTCTATTGAAAACGTAAGCATGCAACATTAAAAAAGAAAGATCACAAGGTAGAAATAAGGTAGATAATAATAAAAATATTACAACATGGGAAGTTTCTTCCCCATTGTCACTAAAGGCGCTACGATCGAAATCGCATTACCATTACGCTCTATGAGAATATCCGATCTTGTATGTTAATCTATGGGTTTACCATCGTTTGGACTAAAACGTCTGTCTAAGCACAGTCTGAGTATAGTGTCCAGAATCCATAGTGTGGAAATATGCTATCCAAACAATGCTAAAAATTTGTATCCCTTAACCCCTTAATTCTCGCTCCTGGCAATATCACGGGCTGAGGTGTCGTTCGTTATTTCTCGTGCCCGGCATATTTCCGGGCTGGAGATTTCCTGCTGGTAAAAACTTCTGAAACCAGAAAAATGTAACTGGCATTTCGGTGTGAAGTCTTTGAATATTAGGTAGCTTTCATTACAAAAAGCTACCTATTGCAGCCGTTCGGAGGAAAGCGATTTCAAAAAATTTTGGTATATTTTCATCGATCATGACCCCCAGACCCCGAAACCACCCTCCGTTCAAAAGTTGATATATATATATATATATATATATATATATATATATCCATATATATATATATATATCTGATCTTTGTCATACTGTAACTCTCGTATTTATGAACCGATTTGGATGAAACTTGGTGTGTACATAGTACATACCAATGTCTCGACCGAGTTCGTTGGCCAGCTTCATTCGCCATCTTGTTTCAAAATGGCGGCCATTTAAAATTTAAAAAAAAATTTAAAATTTGAAATGTGGTACCAAAAAATTAAAAATTGAAAAATATTTTTTTCTTATGTATTTGACCTTGATACAAAGATTACGGAGCAGTTTTTGTTTCGTATATATCTTAAAAATTGGCTGAGTTATAGCACTTTGAATTTCTAGCGTGGCTGACATTTTGAAACTTCCTGATTTTTGTCACGCGATAACAGGCGTATTTATGAACCGATATGGATGTACCTTCGTGTGTACATAGTACATACCAATGTCTCGACCGAGTTCGTTGGCCAGCTTCATCCGCCATCTTGTTTCAAAATGGCGGCCTTTAAAATTTTTTTTTAATTTAAAATTTAAAATAAGGTACCAAAAAATTGGAAAATGAAAAAGATTTTTTTCTTATGTGTTTGGCCTTAAAACAAAGATTCCGGAACAGTTTTGTTTCGTCTATATCTAAAAAAATGGCTGAGTTATAGCATTTTGAATTTCTATTGTGGCTGTCATTTTGAAACGACCTGATTTTTGTCATGCGATAACAGGCGTATTTATGAACCGATTTGAATGTAACTTGGTGTGAACATAGTACATACAATGTCTCGACCGAGTTCGTTGGCCAGCTTCATCCGCCATCTTGTTTCAAAATGGCGGCCATTTAAAAAAATTAAAAGAAAATTTAATTTAAAATGAGGTATAAAAAAATTGGAAAATGAAAAAGATTTTTTTCTTATGTGTTTGACCTTAATACAAAGATACCGGAGCAGTTTTTGTTTCGTCTATATGTTAAAAAATGGCTGAGTTATAGCACTTTGAATTTCTAGCATGGCTGACATTTTGAAACGATCTGATATTTGTCACGCTATAACACACGTATTTATTAATCTATTTGGATGTAAGAAGGAATTTGGTTAGTATATAGCAATGTCTCGACCAAGTTTGCTGACCAGCTTCATCGGCCATCTTGTTTAAAAATGGCGGCCATTAAATTAAAAAAAAAATTAAAGTTAGGTGCAAAAAATCAGAAATTGAAAAAGATTTCTTTCTTAAGTATATGACCTTGATATAAGGATTCCAGAGCTTTTTTTGTTTTGTCTTTATCTAAAAAATGGCTCAGATATAGCAGTTTGAATTTCTTTATGTGGGTGAAATTTTGAACAATCTGATTTTTTCCCTGCGCAGCACTCGTATATATCAACCGATTCCGATATGAGTGAGCATGTGTACAGGAATTTCTGAGGTCTCGACCAAGTTCACAGGTCGGCCTCATCCACCATGTTGCTTTAAAATGGCAGGCACTTCAAGATATCGCCGAATTTGGCAACCAAATATAAGTTACTTTAAATAAAAGCATCTTGGATAAAGCTGACTAATTTCGCGAAATTCTCATTCACAAGGATTTAGTATTGATAAAAATTAGTATTGAATCTTCTATAATCGATTTCCACCAAATTGAGCTTCGTGTGTTTGAATAACATAGGCTAGCTTTTTAAAAATAAGGAATATGAAAGCTACCTCTTCCTCCCGGCACTGGCCGGAAGGACTTTTAGCGTTTGAGTTTGGTTTTTTGCGTTGATTGTGATGTTGGACTTTGCATTGCATGTTTCGAAATACAGTCGTCTCTCTGTTTAACGTCGCTCTACTTAACGACGATCTCTATTTAAGGACGATTTTTTACGACCCCGGCACCTTTAAGTAGAAAAATCTCTACTTAACGACGATTTTCACGTAGTTTTTTTTCGATCGCATTAAACATGTTAAACGAGGGAACTTCCTCTGATAGAAAAGCAAGTTTTCTTGCAATTCAGATGAATACAGATAAAGGAGAAAAGTGTAATGGACTTTACCCATGTGACGAAGACGTTTTAACAACCGACTTCAGAAATTTAGATCAAATTTATGGAGACATCGCAAATGAAAATGCGACTTCAGATGCAGAAGATGATGCATGAAGCTGATGATACAAAAAGTGAGACACTACCTCCTTCTTACTCAGATGCGAATTCTGCCCTGGATATTCTTCGCCAGTACATTGTTTCATCAAATATGGAAAATGACTCATTCAATCGTCTTAATAATCTTGAAGCAAGGGTACTAAAAACTAGACCACCACTGAAACAATCTACACTTTTTGATTTCTTAAATGTATTATAAATATTTTTATTGTACTGTAAGTAACATTGTTTAATTAAATCCATTATAAATATTTTTATTGTACTTTAAGTAACATTGTATGCTGTAATTTTGTTCTTGTATGCAATATAATTACATTTCTAAACACGCCAATATATTGAAAAATATATCAGTCCTAAGCCTGTAAACTGTGAAGGGAAATGTTTTTCAAATATTATTTTTCCACAAATTCTGTTTAAGGACGATCTCTATTTAAGGACGATTTTTCAAGGTTCCTTGAAAATCGTTAAACAGAAAGCGAACTGTATATCGCACTCAAAAAAATTATTAATAATCAAAATTTAATGTATATTATATTATTTCAAATATTATTTGTAAAAATTTGTTTGATGATATAAATAAAGATGTAAGATGTGAAAAATAAAGGTCTTATTTGCATTAATTTGTATTGTGTAAAACAAACATTAAAACACAGAATTCTCGCATGATGGCTTTTTCACAAATGTGAATTTGTTCTATAACATCTTTTTTTTTCGCCTTAAAAAAAACTAATTGCATATTTTATATAGACACCTTATAATTATTCAATTTCTGTAATAAAAATATACATACTTTTTTTAAGTTTTCTCCAAATATCAAGCGACCGTTAAGGGGTTAAATGTGCAACGATACTGCTGAAATCCAAAGAGTCGATTGAAGCGACATCTGCAGTATTTTCGTATTACATTGTATAGACTAGCAATATCTTGCAGTTTTAGAAAATATCCTGCAGATGTCGCTGCGATCTGTATATTTCAGCAGCATCGTTGCACATTTAAGGGATATAAAATTTTAGCGCTTTTTTAAGTACTAGGGGGCTCGGCCCCCTACGAGCTACGCTCGCCAACCCCCGTCCAGACACCGCAGACTCTAAATGCATGCTAATTTGATCGGCTTTAAAAAGATTTCGAAAGATTGAATTATAATTTAAAAAACAGTGGCGATCTCCCTATAAACGAATTTCTATTCATTTGTCTTTGATTGGGGAATTTTAACGCCAAATCTGCTGCGGTACTACTTGATTATCCTGTCGATCAATTTCGCCAAATTATATAAATCGCCAAACCACTCGCCAAATTATACAAATTGATATAATTTTTATTTTAAATAACGAAAGAACATATAAATTCGTACAACATTAATAAAAACACAAATAAAACGTCGAAATAAAAATAACTTGATGACGTAGACACGTGTAACAACATTTCAAAATAAGCTAATATAAAAGGAATTAAGTAAAGAGAGTCTTTGGTTCCTGGTATTTTTTAACAAAGAGAAAAGAAAGTTCTTTTAAATGAGACATTTTAAATTAATTCTCAAAATATCAAATAAATGTCTAGTGCATTTTCTAAATTTAAACTTTTTGCAATATTATTTTGTGTTCATTTTATGTAATAACTATAATGTGACGTAAATATGACGTAATTTTTCCTAAGACTTCTAACGCATGTTAATGAATTTATTATTTTACAATGTCCTTTCTCTTTTAAAATTCACGTGTATACTTTTTATGACGTAATTTTTAATAATTTCTTGCTTTTTATACGTAATTATTTAATTCTAATTTGAAAGTTTTTTTCCTGTTTATAATAGTCACGTGTAAATAAATTTTTAATTTGAAGCAAACATTATTGCTTGCGCTTTTTATACATCTGGCAACAGTTTAAATTAGTACAATTTTCTGAAATCTGTAAAAAATATCTCTAGAAATGCTGAAAATTTGAATTTAAAATAGAAATAAAACCTGAAAAAATGAGTCAAAATAAAAAAATTAATGCAATCTGCACTCCGGCAAGTTCTAACGCATAAAATGATCTAAAAATGATTACACTGCCATGTCTAGTTTTTGCTGCTATAAAACTTTTTTAGTGGAACGATTTTGTCCAACTTTAGCATTAAATAACTCTTAAAATAATTCTTCGATTTGAAAACTGTCTGCATCAGCGTGTTTATCAAACATTTCTGTATAAAACCACCGATTGTCATATTTTTGTATGCATTATTTTTGTTAATATTAACGAAGCAAGGCCTCCGGTCACAAAAAAATCAAAACCGGCGGCGGCGGCGGCGGCGGTGACAGCGGTAGTTACTTTTTTTTTAGAATAGAGAGATACAGGGATAGCCGATTTCCACACTATATATTCTAGGCGCTATAGTCTGAGTATGCGACCTGTGCGTAGATCGCCACTCCAATATAGAGGCAACTTAGCTGCATCTGAGGTTGTTGTGACGTATTCATATTGTTGGTTAGTTGATTGATTGGAAACGTGTATTTGGACTCGTGTACTTAATATTAAACTTATTCATGAACTAATATCGGTAATGGTCATAAAAATTTAATTTTAGTTCGAGCTGTACACTTATTCTCTTGTAAAAAGAATATTGCTGATTCAATAACAAAGATAAACTTTGCTTCTTAGATGGCGAACTTTATTTTCTACAAATATCCTTCAATGCAAAAAGTATGTTGTTATTATTATATTTCTATCTAAATTTAATAATTTGAATGTATAACACCCATTGTAATTTTTTTTCAATTTATTAATGTAAAAAAATGTGTATCTTTAAGTCGATTTTTTTGTCTTATAATATGAAGTAAATGCCATCGTAATTTCTTTGAATGAACTGATACTCACGAAAATTATAAGGATTTTACACAGAATTTCCAATAAATTATCATTAAGTCTTCATCTTAATAGGTTTTAGTATATACATAAAAATATTTTCGAACTTTCATTTACTAGATCCAGATTATTTGATTAATAGATTTCTCCGCGTTGAATATTCTAGAATTTTGTAATGGTTGTACAGTTTGATTTTGCATTTGGTATTTTCATTCCATTAAGTTTTATCCATTTATGACCTCTATTTTTAAAATCGTGTTTTATTTTTTACCCCCTGCGAACAACTATTTTCTGACTATCTTATTTATTTTTACAGTTTTTTATTATTTACCAGTTGATTTATTCTTAACAGTAGAACCGCGATAACGGATCATTTTGACCTGTACCAAATGGATAGATTTTCGATTCGGACCAAAAATTTCTTTTGCATAAAAATAATTTTAACAAATAAGTTAAATAGTTACAAATAAAAATTCTGGTGTCAAACGTTCTTTTTCAACTTGAGTAAAATTTCCCGCGGTTCTAGTGTTAAGAAAATTTGAAATATGTTTTCAATTTTATTTATTTAACGTTAAATTTTTATTTGACTATAAAAAGATTTACATTATAAAATAGCTTCCAGAACGCAAGATCTTTATAGATCGTTATTAATATTCTCTTTGCATTTGTTACATTGAAAGAAAATAACTTTATGCGAATTAATTTGATACCATGTTCTCTTTTGGAGATCGCCATCCCGGTCCCCCAAAACCAATGCGACTAATCCCTCACAGTAAAAAAACAAAAAAAGTCATTCCCGCAGTTACATAAAGGCGTAAAGATTTTTCTCACTTGAGGGTCATCCATTTTACATCGCACATCAAAGGAAAGATGTAAACTGGACACACAGGAAACAAAGTTGCCATCCACATAAATTAAAAATGTTCACAACCCTACTCCGATTTTCTGATTGCAGATACTTTCTGATGCAAATTAAGATGTATGTTTTAATATGTAATATAAAAACAATAGTCATATCTAACATTTTTATTGAATAGAAAAGCACCAAACCCTAGGCACTAATAACTGTTAGAAGTTAGCGCGTCCTTATGTTAAAAATATTGTGTCCCTTCTTAGTGGTCACTAGAGTGCTTTATACTATAGTTTTTAATGCAAGTGTTTTGGCGCCCCTAAAAAATTTTGCACCGAGGATATCACCCTCTTAGCCCTTCCTACATCACGCCTTTGATATAGTTACTAATATATTATAAATTCTTTTAGTGCACTTTTTCCATAAGTCCTAAATTAATATATTGCTGCATCTAGTGGCATCAGAGGGCGGTGGGAAATTATACTATTAATACAGCTTCAAATATGGAACATCGGTAGATAGAAGTTGCCTGGTTCTCTACGTCGCGTCGACCATCTCATCAATGGCAGAGTAATAAAGTCTTTGAATTGTGAAAATTTCTTACTGGTGTGATTTCAGATGGATCGATCAGACATCAAAAGTTCAGGACCGTTTTATTTGGAGATAATATGGTAACATTCCTCTAAATGAGTAAATTTTAAGGATTTTCTTTTCCTTCATACCATCTACACCATATGGCCAATGATGACCGGTCACTTTCTATTTTTGACTTTTTGTTAAATATCTGGAAAAATAGATGAGGAATTATTAGACAAGCTACTAATTAGGAACTAAAAAGTCACATAATGTATCAATTGCACGTATCATGGTATAGGCATTGGCTTCTTTCGCTTCCCATTTTTACAATGGAATCTTCTTGTAATTTTGCTTTATCGTCATCAACAGACGGCAGATTTTGTATTTGCTACATTTCCGACAGTTGTTAAATCCCCATAAAAGAAGTATAAGCCTCCCAGGAAATTTTTGAATCAAACTTCAATATCCAGATCTTGTAAACAGTTCCTTACAGATCTAGAACTAGGACTTCTTCAAATTAAAAGGTTTCAACGATGTGATTTATTATTAGCCCCCGATATGCTATTTCTTTCAGACAACAATAAGAGTCGTCACTAAAAAATAACGTTACACCTAACCATAAGCCAAACGTAAAATGAAGCAGGTAAATACGGTTAAATACTGATAATCTACTGCAATCTTTTAAACATCGCACATTTTCAAATTTTACACCGTCGTATAGGAGAAAAGTACTTTTAAATGCAATTTGTTTGAAAACTGCATCTCAATTTAGTTTTGAGATATAATTTTTTTGTTGTTTTTAATGCCACTTTTGTAATGGTGGCAAGTGAAGTACTCCATATCTGTAGAAAGTAAAGGGAAAATAGTAGATTACTATATCTTTTTTCACATTTTCTAATAACGTAAGAAAAAAAAATGTAATTAAAATACGTACTATGCCAAGAATATCATCGGCTATAAAAATGTACTTTAAAGAATATTTGTGACTTATTTTCTCCGCATTTACTTAATTCCTATCGAAAAGCTGAAAGAATGCAATTTTATTAATCCATGTGTAATATTTCCCGAATTTTGAAAAAATATAAATGAATGATTTCTGATAAAATATGGAGCTATTATAAATTATATTTAATTTTCAGTATTCATATTAACGTCACAAACAAATGAAGGCATATGAATCATTAGATACCCGATTTCTTTTGTCGAGTTTACGACATCGCTTTTTGCTGTGTTTGTGTATTATTCCACGATAGTGACATCATATGCATACTTTTCTATAGATATTGTGTAAGCCTGGATCGTAAATGTGGAATTCTTCAACGGATGCAAATGACGTCATTTTCTATAAAATAACGTTTATATAAAATAAATACATCTCAGTTTTAAAACTGAACTATGTTTTGTACTGTCTATATATATATATTTTTTTTTCATCGGGGTCGACACTAAATTCTGAAAAAGAATTCCTGTTGTCTTGTGCTTCGTTTCAGCCACGTCCATTGAAAATTGTTCACATTTTATTGACTTTTAAATTATCCTTTTAAATTTTATATACCGGGCCGAATTTTTATCATTTTTCTCTCAGGCTACTTTGTGAAAAGTTTTTGTTTATTTTGCGATATTTATATAAGCGAAGTTAAACATACATATACCATCCAGCTCACTGATAATGAAAGATTTTACTTTTATCTTTATCGTTAAAAAACTTTTTCAAACATCTGTGTAAACGCGTCTTTAATGCTATAAATTATTTTTTGATCGAGGGGTTGTCTTGCTACAAGACCAAAATTTTATTGCCATATTTTCTAAACATGAACAATTGAAGTGAATCGAAAGTGGGTATTTTCGATTTTGAGCCTCAAGTAATCAACAAAAGTTTCTATCGTCATCTTGTTTTTTCTTTTTATTTGCTTTCTACATTATAGAAAATAATGGAAGGCTTCCCAACAAAACAGAACTTATCGGAAAGTCACGAAAACCAACTAACAGCACAATATTCTTGACCTCAACGATGTTAACTTGTTTAATTAAAAAAAAGTCCCTTTTTTGATGCGAGAAAAACTTGATTGTTCCACAGAAACAACCCATGTATAGAACCATCCTTTCTTCGAAAATAATTTTGAACATGTGTAGTAGGGGTTCTTAGGAACCCCTCTGATTTCATATTAACAAAACATGCAAATTTTTACCTCGTTATGTTTATCTCTAATGGTTCATTAGAAGTCAGCTTTTTGTTGCTGTTCCGATTGCAGCTAAAAGTGCAGTCATGCGCCATTTACTTATTTTTTTTTTCACCACCACCATATTTCTCTCTTGAATACAGCCAGTTTATAAAGTAAATGACTAATAAATACCCCCATTTTCCGAAAGTAATCCTGTTTCGTTAGCATTAAACAAATCGTCTAGCTTGATATCCCATAGCTAAACAAAGTAAGAACTTCGTAGAGCTATTCTCATGAACATTTTTATTTACCAATGTATAGGGACACAGGATAATTTTTTAAGTCCGTTGCAAAAGTCAATTACTAAGATGTAGAGTGTCTTCGATTTAGTAAGAAGAGTCGTTACATGTAAAAATAACTTCATTAGAAGCCCTGAAAGGTAACTTTTATATCCAGTTACCAGCTTAAACAGGCCACTAATTTTTTGAAGAAGTGTGGCTTTCTAAGGTGGATGCATATTTACAAATAAAAATAACTTGTAAACGAAGGTGCAGTTTTAGTAAGAAAATTAGGCAAAGTATGGTAAATGTGCCCACCATTGGCAGTAATGCATTCTATATTTGTCCTCATGGTGGACAAATTGAGCATACTTAAGTACATTTTCTTATTAAAATAAAGTTTACCTTGCTTATGTCTTAATTTCATTAGTAAATGTACATCTGACTAATAATACCACACTTCTGCATGCAATTAGTGACGTATTTCAGCTGGTGATTGGATTTTAAAAGTTACATTTCAAGGCTTCTAATAAAATTTTCACATGAGATCATTTCATACTAAATAGAGGACGATCTGTAACTCTATAGTGGACTTTATTTTCGTATTGCGTACAGTTTTCGAGTTAAGAACGCAAACTCCACAGTTGATTTTCTAGCCATTTGTTGCTTTCTTAAAATTGCTATTTTAATCTTGTTACAGCAAAATCCTGGACTCTTTGTTGTAACATCGACCCATTAAATGAAACTCTGTGACCGCGGCATTAGATGAATATCTTTCAACATCAAGGGATCTTGATTTTCGAATTTGTTGTCGTTACGGTTCCTTTCTAAAGCTTTATTCTTTACGACGTTTGAAAGATAGCTTTAAGATATCCGAAAATGTGTTGCAATTTCTCTTTTCTTCACTATTTTTGTTTAAAAAATTACAACATATTTAATTTTTCGATTAATTGATCGTTTTTATTTTTATTTTAGTTTTCGCTATATACTTCATAACTGAAGGATAGCGCCTAGAATATATAGTGTGGAAATCGGCTATCCCTGTAATACTTAAAAAAGCGCTAAAATATTGTATCCCTTAAATGTGCAACGATGCTGCTGAAATATAAAGATCGCAGCGACATCTGCAGGATATTTTCTACAACTGCAAGATATTGCTAGTATGTATAATGTAATACGAAAATCCCGCAGATGTCGCTGCGATCGACACTTGGGATTTTAGCAGTATCGTCGCACATTTAAGTGATACAAATTTTTAGCATTGTTTGGATAGCATACACACTCAGAAATGAATAATCGGATTTCACGAAATTTTCTTTGTTTTTGACGAAACGGTTTCCTAGGAAAATGCTCCGAGCGAATATTTCGTCAAATTGATGAAAGTACTTTCTTCAGTTGCTTGACGATATAAATTTCCTCAAAAGTTTCGTCAAAAGAGGGCTGGTGGTGCCATCTATCGAGCAGTTTGGAAGCTCCTGTATTTATTGACAGGGGGAAGGAAAAATTCACTTCTCGTTTTACTCGGGGTGATTCGAACCCGCGGCCTTTGACGCGGGAGACCGTTGCTCTTCCGACCTCGCTATTGGTGACTTGTATCGATATTTTTTTAGATTGATGTAATGAATTCTGCTGCGTGTTTATATTTTTATAAGGTAGATGGTAATTTTATCGGTGCTGCTATAATTTCTGAAAGTTTTAACTAAGGCTAATTTATTATTATGGTTTTCTCATGCTCAATGAATAACTATAATATGGCTTGATTAAATAATTTATTAGTGAAATTTTCTTTGCTCAATGAATGGTTAGAATATGGTCTGGTTAATTTGTTGCTCACAAATAGCGAATTGTGAAGTGCATATTAAGTGAGATTTTATCACTTTGAGTAGGTAGATAAGATTTTAACACTTTACTGTTTATAAAAGGGAGAGGGATCAATTATGTTTATTTTTAATTTGATTGAAAACAGAATATACTTCTTAAATAAATTTTAAAAAAAGATATCCCGGAAGTTTGAAATTTTATTAACCAAATTTCCTTTTTGAATGGTTTTGAAGAACACAGGAAATTTATTCTTTTCGAATTAAAACGTAACGAACAACAGCATATAAATAAATAAAAATAAGCATTCCTAAAATTTTTAACAGCTAAAAAAATAACTAATGAAGAAACAATAACTACCTATATTTCAGTATTTTCGGAAAAGCACTAAAAAGTGCTGTTTTAAAATAAATTATTACAGGACTAATATAAACAAGCAAATATCTGCTTGCTAAAATCGCAGGATTTGAGGAGGTAGAGCAACTGTTCCCTTAAAATGCATTGAGTCTGACCGTGATTGAGACAAAACTTTCGTCAAATACTTGAGAGTTTACGTTTCAAGTCCCGTGATATTGATAGCAAATGATCCTCAAAAACGATGAAATACGGCTCAAAGATTGCTGAATCGTCAAAAGTGTGAGTTTTATTTCTGAGAGTGTTTTTCCACACTATGTATTCTAGGAGTTGTAACTGAAGCGTACATAAATACAAAAAAATAGAAATGTCTACCGAACTTTTTGACTTTCCTTAAGAGTTGCTATTCATGGGGCAAAAGGGGGAATTTAAAATTCATAACATCGCTGATGGTTTCAAATATGACGTTATATGCATTTTCCGACTGCCATTATGTTTTCTTTATGCAGCGGAAAACGTACGACCGACAGGTTGTTATGAACCGTTAGACTGACATGACAGCGTACACTATTAAAAATATCGTGAAAGATTACTTTTGTTTTTAAAGGCTATCTATTTTCTGACCAATGAGAAATCTACGTAAACGCCTATAAAGCGCTCTCATTGGTCAGAAAATAGATAGCCTTTAAAAACAGAGGTCATTTTTCACGATATTTTTAAGTGTATTAGTTTTAAAAGAATATGCTTAAAGACTACTTATAACTGAATTTCCTTACTCACTTTCAACATGGTTCAAAGTCATTTTTCTAGGTGTGTGTTTCTTTGGAACTGGGGGTTTAACAGACCTTTTTCACTGATACATAATCCAGAGGCATTGTTGAGAAATTGTCTTAATTTTTCAGTTTTAATAAAATGCCCAGAAATACAAAGCATTTAATGACTATAACTTGCGGTAGATTGGAATCCATTTAATTTAATGTTGGAAAATTTTCAGTCTGACAAAAGATGAAGTCCATCCCTCTTAGCATCAGATATGCAATCTTTTGTTTTGAGTGAACAATTATATAATGATAAAGTTATTAGGAGGTTTAAAATAGGTAGTAAAATTTAAAGAAATTGACATTTTCTAAATGATCTGGTGCTCAATTTAATCAGAAGGAAACTTGGAAATTTCGGGCAAAACCTTGAACAATTATGGGTCAATTTCGGGATAATTTTTAATTTTTTGTCCTTGGCTAAAAAATGGGTATTACGCCATGAATGTTTTAATATTTCGTCAACAGTTCTTTTCTAGCACTATGTGCTAGTTTAAGTATGAGAAAAGATTAATATTTATAAAAAAAATAGTTGTAAATGAAATTGCCGAGGCGTGTGCTAAGCGCCATTGTCGAGACGTGTCATTAGAAACTTTATTGCTAAAATACACATTTAATACTTAACCTTCGCTGAATGAATTATAAAAAAGTTTTGGGATTACTTTCAGAATAAGTATACCATACGCTTTTGTTATTGTATAGCCCTAAAATGGGCTTAACGTTAAAATTGTCATTGCCGTGGTGATTAAAACGGCGTTTTGGATTTATTTCAGGAATATAATACACTTTTAAACATTTTTAAGAGTTCATTACTATTCTTTAGCAAAAACTGCCTTTATTATGCAGAGTAATTTGAGATAAAAAAAATCAGGAATTATAACAATAAAATTTAAATATTTTAAGTCAAAATTTATCGTTATTTGAAAATAACTCTTATGTGTAGTATTTTCGGAATAAAAGGATAAAGGCCCCGGTTCAATGTTTACTCTCCTAGAAAATTCGTATATCGTTTTATAAAATAGGCATATCAAGGTCATACGTCCACTAGAGGTAATTAGGGAGACTTGCCCCATAGGGAGACTTAACCCATGGGGATTTTTCTATGAAAGGGAAATTTAGGGGAAATGTCAGCCATATTATTGGTTGACCCATCACACGAGCATTTTGGAGGGAATAGCCATTACAGAATTATCAGTGGTTTTCTAGCAATTGTTGATTGATACCGCACCTTTCAAGAAAATTTTGAAGATCTTTGGAATTTGTTAAATTTGAACTTTCAGTTTTGAGATAATTCAATTTCAGAAGTATACTTGTTTTAATCAGTTTTTTAGCTACATATTGGTATATACTAGTTTTATACAGGGTGAGTACAAATAATGGACCCGAATTAAAAAAAATCATATTTTGGAAACTACTGCACATATTACAATAAGTGATACATGAATTTAAAGAAAAATATAACAAGTTTTTTTTTCAGTTAAAAATGTTTGATGTGTGACCCTCTTGTTACACGTCATACATCCAATATGTAATACAATTCGTTCCAAACATTTTGTAGCATCACTCTGCTAGTGGTTCTGAATGCTGCACAAATGCGTTCTTTAAGATATGGCAGTGTCAAAGACATTGTTTATGTAGCCGAGAACAAGCCCATGATTTTGTTCTTTCTTGTTCAGGTTATATCTGTTGAAATTTCTTTGATGTTTGTTGTTTATTCTCAGTTTAATTATATATAAACTCAGTTTATGGCGTCAGATGCCGCCATCCGAAGAATCTACAATAGTCTTTTTCCATTTTTTCCCGTCAATGGTCCATTCCTCCTCCAGACCTCTGTCCCTCATTGCCTTTATAATATCGTCCATCCAGTTCTTTTGCGGCCTTCCCAGTTTCCTTTTTTTATTTGTTTTATATTTAAATGTGATTTTGGGTAGTCTTTCATCATTCATTCTTTTAACATGACCATACAAGATTAATCGCTTTTTCTGAGTATCATCTCATATGGTTCTCTTTTATTTTCATCATTTCCTTAATTCTTTCATTTCTTATTACCATACCATCCAATATAATAGCAGGAAATTTGGTTCTGAGATGACTATTATGGAAATGGAGTATAGGAATTCCTTGGTTTGTTTTCTTTCTAATTCATAAAGAATATGGATCATAAACTCGCACTGCTCTTACAAAAAAAGTAAATTTCAGAATAGCAGTGGTTTCAAAAACATAATTTGATAGACGCTGAAAAATTGCATTTACTTAATCTTAAAAGTACGAGGGAAAATTTGTTTTTTGCAGCTTCAAGAAAGTAATAAATAGAAATTTAGTACCTACCATGTGAAATAGAAACAAAGTGATAATTAATTTCCGGTCTATCAAAATTGGTCCATTTCCATTGGACATGAATAAATAGCAAATATCCATCGAAATCATGTCATGAGTCACGTAATTTATCTTCAATTGTGGTTGCCTCCTAAACTACATGAAACATAACTTTAGCGAAATGACACCAAGGGTCAGACATGCAAATATTCTCAAAACTGTCAGTTTTAGAGCCAATCTTCTCCACTGTTAATACTGTATGTTCTTCCAGGGACTAAATAGACTGAAATTTTTAGAATTGTGTGGAACTTTTTAAAAACAAGAACTAGTTCGGTATTTAACTAATCTTTCAATTTTCTTAGTGCTGGTAAGCAACATTAGTTTGAGAAAAAAACCAAAAAGCCGAGCACACTACGGCTTACTTTAACTCATTAACGGTCGCGTTAAATTACGATTTAAAAAATCAAATTGCTTATTGGCACCACTTTTTTGAGAAAGAAATATTCACTTTATTTAATGACAGGTAAAATGATACAATAATAAAGCCAATTACACTGTATTTTATAAAACTGCTGGGAATCAGGCAATCTGAATAAAAGACACAGCTTTTATTTTGAATATTACGGGAGCGAAAATTAAAGGGTTAAACCACTTAAACTAATTTGCAGCAATCGGGTCCAAAAAGCACTTACAGTTTCGAATTCGTTTCACTATAACGTTCACAAATATTTTATATTCAATAAAACGTGAATAACATTGATATATTGAACACAGCGCGAATGGAGATCGTGTTCGCGAGTACCTACAAGGTTTATGTCTAAAAAGACCAGGACTCTTGTGAATTAACTGTAATCTGTAAATTTCAAAAATAAATGTACAGGACAAGTTGGCTTATGATCTTGAAGAATTGATTACGCTACACGGAAAGAAAGGAACTAAAATGACGTAAGTGGGGGGAAAACTAGCTATTATAGTTTTTAGTCATATTGTCACTGTAATCAACAAATGTATTAGTCTAAAGTTGGGTAACGCACAAGCCTATTTATGGGGGTCGAAGTATACTGCAGCTATCCGAATCTTGTTCCTTGTAAAAGAAGTATCTGAAGATTTTTTTAAATAGATGGTGACTAAAAACAAACTTTAATTTTCTTTCATTGATGCATTTTTTAGACTTAGATTTTTTAAATAAACATTAAAATATATCAAGCTAGTTAGACAAATCAATGAAAAATTGAGTCTTGGTGCAACAGTTTATCTAACCCACACATTATTGTGCAGATAGGATACTAGATCTGAAACTGTAACTAATGCGGTACAAGCGCCAGTAAGGAACAGATGAAAACTGTGAACTCACTTGTGGACAGTTTTGTTCGAAATTGGGAGTTTAGATGACGTTTATCTTTGCTTTCACAAAAGTTGTTTTCGGGCCTTTTGTTCTTGCAAGTGATTGTTTTTGTTTCCTCGGGTGTTATTTATGTATTTCTGGCATAGCAACCAGATGTGTTGAGTTTGCATGACATGATATCTTTCGCTTTTTTAGAAAAAAGAAATCAAATTTACTTCCACATATTATAGTATTAATTTTATTTATATAAAAAACATGACTATAGACATTCATTGATTAAAAATACTAAAAACAAAACACAATTAAAAAAGACGTTTCTACTACATTCCGTAGTCCTCATCAGTACTCGTACATAAAAAAACACACTAGAACCACAATTATTGGTTTTCCAGACGTAATTATGTACGTATTTTTTCATCTTAATTTTGTTAAATTTCTTATTAAAAGCATGCTTACAATGTAAATTAACTGAACTTTATGAAAATGAAATTTTGCAAGTTATATCATTTTAATGCAATTACAGTAGAATGTCTTTAAAAGAAAATACCGTCATATTAAAATTCCAGCAACATAATAAAATTTCATTAGTTGATATGATTTTGGATAACCAATTGAAGTCACCACTGTGGCCGAGCTAATGTTTGTTTACTTGTCTAACTCTTCTAAACGATTACGTCCAGGCGAGTATCGTCAAGTTCTGTAGTATGGGTTGGTGTGGTTCGGACAAAAACTTTTTTTAATCTGAGCATATGCCCTTTACGTATGTTCAGACTACGTGCCCGAAATTCCATGTTCAACCACAGTCCACTTTATTTACATTTTAAACAAATTCGGAAAATATTTCATATGGACCAATGATATTCAAATCTTTAAGCTTTATGATAATAATTATTGTAAATTTGGAAGTAACACACATAGAGATGAATACGGCGTGTCGAAAAATAAGAAATAAGGCCAATATCTAAATAGTAATTCATAATTTTACAATTTTACAGTCAACGAAACTTATTGTAGACAGTCTGCGATACTTCCATCCCTTTTGGATGTCACGTGGTCAAGGCAGGCTATTTCCATCAACTATCGAATTGCCATGTGGTCAAGGTAGTCTGAAAAGCAGCCGAGATCGTGAGAGTACCGCGACCCATCACTTTCGTTACGCTGCGACAGTTTTAAAACTCAAGAAATCCATTATTTTATGATTCAAATGCACTATTTTTCATGAAATTCGCCCGATAATAAGGCTTAACCCTTTTAGGGGCAAAGTACTTTTATTCGTAAAATGTAGAAGTGTTTGAGGACACCATAATTTACAAATTTTTTTGTAAATAAGTAAACTTTTCTTCGCGTATTTGATAAAAGGAAATTTTTCATTCCAAAATTCTGGTGCCAATGTGGCATTTAGGGATTAAAATTAAGTGGTCCAAAAATGAACCACCGCCCTTCAAAGGGGTTAAGTTACGAAACTGCAAAAATCTACATGGATTCAAACGTAAAGCCACTTGCTTGTGCAATATATTGTATGTAATTAAAGGAAAAAAGAAACACAGAATGCCTTGGTTTAAGAAATTTCTTTTAAAATAAATCAATATAAGCAATAAGCATGCCACTCTCTTAAAATTGAACCATTCATTTAAAATAAGTTACAAACGGTCATAACGATTGTGTTTGATTAACAGGATTCTCTATTTAACTTCGATGTCGAGAAAATGTTTACAACACCATCTTACGCATAAACAGAAAAGTTGCGACTTCATATTCCACAAAGATTTTCAGAGGTCAGCGCCTATGAATGCAGTGACGATAGTTTTTTAATTCGCATTTGGGAAAAAACAGTCAGTTTTCCATTTTTGTTTTATTTGCTAAAGGTGCAATATTTTAACGATGGCTCATAAGCAAATCCAGTGCATTAAGTGCATGATCCGAAATATATGTATATCAATAAATGAATAAATATATAAATAATAGGTGAATATTTTTATTTTTTAATATATGGACTTAACTGATTACATTATGGTTGGAAGTTGATAATCTTATAAAATTGAGTAACGTGGAGTATATTTTCCTTCTATCACAAACCATTCATCGGAGGTGCAATTTGACAACTGAGTCAGTTCTTTTGCTTTATGTGGGACACAGAACGTGTAAGCGCCATTCTGATAGTTTTATTTTGTTACTGCAGACTTCGACATTTATGCAAGGATCCAGATAACGTAAATGCACCTATAGTGGGCGAAGTACCTAGGATGCCTCAATATGAGAGTAACGACATAGGGGATATAAAATTTGATTTGTTGAGACTATTTTTGACAATCTAATCTTAAATTATCTTTCTAAGTTTAGTTTGACTAAATTTAGTGTTTTGGTGTAGTGTTGTCTTTGTAAATAACAATCCTAAAAGTATAATTCATTCTTAATTGTGCTGTGTTGTTAGATATGTAAATACTTAAATATTGATCTCTACAAAATGACCATTAGAAATATTTAGAAGTTTCGCTCCCTCATTGAATGTTGCCTCTTATTCCAAAACACATTTTACGTGTATAACTCTACATAAGTATTATCTCAAAAACTGGAAATGTTTTGGCTAGTTCTCCATGGGGGAGCAATTTAGCTGAGGTACAGTGCAACTTTTCAATAACTTTCAAGCATTGAAAAATTTGAGGAATTTATCTTGAAGAGTTTGAGGATATTAACTAGAAAAGTGTTTATCTTTGCAAAATTATCTGAAATTATTTTTCTTTAGCTCTTATTTTGTATTGCTCTAAGTACCTTGAAATATCATCATTTAGTTTTGTTACACAGTCCTTCCATGGTCATTTATTTATTTACTCATTCTTTTATCATATTTAATCCAATACATAAACTTGCAGAAATTATTCTATACTATAATATCTTGTAAATGTTGCTGAACCTGTACATGAATTTTAATGAAAATAAATTTAAGGCATCTGAAGGCGGGAGGGTTCGCTTCTGGTGTCTTCCCCCAGGGACTGCACTAAAACTCTAAAGCATTTGCTGGGTTTCCCTGGGTGGCCATCCTCGCCAGGCATCTTCGCTAACCTGGCATTATCGCCAAGCTAATGTATCTAAATTTTTCACACTCGTTGAATCGAACTCGTGCAGGTTAGACTGCCGACATAGATCGTCCTGGCTAGTCTGCTGCATAGATTAACATACAAGATGGGACATTTACGGCAAAATCTGTAATGGCAACAGTACTAGCGTCACTACCGATAAGAGGGAAGAATTAACAAACCTCCGAAATTTACCTATGTTGATCAAATATGTTTGCGCTCTATGTTTTGAATATCTATTCTTTCCTAAACGAGGCAGACGATGTTGTATTTATGCTTTTATTTAGCTGCTTATTTTTTTTTATCGAACTTGTATCGTTCAACTTTAACTTGCAAAATGATAATTAGAGTAATAATATAAAAGCAAAACCCTAGAAAATTCTGTTAAGAACGTAAATATGTAAGTTTATGAGATTAAATTCTAAAAAATCAAATTCAGGCATTATGTTAATTTACTCATATCGAATAAAATTTTATTGAGTGTAATGTCAGTACCTCTATTTATTAACTTTTAGATTTATATAATTCTAAGAATTTGTCGAATGGAATTTTTCCCCATCTGCAATTTTATTTCTTATATATTAATATGATAAATATTATTGATTGCACGTTATTTACATTAAAAACAGTATTTTTATTTTATGTGTAAGAAAGTGAAAATGCGTAAATTTTAGAAGATTATTGTAACGATTGTTTAATATGTTAAACTTCATACATTAATAAAACATTGGCTATAGAAATTTTCCTACCATATTGGATATATTTATGAAGTTTTCTGGGACTTGTCGAGTGCAATATTTCGTATATTTTTATATTTCACCATTGCTTTTGATATATAGCATGCAAGACGAAATTACCTTGTTTTCCGTTGCAATTAAATCGTTCACTTATGTAAAAAATGCATATATCCGTGCATGAACATAGAATAGATATTAGATATGTAAAGTAGATCTATTCTATGTTCATGTATCGGTGTAGATTCTATTGAAAACGTAAACATGCAACATTAAAAAAAGAAAGATCAGAATAAGGTAGATACTCAATAATAAAAATATTACTAGGATGAGGAGTTTCTTCCCATTGTCACTAAAGGTGCTACGATCGCAATCGGATTACCATTACGCTATATGAAAGTGTCCATCTTTTATGTTAATCTATGGTCTGCACTGTTAAAAATATCGTAACCTCTGTTTTTCAAGGCTATCTATTTTCTTACCAATGAGAACGCTTCATAGGTGATTTTGTAGCGTTCTCATTGGTCATAAAATAGAGAACCTTTAAAAACAGAGGTAATTTTTCACGATATTTTTAAGTGTGCTGTTGGTGTGGCGACATACAATGCTCAGATTGTGCTTGGACAGACACGTTTCCCAAACTACACTGTAAAAAATCAGCAGCTTTAGCTGCGTAGTCACTCCATCGCTTTTATAGAATATCTCTATTCTAACCAATGAGAATGCTCCATAGTATAGTCAAGTAATCGTTTTCTATAAAAGCGCTGGAGTTACTATGCAGCAAAAGCTACAGCTTTAACAGTGAATTGCAAACCTACACTGTTAAAAATATCGTAAAAAATTTCCTCTGTTTTTAAAGACTATTTTCTGACAAATGAGAACGCTGCATAAACGCCTTTGGATCATTCTCATTGGTCAGAAAATAGTCTTTAAAAACAGAGGAAATTTTTCACAATATTTTAAACAGCGTAGGACATATTTCTATTCCAGTTGGCGATACTCGCCTGAACGAGTTCTGTTATACGAATGAGACAAGTTAACAAGCATTTGCTTGTCGATAATGATACGCTCGCCAAGATACCTCGCGATTTGCTTTTGTCCAGAATTATCTCAACCTATCAAATGTTGTACTACGTGTGTCTCCACTCTCATAGAGGTACCCTAGGCTAGACAAGTATCAAGTCTGAGAAATCGGTTTTCCATAGTTTGGAAAAAAAGCCTAAGCACAGTCTGAGCATGTGTACTGTGCGTATAGCTCCACTCTTATTTAGAGGCACCCTACATGTAACAGTTGTGAACCATTATTTTTTTTTAATTTTAATAATAAGCTCCCGAACGTATTACTGAGAAACTACTGAATGAAATCTGAGGGAAACCCTTAACTGTCCATAAACTGTTTGGAAAATATTTTTTTCTGCTTGTGGAGGAATTTTCTTGAATCTTCAAAAAGTGATTTTTTTTGGTACATTCTTAGATTTCTATAACATATGTTTTTATTTAAAATATTGTTTATTTAATATTATGTTTTATTTTGCATTAAACTGCCGTTGATATTTTCTATTATTCTAAATGATTTGTTAGATAAGCCGAAAACTTAAATGGGTATTTTAATATTTTGAGCGATCCGCTTCTGGGTTACTATTTCTTAAACTGTACCAATAGTGGATATGGAGACCCACTACTAGAACATATGTCAAATTTTGTTTTTATGTTTATTGTAATTATCTTTTTGTGGCTTTAAGTATATTACTCTTAGTTTTTATGTTCATTAAAACCTATAGTAGGCCAGGGGCTCATTATTCGTGCACAAGGGAGCAGCGAAAGTGTAACCTAAGATATCAGATATGTGACTGTTATAAAGTTAATGGCTCAAATAGTTTATACTATAGCGACTAGAATACATAGTGTGGAAATCGGCTGCCTCTGTAATACTTAAAAAAGTGCTAAAATATTGTATCCCTTAAATATGCAACGATGTTGCTGCAATATGCAGACCGCAGCGAAATCTGCAGGATATTTTCTACAACTGCAAGGTATCGCTAGTCTATACAATCCAATACTAGTAATACGAAAATCCCGCAGATGTCACTGCGATCGACATTTGGCATTTTAGCAGTATCGCCGCACATTTAAGGGATAAAATTTTTTAGCACTGTTTGGATAGCATATTTCCACACTAGGTATTCTAGACGCTGTAGTTTATACATCAAAGTTGGTTGATTGGTTGGTTGGATACACTTTGAGTTTTAAATGAAATTGCAATGCCTATTAACTTTTATTAGTTTTTCGCTGCACTGATACATTTCGTTTCATTAAAATTTAGAATTTTGTTTCTTTGTGTTCTAATCATATCCAAAAAATATGAGAATGTTATGATTTTTCTGCATATAGAGAAAATTATTAATTTAAATCAAATTAATAAGTTTTCTGCAATTTTTTTCTGCTTTAAGTAAAAATTCGCATGATACATCTCACCCTTCCTTCAAAAGTGCCATAACTCAAAAACCTGAGTTTTTCAGGAAATGAGAAACTGTTTCAGGGCTGTAGGTAAATTTTAGTTGATTTAGTGGTGCCACTAAGAACTATTCGTATAATGATAGATTTCATTCTTGCAGATTTTTCCAATTTGCAACAAAAAATGCCATTGTTTTGAGTTGTGACTCTTTTGTCGCCCAACATGGATTACGTCCATTTCGAGTTGTGACACTTCTGTTCTTTGTTTTCTGGACATGTCTTATGGTTACTCGACAGAAAATTGGATTTTGAGTTATAACGTTTCATTAGCAAGGATTTGTCTATTTCTTTTATGTCATTTGTAGCTTGTACTTCATTTTGGGTGAATGGGTGAAGCTGGAAACATGATTGACTATTATTCTATTTTGACTTTATGTAACTGCAAGAAAATGCATTCCTTTGCAATTGTTCAACTCTAAATATAGTAAAACAAAACAGTTCAACTAGAAACATTAAGATTAATAACTGACATTTAGTGTACAGTTCGTATTGAGCTTACAGATTTGTTCGATTCGTTCCTGAGTGTTCCATAAGTGGGAGATATAAGCGTCCAGCTAATTATTAAACTGCTTTCACTAGAGAAAATCAATAGCCAAGTAAGGATTTTTTAATCCGGGAGAACTCTCTGCATGAGATTTTCTCTCACAGTCGTACTTTTTTAAGACTCTTGTTTAAATTATTTTTCATTTTAATTAAAATTTCAAAATGTTTTTCAATTATTTTACCTATTTTGTGAATAAAAGTACTAAGCCAACCAAAAAAAGTTGATATTATATGAATGTAAAGTAAAAGAAAAGCAATTGGGCATTCTCACTAGAGAGTTCTCCCGGGTTAAATAACATTTAAATGTATTAACTTTTATCACTTGTACCTATAAAAATAAACTAAAAAACCAAGCTACGTTTGTAAAGGAACTAGGCATATAGTACGTAAATCGGTCTTCTGGTCTAGCTGAAGATGAAAATATTTAGCTGCTTTATTCCAAAACCTTTATGAAGAACGAATTAAAATAAAATTTCGGGATTTTATTTTTATCAACGAGGTCTTGAATATCTTTTGTATTGTCAGGCAAGGTAATTTCCCCTGAATAGGCCCCGAACTAGCTCAACAGAATTTAAATAGTCTTGATATCGTGTATTCTTCCTATTGCAAACATTCACCTTCTTGAAAATCTCATCTCTGTAGGATGTTTTATAGAAAAATGCAGGAGGGTGATATCGTTCGACACGAAGAATCTTGATTTCTTGCCACTTTCATTTTAGTTGCGACCTCGCTGAAAATGTTACCCCGTTGTTCTTGCAGCAACTTTATATCATAGAAATCCTCGAATGTGAGCTCGAGCTCATTAACATGGTAAGGCGGTCCGCTCTTTTTCGCCATCTGTATCAAAGTGACTTATTGCTCTGGTACCTATATTGGTGATAATTTAAGATGCTTTGTAATTTGTTTCTCAATGACACTGTGCACATTATCACCCTTGTTTTGAGAATGTCCTTGTATTAGAAATTTGTGTGTTATACTTCAAATTCCGAACCACTGTACTGCGTATGCATAAGGAGCAAGCAAATACTTATTTTTCTGTTGCCCGCAACAATTGTCAGAATCAAATATTACATCAACGTCAGTGTTTTGCGCGGTTTCCACCAGGTATTTAAAATATCGAATGAGACTACTACTGATTTCGACTGCACCACGTTTACCTTCTGTTTCCAAAAGGTATATAAGATATCGAATCACACTGTACTTCCGACTTCGATTGCACCACGTTTACCTTCTGTTTCATTACAAAAGTAACATTTCACATTCTTTGTGCACAAATCCCTTCTGGTGAAATTATAATATTTCATTTTACTGTTGTAGTAAAATGACGACACTAAACCTCTCGGCACTGTGGCATCACTGCTTGCAGATCGTAAACAGCAACGTGTACTCAAATTGAATTATTTTTCTCAGCATCCTTTTCTTTACGAGAGAATTATTTTTCTCTCTGGTAAGTGTTAAAACGATCCATCAGCTGCTGATTTTCTTCGTGAGCATTTTTGTAAGATTCACAAAGATCATAAAGATCTTTCTTGGGCATAAAAAACGACATATTAAATTCGCCATTAATTATCGGTTAAACTTAACGGAATTCGCGAACGGTAACTGCTGTATCTCCCGGTCATCTTTGTAGTCATGGTATAAGTCGGCCAGACTTTTAACACCCTCAATATACTCACGACTGGTTTGAGTTCTTAAGTAATGGGACTCCACTATGGGTATGGGTACTAATGAATTTTCTTATGCTTTCTTTTATTTCAGTAGCAACCATTGACTGGTTACTGTGCTTGCCTCTTTTGTCAGGTTCAACAATTCCTGATTCCATTTTCTTAAGCTAAAGCTGTGCTGATAGGTCTGTCATTAATATCAAGCGTAGTCATAAAGAACTTTTTACACACCCTGATACGCTGCTGATTCACATCAAAGAAATAAGCCACATTCATACTCAAAGTTCTGTGTACTCGAATATCTATATTTCGGTTTTATGGGTTCAGTATGAGCGACGATAAATTCCCTTTGCCTTTGTAAACAGGCAAGGTTCCAGTAGCCAGTAAAAATCTCAACCAGAGTCGTGTTGTCAATTTTCGTACTGCAGCCCAATCGGCATTTTTCTCCACAAGGTGTACCTATTTTCCTTGAAGAGACCAGCTTTTTTTTTTTTGTTGACGCAGAAACGTAAGGTTTTCCAGAATTTCTAAGCAATTTTGCTGCCTTTAGTACACCAATTTTCAGAATTTTGTACTTTTCTTTTTCCTTTCTTCCCTGCTGGTGCGCGTTCTGATAATCTGCTGTTACTTTCAATGTCATCAGATATGACATCACTAAAATTTGAGTCAGCATCAGAGTCGTCTATTTCACTTTCATTACTGGAAATAATACGCTCATTGTCTGTCAATCTGGTTAGTTGCAAAACAGTAGGATTTGTAGAATAATACGAGGCTCCATAATGATATAAAACATGACTTTTTTTTTCAGGCTTAGAAATACTTAAGAATTCAGAAGAATGCTGAGTGAAAAATGGAGGATATTCCAAATATGATTTCGAGGCTGAAAAAAGTCACGTGATACCGGTAATTTAGCCAATGAACTTCTAACTGATAAGAATATACTACTGCTTTGCCTCATGAACTGTTTCATGGGCTAGCGGGGATGTACATTACATGTACTTCCCTTCTTTACGCTAGAAGTTTTTACCTTGACCACGTGATCAAAACGGAGAAGGAATATCCTCCATTGTGAAATTTCAGGCAATACTGTTTGCATTTCAGTTCCTCCTTGCGAACACTGCTTACAACGTATACATTCGAGAAATTACTTGAATACTCTTTATCAAGTTGAAAATTTGTTTCTACATTGCTGCCTTGAATAGTTTCGCATCGCTCCGTATTTCCTTCAGTCTGACAAGGAGAGGCCCAACCTTGTTAATCAGAGATTTTGATTACTTTAATATATGTTGTAGGGTATAGACCCCTTAGTCTCAGGTTCAACGGATTTTATACAACGCTCGTTAGTTCTTGAGAAACCGGGGGCCTAATATTAGTATACGATTTAAATACTTACTTTGTAACAGTAAGGATAGGTTGGGCGTAGCTCAGTTGGTACGGCGTTTGCAGGCTTATCGGCGGGCTCGGGTTCGATGCCCGCAATCTCTAAATTTGTTTTTCTTATGTTTTGTTTTATAAATATCCTTGTAATTATAACATAATAATCACATTGTCAATTAAAATTTATAATATTGTATTTCAATTATAATTTTAACCTATTTAATTTTTTTACTTTTAACTAAATAGTTGTATAAAACATCATAAAACTGATAATTTTTTAAAAATCACTTTTAAAATATATTTCATATATTCTGTATGGATGCAATGATATTGCACAATTGTGTCAATTCGTGATTTTACAGAAATATCATTTATTCATTGCTTTAACAAGGGAAATCAATACGATGATACTATTACTCTGTTTTTAAACTAACAAGCATAATTATATTAAAAATTAGCATCGAAATTAAATTACAACAGAATTTTTCCATATTAAAGATTTTTAATTTGTAATACGTATGCTTGCGCTTTCAAATATTTCGTTTTCCCCTTTAACTTCTTTCTGCTTTTATTTTTATTTTATTCGAAAATGTTTTATTTTATCATAACCAGATGGCAACACAACAGGTTTCTAACGATTTTGGAATTTTTATTATTCAATAATAGATCCAATCTCTTTTTAAATGTCTTTAAAGGATGAGAAATAATAGTTCAAAGTAAAAAATGATAAATTTAAATTTGTTAACATTATAATTAATGTACGATATTAAAATTTTTAATTGAAATTATTAAATTATAATTACAAGTATATTTATAAAACAAAAAATGTAGCGCGTTCGGGTATCGAACTTGGGCCCGCGGATCAGCCAGCAAACGCCGTGCCAACTGAGCTACGTCCAACCTGCCCTTTTTGTCACAAAGTAAGTATTTAAGTTGTGTACTAATATTAGACCCCCCCCCCGGTTTCTCAAGAACTAACGAGCATTGTATAAAATCCGTTGAACCTGAGACTAAGGGGTCTCTACCCTACAACATATATTAAAATAATCAAAATCTGTAATTAACAAGGTTGGCCCTCTCCTTGTGAGATAAAGGAATGGAACGGCAGTTAATTTTCCTCTCCACAAGTTTAATAGGAAGCACAAGTACTTCTAATACAGTCCAGCTACGCTTTTAAAACGAAGTAACTGGTGTGAAGAAAGTGGCGTTTAAAAATGAATAGAACGGCAGTCAAATATTTCCCTCGCCACAAGTTTAATCCGAAGCACTACTATTTCTAATACTGTCCAGTTACGCCTTTAAAACGAAGTGACGTATGTAAACAAAGTGACGCATTAAAATGAATGGAACGGCAGTCAAATATTTTCCAAAGTTTAATCCGAAGCACTACTACTTCCACTTCCAGCTACTCTAAGAATGGAGGATATTCCAAATATTGGTTCGAGGCTGAAAAAAGTCACGTGATACCGGTAATTTACCCAAGGAAATTCTAACTGATAAGAAGGGAAGATGCTACTGCTTTGCCTGATGAACTGTTTCATTGGGTAGTGGGGATTTACATTACAGGTCTACGGAGCCTTCCCTTCTTTACGCTTGACGATTTTACCTTGATCACGTGATCAAAACGCAGATGGAATATCCTCCATTATAAGCTCTGTTCCCAGATGATCAGGCCGCTCGCGCGCTAAGGAGACAAACATGGAGTGGGTCTTTTTCATGGATAAAATAAACATACAGTGCGTTCAGGTTCAGATCATGGATTTGACTAATAATGATATTCTGCTGCATATCCAAAGTGAGTTTACGATCGAATGGTTACAGGGTTGAACTTCTGAGATCTAAAATGTACAATAAAACTGCATCAATCAACCTACCAAACCAAGTAATATATAAATACAAATGCTCGATCACGTGATCAAATCGCCCACAAAAATTTTCTGGACGCTGTTCGGGCTGAAGTAGATCGCGTGATGCTTTTAACGAATATTTTGGATTTTGTCTGAGTGAACATGGAAATGTATTCTGATTACGAAAGTCATGTTTTGGAAGAATAAATAAATGTAGTCGTTCGTTTTACCTGTTTTGAAACTTAAAAGTATGAAATAATTAAATTATTTTAAAATTCCTTTCTTCCGTAAGAGCTACTCCATGACAAAAACTCCTTGCGCGCAGGCGGCCTCATTTACGTACCGTGAACAGACCCATAGACTCTCCCATTTCAAACGAAGTGACGTATTTGAATGAATGGAACGGCAATTAACGAAAATACTCCTTTACGATGGCTGCGGGATAAGGAAAGGGCAGCTGACGTCACTGTTGGTTGAATTACTGTTGGTTCAGCAAGAAAACCTGTCTGTTCTTTGACTCCTACCTGTACGCATGAGCTAGGGAAATTTGATTGGTCTACGTTTAACTCGTCTCTGATGTGATTGGCCTACGTCGTCAAGACTATTCCTGCAATGATGTTTATGGCAAAAATGTCGTTGGTAGATTGGTTGAAGGAAGTGTTTGTTCGTAAACATGCCCTTTCCTTATTGCAGACAAAGTACTCTGAAATTTAAATAAAATGTATATTTTAAACTTGTAACATCTGCATTATTATTATGTTACCTTTTAAGTAAACGGAGAACTTTTTAAAGTTCATATTGTATAGCTACAGCGAGTTTAACAAAAGCAGCAACGCGACTGTTTTCCTGCATTGTTACTTTTCCTCGTTTGCAACATCAGGAGACACATTTAAAGTTCCAACAATTGTACCTAACTTGATCATCAGAAATGTTGCAATTCAAAATAGGGAACAGATCATATTTAAACATGAATCATCTACACTGACACATATCAAAATCATTTGGAAGATCACCACTTGAATCAATAAAAACGCCACAACTCAAAATAACGAACTTTTGAATTCGCGTTCGGGCATGAAGGTTGGGTCACAACTGAAGATGTGGCATTTTTCTCGAAGGGTCAGTGGCCATCTTGCAAACATAAAAAAGTCACAACTGCTATCTGGTAGGTTGGATTTTCGGTGCACTATCAGGAAATGGGTGATATTCCATCTACGTTATGATCACGTGGTCAAGGTAAAAACTTCTAGCGTAAAGAAGGGAAGGCTACGTAGACGTAATGATAATCCCCGCCAGCCAGTGAAACAGTTCATGCGGAAAACAGTAGTAGCCTCCCTTCTTATCAGTTAGAAGTTCTTTGGGTAAATTACCGGTATCACGTGACTTTTTTCAGCCTAGAACCCAGATTTGGAATAAAGTCCACTCAGGCGATTGGTAAAGGCATAAAAACCAAGCCAATTGGCAGACAACTTAAAAAAAAACAATTTTTGAGATTTTGTGGCACTTTTGAAGCAAGGGCTCGACATATAGAAAGCTATAAAAGGTCGACGTTCTTTGTCTCCTAAAAAACCTCGTTTTCTAAGAAATCGAATATTTCTGTAAGAAAATATATAAATCATGTAATAGTTAAACTGGCCATTTAAAACAGCCATTTAATAAAGCAATTTTGAACATTCATGAAGACTATGTGGCAGAATATTATGCTTTCTATGACTAAATTAACACCAAAATGTTCTTGCAAATATAGTCTTAAAAGTGAAAAGATATTTTTTTCTTTTCTCATGCTTATTTATCATTACTGCAAATTAACAAATCGAGCAGATTTTTTTTTAAGTTAAATAATTTTAAAGACTATTCGGAGGTAATAAAGAGAGGCAGAAATTTTGGTTGGGAGGAAATAGTAATTTAGATTTATTTTTGTCACGACAAATTAATAAATAGGATAGAAAATGTAATATAAAGATTTTAATCTTTGTTTGCTGGAGAAGACAAATGGGTATATGCAAATTTTAGCAAGAGGAGGGGATGAGAGTTTTGAAGGAATTGTTTTAAGCAGAAATCTCCTAAAACACAGAGGTTCTGCTCTCAAAGCTTGTAGACGGGAGCTGCTGGGTTCGAACCCAATCGCGCCCGTCGGCCTAATCGTTTCGGAGTTTTCGTGGTTTTCATCTAAACCTTGGATTTCCAAGCGTAAATACGGGTTAGGTTCCCTTAGAAAGACCCCCCACGAAGGGCACCCCCCCCTTAGGGCCTATATCCCTCGTGTTGATAATTGGCCGTCATAAACATAACCAACCAACTAACCTAAAACACAGAAAATTCTCTACCTGAAAGTTAAAAAAAAATATATGGAGAAAATAAATACTTAGAGAATAACTACGCTCTTCGAAAAGAAAAGGTTGTTCTAATGCCTACTATTCTCGTTAATAGAAATTGGCAAATTTTAATGTTTTTTCTTTAACTTTTGTTCCATTCTGATACTGAAAGAGCTAAAACTCATTTTTAATGTCAGAAAATGCTGAAAATTCATTAAATTCAAAGTGCCATAACTCTGCAAGCTTTGGCCGTATAATAATTACATTTTACTGTTTTGCTTGTTTAGAGTACAGAGAAAGTTTTTCTAAATGTAACTTATATGATCAGGTATCGTGTAAACTTCGGTATAAATTTGTTTCATAACTTCTTAAAAAGTATGTTGTAATATTAAATGAATTTTCATATGATAAAACATTTTGAAATATTTCTGAAACCGGAACCATATCTTTAACCCTTTATGTCCCAGCGGTACTTTAAAGTATCATTAAAATAACTTGTTATAAAATTCATTTAATACATTAGTTAGTAGTAATACAGTTTAGAATGAGTTATAGATGTTTTACTTGTTCCAAAAGCATTATTGATTGCACAAAACAAAAATATTTTTAAAAGGATTTATTTTGCCATTGGATCTTTTCAGACGATGAAAGATTGGGGGAGGAAAGTTTCAGTTCCGAAATATTTCTATTTCTATTGTAAGAACATCATATTTGTACATTTTCTAATTCTAAAAAGTACTAAAAAAATTAAAGATTTGAGTGGGATAATAAATATTGCACCAAATCCCTATAAATTCAAATTTAATTTTAATTGGCAAAATCTTTCTAAAATTTATTAAATAATTGTGTAAATATTCTAATGTAGTTTCAAAAATTCACGAAAAATGCTTTAGAAGATGAAATTTACATGAATTCATAATTTAGGACAGTGTTAAAATTAGCTGTTTAGGAATTAGCTATTGCTCAACGATAAGAAGGGACTCCCTGTATATATTGTAAAACTACTTTGCAGATTGCATGACATTGAATACTATTTAAAGTGAAATCAAAATAAAAATGTTTTGTACTTAAGTTTGTGATCCATAATCTTCAGATTTACTAGTAAAATGGACTATATTCCAAATCTGGGTTCCAGGCTGAAAAAAGTCACGTGGTACCAGTAATTTACCCAAAGAACTTACAACTGATAAGAAGGGAAGCTATTACTGCTTTCCCCATCAACCGTTTCACTGGCTGGCGCGTGGGATTTATACATACACTGCTCAAAACAATTAAAGGATATTTGAAGTTTTATATAAAATAAAGATATAAACGAAATTTTTTTTTGCCGAAAATAGAAGAAGAGAATCACAAATGAAAATTTTTCTGGTTTTCAAACTGTGGAGTATGCAAATTTTGAGTTCGACGTCAAAAACGTCGCTTCAGCGGCAGCGAATGAAATTTGACTTTCAACTGGATAAAAGAGAATGAAGACAAGGATGATCGGCATTCAGTGATTGTTTTGTTTCGATGAGTACGATGTCTCAGCGAAGTCATTTGACAGATTCAGAAGCTTTGAGAATTGTTGGTAGGTTAGAAGGGGGCCAAACTCAAGCCGAAGTAGCGCAAGCCATTGGAGTGTCACAAAGTGTCATTTTCAGGATCTGGAACCGTTTTTTGGAGAGTGGATGTGCAGGCCGAAGACCTGGGCAAGGTCGTAGACGGGCAACAACGCCCAATGAAGATCGGTATTTAGCGTTAACAGCTCGGAGACACCGAACCATGAACGCTACTCTTCTCCAGCAACACCTTCGCTCGGCTACAGGCACCACGATTTCAACTCAGACTGTCCGAAACCGGCTCCATGCTGTAGGTCGGGTACACGACATTTCGGTCCCGCCATTTCGGTCCCGCCGTTTCGGTCCCGCCGTTTCGGTCCCGAGACATTTCGGTCCCTGGCCATTTCGGTCCCGAGACATTTCGGTCCCTGTCCATTTCGGTCCCGAGACATTTCGGTCCCTGGCCATTTCGGTCCCTGTCCATTTCGGTCCCGAGACATTTCGGTCCCTGGCCATTTCGGTCCCTGGCCATTTCGGTCCGGAGACATTTCGGTCCCGAGACATTTCGGTCCGGAGACATTTCGGTCCCGAGACATTTCGGTCCCGAGACATTTCGGTCCCTGGCCATTTCGGTCCCGAGACATTTCGGTCCCTGGCCATTTCGGTCCCCAGCCATTTCGGTCCCTGGCCATTTCGGTCCCTTGTCATTTCGGTGCCCACCACCTTATAACTCGTATTCTAATTGTCGTGGGCCGCCAAACGCTGTAATTTAAACATTATTTGGGACCTTTTTAAATTTTTTTAACATCCCCCAAATTAAAAAAAAAGCTAAATATAACAGTCCGATAAATTTAAACTTTTATAACTCGTGATAGTGAAATCACAGCGAGCTGAAAATTTGTTTGATTGAACAATGTGATATAATTTTACAGGGAACATTGTCTTATTATTATTATTATTATTTAACAAAATGGATTTTTTAAGCTTTATTATTTGTTATTAATATTAGGTATTTTATATATACTATAAACTGCCATAGATGATTTTTTGGATGTTTTCATACGTTTTTTAGAACCTTTAAATTATCATTAATTAAATAATTTAAAAAACTGTTCTTATTTTTTCTCCTTCTTACAATTAGATTAATAATAAATGTCTTCAATAATTCAATTGGACACTTATAAGCTATTGTAGGTAAATATTTCCTCAAATCATTCTTCTACATCCTCTCCTTTAATAATTCAGAAATGAGATATATTTATTGAAGCAAAAATATTTAATTTTTCTTATTACTTTTATAATACAAAGTTATAATTTTGTTTTCATAAGTTACTTTACCATTATAAACATTGGGAAAACAATAGTGATTTGCTAATTAGGTGTGCCAGGAAAAATATTTTGTTGTCAAAAAACTCCACCCACCGCTTCATTTTTTTAAAAATAATTATTGGTTGCATTTTTAACAGTCTTCTCACCCATTGTAGACGATTTTTGTGAACTAATTTTATTGAAACTGGGCCTATTTCTTTGTAATAAGATGATTATTTTTTATTTTATGTAATAGTGTAAGTATTATTTTAATTAATTTTATTTTCAATTTTTAACTGACAAAACTAAGGTTTTTAGGTGCGTTCGTAATTATATAAATACGTAGCACCTATAGTCGTCGTTCAGTCCGTCCGTCTGCTCGCCTGCCTGTCCGCATATAACAGAGCAAAAACAACTCAACCGAATGGTCTGAAATTTTAAATATATGATTGTTGCATAATTTTGTTGAGCCATTTCAAATTTTATGGATATCGGATGCATAGTTTAATTACAGGGACTGTCAAATTTTTTCTTTACATTGCGGCCAATGGGAAAAATTATTGCAAGTGCATTTTAATGATGTTAGAGCCTTCCGAATGGTCTGAAATTTTAAATATATAATTGTTACAAAATTTTGTCGAGCCATTTCAAATTTTATGAAAATCGGATGTATAATTTAATTACAGGGACAGTCAAAAATTTTCCGTTACATTACGGCCAATGGGAAAAAATTATTGCAAGTGCATTTTAATGATGTTACAGCCTTCCGAGTGGTCTGAAATTTTAAATATATAATTGTTACAAAATTTTGTCGAGCCATTTGGAATTTTATGAAAATCGGTGTATAGTTTAATTACAGAGACAGTCAAAACTTTTGCGTTACATTACGGGGAATGGAAAAAAAATATTGCAAGTGCATTTTAATGATGTCACAGGCTATGCACTCATGAAGTGCAAAAAAAATATATACATTCAGTACAATATGGGGTGCAAAAAATAATTATAAAATTAGTTATAGTACGAACGCACCTCATTTGCCACGTTTGACGAGCAATTTCCAACTTGTTTGTATTTGTCATTTATTTATTGATTTTTAATATTACCCTTTTCCTCCCACTTTCCCAGAAAAAAAAATTAACAATTTTTTATTTTAGTTTTATTATTAATTATATTAATAGTTTTAAATTTAGGTGACTTTAAATATAAAATAAACATGTAAAAGATAAATTTCAGTTTATAACAACTATATGATAAATTGAATATAAAATGTATTATGTATTGAGTTTATTTTAAAGTAAAAAAATGTAATGTATATTAATAATGTTATTATTTTAATAAATTAAGGATACATTAAATAAAAAATATATTTAATAAAATATTAATTTAATTTTTATACTAAAATTCCTAACTTTTTTGAGAATTAATTAATAGCAATTATTAGTAGCAATTATTAATAGCACTTAAAGTTTTTATTCAAAAGTTTTAATTTATAATTTCCAAAAAATAATATAGGAATTTTTTGAAAAATCAGCCAAAAACATAAAGTCTAAGTATTAATTAATTAATTAATTAAACATAATAATAATAATAATAATAATAATAATAATAATGCAACATTGTACAAATACGTAAAAATACCTCTTAACAGTGTTAGGTGATATTATGCAGATTTTAATTTTTTAAGTACAGTTATAATTTACAATTCGCAAAAAGTAAGAAATTATTAATTAATTATAATTAAAGAGCAAAAATAATATTATAAGCTAACTAATAAATGAATAAACAACATGTTTATGTTCAGAGCCCTTATCACTTTTATACATCCTAATGAAGTTAATAACGTTATAATAACCGAAAATTAAAAAAATATATATTTGCATTTACCCTATAAAAACTATTATATAGTTCATGTAATAGTTTTTAAACAAGCAATTGATAAATTAGTTATCTAAACAATTAATAATTAAAATAATTTTGAATTGATAAATACGTTTAATAAAAACAATTTAATTTTTGAAATTTTTTTTTTACTTAACAATATAACTATGAGGGTTTTCAACTTGTTGTGCAAGTTAAATTCATGCTGTATCAAATTTATTGCAAACTAACGGCAAACAAGTAATCAAAAATACTGCAAACTTACTGCAAAGTAGTAATCTTTCCATATCACACTATAAGTTTAACCCCTTCGAAGGAGCCAATAGACCTGATCAGGTCTATTGATGCGAAAGCGCCGTCAGAAGGCGCATGCATAGGTTTTATCACCATAAACAAGTTCAGGTAATATTTGTACTTTTCATTTCGAGCATTTTTTGGCATTTAATAAGTACAGCGTTTAGAAAAAACGGTGCCTACCGAATAAAATTTCTGCAATTTCTGCGTATGTGCTGATTCTCATTGTTGTTGAGTCTCTCAACAGAGAGATTTTTTGCTTTCGTCACTTTCGTGAATTAAAGACAGTCTTGCCATCAGTTTCACATCATCAGTCATGAGTAGTTACTCATGCAAGTGGGTGATGGTATACCTTGCGGGACATTTGTTGCGAATTTTTCAATTCAAATTTGTCACGGCAAGATAATATCAGAAAAAATCAAACTTTCTGCTAATGTTCATGCTATCTGGGTTACCTCAAAAATTTCCATGGGGAGCGCGGCGGATCGCATGAACGGCTCATGCGATTGACACATATGTGAAATCATTATCCAATATCTGTTACAGCACAAATTCTTAATTCAATGGCAAGAAATTAAACATGAAAATTGCTGTTTTACACTTAACCACTTGGCCCTAACTTTATTGCAGGCAAATGTTATGTAATATGAAACTTGATTTAACCCATTCGCTGCCAAAACTAAGAATTTTCAAATTTTTTGTTGAAGGTCGTTTGCCAGCACAAATTCAGAAAGATAAATTTCGCTTTACTAATACAGCGAAATTTCTGCCAATAAATGAGGCTTTTTTTTTTTTATTCTAAAATAGTGGTGACAAAGTAATCAATAAATTAAAGCAACGAGTATACTCGTGAATGACAGCGAATGGGTTAATTAAATTTAACTCTTCAGTATGCGCTCAGCTTTTTACATCATAAGTGAATCTTTTTCACTGGTAAATATTAATGTAACTTGAATGTATTATTAGTTGCAGTTATAGAGATTGGCCTTATATTTTTTATTCATGCTTTTTTTAAAAATTAAGAAATTAAATAAGGATATACCTAAATTCTTAAAGTTACTCGAAATACTTCTATCATATATACACAGTCAAGACAAGATTCCAAGCACTGGTAAAAAGCTCCATTTTAGACAGGCTTCCATGTAAACAAGTGTAATTAATTATACCTCTAAGATACACTACCTCAATAAGATCTATTGTTCGTTTCGCAGGGATTCTGAAACTCTTCCGTTTGAGACAGGATTCCGTTATAGAAAGATTCCGCTTTCACAGGTTTCACTATGCTTCACTAAAGAAGGGTGAAAATCCCCTTTTCAGACAGGTTTTCAGCAAATTTAATTGTATCGCAATTCATATTAAGACCATGTAACGCTTACGTTAAAGACAGGATTCTGTTATAGACAATTACTATTTTGACAAGTTTTATTCTATTCATATGATATATATAAGTATATTTATATAAATACACAAAACTTTTAAAAATGGAACCTGCCTATAACGGAGTTCTGTCTTAAACATAAATGTTCCATAGTGCTACGGAAAAGAATACTATACAAATACACCAAATAACACGGAAACCTGTGTAAAACGGAATTTTTCACCAATATTTACAATTTCATCTTGACAGGTGTTACTATATATATAACATGAAGGGAAATTCTGGACCCTCCCACCCCCCGAAACGAATTCCTGGCTACGCCACTGCATGCCGTCCCGGTTTTTTTAAGCCATTAAGGTTGAAAAATGCAGTGTGGCCACAAAAAAGCGCCGGCTGACTAGAATAAAGAGAGCGCGAGTAGAATAATTCTTCTATCTGTATCTTTATTTAGCATAATCAAATGGGGGAAGCCAGGACATCTACACTTGACATATATATATACATGTATAATATTCTTTTGAATGAATAGCATATAGATATCAAGAAAAGCCAAACATGTTTTCTAAATTTCCAAATTTCTTCATTGTGATATATTTATAAAATTTCTTAATTTAAAATGAAATTTTATGTAAAAGTGATTCACTATACATTACTATTTTGAGATTTTATGTTATTTTTTTGTATTTTCATTTTTTATTTGTCATATTAAAACATGTAGGCTGCTTTAATTCTAAGTATATAAGTCAAATAAATAACAAAGAAATATTTGAAATACAGAATTAATTTTAAATACGAAAAGAATATTTTATGACAATAGAAATTTTAAATTTTTGATTTATGTTTATTGTGCTCGTAGTTTTTGAATGTAATAAGCATATAAAAGTCTTAAATATATTAAAAAGGATTTGTAATTGTGCAAACCACTTCACCGTCTACAGGTATGGGGAAAAAGTGCTTTTATCCCCGAGTTATCTCGGGGCAAACGGTGAAGTGGTTCAAAATTAAAAATATTTTTAAACTTCGCATTCGATTCCGGTAGAAATAGCAGTAATATTATTGTTACATGTAAAAAGATTAATGCAAACTTTTAAATAGTTTTTCAAAAAATAGTAAATTAAAATAATTATTAAAATAAAATAGAAAGTTCTAGTCTGTTCCGGTGCAGAATTTAAAAAATAAAGTGTCTTTATCACAATTCCATGTTAAGAACCCCTTTTTTAAAAAATATGTAAAATGCAATACATTTAAAATTGATGCGCCGTTAAATAATAGGATAAAATAAAGATTTGTAAAAATATTTGCAGATTTTTTCATTATTAATCACATAGTGTGCAAATTATATACAATTGAATATGTGCATTTTGGCATGGGCATTTGCATATGAAAATTAAAGCTCGACTTATAAATATTTTTAAATTGTCTGGACTTTATATTTATGATAGACTAAAATATGAGGAGCTTCTATAAAGAATCCACAGAACTCTCTCTTCCCCCACTCCTGAAAACGATTACTTCTACCATATAAAATCTGCATGGGGTGCTACAATTTGATTGCGAGTTATAAGTGTTTGCGGTTTTCGGGCCCTTATATTCGGTTATACTAAAACTTCAAGGGTTCAGTTAAAAAATCTTATGTGCCTCTTTTTTTAAAGATTACGTTTACCGTACAAAATATGAGTGTGATTACGATAATTACAGAGAGAGTTATAAATGTTTTAATTTATCAGGACCTTATACTTAAGACACACTAAAATGTATAAAAAGTCAACAGAGCCCCCCCCCCCCCCCTGCCTTATAAAAAGATTATGATTATCATAGGAAATTTGTGTGGGCTACGACAATTTTGATCTGTGTTATAAGTGTTTGCGTTTTCGAGTCCTTATATTAGAGTTATACTAAAATTTAGGGAGTTCAGTTAAAAAATTTGATAATGTCCCTCCTTTTATAAAGATTACGTTTACCATACAAAATATGAGTGTTTTGCGATAATTATAGATCGAGTTATAAATGTCTTACTTTATCAGACCCTTATACTTATGATACACTAAAATATAGAAAATGTCAATCCCCCCCCCCTTGTTTTTTAAAATGATTACCATACGAAATTTGTGTGTGTTTACTAAAATTTTAAGGCCTTTATTTAAAAAACTCTACAATGTCCTCTATAAAATTGTCACCTATTTCAAGTGCACAAAATTTCAGCTTGCTGGAGAAGGGACCGAAATATCTCGAGACCGAAATGTCTTGGGACTGAATTGTCTCGGGATCGAAATGTCTTGGGACTGAATTGTCTCGGGATCGAAATGTCTTGGGACTGAATTGTCTCGGGACCGAAATGTCTTGGGACCGAAATGTCTTGGGACCGAAATGTCTCGGGACCGAAATGTCTTGGGACCGAAATGTCTCGGGACCGAAATGTCTGGGGACCGAAATGTCTCGGGACCGAATTGTCTCGGGACCGAAATGTCTCGGGACCGAAATGTCTCGGGACCGAAATGTCTCGGGACCGAAATGTCTTGGGACCGAAATGTCTTGGGACCGAAATGTCTCGGGACCGAAACGGCGGGACCGAAATGGCGGGACCGAAGTGTCGGGACCGAAACGTCCTGCTTCCCTGTAGGTCTGTATGCTCGCCGACCGATGGTATGTGTTAGATTAACATCTAGGCATCGTCGCGACCGCAGGGAGTGGGCAACCGAGCATGTCAACTGGAGGAGAAATGAATGGAGCAATATTCTGTTTTCTGACGAGTCCCGTTTTTCTGTGCATCCGGATAATAGGCGTATTTTCATCTGGAGGGACCGTGGCAGTAGGAATAATCCTGCGTTCGTGCACGAAAGTGTCAGATTTGGCGGTGGAGGAGTGTTGGTGTATGGTGGCATCTCCATTGACGGGCGCACTGACCTCTACATCATTCGAGATGGAGCTCTGACTGGTCGCCGATATAGGGATGAGATCCTCAGACCTATTGTAGTCCCTTACGCTGCAGCAATCGGAGATAACTTCATTTTAATGGACGATAACTGCAGGCCACATCGTGCAAACCTGGTGGAGGATTTCCTTTTCGAGGAAGGAATCGTTCGAATGGAATGGCCAGCGTGTTCTCCAGACATGAATCCAATCGAGCACGTTTGGGACGCTCTAGGAAGACGAGTTTCTGGCCGCCAACAACCCCCACAAACTCTCCAAGAACTGGAAAGAGCTCTTCTGGAAGAGTGGGGCAGAATACCCCAACTCGTCATTAATAGCCCCATTGAGTCCATGCCTCAAAGGTGTTCAACGTTGCTGGCCGCCCGTGGAAACCATACCCCCTACTGAAAATGATTTTCTTTGAAGAAAACACCTTTTCTTATTCTTTTTTTCTCATATGCACAAATTGTGTTTTTTCCCTTTATTACACAAATGCGCAATAAAATGCATTTTTTCTGCCAAACATGTGTAATTTATTCTCATATAACCTACTATGTCTGTCGACCATGTATCAATCAGCTAAACAGTTTACCAGATACAAAATCCCCCTAAAACTGCAATATCCTTTAATTGTTTTGAGCAGTGTAGATTAACATACAAAATGGGACATTTCCATAGAGCGTAATGGTATTGCGATCGTAGCGCCTTTAGTGGCAATGGGGAAGAAAATACACATCCTTGTAATAATTTTTTTGAGTATCTACCTTATTGTGATCTTTCTTTTTTCTATGTTGCATGTTTACATTTCAATAGAATCTTACACCGATACATGAACATAGAATAGATATTCTGTTTTACATATCTAATATCCACTCTATGTTCATGCACGGATATATACTTTTTTTTATTTACATGATGAGTGAACGATTTAAGTGCAACGAAAAACAAGGTAAAAATTATGATATAATTGGATTTAAAGCTACATAAAGTAATGGTGTAATATAAGAATATACGAAGTATTACACTCTACAAATCCCAGAAAATTTCATAACTATTCCCATTTGGTAAGAAAATTTTTATAGCCGATGTTTTATTAATTTATGAAGTTTAACGTATTTAAACAATCGTTACAATAATCTTTTAAAATTTACGCATTTTCACTTTCTTAGAGATAAAAGTAAAATATTGCTCTTAATTTAAATAACGTACAATTAATTGAATAATATTTGGAATATTAACATATAAGAAATAATAATAAAATTACAGATGGGGAAGAATTCCTTTCGACAAATTTTTAGAATTATATAAATCTAACAGTTAAAAATAAATAGAGGTACTGACATTACACTCAATTTATTCATATCGAATAAAACTTTATTAACACAATACCTGAATTTGATTTTTTACAATTTAATCTCATAAACTTACATATTTACGTTATTAGCATATTATTACTCTAATTATCATTTTGTAAGTTAAAGGTGAGCAATAAAAGTACCATAAAAAAGCAGCTAAACAAATGAAGCATAAATACAATATCGTCTGCCTACTTCGTTTTAGGAAAGAATAGATATTCAAAACATAGAGCGTAAACATATTTCTTCAACATCGGTAAATTTCGGAGGCTTGTTAATTCTCCCCCCGTGTCGGTAGTGACGCTAGTACTGTTGCCATTACAGATTTTGCTGTAAATGTGACATCTTGTTTATTAATCTATGGGATTTATATTGCGTCTAGGGAGCTTTCCCTTCTTTACGCTAGAAGTTTTTGCCTTGACCATGTGATCATAATGTAGATGGAATATCCTCCATTTCTTAATGTAATCCTCCTAATGTAATCTCCTAAATACATTATTATTGTGTATATTTATTTATAGAACAGTAAAATAAAACTTCTGGATGGTACACACTAAACTCAAATTTGAGTGACTCACGTTTGGGGTCCTAAGACTAGGATACCTCTATATGAGATGGCGACATACGCACACGCCACATACTCAGACAGACGATTGTGTCCAAACTATGGCAAATCTGCATTCCAGAACTGGTCGATGATTGCCTGACGAGTTCGATTAGACGAAAGAGATAAGTTAACAAGCATTAGCTTGTCTACAGTGTCTAGAATAGTGTGATGTGGAAATCAGCTATCCAAACAGCGCAAAAAAATTTGAATTCCTTAAACGTGCAACGATGCTGGAATCTGAAGATCCTATCGCAGCGACATCTGTGATATATTTAAAGTTCAATGTAAACATTGTATTATTACAGTGTTTAGACTTGCAATCGTCTTGCCGTTTTAGAAAATATCCTGCAGATGTCGCTGTCATCGACTCTACGGATTTCGGCATCGTTGGACCTTTAAGGGATTCAATATTTTAGCACTTAAGTATTGCGGTGATTGCCAATTTCCACACTATTTATTCTAGCTTGGCGACAATAGCAGGCTCGTCAAGGAGCTTTGCGTTTTGCTTTTGTCCAAAATGTCTCAACCAATCACCACTTTCAGCCTACTAGTAGGAGAGCTGTTGAACATTTTTGAGTAGGTATTTGAGACACCCTGAAAATTTGTGCAACACTTCTTTTGTAATGCCTGAATACAAAATCGAATGTCTGGCTGAAGGATCGTGGCCCTAAAACTGTGCCAGACACGTGTCAAGTGCCATTTGGCCCTTGACACGTGTCTGGCACAGTTTTTGTGCCGACTAAAGTGTCTGTCATTTTCAAAATATTTTTTTCTAAGCATAAATATTATTCTGCCTCAATCTCAGCGTGCCTCAAATACCTTTTTTGGGTAGTCAAAAAATGGCACTTGACACATGTCTGGCACAGTTTTTGGGCCGACTAAAGTGTCTGTCGTTTTCAAAATATTTTTTTCTAAGTATAAATATTATTCTGTCTCAATCTCAGCGTGCCTCAAATACCTTTTTTTTGGGTAGTCAAAAAATGGCACTTGACACGTGTCTGGCACAGTTTTTGGGCCACGATCCTTCAGCCAGACATTCGATTTTGTATTCAGCCATTACATAAGAAGTGTTGCACAAATTTTCAGGGTGTCTCAAATACCTTCCCTAAAATGTTTAACAGCTCTTGGACTATACCCACAACTGGTGCACCAGAAATTTACTATGCTCGCTACTGGAGGATTCTGGATGTTAACACTTCAATTGTTTCCAGTGAATAGATTTTGAAATTTTGATTGTTTATTCTGTTAGGTGAAGGTTAGGAGTAGGATAAGACAAGATAAACTGTTAAAAATGTGCAACTTTAGCTGCATAGTCACTCCACCGCTTTTACAGAATCTCTATTTTGACCAATGAGAATGCTCCATAATAAAGTCAACTCTTTTCTATAAAAGTGGTGGCGTGACTACGCTGCTAAAGCTGCAGATTTTTAACAGTGTACAGTGAAACTTTCATTTAACGAAGTCTCGGCGTTACACTTAAACATTTCGTTATGAAGGAAATTCGTTAAATAGAAATCAACTTAAATTCATGAAATTTGTATAATAACATACGCATTCATAAAATGAAAAATACACATAAAATATATATATTGGGAAAATGTATCTTAATTCGGCAGTAACATATTTTTTTATGCAATATAGATTTATTAGAAAAAAATAATTAAAATAATGTCTACCAGAAAAAAAAAAAAAACAGAGGTAAACAAAAACTGAAGCGTAGCGTAGATTTTCCCCTTTTTCTCAGTATTCCAAATCCCTTAAGGGGTTCCCCCGTGTGACGGCTGTATTTTAAGCATTTTGGGGGAATTTTTTTTTTTTTTTTTTTTTTTTACGACAAATGAAAAAATAGAACTTTGAATTTTTTTTTTATTATTATTATACATTTATTGCTATTTTAAGATTATATGTAAAACAAATTTCAAGCAAAAATCTTTATTAGAACGTAAGTTACACTCTGAAGACACCTGCCTCCAAAAAAAGGACGCTAACTTCCTCCACGATTTCGGCTGATTGGCTTATCTGAAAGAGAAAAAAAACGGCGTTTTAATCTGAAAGTCTAAATACATCGAATGAACTAGAATCATTTGTAAATATTGAAAATTGGGTTTTTGGCAAACTTTTGAAAAAAAAAATTCAAATTTCATGATATATTTTTTTTTCTTTACGAAAAAAATAGAAATATTCGGAATTTTCGGATGATCCTAGTGCACTCCGTGCGTCTACATTTGCTGAGTCTACTCTATAAATTTCAAGTGAATCGGTCAAACCGTTCTTGAGACATTTGACATTTGACGTCCACCGAAGTGGAGAATGCTTTGGGGCCTATAGCTACAATGGCTGTCGCCTCGAATGATCCTTATTATACAGAAACAACAACAAGTCACAACAATTTTTATTTTCCATTACATATATTATACAACTACAAAGGGACATTCACAAATACATCCATGTCTTACCCAGGGACTCGAACCCGGGCCCTTGGGGTGACAGAAGCCTCCGCTTACTGACCACGCCATCGGGCGACCCCGTTCTTGAGATATGATGGAAGAAAGTTCGAAAAACAATGTTTGACAAAAACGTGTTTAAAGTTTCAAGTACGGTTAAAACGATGAATATCTCAACTTACCATTAACCCCTTGGGGACGAGCGGCACGAATACGTGCCGCATGAAGCACTCAGAATCCTTGTTTTTCCTCACCAGTAAAATTTTACTGTAAAATTTGCCTTATTTAATCAGCGCATTTTCTCGATTCAAGAAGACACAAATTTCTGTTTTTAAAAATCGGTGACAAACGATTAAAAAATTCGTAAAAGGCTCCCGTCCCGAAGGGGTTAATCTGCGATGCCTAAGTCCATAGAGTATTCCTTCCTCTTCCTCTTGGAGGTCTTTCAATGCGGATTGCTCTGCTCTTGCTCCATTCTGGCATTTTTGGCAACGACAAAATAAGTGACTCTAGAAATTTTATTCTATACCTGTGTAAACCATCTAACTCGGCGCTCCAAACATCTACTTCTTCTAAATGCTATATCTTTATAACGAATTCGAATTTTAGAAAATTATTTTACCATCGTATTCTGGACATGTTAAGGAATCAATTTATGCAAAAGGGAAGAAAATCGATTTCTTGAACCCATCACACGGCGGAACCCCCTTAACTTTAAAAAAAGTCTGCAAAATTACTTTGTACAGGTTTCTATAAAAAATACACCGTTTATAAACATTTTCGCACTTTTGTAAACGTCTGAACAATTCATCTGGGCGATTCTGCCGTCACGTTTGGGACAATTGGACTAAATTTTCATGAATACTTTTGCAATTATGAAACTCATTTAAGGTTTTTTATTTTTTAATTTCTTGACCCAGAGTAAGTACTCTACTTATGTGATATTATCAGCAAAAAATAAATATTCACCTTTTTTAAATGAAAATAAATAAAAAAATATGAATTAGAGCTGTCACGTGCAGGACACAATATTGGATACGATTTTTCGAATGCTTTGCTTCTAACAAGAAATTCTCTTATTCTTCTGAGTTTATACAGCTGTAAATATTTTGAATAAATTCTAAGACTCCTTACTATTTATTGTGTTATTTGCTTGAAAAAGTACAATTTAGTACAAGAAATAATTTTTCTAATAGGTCACGTACAAGACATTCTTGTCACGTGTGGGACAATGTGTGAATTCCTAATTTTAAGAAAAATGAAATCAATTGCATATTAATTGAAAAACTTGATTTAACATTCATTTAACAAAGTTTCTGCATTAATATGAAGAAAACGATATAAAATACAAAAAATGTACTTTTTAAATAATTTTTTTATGAATAAAAAGTGTATGGAAAAAAATCAATAATAAAAGCAAAGTATTAATGACAAAACAAGTTTTATTGCTTTGTTTTAGAAGTTTGAATGCATAGTTCAAATGCATAGTTTCCATTAAAAAGCAGAAAAACCAACGTTTAAAATGCACAAATAATATATGAAAAGCAGTAAACAGCTGTTTCGAATCTACTAGCGAGATTCTTCTTCAGTGCAAAAGGAACAGCGTGCTAGAAAAAGCAAGGCTGGGCAAAATCATAGACAGAGACGCGCTGGCTTTTATACCCTATGCGGGTGGCGAAGGCGCCGAAACAACCAATGAGAGAGAAGCAGTGGAAACGACTGGGTGGATAAGTAGCGACATCTACCGGAGAAGTAGAGAAAAGAAACCAAAAAAAGGGGAATTAAATTAACGCTTTCCAAATACTTGGAAAATCTGGAGTACTAGATAAGTCATTGACTAAAGAGTGAGAATTTTTAATGATATGGTAAGCTTCCCAAAAATCAAGATCAAGGTTAGAAGAACATTTTTGGATAATGATGGCTGAGGAAAAATCGAACCTATGTTGAGAAGACCGAGAATGTTGAGCAATAGAAGAACGTTTGAGCTCCTGATTTTTAACATAACCTTCATGCTCTTTTAAACGAAATCTAAGAGCACGTTTAGTCTGACCAATATAAGAAAGACCACACTGACAAGAGATCTGGTAAATGCCCCAATTATCTAGGCGATCAACGGGGTGTTTGAGATTTGAAAAAGGGATTTTATTAACAGGAGAAAAAATAACTTTAAAATCAAACCTTCTTAGGATTTTAGCAACTTGCTGACTGATTTTAGGAAAAAATGGTAATACAACTGAAGTATTAGAGTTAGAATTAGAATGCTTTTCAGAATGGTCGGATTTCGTCAATTTCTTATAAATAGAATCGATAATATTAGACGAATAACCACGATCGACAGCAATAGCTTTGAGGTAATTAAGTTCAGCACTAAGTAACTGAGGAGTGGAACAAATATTAGTAGCCCGAAAAACAAAAGTATTGAAAGCAGCGAATTTCTGGTTAGGGGGATGAGAAGAATACCTGTGAGGTGGGAGACTGACAGCAAAAGGTTTACGAAAGACGGTAGTCTGAAAGCCATTTTCACAACGAATAGCAAGGACATCCAGGAAAGAAAGACAGTTATTGGTCTCAATTTCAGAGGTAAATTGAATGCAGGGATCAATGGAATTCATAATAGAGAGAATATGATTAATATCCGAATTCATTTCAATCAGGACATAAACATCATCAACATAACGAACATAGAATGGAAATTTTAAGATTTCAAAAAGCTTGACCTCAAAATAGTGCATATAAATATCGCATAAAATTGGACTAAGAGGATTACCCATAGCCAAACCGTCAATCATACGGAAGAAATTACCATTGAAAACAAAAGTATTTTGCGACAAGCAAGCGCGAGTGAGAAGTATAAGTTCCTCGATTTCAAAATAAGAGAAATGGAATTCACAAAGCCTTTTCTTGAGGCAATCTAAAGCCCCCTCAACCGGAACGTTTGTAAATAATGATTTAACATCAAAAGAAACCATCATGTGACCCTGCGGCTTAAAATTATGAAGTTTTTTTAACAAAATCAAAAGAATTCTTAACAGTGAAACAGTTACTGCTCAAAAGTGGGGAAAAAACAGAAACTAAATATTTGGCAAGCTTATAAGAAGCTGTACCGATACTAGAGACAATAGGTCTAAAAGGAATGTCAGGTTTATGGACCTTAGGTAAAGCATAAAACCTGGCACAATGCGCAATAGACGGAATAAGGGACTTCTTAAAGTTAGCAGGAATAATGGAAGAAGACTTAATGGCAGACTTAATAGAGTTAATTTCACTAGTGGAAGGGTCTTTGCGGATATCCACATACGGACCATCATTAATTAATTTATGGGTTTTTTCCAAATACGTAGATTTGTCGAGAAGAACAATCTGACCACCTTTGTCGCACAAAGGCTTTATTTGCTATTTTTACATAGTTTCCATATTTATTGGAGCATTTACTAATAGCAAAATGGCTTAATTAGCTTTTACTATTTCTTCATGTTTGTATGAAATTTCATCTCTATGTTTGAGTCGTTTGAAATAATCTGATTTTTTACTCTCCTATGGCATTTTCAAAAAATGTATCATTAGTTTATTAGTAAATTTTTCTGGATAAAGCTTGCTCTCAGAATTCAAAATAATCCATTTTTCAAAATTTAGATCTTCATTGGAAATGAAGATTGTTGAAGTGTTTGATTCAATTTTTCTTCTTTCGAAAGACACTAGTTGTGATAAACTATGTTCTTTTCCTTGTGTTCAGTGACATGAAACTTGATAATCATTTGATTTTAGTTACATTTTTCCAAGGATTTTTCTTATGTAAGTGAAAGGGGGGCAGATGTGAACATGGGGCACATGTGAACATACATATTTCACTCAGTTAATTTGAAATAAAAAAAATTCAAAAAATTATCAATAGATGACAGTACTGGTACCATCTTTTGGCTGAATTTTAAGAACAATGAGTTTTGATTTCTGGTAGTTGTAATTTGTTTGTTTAAGAAGGTGTTAAGTAAAAAAGTCTTCTAAAGTTATTGAAGTAAAAATTCATTCAAGACATTTTTTAAAGTAGAATATCAGCATTGCATCCTATAGTGGCATTAATTAGGTAAGTCTACAAAAAGTTTTGTTTCCTTATTTCAATTAAATATCTTTTTTTATAAGTTAGACTTAAATTGGTAGATGGGGCACTTGTGAACAGAACATATGGGGGCAGATGTGAACAGTTCACAAGTTCATTTTTTAAGTCTGTGAATGCATTTTTTTTTTGTTTAAAATTTAATTACCCTTGTCAAACATTGAGCTATAAATACAATGTTTTTAGGGTTGCTGCACAGTTTTAATTTACTGGAAGTTAGATAACAATTAAAAGTGATGGTTTTCTGTAAAAACCAATATGTTTATTTGCTATTCTTTAATGATTTCCAGTTTTAAACGCATTTATTTTCTCTTAGTTTTATTAAAGTATTTCTAAGATTTTATTTTATGAAAGTAAAATTTCGTGTGCCAAAAAAAGTGATAAGTAGTACTGTGATAATCACCAATTTTTTGTATCTCAATTTTACCAGTTTTTAAACCGATTATGCACAATTTTGTTATACACATTGCATAACATTTAGAAAAAAATAAAAACACAATAACATAATTATCCAATAACTTATTTAAAAGTAACACAGCTTTGCTATGCTTTACTCAAAAGGAGTAGATATATTAGTGTATAATTTTACGAATAATTTCTTGTATCTATATTGAAACATTTATTGATTTATTCACACAACTAGAAAGAGGCATCTAATTAGTTTTTATCACAGTTTTTATTCACAAGAAATTATTTTTGTCTTATTTATGCATGTGTTCACATGTGCCCTAGGTATGTTCACAACTACCCCTCCACCGAAGCACATGTGACCAAATTTAGACAATTTTTAGAATGATGATATAAGTTAGAAATTCTTGATAAATGCATCCAAAAGTTTAACCAAAAGAACAAAGTGTAAATATTCATATACATGAATTTTTGTTTCAATAGCTCATAACAATTTTGAGAAATATTCAAAAATGTAAAAATTGTTCAAATGTGCCCTCGCTCTCCCCTACTTTCTTCAATTTCCTTTTTCTAATGTAGAATATTTTCGTGCTGTGAGAAAGCTGGCCTGCTCAGTCAGAAAAATCGATTGCAGCTTGAACTGTGTATATTTTGTTCTTACTCGTCATCTTTTGGTACACAAGTGGTTTTATGTTACCACCTACCCCATCAACTTTTTTATTTCAATGGTTTTCCTCCATACTTTTCACTGAAAAGGGATTTTGCCATGGATTTATGTTTAAACTTAGAGGATGGTCCATCACTCCATACAATTTCTTTCTGCGGATTCTTTTCGTCGAAGTGAAACTTTTCTTGATAAAGAAATTCGATTAAACAAAATAGTTTTTTGGCTTTATTTGCGGCAGTTAAACATGTGGGATAAGTCTGATAGTTACCAATGAAACAAATGCAGCAATAAACAAAAATGCACTTGCTCTCCACCACATAGACCGAGAGCTGTTAAACATTTTAAGGTAGGTATTTGAGATACCCTGAAAATTTGCGTAACACTTCTTTTTGTAGTGTCTGAATAGAAAATGGAAGGTCTGGTTGAAGGATCGTGGCACTTAGCCAACCCGTAAATTTTTTAATTTCCAAAATTTTCGTTGAAAAAAAAAATCCTCGAGACATTTTCAAATTTTAATACCTTTTTTAATTTGTTATTTAATGAAACAAAAAATAGAAAAACCAGACTATTAAGTCGGACAAAAAACTGTACCAGACGCTTTCAAGTGATATTTTATAACTATTGAAAAAAAGTGCTTGAGGTACGAGGACTGATCGAGGGTCTGAGATCGAGACAGAATAATATTTATACTTAGAAAAAAATATTTTTAAAAGAACAGACAATTTTGGTGGAACTTTCTACTTGCAAGACATATTGAATGTTAAGCACGAGTGCCAGTAAAGCTGGACTTTGCGGTGCCCCTGAAGATCTATTTACTGAGTTACGATACAAAAAAGCGTAAACAGCGTTGCAGTTTCTCGTGAAAGCTATCTTAAGACTAATTTCAACTCGAAGCATGCACAATCTCAACAAATCTAACTGCGATAGGCTGTCGCAAGACCACGTGACTCATAGCAAGCGTACAATTGTTCGAAAATTTTTGGAGTAGTTAAAAAAATTCTTATTTGTAGTGAAACATGTGCAGCTTTAGAATTTCTATTTTGTTTGTATATTAAAATATTTTTCTTCTTATATAATACGCGTTACTTATATATATATTAATAATGGAAAGTAAAAAATATGTATTATTTACAAAAAAAGTGATGGAAAAATCCCCGTTTTTAGTGAAAGAACCCTACAAAAATGTTTTGAAATGTTGAAAATTCGGTAAAAACATAGTCTAAGAGCTAGCAGCGTCAAAAAACACGTGATTTTAGCAAGGCTCATTTTTCTATATACACTTCCGTTTTACGGTGCAGTATGTATGTGCACGGTCTGGCTGGCGTGAGACGTTGCGGTTACCTGTGAGAGTAGGGGTTATGCAGGTGAAATCTACAAAATTACGCCATTTCAGCATGACGTTTGTATATAACATCTGTTTCTATTACCTATTCGTAATATTAATCCATTATTGCCAGACATTTCCAAAGTTAAGACCCTGCCAGATCCCAATTTATAGGTAAAAAAAAAACGTCATCTTCACGTCATTTAGAAAGCTTCAAAATTGTTATATATACAGGCTCCTGGTTGGATAATTTCCTTTCAAAAACAGCTGAAATTTATCTGAATTTCTAGCATACACATCGCTGGCTGAGGCTAAAGTACTTTTAGATTATCGAAGCCACGCAAAAGCAATAAAATTTGACTGGTCCAAATGATTTTGGACAAATATATGAACTTACTATATAAACTAAAGGAAATTAATGCAACTCGCTAGAAAATTAATATAGAGTATGCCTGAATAGTAGATATGCCAGCTAACAGAAATTAAACAATTTTAATTTTTAAAGAACATTCAATTCACAGCCGCCATTGTTGTAAAGCTAATAAGTTTTAATAAAAAAAAAAAAATAGAGAGCAAAATCATAAGTTTCGGGAATTCATAATGAAAAATCTATCTTACATTTTTCAGAACAGTACCTGAAATTTTTTAGAAACAAAAATATCAAATCGAAATATGACTGGTTTTTGTTTACCTTCAAAATGTCCCGGTGTTCCCCAAAATCTGTGTTTATTCCCTAAAATTTCGCGCTTTATTCTCGTCTTTAAAAATCTGCGGTTTTTTTTTTTTTTTAAACACTCCTAATAATACGCAAGTTTCGATATATATCGTAATAACACGCAAATGTAGCCTTCTTGTGGCGCATCCAAAGAAGAAAAAATTGAACAGATTTTCATGCATGATCCGAAGTCAAAAGCGATAAATTGTGGGAGATATTTTTCAAATCATGAATTTATGATTTGAGTGTATGCATGTTTAATTTTAGATCTTTATTATTATTACCTATAGGCTAGGGCCCACCGTGGCTGAGTGAATAAGACGCCACGCCGCTAATCGCTTGAGAGCGTAGGTGGGGGTGGGTTCGAATCCCGCCGGTTCCGTTGCACACTCTTTGTGGAGTCCCCAGGATGTAATTATCTGGTGTTGTAAATTTCCTTGTGCTATCTCGTCCCTGTATATCGACGATGACTTATAAGCGCGCCCTTGTGTCAAGCACACAAGTCTGATGTATGTGTTCAATAAAACAAACAAATAAACCTATAGGCTTCTGTTATAGCATCCAAGACGAATACATTGGTCGGGATCCAGATACAGCTGCGATATTTTCGCATAAGTAAAACTTTGGCCCGTATCCAGATAGTTTTTTCGCGGTTAGCGAAACGAGATTCGGAAGCCTGCATTTTTGCAAACTTTTAATTGTTTGCAAAAATGCAGGCTTCTGATTGGTCGATCTCGTTTCACTAACAGCCAAATATATATCTGGATCCCGGCCATTGTCATTTCCAAAGCATGCTATCAGAACATAGCCATATTTACGAAACTGATTGGTCAGATTGCTTACGGTGTAGGGTGGCTCTATATGAGAAGAGATAAAAAACTGAAAAGAGAAGATTCAAAACTGTGAAACAAAGAAAAAAGGATAGAGAATCAAAAAGAGATGAAATCAGGAAGGAAGATCGCTCTGAAATCCAGGATCGTGAGACCCGTAAATACCTAAATAAGGTATTCCCCTGAGGGAGGAATCGAAGAGCGACCCCCACATGTGTGGTATCTATGGTTGCAGCGCCCATTAGTAAGGAGATATCCGTCACTACTGTGCACCGAAGGCTACACATGAATGGACTGTACACCCTGGTACCCCGAGTTTGTGTTCCTCTATCCGTCCAATCCAAAGGGGCACAATTAAAGTGGTGTCGGCAACATACCAATTGGGCTGTGTCTAACTGGGCCAATGTTATGTTTACGAATAAGTCGAAATTTGTCCTGCAATCAGATGACAAGCATATAAAGACTTGGAGAGAAGTAAGCATACGGTCCCCGAACGTGACGCATTCCGCGGTGGAAGCAGCATGGTGTAGGCAGGCAATTTCGTTGGGATCTCGCACTGACCTGCACATCTTTAGACGGTATTTTATGATAGCTGTCCGAAATTGGTAGGAAGAACTAGCCCATACGGTGAGATTATATGCTGTAGCAGTCGGTCCTGCTTCCGTTTTAATGGATGATAATGCGCGTCCCCATAGAGATGTCCTCATCGATGATTACTTGGAGAGTGAGGGTATTCCGCGTATGGAGTGGCTGATGTACTCACCCGACCTTAATATCATTGAAAATTTTTAGGATGCCATCATCCTTATTATGTGTACACATTTCCTACCCCCCAGCTACTCTCACGAAGTTGCAAACTGCTCTACCAAAGGAATGGCGATTACTTGGCTCTACGTTGGCTGATCACCTCATGGAAAGCATGGTCACACGCTGTAAACTTTGTATGTAGATGAGGGGTGCTCGCATACCCTATTAATGTCTATTTTGTTTGTTTTGGCTTTAAGCATGTTTTTGTGAATAACCCCAGTATGACTTATAACTTATAAAAATTCAATATTGATTTCATCTTTGTATTTGTATGCAGTACTTTTTTTATGCATAAACATATTTGCTACTTTCATGCCGCATTTCGCGTCAATCCATGCAGTACTTGTTGATTTTCCCGTATTTTATAGCTACGTGATTAACTTTTGGTAGTGAGTGTATTTAAAGTAATCCGGAGAAACGGTAGGTTAATTTTAAGCGTATTTAATTATTATCCTGGGTCCGGGAACGCCGAGCTAATATGCTATTGGAAAATAATTTTTTACAAATCTAAACATTTTTAAAATTTAAAATTGGTATTCGAGATTTTGTTATATTTGAAAGAAAAAGAAATCCTATGTATTTTGAACATATTTAAGTAGAACTCAAAAGAATTAAGATTTCAAGTGAAATGCGTGTTCTGTTTCTTTCGTCTTCAACTTTCTGAAAATCATTTAAACATGTTAAATATTAGAACTAGAAAGAATTTTAATGTACACGTCGGCATAAATTGATATGGTCATGAAAGTCAATTGAGTATATGGGTGGGGTAAAAGCAGCGTGCACTGCAATAACCTGTTACAAAGGTGCAGTTGGTATGGTAGCAAAAGCAGTTAACGGAGGTGCAGGTAAAGGCCATTGCACATTAGGGTGGAACGAAAAATCTTTTCCTCGAAATTAATATTGCCTGAGTCATTATATGGTGCCAAACTGACTGAAACAAATTGTCACCAAATTTCAGCTCAAAATATTCACACTTTGAGGTTCCACACCTTAAGTGAATATCTGCCTTTTAAAATATTTTTAATGCATTTTTAACAAAAAATTAATTAATTTGTAAATTAATATTAATTACTTACGTTTTCATTAACAAATGTCTTTATTAAAACGTCATTGTCAGATGTTAGTGCTAGAAAGGGCATTTCGTATATAAATAGCAAATTAAACTTAAAAATCTAATAGATGACAGCACGTATTCTAATCTAAAAACTGTGACTCACATGTTACTTTTATTATGTAGAATGATTCGTTTTTGCGCCGGTTGTCTTTGTTTGATGCTTGTCTTTGTTTCAACCACTAATATTGACACACTATTTTTTTGTTTTGTGTTTTAGGACAATACAATACTGAAGTTTAATTTAAACATGACCTTAACTTAAAATGAAATTTTTCTAGTGTTTTTGGATCTCCAGTACAATTGAAAGAGAATCCACATATGTTGGTTTAATGGAGCATTTCCTATAGATAAAAATTGAACATGGAACAAAATTTTTTAGCAGACAAATGGTATGAGAGAAAAACAGGATCAATTAACATTTCTGCAACTCAAAAATTGAAGCGTGTTAGAGAAAGTCAATGTACAAGGGAAAATCAGGAATATAAAGCGGAGGAACTGCTATAGTACTTATAAAATATAATATATATAATAATTCTTATAAAAATATTACCGATTTAGAAGAAAACGCCGTTTTAGGACCTGATTGAGAATTGGAAGATAACTCTGACGATGAAGACGATTACTATTGTCATGAAGCCAAATGTCGGAAATCTAATATCTATGATTCTCCCTCAACCTGTAAGACAGGCCAAATGAGAATATCATTGCCAAATCTAGCCGTTTCTTGTGATCGAACAGATTATCGGGTAGGTCAGCTGCTATCATTGCAACAGCTATGCTTCGTGATATAGGGATTGTATCCAAAGATTCTCCATCCAAAGTTATTAAATGGATTAAGCTGAGGCGAGAATGTTGATTACACTTTCGGAACAGGTTGCCGTTTGTTGTGATGGAACGAACGTCAATGTTGGGACAAAAAATGGCGCAGTTAGACAGCTTTAAATCTTTGTTGGCCACAAATTACACTGATTTGCATGCTTATTGCATACTATTGAACTACCTCTACGCCGCCTTTTCCAGAAGATTGACGGAATTGCATTTGGGCAACACCAGTTTTTCGGAACAATAAGGAAATCTTTGGAAACGTGCGAAACCTTTGCTGTGATAAGTTTTGTTTCTATTCCAGTTGCTCTGCGTAAATTTCATAAAGATCTCAGTTCAGACAAAAAATATCTCTTCGAGAATTCTAGGGCAGTATCCTCGGGCAAGTGTCTTCCAGATATAGCAAACAGAAGTCCCGGTACGATGTCGCACTCAAAATGGCTCAATACTGCCAACGGAATCCTGCGTCTGTATGTGTCGACTGCCGAACCAACAGAAAATTTTAAGCTCCATGTCATGAAAGTTTACATGCCATCCTGGTTTGAAAGAAAGAAAATCCCAGGAGCTACTCGTGGAACACGTCACCTACAGAGAATAATAAAGAAAAGCTCATTCTGGCCAGAAGGGTTTAAGTCAATCGTTCAAGAAATTATTCAAAGGAACTCTTATTTTGCTCACTCTAAAAGCAGTCTGTTAGAAGAACGATCACATATTCCAAAACTGGGGCTCCGAAAAATACTGAAAGCAAGAAAAACTGACTGGAAGGGGTAAATACACCAATTTCTACCTAAAAATTTAGATTTCGAAGAAAAAGGACTATTTTGAGATGATTCACGGGGGCAATGCTTTGGAACCACTAGCTACCATGAAACTCAGTGACGAAGGCATAGCAAATATGATCAGAAACGGTTCATAATTTGAAATAGAGAAGTTCCCTGTTCCCTTGTCATTCTTAAGCAGTAGAGAGTCATGTGCGACTAGTAACACAAGCATCATTGGTAACATGTGGAGCAGAAGGCAGGAGTGGATACATTCGCCGTGCAATCAAGTAACGAAAGGAACTTCCAAAGTTTGACACCAAAGTTAAAATTTTTGGCCCTCATGTGAAATCCAAAATAGAAGACTGGTTAAAGTAAATTGTCTTCCGGTTTCTTTTTCATTTTTAGAACAGTTTTTAAGTTAGAAAAAAGAGCTATTGTAAACATTAAAATTAAATAAAAGAAATTGATTTTTTTAATTTTTGAGTTAATATTCCTTTTTCGGACCCCTGTGAGGAACCTGAAGACGATGAGTGATTGCGCTGGAATTTCTTTACAGTGTTTTTTTAGCCAAACAGAACCATTTATTGAGTCAGAAAATGTTAAAATAAAATAAAATTTTTTTGCCTTTTTCACTCTACCCTATTTCACATGCTTATCTTAACAAAAAGTCTTCAAGCTTTTACTTAAACAATTTACTTAAATTTGATGAAGCCAGAATCTGATCTAATATTTCACGAAAATGCATGAACACGAATATTTAGTAATGTAACAGCACATCGATATCAGGCGCGAATCCTCCCATTCTAACTGGGAATTATCTTTCCCACCAGTAATTTTTTTTTTAATAATTTTAATTTTTCGAAAAAGTTTTTATGATTAACATTAGAACAGCCATAGCGGTCATTATGACTGGTACCAAATAAATATTCCGATTAGAATCAGAAATTTCTTCCTAGAACAAGTTAAATATATAAAACACCGAAATAAATAAGTTAAATAGTTTTAAATACAAACTTTGGTGTAATTTTTTCTTTTTATCTTGAGTAATACTTGAGTAGAATTGCCGGCAGTTCTAGAGCTAAATAGCGCAATGAAAACTGCGAGAAAGAGTATACCTAGATTGGGTAGCAAGATTTGCTACTAATAGATTCTTACCCTATTTCTGGAAGAAAAAAAATCTGTTACTAAATGATGAAAGCAATAAATTTAAAATACAACCAAAATTATTTGGCTTTAAGGGGCACAAAACTTTATTTCCCTTTTTTTTATATAAGCATTCCTTCATTGCCCCCCTCCCCCCCCCCCGAAATTTCTTTTTATAAAGAATACTTTTTAAAACTTTGATATTTTTAATTTAAATTTTAAACTTATTTACTTTTTGATATAGCTAATGAACCCAATGCCCATTTACATACTTTTTTTCACTATTGTGTGCAGAAAAAGTTTTTAGTTAATTTGTCTTCGAGATTCATAAAAATATTACTCATAAAGTTTATAATAAATTTAAAAGTAAAAAATGTAGTTTGACTATATCTTCATCGAAATAAAAATCACTCAAATTTTCCTATAAAATTAAAATCCCTAAGAAAATTGATTAAATATAGCACGAAATCTCTGTACAAAATTTCATATCTTGCAAGGAAATTTAGATATATCATTTTTAAAAATCAGTTCTGAGATTAAATGGCCTTAAAGTTTTAGTTTACTTTTTGACAAATCCATACTATTTCTCTATTTTTTACCACTTACATTGTAACATAAATAATTGAAAGTAACCAAATATTTATTATGCAACCAAAATTTGTGGATTGTTTTTTTAAATAGTAAATTAAAAAAAAAAAAAAAAAAATACCCGGATGGAGGAATTCGCTTGATTTTGAAGCCGATTTTGCTTTTTTAAATCCCCCTGATTGGTAACAAACTACTCTTGATTTTTCTGTTGTTCGAAGAGTTTTAGGTAGATTTCGTATGAAATACTACCTATTGGGATCGTTCCTATGTTGGAATTTCTGAAAAATTTTTGCAGATCTACACCGATCATGACCCCTAGAACCCAAAACCACCCTCAGTAAAAAACTTTATCTATCTATCTATCTATCTATCTATCTATCTATGTATGTATGTATCTATCTATCTATATATATCACTTTCTTCTGGACACGATAACTTTCGTAATTCTGCACCAATCTCTTCCAAACTGATACATAAAATCAAAGGGCATAAAATCTCGGTCAGATTCGTTAATGGGCAAAATCGGACCAAGGGGATGGAAATAGGAAGGGATTTTGTGAAAACCGAAAACCCCCCATAACTTCTTAATTTTTGTACATATCAAATCAGTTTAAAGTTTTTATTACTTCTAAAAATAGGGCCAAAATTTTATGTATCACAGATTTTTGATAAAGTTAAAAATGGGCTCAAGGGGCGCAAAAAATAGGGTTTTTGAGAGAAAAAAAATTCATAACTTCGTCAATTCTCAAGATATCAATTCCAATTAATTTTATTATAAATCTCGTTAATATTATCTACAACTTTTATATTCACAAGTTTTTGATAGGACCAGTTCGTACCGCAAAAAAAAATTTAAAACGAAAACAAAAAGGGGGTTTGAAGAAGTAAAAAATCCATAACTCCGCCAATTCAAAAGATATAAAATCCCCATGAATTTATCATATATCTTCTTAATATTGTCTACAACATCTATATAGACAAGTCTTGGATAGGACCAATTCTTACAGCAAAAACAAATTAAAAATACATAGCGGTTGAAGAAAAAAATCATCTAAGTAAGGGTGTATTCTAATCCAAACTGCGTATTTTCTGTCTCATTTTACAATTCATTTTTGCGCTCAAAGGCTTCCAATTGGTACGTTTTCTTACTCAGAAACTATATAATGTACCGTAATGGTCGATTTTTTGTTAGAGGCAGAATATATTTTAAAAAATGCTGTTAAAGTGGGCATTTTGAACCGAATTTCCCGAAGCGGATTGTGTTGGGAAAATCATCGTATGAAGGGAGTATTCAAATCCAAACTGCTTATTTTCTGACTCATTTTTAAATTCATTTTTGCTCTCAAACGCATTTAATTGGTAGATTCGCTTATTCAGAAACTATATAATGTACAGCAATGATCGATTTTTTGATAGAGGCAGAATATATTTCAAAAAATGATGTCAAATTGGGCATTTTGAACGGAATTTCCCGAAGCAATTGTGTTATCACTTTCTTCTGGACAAGATAACTTCCGCATTGCTGCACAAATCTCTTCCAAACTGATACATAAAATCAAGGGACATAAAATCTCGGTCAAGTTCGTTAATGGGCAAAAGTAGACAAAGGGGATGGAAATAGGGAGGGGTTTTGTGAAAACCAAAAAAAACCCTTAACTTCTTAATTTTTGTACATAACAAATCAGTTTAAAGTTTCTATTACTTCTAAAAATAGCGCCAAAAATTCATGCATCACACATTTTTGATAAAAAATCCATAACTCCGTCAATTCACAAGATATAAAATCTCCATGAATTTATCATATATCTTCTTAATATTGTCTTCAACATTTATATAGACAAGTTTTTGATAGGGCCAATTCTTAGAGCAAAAACAAATTAAAAATACATAGCGGTTGAAGAAAAAAATAATCTTATTAAGGGTGCATTCAAATCCAAACTGTCTATTTTCTTGCTCATTTTTAAATTCATTTTTGCTCTCAAACGCATCCAATTGCTAGATTCTCTTATTCAGAAACTACATAATGTACAGTAATGTTCGATTTTTCGATAGAGGCAGAATATATTTCAAAAAATGATGTCAAAGTGGGCATTTTTAACAGAATTTCCCGATGCGATTGTGTTAGAAACGAAAAATATTGCCCTACTGAGAAAATAATTGTTTATTAATCAAGTTTTAATTAATAGAAAGAAAAATAAAAACACAGGTCGCTTATAAATCTTTTCAAAAATCACGTCAGCATGTTTCATTTTTTTTTTTTTTAATGAATCTGAAAATGTGCCAGAAAATTTCGAGTTAAGTATGGAAAAATATTTTTTTAATATCGCCTTAACATGATCCTGATAAAACCAGCTATTTTATAAAAAGGAAATAAAAACTCGTCAAAAGCAGGCAGATAAAACTGTTAAAGTGGATTTATATCAAATAATGATTGTTTTTGTTGGTGAAATTAGTATACTTAACTTCGAAATCTACCTCTGCCTGAAGGCCGGGCCGGCAGGGATTTTTTAATTTTGATAAACGTGCGTTTTTTTTTTTTTTTTTTTTTCGGTATAATTTATATTTAATTGATATGTTTCTGCATAATCTAATGTCATCAAAATTGATAATAAAGTTAGATGAAGCTACTGGGAAGTCAGCAGTGAGCAGTTCCAAACGTTTTGTTTATGTCAAAAATAGTAAATTTTTCTTTAATTTGTTGCGCACGATGTAATACTTGTTTTCTTCATTTGAAGCTGAAGAAGGCATTTTAGTTCATTTTCATGAGATTAGTTTTTATGTTACGACCCATACTTCCGTTAAAAAATAATTCAAATAGCACACGCGTAGATAGTTCAAATTTATTTAATATAAATCGGACAGAAATAAACTTGTGACAAATATTATCTTAATATTAATCAACACTTTAAATACAATGTCAAAACAAACGCATACTTTCAAAGAAGACAAATTATTAAAAGTCCTTTCGGCCAATGCCGGGAGGAAGAGGTAGCTTTCATATTTCTTGGTTTTAAAATTTTGCAAGTTTCACTCGAAACTAATTTTACTCAAATTTTAAGAAGCTAAAATGCGACGAACTCGATAAGAGAATATTCGTCAATACTGAATTTGAATGAGTTGGGTTGGGTGGATTTTTGACGGCCGATTATCTGGTCCAGGGATATAGGCCCTCCGTGGAATGTCCTCCGTGGGGGGTCTTTCTAAGGGAACCTAACCTGTATTTACGCAAGGTTTCCCAAGGTTGGAAGAAAACCACGAAAACTCCGAACAGTTAGGCCATCGGGCGCGATTGGGATCGAACCCAGCACCTTCCGTCTACCAGATTTGAGAGCAGAACATCACAGCCACGAATTTGAACGAGAATTGCGCCAAATTAGTAAGCTACTTGCCGCCCTTGGCGACCAGTTTGGACTCCCTTAAAATTTGTTTGGGAAAGCATGCTAAGCATTATATCATGTTACTTTTATTCGTAATTTAATTTACTTGGACTGCCTTAAATATAATTAATACAATCCTTTATTAGTTTTTGTTGCATTAAAATATCTCAATTTGCTGTTTTTCTGTAAGCAAGTAAACCCTATTTGTTTACAATGGAAATCTGCGTGAATTTGGCGAAATATTGGAGATATCGTCAAGTTGGCGACAAACTTGGCGGCATTTGGTGACAGAACAGGGTACCTCCTATGGTAACTCCCCCTTATAGGTATGGGGTATGGTGATGCATTAAATGCTGTTCAATAACCAGTGGCCGCCATTTTCAAACAAGATATCGGATGAAGCAAAATGTCAGCCGTTCTAGGAATGCAAACCGTTCCATTTTTTAGGATAAAGACAAAACAAAATATGCTCCGGAATCCTTGTACTATTAAGGTCAAACTCTTAAGAAAATAATATTTTTCAGCTTTTAATTTATTTGCATCGCTTTTTAAAATTTTAAAATATTTCAAATGGCCGCCATTTTGAAACAAGATGGCGGATGAAGCTGGCCAAAGAACTCTGTCGAGACATTGTTATGTACTATGCATACAATTAATTTCATCCAAATTGGTTTATAAATACGAGAGTTATCGCATGACAAAAATCAGATTATAATAAAGATGAAATCGCAAATATATGAACAAATTGGTAAAATTCTAAAGATGAACAAGATATGAACATAGGAAACCAGTATGTAAAACATGAAACTATGAATAACCCACAGAATCATCAGAGGAGCTTGAAGGTTTAATTCATAGTGAAGATGCGTTATTTAGATCCAATATTGTCGGCATTAAGCCTAAAATGACAAAATTTAGCTCCTAATAGCGCATCATCAAACAAAATAAATGTTAAAAAACCAAGAGATCTAAAGAAAAATACACCTCACACAAGATATAAATAATTGAAAAATTATTAGAGCATAATACCTCAATTATAGATAAGAGTCTAAAACTTCAGAAAGTTGACCATTTAGGACTATTAATATATATGACCCGCATTTAGTCAATAAAAACAACACTGCTGCCATCTGGTATTAAAAAGGAAAACTGTATTGTAATTAGATTTTTAACAAAAACGTTTAGTGCTGCCATCTATACCCAAAGAAAAGGGTGAAATCAATGGAAGAAAACAAAAAATGACTTAAATTAACATTTTATTTAAAGTAGAATTGAAAAAATAGGGATAAACTTAATAAGTACTGAGTAAAAATATATATATAAAAATAAAAATAAATAAATAAATAATAAAAATAAAACGGCATTGATTAAATTAACCATTTTAAAACAAATATGAAAAAATAAAAAAATGAGTATATAAATAACATTTAAAAAACAATGAGGATTATTTTGAGATAATAAAGTATAGCCTATATTATGTGCCAATATGTGAAATATTAATGAAAAATATATGATGTAAAATACATAATACCCCTGTCGTTGTTGTTTTTTTTTAAATATATATATTCATACAATATATAAGCATATACAGGGTGATTCATAAAAGATGGGCAGAACTTTAAGGGGTTATAGTACACTTAAAGACAAATAATATTAAATAGGAGACTAAGGGTCCCAGACGTATTCCCAAGGAGATAGGGGGCATTAAAGTTTAGGGTCCGAAATTTCAAATGATTATAAAACATGGAAAAATTGGTCGATTCGTTTGCGGTTTTTGCAAAAAATTTTCTTTATGCCAGTATTTTCTTGAAATAAAATTTTAAAGTTCAATTTCAAAAAATGCCGATAGGGGGCGCTTTAGACTTTGGAGTAACAAACAACTATTTTTTACGTTATTTTTTGTATTTCTTTAAATGATTTCGAAAGCTTAGACTTAAACTTAAATTTTGATCTAAAAATCTGAGTCCTAACGAGTAGTTAAGTAGCGTAAACTGAAATTTGAAACCCTTCTCCCCCCCAGAACAAAAATCAGTTATTCCCGATCTTTGTGTCGTAGATTAGGCTCTAACTACTGCCGCGTTTTGCTAAAATTATTCTTTATGTCAGTATTTTCTTGAAAATAAATTTTAAAGAAAATTTTCAAAAAATTCCGATAGAGGGCGCTTTAGACTTTGGAGTAACGAACAACTATTTTATACCGTTATTTTTTGTGTCTCATTAAATGCTTTCTAAAGCTTAGACTTAAACTTAAATTTTCAGCTCAAAATCTGAATCGCTGAGCGTGGTTCAGTAGCGAGGGGAGGGGGTTCAAATTTCAACTTCTGAACATAGTTCAGTTTGCACTACTTAACCATGCCCAACGATTCTGTGCTGTGATACGAGGCAAAAATACAACTTTCGTCAAGGACTGCATAGTCGGAATTCACTCATAAAGGCACTGGCACAGTTGGAAACGTCGCTCATGCAAACGTTAAAGCTCCATTCATGACGCTAGTCACCGGGTGAAGAAGGAAACAGAAAGTATGCAAATGTCAAATGGGGAAGAAGAAGAACACGTATGCAAAATTTCGACACGATTCAGGCATAAAAACCACTGAACGGTGAGTCAAGTGTAAGTCGCTGTAGTAATGAATCGGAAGATGGTGCCCTTCACGAATAAGGAAAAGGCTGAGATGCATTTAATTTACGGAGCGGCAGATGGAAATGGTGCAGAGGCACAACGAATGTACGGAGAGCGATTTCCCAACAGGCGGTTGCCTAACCGCAAAACTTTCGAGCGCTTGCACAGACAGTTGTGTGAGACGGGATCATTTCTCGCTTCCCGGTCGAATGCAGGTCGTGCAAAAAAGGACGAATCAGTAGTTGTTGCAGAAGCCATCCTGGGTGTAGTAGCGGCGCAGCCAAGTACAAGTACACGAACAGTGGCTAGGCAGGTGGATACCTCACAGTCCATGACTTGGAGGGTACTGAAGGATGAACATTTGCTCCCGTTTCATGTGCAACGAGTCCAGAAACTGTCTCCAGGGGATTATCCAAATCGTATTGAATTCGCCCGCTGGTTTCTGCAGCAGAACGCGCTAAATCCACATTTTGGACGAACTGTGCTTTTCACCGATGAATGTACCTTCACACGTGAAGGTACATTTAACACACACAATGCACATGTATGGGCGGATGTCAATCCACATGCTACGTATCCACATGCTCATCAGAGACGCTTTTCCATCAATGTTTGGGCAGGAATCCTCGGAGACCACCTAATCGGACCGTACCTTCTTCCTGAACGCCTCAACGGTAAAACATACCTCACATTTCTGCAACATGTGCTGCCAGACCTGTTAAACGTTGTTCCTCCACGCATCCGGCGGGTCATGTGGTTCCAGCACGATGGAGCGCCAGCCCATTACGTACGAGACGTCCGCAACTATCTGGACATCACATTTCCGAACAGATGGATTGGTCGAGGTGGTCCTGTTGCTTGGCCTGCTCGCTCGCCAGATCTTTCACCCCTCGATTTCTTTTTTTGGGGACGATTGAAGGCTCTTATGTATGAGACACCCATTGAATCCCCCGAGGAACTGGTCGCCAGACTTTCCGCCGCTGTAGGGGAAGTGCTCGAAAAGCCTGATGTTTTCGCGAATGTTCGCCGTTCCATTCTTCGCCGTTGTTCTGCGTGCATAACCTCTGGTGGTCACAATTTTGAACATTTATTGTAATTACATGTTAATAAATATGCTTTGGTAACATAATCCTAATTTGTGTCTTTTTACCTCGTATCACAGCACACAATGTGTGGACATGGTAAACTGAACTGTGCTCAGGAGTAGAAATTTCAAACCCCTCTCCCCAGAAACTTAACCACGTCTAACGATTCAGATTTTGGGCTGAAAATTTAAGTCTAAGCTTTAGAAAGCATTTAATGAGACACAAAAAATAACGGTATAAAATAGTTGTTCGTTACTCCAAAGTCTAAAGCGCCCTCTATCGGAATTTTTTGAAAATTTTCTTTAAAATTTATTTTTAAGAAAATACTGACATAAAGAATAATTTTAGCAAAACGCGGCAGTAGTTAGAGCCTAATCTACGACACAAAGATCGGAAATAACTGATTTTTGTTCTGGGGGGGAGAAGGGTTTCAAATTTCAGTTTACGCTACTTAACTACTCGTTAGGACTCAGATTTTTAGATCAAAATTTAAGTTTAAGTCTAAGCTTTCGAAATCATTTAAAGAAATACAAAAAACAACGTTAAAAAATAGTTGTTTGTTACTCCAAAGTCTAAAGCGCCCCCTATCGGCATTTTTTGAAATTGAACTTTAAAATTTTATTTCAAGAAAATACTGGCATAAAGAAAATTTTTTGCAAAAACCGCAAACGAATCGACCAATTTTTCCATGTTTTATAATCATTTGAAATTTCGGACCCTAAACTTTAATGCCCCCTATCTCCTTGGGAATACGTCTGGGACCCTTAGTCTCCTATTTAATATTATTTGTCTTTAAGTGTACTATAACCCCTTAAAGTTCTGCCCATCTTTTATGAATCACCCTGTATACATACATATGTACATGCTCACACACACACATATATACATATAAGGCTTTTAAACTTTTTTTAGCATTCCCTACCTCAACCCTCCATAATGGTATTTTGATTTTTTAGCTTTTTTTTATATAAGGGCGTATAAAGTATGTAAAACATACACACATACACATACATTTTTTGTGTGTGTGTGTGTGTGTATGTTTCTATAATTTTTTCAGCAATCCCCATCCCATCCTCCATAATAGTGTTTTCGATTTTAACTTTTTTTTACATGTTATATGCCCGTACTGGTAAAAAGTAGAAAAAATTAATATTAAGATTTGATCCATCTATACTAATTTATTTATACTTATACTTATAATATTATAAAGAGGTAAAAATTGTTTATTTGTAGGAGGTAAGCTCTGGAACTACCGAACCGATTCCAAAAGTAATGGTATCAAAATGATGGTGTCAGTCCAACTTAGAACATAGGCTATATCTTATGTCTGTGCCACTGGCCAAAAGGGGGTGCAGGAGCAAAAAACGTTCTAAAAATGCGCTTTTTGTGTTACTGAAGGGCCTAGAAACATGAAATTTGGCATGGTAGTTACTTATTAGATATAAATGATCTCTAAGAACATTTCTTAAAAAATTTGAAATTTAAAGGGGTGAAAATGCGCAAAAAGCGTTCTAAAAAACGTTCTAAATGGCGATTTTTACGCAATCTCAAAAAGTACCAAACCGATTTAAAAAATAATGGTGTCAAAATGATGGTGACAACACTTGCTCTAATATAGGCTACATTTTATGTCGGTGCCACTACCCCTAAAGGCGGTGCAGGAGCAAAAAATCGTTCGAAATTACGATTTTTGTGTTACTGAAGGGCCCAGATACATGGAATTTGGAATGGTAGCTACTTGTAAGATATAAATAATCTCTAATAACATTTCTTAAAAAATTCGAAATTTAAAAGTGGTGAAAATGCGCGAAAAGAGTTCTAAAAAACGTTACAAATAGCGATTTCTACGCAATCTCAAGAAGTACCAAACCGATTTAAAAAATAATGGTGTCTAAATGATGGTGATAACTCTTGCTCCAACATAGGCTACATTTTATGTCGGTGCCATTACCCCCGAAGAGGGTGCAGGAGCAAAAAACGTTCTAAATTGCGATTTTTGTGTTACAGGGCCTAGAACCTGATATTAGGCTGGGCAGTTACTTATTAGATACAAATGATCTCTAAGAACATTTCCTAAAAAATCTAAAATTAAAAGGGGTGAAAATGAGCGAAAAGCGTTCTAAAAAGCTTTTTAAATTGCGATTTCCACGCAATCTCAGGAAGTACCGAAGCGATTTAAAAAAAAAAATGGTGTGAAAACGATGGTGACAGCACTCGCTCCAACATAGGCTGTACTTCATATCGGTGCCACTACACCAAAGGGTTGCGAAGGGGCAAAAAACGATCTAAATTGCGTTTTTTGTAATACTGCGTGGGCTAGCAACTTGAAACTAGGCATGGTAGTTACTACTTATAAGATATAAATGATCTCTAAGAACATTTCCCAAATAATTCGAAATTTAAAAAGGTTGAAAATGGACGAAAAAGTTCTAAAAAATTCTAAATTGCGATATCTACGCAATCTCAAAAAATACCCAACCGATTTCAAAAGCAATGGTTGGAAATTGATGACAGCGCTTGCTCCAATCTGTTTCATATCGGCGTCATTACCACCTTGCGGTTGCATTTAAAAAAAATTGTGATTTATGTGATACTGTAGGGGCTAGCAACTTGAAATTTGGCATGGTAATTACTTATGAGACGTAAATACTCTCTGAGAAGAGTTCCTTTAAAATGTGAAAGTTAAAAGGGATGAAAATGAAAGAAAAGCGTTCTAAAAACGTTCTAAATAGCGATTTCTATGCAATCTCAGGCAATATAAACCGATTTCAGAAGTAATGGTTTCAAATTTATGTTGACAGTGCCCGCTCCAACATAGCCTATATTTTAGGTTGTTGTTACTACCACCTGGGGGGTTACAGGAGCAAAAAATGTTCTAAATTGCGTTTTTTGTGTTACTGAGGGGGGGGGGGGGGGTCTAACATTTTAAATTTGGAATGGTAATTACGTCAACGATGCAAATGCTTTCTAAGAATAGTCGAATGGAAATTCCAAATTTAAAAGGATGAAGTGAGTGAAAACCGTTCTATAAGCTTTCTAAATTAAGATTTTTTATGCAATCTTATGAAATACGAAACCAATTTCAAACATAATGGTTGCAAATTGATGGTGATAGAACCTGCTCAAACATAAGCTATATTTTATGTCGAGAGTTGCAGGAGCAAAAAACTAAATTGCGATTTCTGCGGTACTGAAGAGGCTAGAAACTAAATGTAGCACGGTAGTTACTTATAAAATATAAATGTCCTCTATGAACAGTCGAAAATGAATTCGAAATTAAAAAGGGGTGAAGCGAAGGGAAGGAGTGTAAAGCATTCTAAAAGAATCCTAAATTGCGATTTCTATGGAATCTCAATAAACCGATTACAGAAGTTAGTGGTTGCGAATCAAGAGTGATAGTCCCTAATCCTATACGGGCTATATTTTATGCCGGTGTCCCTACCACCTGGTCGGTAGGAACAACAAGAAAGCCTTTAAAAACATCTAAATTCCGTTTTCTATAGAATATTGGGAAATACCAACCGATTTCAAGGTTAATGTTGGCAAATTAATGGTGGCAGTCTCTGTTTCAACATTTTTCGAGATATTCTATTTCAACTCTGTTTCGGCATTTTATGTTGGTGCCACTAACACCAGAGAGGTGGTAGACTGCTAGACAAGAAGCTTGGAATTTGACACGATGGTTAATTTTAAGATGTAAATGTGTTAAGATGGTTTCTAAAAAATTCAAAACTTCAAATGAATACTGAAATGAGCATAAAACTCTCAAAACACTTTCTAAATTATCATTTATTTGGAATTAATTTTAGTTCTTCTTATTAATTAAAATCTCATTTTTGTCTGTTGCACTTTTATAATGAAGTTTAGTCAAACTGTGGCTTAATTTGTAATTTTTGAATTATTCCAACAAATGTTGCTCTAATAAACAAGTAATATAAAAATTTTGTTTTTAAAGTCAATTCCTACTTAGGTCATCAAAGAAAATTTTAATATAATCCCTTAAGCTAATATTAGTTTTTGTTGCATTAAAATATATAAATTTATTGATTTTCTATAAGCAAGTAGGTTTACAGTGGAAGTCTATGGGAATTTGGAGATATATTAGAGATATCGCCAAGTTGGCGTGACATTTGGCGACTCATTTTGGTCGCCAAATTTGGCGGTATATCGCCAAGTTGGCCACAAACTTGGCAGTATTTGGCGACATAACAGGGTCCCCCCTATTGGAACTCTCCTTATAGATATGAAGATGCATTAAATGCTTCAATAACCAATGGCCGCCATTTTGCCTCCCATGTAAAACTAAAATTAATTAAAATTTAATTAATGAATTAATATTTGATAAAACTGTATTAACATCAATTGTCAACCAGTACAAGTTAAAAAAAATTTATTTCAACTTGATAGGATGAATAATAAGTATTTTATTAACGATTGAAAATTTGAACGAGATATATATATAAATTAATAAATAAATAAATATAGGGAGAGTGTGAACTAATACTAGGTATTGAAAAAAATAGTTATGCAAATATCACTTGACATATTTCAACTATTACGCGAGCAAAGCCGCGGGGTTTGCTAGTACAGATATAAAAGAGAGGGGATAATTATAAGACAATGCTAATTGCTGTAATTTGAAAATATTAGGCTGTAAGAATTGGGAGGAACATAAACGTTTGATACGAAGACTATGATTAAGTAGAATATTTCTATAAACTGAAATATGTAAGCAGGAATTAAAATTAGTAAAATTAATTACATTAAATGAAAAGGCATTACGTTTATCATAAATATTGAATGTTAGGGTGTTATTTAGTAGAATATTAATTTTAACATCCATAAAATTGATACTAGAATTATTTCAATGAGAAGTGCTAAGTTCTAGATTAAAAGGGTACTTTACAGGAAAAGATATAAAATTATCATTAACAGAAAGAATAATTATATCAGCTATGTATCTGTAGAGCAATATATTATTGTTAATAAATTTTCTTTCATAAAAATAAAGATATTAATCTGATAACATGCTTGATGAAGCAGCGCCTTGAGTTATGTCCTGTATCTGAATAAAAAATGCTTTGGAAGATAAAATTATGAAATAGTAGAAAATTAGTCAAAGTTTTGAAGTAGTCAGTATCAATATTATCAGGTAAATTTAATAAAAGGAAATATTCTATAAATAATGCATTAATAGTGGATTGTAAGTCTTTTAGAATATTATTAAATAGGTCTTTGAAATCTAAAGTAATAATATTGTCAGTGGTGGAAAATTGGCGCAGAGGTAGAGCCTATTGACACCACTAAATTATAGCAGTATTTTGCCTCTTATCTAATGATCAAATTTCTGAGTTTTTATTAATCTGAATACCATAAAAATTTAGTGGTGTCAATAGGCTCCGCCTCTGCGCCAATTTTCCACCACTGTATTGTTGGCGTTTGTTAATAGCTTTATTTTATCCACCAATTCAAAACTGTTAGGTAGCTTTCTTTACAAAAAAGCTACCTATTGCAGCCGTTCGGAGGAAAGCGATTTCAAAAAATTTTGGTATATTTTCATCGATCATGACCCCCAGACCCCGAAACCACCCTCCGTTCAAAATTGATATATATATCTGACCTATGTCACACTGTAACTCCCGTAATTATGAACCGATTTCGATGTAATTCGGTGTGTACATAGTACATACCAATGTCTCGACCGAGTTCGTTGGCCAGCTTCATCCGCCGTTTTGTTTCAAAATGGCGGCCATTTAAAATTTTTAAAAAATTTTAAAACTTGAAATGTGGTACCAAAAAATTAAAAATGGAAAAATATTTTTTTCTTATGTATTTGACCTTTATACAAAGATTCCGTAGCAGTTTTTTTTTCGTCTATATCTTAAAAAATGGCTGAGTTATGGCATTTTGAATTTCTAGTGTGGCTGACATTTTGAAACGTCCTGAATTTTGTCACGCGATAAAAGGCGTATTTATGAACCGATTTAGATGTAATTCAGTGTGTACATAGTACATACCAATCTCTCGACCGAGTTCGTTGGCGAGCTTCATCCGCCGTTTTGTTTCAAAATGGCGGCCATTCAAAATTTTAAAAAAATTTTTAAACTTAAAATGTGGTACCAAAAAAACAAAAATGGAAAAATATTTTTTTCTTATGTATTTGACCTTTATACAAAGATTCCGGAGCAGTTTTTGTTTCGTCTATATCTTACAAAATGGCTGAGTTATAGCATTTTGAATTTCTAGCGTGGCTGACATTTTGAAACGTCCTGAATTTTGTCACGCGATAAAAGGCGTATTTATGAACCGATTTGGATGTAATTCAGTGTGTACATAGTACATACCAATCTCTCGACCGAGTTCGTTGGCCAGCTTCATCCGCCATTTTGTTTCAAAATGGCGGCCATTTAAAATTTTTAAAAAAATTTAAAATTTGAAATCTGGTACCAAAAAATTGAAAATGGAAAAATATTTTTTCTTATGTATTTGACCTTTATACAAAGATTTCGGAGCAGTTTTTGTTTCGTCTATATCTTAAAACATGGCTGAGTTATAGCATTTTGAATTTCTAGCGTGGCTGACATTTTGAAACGTCCTGAATTTTGTCACGCGATAAAAGGCGTATTTATGAACCGATTTGGATGTAACTTCGTTTATAGATAGTACGTACCAATGTCTCGACCGGGTTCGTTGGTCAGCTTCATCCGCCATCTTGTTTAAAAATGGTGGCCATTTAAATTTTTAAGAAAAATTTAAATTTGAAATGTGGTACCAAAAAATTAAAAATTGAAAAAATATTTTCTTCTTATGTGTTTGACCCTGATAAAAAGATTCGGGAGCAGTTTTTGTTTCGTCTATATCTTAAGAAATGGCTGAGTTATAGCATTTTGAATTTCTATCGTGGCTGACATTTTGAAACGTCCTGATATTTCTCACGTAATAACAGGCGTATTTGTGAACCGACTTGGATGTACCTTGGTGTGTACATAGTATATACAAATATCTCGACCGAGTTCTTTGGCCGGCTTCATCCGCCATCTTGTTTCAAAATGGCGGCCATTTAAAAAAATTAAAAAATAAAAAAATTTAAATGAGATACCAAAAAATTGGAAAGTGAAAAAGATTTTTTTGTATGTGTTTGACCTTAATACAAAGATTCCGGAACAGTTTTTCTTTCGTCTATATCAAAAAAAAATGGCTGAGTAATAGCATTTTGAATTTCTCTTGTGGCTGACATTTTAAAACGACCTGAATTTTATCACGCGATAACAGGCGTAAGTATGAACCTATTTGGATGTAACTTGGTCTGTACATAGTACATACCAATGTCTCCACCGAGTTCGTTGGCCAGCTTCATTCGCCATCTTGTTTCAAAAGGGTTGCCATTTAAAAAAAAAATTAAATTTAAAATTCAAAATGAGGTATTAAACAATTGGAAAATGAAAAAGATTTTTTTATGTGTTTGGCCTTGATACAAAGATTCCGGAGCAGTTTTTGTTTCTGAAAATTTGTTCTTTTGTTTATATCTTAAAAAATGGTCGATTTATAGCACTTTGAATTTCTAGCATGGCTAACATTTTGAAACGATCGTGTATTTGTCACGCGATAACACACGTATTCGCCTATTTCGATGTAAGAAGGCATGTGGATAGTATACATCAACACCTCGACCAAGTTCGCTGGCCAGATTCATCAGCCATCTTGTTTCAAAATGGCGACCATTAAATTAAAAAATATATATATATTTAAAGTGAGGTGCAAAAAAATTAGAAATTGAAAAAGGTTTCTTTCTTAAGTATTTGACCTTGATATAAGGATTCAGGAGCATTTTTTGTTTGTCTTTACCTTAAAAAATGACTCAGATATAGCAGTTTCAATTTCTATTGTGGTTGACATTTTGAAAAATCTGATTTTTTGCATGCGACAGCACTCCTATATATTAACCGATTCCGATGTGAGTGAGCATGTGCACAGCAATTACTAAGGTCTCGACCAAGTTCACTGCTTAGCCTCATCCACCATGTTGTCTTAAAATGACAGGCACTTTAAGAAATTGCCGAATTTGGCAGCCAAATATATGTTACTTTAAAGAAAAGCAGCATGGATAAAGCTGACTAATTTCCCGAAATTCTCATTCATAATGATTTAGTATTGATAAAAATTAGTATTGAATCTCCTATATTCAGTTTCCACTAAATTGAGCTTCGTGTGTTTGAATGATATAATTTGGCTTTTTTTAAATAAGGATTATGAAAGCTACCTCTTCCTCCCGGCACAGGCCGGAAGGACTTTTTTTAATACGAGTGTTGTTTTTTTAACTGCCAACTCATAAATTTGTGTAACAATATTTAAAAATAATGTATTAGCACGAGTATTATATGTATTAAATCCTACAGTGACTGTGTGGAATTAAAGAGGATTTTGGTGAAACTTTGGAATCATGACTATGTAAGGATAACTGCTTTAATTAGAAGGTGATGATAGTAATATTTGCAGATTATAGCATAGTTGTTAGCAGTCTTGTCTACATATGTAATGATGAAATTGTTTTGAAGGTCATGGATATGTGGTTTAAGGGCAGAGACTGAATTTTTGGCAATATGCAGTTTTAGTAATTGTTGTTTCAAAAGAAAGATGACATTATGCTTCCAATCTACAAAATATTCAGTAGGTTTATTATAGCTATTTTGTAAATCAAGAAATCGAAATCATATGTGAATTGTTTAATGATGGGCTGTATATTACACTGTGAAGGAATACGATATTTAGTGCGTGACGCATCAAAGGTCTTAAGTGAATGTTATTGACAATGTCTAAATTACCAGTTATAACATGTCCATGGATATATATGTATATGTGCGTGTGTGTGTGTTACATTTGAACGGAGGGTCGTTTTGGGGTCTGGGGGTCATGATCGATGAAAATATACCAAAATTTTCCGAAGTGCTCTCTGTCCAAGAACCGACAACACAGAAACCTATGTTATCGAGCACAAGAAAAAAACCTTTATTTTATGGGAGAGTAGAAGTAGGGGAATCTATGATCCATGTCTGCCGGAAGTGAAGCGGTGCATACGCCAAAAATTAATACCACCGATGGTTAACTCGTAGGTTTATCATTGTGTTTGTCCTACAAACAAAGGTATGAAAACATGGGGGGTAGTTGTACTATTTCGACCGGACGGCTTCAATAGGTAGCTTTTTTACTTTTTGTAATGAAAGTTACCTAAAAATGAAGTAGTGAACATTCTGTCAAGCTAGCGCTACCGCTGGACAAGCGTATGTATGACCGGGAAATTTAATAGACAGCCCTGAGATTACTTCACACCGAAAAAGCTAACAAAAAAAGATATAAAACTGGAGACATAATGTGCTGTTAGTTTACATTCTCTGTTCGGCTACTAACATTTAAATCTAAATAGGGTGTAGGGTAGAGTACCGCGCTGGCCGGGTTGTACCCGACCCGAACCCGAAAATTTTATTTGAAGTCGACCCGAAACCCGACCCCGAACCCGCCAAATAAGTTTCCTCGACCCGAACCCGAAATACAGGGTGGTTAAAATTAAACTGACGGTACTGAGCTCCGGTTCTACAGAACGGATCTGAATGAAACTTCAAATATTTGTTAGGTAGGTCATGCAGCCAAAGTTTTCATAAAAAAGTTTGAAATATCGCCACCAGATAGCGCTGTGCTGCTAAAATCCTATACAAATGAGTAGCTAATGTAATTTTGCTATAAAAGCGATACGTATGGTTCAAAGAAATTCGCAAGTTTGAAGAAACCTGTTCTCAGGATTTTGCACCGGGAAGAGGACGATGTGTAACCGAGCTGGTGATTGTGGAAGAAGTTGTAATTGCAACAGCTGAAGCATCTGCAAGTTCTTCAAATGCGACTGTAAGTGTCTGCTCAATAGCAAGAGCACTGGACATTCCGTGAGCAACCATGCGCATGATTTTACGTAAAATTCTGAAGCTCTACCCTTACAAGATGCATGTCGTGCAACAGTTGAAACTGCAAGATCACTCTGCACGTCCTGATTTTGCCTCTCGTTTTCTGGCGAGGAGGCAAGTGTATGAGTACAGGCCATCGCATATCTTATGGACAGACGAGGCTCATTTTCACTTACATGGTGCTGTGAACACACAGAAATGCTGCATATGGGGTTCCAATAATCCTCATGCCGTGCAACAACAGCCGCTACATTTCCCATACGTTACGGTATGGTGTGGATTCACGGTGAATTTCATTTTGGGTCCGTACTTCTTCGAGGAAGTCGCAGGTTGTTCATTAGGTGTACAGTTGCAAGTGACCGATACAGCTGACTTCTGGAGAATCATGTTGTTCGGGCGTTAAGAGCCTAAACTAGTCACTCAAAGACCCGGATGATAATGTTAATCCTATGGGGAAGTTATTTTCAAATATCTCGCTTGAATTTTGATATTTTCGAATGATTTTTTTGCATAGGATAGCTGAGGACGATCTACAACCGGGCTAGTTTTTACTTTTTTGATTTCATATTTTAAAAAAAAATTAATTTCGGAACCGGTTTGAACCGGTTCTGAAATTGAAACTATCCTAATAAAAAAAAAACTATAACCAAAATCGAAAAAATAAAAACTAGCCCGAGTCTACACTAGTCACTCAAAAAGAGCCGGATGATAATGTTAATCCTATGGGGAAGTTATTTTCAAATATTTCGCTTGAATTTTAATATTTTCGAATGATTTTTTTTTTTGCATAGGATAGCTGAGGACGATCTACAACCGGGCTAGTTTTTATTTTTTCAATTTTGACCATAGTTTTTTATATTAGGATAGTTTCACTTTCAGAACCGGTTCCGAAAGTAAAAGTAATTTTTAAAAAAATACATGAAACCAAAATCATAAAAGTAAAAACTAGCCCGGTTGTAGATCGTCCTCGACTATCCTATGCAAAAAAATGTATTCGAAAATATCAAAATTCAAGCGAGATATTTGAAAATAACTTCCCCATAGGATTAACATTATCTGGGTCTTTTTGAGTGACTATTGTAGGATCTTAAAGCAAAGAGGCTGTTTAGCCACCACAATGTTCATGCAAAATGGAGCAACTGCTCATACAGCGAGACTTTTGAAAAATGTGATTCAAGCTAACTTGTGCTACGCTTTCAGCATATTGTTGACCGACAAGGTATGCAGATACAGCACACAAGTGAGTAAATAAAATGTCCCGTTATTCTTTGATTTTGAACTGTTTTCTTTCTTTTAACGTCGTTAAAGCGCAACCTGGCGGCAAAATTTCAAACTATTTTACGAAAATCTCGGCCTCATGATCTACATAACATATATTTGAAGTTTCATTCGGATCTGTTCTGTAGAACCGGAGCTATGAGCCTCTGAGTACCGTCAGTTTAATTTTAACTACCCTGTACTTTAATACGCAACCCGAACCTAACCCAAAATGAGACTAAAGTAAATGTTTTAAAGCAATTTACAATTATCTCTAATACCAATTTTATACTTTATATTGGAAAAATGGACAAATGTGTATTCTTTAATATACAAATATAGTAAAACCTCTGAATAGTGAACACTTCGTTGAATGGAGCCCTGCATCGGGTTGGGTTGTCCATAATTTTTTTTTAGTCGGGATGACTCTAATTTTTTTCTGGGGGTCGGGTTCTCCCAAAAATATTTCTTGTGGGTCCTATTTAGGTTTTCCGTAAGTCAGGTTGTTGGCATTTTCACAAAGTTTGAGAGGAACTATTAATCTAAGAGCCGACAGCACAAAAACCTATGTTATCAAGCACAAGAAAAAACCTTTATTTTATGGGAGAGTAGAAGTAGGGGAATCTAATGATCCATGTCTGCCGGAAGTGAAGTGGTGCATAAGCCAAAAATTAATACCACCAGTGGTTGACTCGTACGTTTATCATTGCGTTTGTTCTACAAACAAAGGTACGAAAACATAGAGGACTGGGAGCAGGAAAACACAAGGATAAACCTACGAGTAAAGCACTGATGGTATAGCGCCTAGACTATATAGTGGTGAAAATCGGCTATCCCTGTAATACTTAAAAAGCGCTAAAATATTGTATCCCTTAAATGTGCAATGATACTGCTGCAATATGCAGATCGCAGCGATATCTGCAGGATATTTTCTACAACTGCAAGAAATTGCCAGTCTATACAATGTAATACTAGTAATACGAAAATCCCGCAGATGTCGCTGCGATCGACACTTGAAATTTTAGCAGTATCGTCGCACATTTAAGGGATAAAGATTTTTAGCACTGTTTGGATAGCATATTTCCACACTAGGTATTCCAGGCGCGGTACTGATGGTATTAATTTTTGACTTATGCACAACTTCACTTCCGGCAGAGGTGGATCATTAGATTCCCCTACTTCTACTCTTCCATAAAATAGTTTTTTTCTTGTGCTTGATAACATAGGTTTTTGTGCTGTCGGCTCTTGGACTATGTTTCAAATGAAAATAAATATGTATTTGAATATGAATGAATATGTATTCAATTTACTGCATGAGAAATAAAATGTATATAAGAAATGGGGTGATAGATTATTCTTTCTCTAGAACAAAAATTTCGTGTCTCAGAATACGAGAAATATTACCAACATTTCGGTTTTGATAAACACAAATAGACATGTTTATTTGTGATAGTTTACGCACACATACATGTGTTACACGCAGGGCTGCCACAGGCGACTATTTTTAAATTCTATATCTCACCACTTTTATAAAACAATTTTTTTTCGCATGCACTTTGACAACATTTGAAAGATAAGTATACTTCAAAATTTATTTTCGTAAAATAGTGGCGCGAATGGCATATGTGGCAGCCCTGCGCATGGTGTAGATTGTGAGGTGCCCACTATTCAGAGGTATAAGCGTACGAATATATATAAGTATTAGGAGTTGGAAAAAGTGTTCTCTAAATAGAGGTATCCGCTTTTCGTGAGCGTCCATTATGGAGGTCTTATTGTACATAGATTTTTAACCTTCAAAAATATCTTAGCCATTATTTTTAAAAATCGGGTCAACCCGAACCAAACCCGTTAGTCAAAACCTAACCCGACACAATGAAAGTCAATCCGACCCGCATCAAAAAAGCAGAAGTGAATCTGACCCTGAACCGCAACAACAAAAAAATATAGCGCCGCCCTGACCCGACCCGAACCGCGGGTAAAAATTGGTAACTCGACCCGATGCAGAACTGATAGTGATAGTGCAACCCCCCCCCCCCCAAAAAAAAAAAAAAAAAATTGTATCTGCTGATAACACTACTGTCTTAACTACTGATACGTGATACATTGTAGTAATACGCGGTTTGCTTCACCTTCGTCCAGTAATAAGGAAAGGGCAGCTGACGTCACTGTTGGTCGAATTACTGTTGGTCAGCAAGAAAAACCTGTTCATTCGTTATGACTCCTACTATACACATGAACTCCGGGAATTTGATTAGTCTTTAACAGATTGATTTAACAGATCTATGATATGATTGGCCTACGTCGCCAAGTTGATTCCTGCTATGATTGCTATGATAAGAATGTAGTGGGAGATTGGTTGACGGAAGTGTTTGTTGTAAACATGCTCTTTCCTTATATTTTATAGCCTCGAACCCAAAGGAAGAATATTGCCCATGATGATATAGTGCCTAGAAGTAAATAGTGTTATTATCAGCATCAAAATCATACTTCAGAAACAGAGAACGCGGATAGATGACGCTAGCGCTCCCACCGCCGCTATAGTATCTGTCATTTTCCCATGCATATCCTTTTAAATCTATTTTTTTCTGTAATAAATCAGTACTTCGAAATGCTCTAGATTAAATCTACACAAGAAGTTTTTTGTTAAATCAATACTTTAAAATGCTCTAGATTAAAAATACACAAGTAGTATTTTTTTTTTTTTTTTTTTTTTGTAATAATGAAAATGCAGTTGAAGAGGAATTTAAATGATTTCATGCCTAGTTTGTAATGAAATTAAACATATACAAACAATTTTATTTAATTAATTTTATATTTGTAGGTAAAATTAGATAAAATCAGAATAAATAATTAGTAACTTTATTTATATAACTTAAAGTACTTCTGACTAAATGCATAATTTTGTTACATTAAGTTTCGTTCATTCAAGCAGAGGTCTGTCTAAAGTTACTTTAATAATAGAACAAGGTTTTTCTTTGTACAATATTTCGTTATATCTAAAACAATATTGAATGTACATCATACCATGATAAATTGTTGTAAAAACATAGTTGTAATTTTTGTTTTGTGTGTGTAGCTAAAATACACCCCCCCCCTTTCCCAATTTTGACAACTTTTTAATCAATATTCATAATTACATCTTTACAGTCAATTAATAAGCTAAGCTGAGTTTTTAAAAACTTCTGATATTTCAGAGCTTTATTTTTTGATAAAATAATTTGAGATAGCAAAAAATCAAATCAGAAATTAATGATTTTTGAAATCTAGAATGTATATATATGTATACTTTCCTGAAAGTAGGATGCATTTTCTTTAAAATGTTCTTTGTTTTAAGTTAAAATTAGATAAAATCAGAATAAATAATTAATAACTTTATTCATATGTGTTAAATTACGTCTGATTAAAGTCATTATTTTGTTTATTAAATTCCATTCATCCTAAGTAAACGTTTTTCTAAAATTAATTTAATAATAGAACAAAATTTTCCTTTGTAGTACAGCATTTTGTTATTTTAAAAACAATATATTGAATGTACACCGTACTATGATAAATGTAAAAAAAAAAAAAAAAAAAAAAAAAAAAAAAAAAAAAAAAAAATGCACAGCTAAAATATTTACTCCCACTTTGACAACTTTTTAATCAATATTCATTATTACTTCTTTACGGCTAGTTAATAAACTAAGAGTAAATTGTGTTTCTAAAAATTCTGATGTTTCAGAGATTTAGTTTCTGGTAAAATAATTTAAGGTATACAGCAAAAAACCAAATGAGAAATTATTGATATTTTGAAAACTAGATAATAAAAATTTCTTGAAAGTTGGATGCATTTTCTCAAAAATTCTTTTTTTTTTTTTTTTTTGTAGTTAAAATTAGATAAAATCTGAATAAATAATTATTAACTTTATTTATATATCTTAAAGTACTGCTGACTAAAGGCATGATTTTCTTGTTCCATTCATCCTAAGTAGAGGTCTTTCTAAAGTTAATTTAGTAATAGGACAAGGTGTTTCTCTTAGTAATATAGTTCGTTATTTCTAAAACAATATATGGAATATATATCATACTATGATGTATTGCTGTAAAAACATAGATTTCTTTCCTCTCCCCCCCCCCCCCTTTTCTCTTTTTTTTGTGCAGCTAAAATATTTCTCTCCTCCATTTTGAAAACTTTTTAATCAATATTAATTTTTACTTCTTTATAGCCAGTTGATAAATTAAGAGTAAATTGAGTTTTTAATTTTCTGACATTTCAGAGCTTTAGTTTTTGATAAAATAATTTAAAATATATTAGCAAAAAATCAAATGAGAAACAAATGATTTTTTCAAATCTAGTAGGATGCATTTTCTTTAAAATATTCATTTTATTTAGTTAAAGTTAGATTAAATAAGAAGAAATAATTATTACTTTATTTATATATCTCAAAGTACTGCTGACTAAAGACATAATTTTGTTGGTCGGTTGGTTGGTTCGTACTGAGACCTGTGCTACTACCCGAGAAGGAGGCTTTTGTCTCGAAAATCCAGCGTTGGGAAAAACAAAAAGACAGAAAAATATGCAAGAAGCAGAAATGCGAGGTACAGATCAAGAGCAGCAAGGCCAAGGAAGCGGGATCACGAACAGGCGGACCAAGAAACCATCAAATCAAGTGCGGGAGAGCCAGACGGGAGAAACGGATGAGCGCTGCAACTCCATGGGGAGAAGAGAGGGCGACCAACATGACGTCGCTATAGCTTGAGGAGGCGGGTAGTTTGAGCGTGGAGAGGAGCTGACGGCGAGGGCCGTTGAGGTACATGCAGTGAAGCAGCACATGTTCCGGTGTGTCCGACTCTAAACAATGCCTGCAAAGCGGGGAGAAAACTCGATTCATACTGAATAGCCGCTGTCGAGTGAGGATCATCCTAGCATGAGCACATCTGTGGCCCGGGACGGAGTCTACAGAGAAAATGACCGATCTGTTGTGAGATGGGGGTGGGTGGGCGCATAGTCGCTGTTAAGCCACAAAAAGTCGTTTTCAGTGAGCCAGTTCTTCTTGAGGTGGGAACGTAAGTCCTCCGGGGAAATCCATGGAATAGGCTGGCAAAGATATGGACCATGTTTGACCAGAGAATCGGCCCTCTCATTCGGGATGATACCCTTGTGAGCGGGACACCAGACCAAGGTGATGGAGTAACCTATGTCGCATCTGGATGAAATACTATGGATCAGGTGGAGGATAACCTTAGGCGAACGAAGAGAGTAGGACTGGAGAGCACGAAGGACTCACAGGCTGTCCGTCAAAAGAAAGACTGTTCTATTAACAGGGAGTGGCTGAGTAACGGCCAACCACAGGGCAATCGTCTCCGCAGTAAAGATGGAGTTGTAATGCGGGATCAAGGCTGCAACTGCGCGGTTAGAGTCAGCATCAACTGCCGCCACCGACGTCTTCGCATAATCTTTGGAGGCATCTGATGATAAAACAGCACAGGAGCGGTGGGCCTCGCGCCAGCGGGCCCACTCGCCAACCAGCGCACGGTCCGGGAGAGAGATGTCCTGAAAGGGGAGACCCTCAGTGATGATGTGGAGAGAGAGATTCTGAGGAAGACGAGGCCAGATGAAGCGGATTATTTGGGATGGATCAAAGCCGTATGAGACAGTCAACTCGTCGCAGAGACTAGACCATTTGGATCCAGGTCCAACATGCAGGGGTGACCTGAGAGAGTCGCTAAGAGCAAGACCTGGGGGCATGGCGAGCTGCCTTAAAAGGAAGGTCTTGGCCAGGAACAGGGGCCGGCTTTGGATAGTGGTCTCGCCAGCTTCACGGCGGAGAATCGGGATAGGAGTGCACAAAGGGAGCCCGGTAGCGGTGCGAAGAGCAGCATAATAGATTCTCTCTAGAGTCGTCATGGCAGTTTGATTGCAGTCGAAGAAAAGCGCACTTCCGTACTCGATGAGGCTTCTCACCAGAGCATTGACAATACGCAGCAAGTGCGTGCTAGCCACGCCTCTAGAATGACTTGCCACAGCTTTGATGTAGTTGAGACGGCGCAGAGCTTTAACACGGATCATCGAGAAGTGTTGGCGAAAACTGAGGGTGCGGCTGATCCAAATTCCCAAAATTTTCATAGTGGCGCTCCACGGGACGTCCCGTCCAGCAACTATCGGAGGGATACCCGGGTCGCGGCGACGAGAGAAGTTGATGGCCAAGCACTTTTCGGGAGAGATTCTCAACTTGTTGGCAGCACACCACGTGCCAATCCTCTGAAGTGCGTTATTTAACTTGTCACGAGCACGACACTCGTTGGGGCCGATGACGTACACAATAATATCGTCGGCATAGACTATGAGATAAATGTCGTCTTCTAGGATCGCCACAATATCAGCCAAGTAAATCAGAAAGAGGAGAAAGGAGAGCACACTCCCCTGGGGGACACCATGACAAGGGCCCACCCCAGAAGAAGCCGACCTCCACCTAATTTGGATCCGGCGATCCGTGAGAAATTCTGCAATCCAACGACCCATACGTCCGCGAATGCCCAAGGAGGCCAACTTGTAGATCAGATTATCAATCCAAATCGAGTCATAGGCAGCCTTGATGTCCAAGCACACGGCAGCCACGAACTGGTTGAGCTCCCGCGCACGGCACACATGGTCAACAAGAGTGCACAGAGCCGTAGTGCAGTCCCTAAAGGGAAGAAAACCAAATTGGCTGGGAGGGAAAATATTTCGCACGCCCGTCCAGACCAGGAGACGACGGAGGATCATCCTCTCCATGACCTTGACGCAGACTGAAGTCAGTGCTATTGGTCTATACGAACTTGTGTGCATAGCTGGTTTCAACGGCTTGCGAATCGGGATGATGGTAGCCAACTTCCAGGAGTCAGGAAGCGTTGAACTCTCAAAAGAAGCATTATACAACGAAAGAAGCTTTTGCCCATTGACAGGGTGCAAGTTTTGTAAGAGACGGGCGGAGATACCGTCAGCACCAGGGGAAGTAGGTCTAGTGTATTTGAGCGCATGCGACTGCTCCTCCAAGGTAAAGCAGGCATCCAAGGCGCAATCGCCATCGTTAAGATCAAAGGGCAGGGGCTCAAAGGCGTCCATCTGTTGAAAGTGGTACAAAAAGGCCTCGGCCTGAAGATGCGCAGAAACAATTGGATCTGGGTTGCACAGCACATTGCCACTGTGTGGAGTCTCTCGGTTCGCGAGGCGCTTCAAGATCTTAAAGATGCTACCACTCGTGCAACTATTCCGACAGATCTTGTTCCCAATACTGGCGAGACACAAGTTTAATGTGCCTCCGAAGCTTTGCAGCGAACAGCTTGTAGTTTTTCCAGTGATCTCTAGAGCAAGTCGAGCGGGCCCACTTCAGGAACCTCCGCTTCTGACGCAAGAAGAATTGACAAGTATTATCCCACCAAGGGGGGGGGAGCGCGCCTGGGCACGGCAAACCACCTGGTGAGAGTTAATTGCCTGCTGGTACAAACGTTCAAGCTTTGCATAGGAGGGATCCGGAGCTTTCAACAGCTCGTTGAGACGGGCGCTTGCCCTAGACCAATTCACCGACGTCAGGCCAGGCCCAGTCGGCGCGATCATGCTGTTGGAGAACATGCAAATAGGATGATGATCAGAGTCAAACGTGTCCGGGTGAACATAAAAGTGAATGTCCCTATGAAGGGAGGGAGACAACAAAGTCAAGTCCAGCAGGGAGGAAGGCCCATTCGGAGCAGAGCAGGTCGGTGAGTCCATATTCAAGAAACAAACCTCCTGAGTGGCGGACCAATCCAACAGCTGACGAACTCTAGGAGAAAGCGGTGGGTCATGAGCCAGCATGCTTATGTTGAAGTCGCCCGAAAGAACGATCGGAGAGTCGCACGTATCGATGACGCCAGAAAGCCACTCCTCTGGAAAGGTGCCCGAAGGGGAGTAGATGTTCAACAAGATCCAGGAGCGATTAAGCCAGACTTTAACCGCCAAAGGTTCAAAATCAGGCTGTGGGCAGGGAGGCAGAGGCACTAAGAGAGCAGCCAACGAGGCGTGAACGGCCGTCACAAGGCCACCACCACGAGCAGCCAAGTGGTCCTTACGGAACACGTTCTTGCCCGGAAGCACAAAGACATCCGATGGAGAAAGGAAAGTTTCCTGAAGGCAGATGATACGAGCCTGGGCAAAGGTAGGGGAGCGGAGCCAATGGCCATTGGCCCGAACGCTCCTACAATTCCACTGAACTAACAAGCTGAGCATAAAAGAAAACCACGAAGAAAAGGCAAAACAGGACCCAGGCAGCCAGGGACCCATGAACCCCAGCACAGGGACCCGGCAGCAGGAACCGGACACGAGGATGACTCGTAAAATCAACCCAAACCCGAGAAAACATGGCAGGACAAGACAATAATACAGCAAAGTGCAAACACAAACATGAATACAGAGAAACAAACAATAAAAACACCCCGAAAGGGAACAAAAAGGAAAAAGAAACCTACCTCAACCACCCTAGGTGACGGAGGCGCCAGGATCGGTCTTGTCAAGCATTGAAGAGGGGTCTTCCAAAATCCAGAACTCCCCCGAGGAAGAGTCCATACTTGGCGATTGGAAAGGGGACAGAATGGGCATGGCAGTACATAATTTTTTACTGTTCCTGATGCGAGAAGGCGGATGAGCCGGAGGAGTTACAGGCCGCTGCTGTTTTCCAACAGGGCCCTGTGAAGGGGGGGGAGCACCCGGGACAAATGCGTCCCGTAGGTCCCCGACAACCGACGAGGTGATGGTAGTCAACATATTTTGGCAGTTTGTGGCCTGGGCTTCCAGGACAGACTGCATCATGGCAGCTACGTTTTCGGCGAAACCTTGAAGCATGGCTTGAAGATCAATTTTGGTAACATAGTCATCAGGCGGGGGGAGGGAAGCAGAGGCAACGTGGGCATATGACTCAGTCTTAGCATAAACACTGGCCGGAAATTGTTTCCGAGCCTCACTGAATGATAGGTGGTTTTCACTTTTAAACTTCAAGAATCTAGTTTCATGGATATACTTGGGACAGGCTTTATCCGTGACGCAGTGACTTCCTTTGCAATTGGCGCAAACCGGGGAATCAGCCGTACAAGGACCCGTGTGAGAAGCAGCGCACTAGCTACATATTCGGTTGCTACGGCAAGTGCAAGCGCCATGGGTAAATTTCCAACAATTTGAGCACTGCCTAGGCCTATCAATGAAGAGAGAGATTTTGTACACCTGGTACCACATTCTAACAGCCTTAGGTATAGTGCAACCCAACTTCGTCACTAGAACGGTCGCTGTGGGGCCAGTGTCCTTACGTACGAAGCGTCGCACCTCCAGAACCGGGATGCCGGAGTATTCCAGCTCCTCCGCTGTGTCTGTGCAATCCACCTGAGGATCCATGTTGTGCAGAAGAAATCTTGAGGTAATGTTATCCGTTAGCAACATGGCTGAGACAGGGGTTTCCAGGAGGGTTTTAATGTTCAAAGCTTGGACCGCCGTAACCGCATCACGAGTGTACAAAGTGAGCTTCCCTTGCCGAGACAGCCGAACAGTATCAATTCCCACGTGATTGTTAACTTGCGCAGCAATGGCGTCGCGTAAGGCTTTCGGGTGGGCATTCGGAATAACACCCGTGACAGCAGAAATGACTATGGAAACACCCGCTATACCCGCTTCATGGAAAATTTCAACTTGAGATTTGTTTTTGCGATATAATACAGCACTATTCTGTGCAGAGACTTCCTCATTTTTCATGTCAACATTATCCACCTTCTCGTTACTACGTGCGGCCGCAGTATCTTCGACCACTTGAGTTTGGGGAGACCCCAACATTGAAACAACTCAGCAGTTATACGACATGAAAAAAGACAACACAGAAATGCAAGCACTAAGTAATGGAAAAAACCACGAAAGAGCTAGCCAGCAGCTCAATAAAACTAGATAACAAAAATATAATACAACCTGAGAGTAAAAGAAACCTTCCCTTGAAGGAAATAGAAAAGCGTGCACACTTCACACGCAAAGCCAACAACGCCCACCACGGCAAAGTAAATATCGGAGCTGTTGCCAATACGCACCAACCTACTCCGACCAAAAACCTCGCAGACAGCTTTATTATTTTCAAAAATATAATTTTGTTATAAAAAGTTTAATTCATCCTAAGTAGTGGTCTTTTTAAAGTTAATTTAATATACATGTATATTTGGAAGTAACCACTGATGCAACATACATGGGTATTTATTTTTAAGGGTATATACCTAGATAAATGCTCATTTTGAATATTTATTCTTCAATTAACTATAGAATCATATTAGTTTTGTTGCATTTATATCCACTAATGCATCCAGGAATAAAGCATATTCGACCAGCATTTCTTTTCTTTTGGTGCATATCAATAATGATTTATTATTAAACAAACATAATATGCCTTTACTTTAAAATGTTAAAAAAATAGATACACTTGTATAATTTGTTTCAAAATGTAGCATTAATTATATCTCCACTAACATTAAGATCAAGCGCTTTGAAACGTAGATCAACGACGGTGGGAACTCGACGCCCTCTTGCGGAGAAGCTGGTTTTCCTGAGCGAACACAAGCAGACGAATTTTTGTAGCCTCGAACCAAAAGAATGCAAAACGCAAAACTCTGCCTGATTCTGATTTCACTATTTGAAAACACTGTAGTGAATTTAGGTGTGATTACATCACAGTGATATTTCGTCTGTATTTGTATTCCAACTGATTTCGCATTCGGTTTTGAAAAATCTGATATACATCATTTAAGGTGTATTTACATTTTTTAAAAAATCTACGCGAGGGAGAAAAAAATGTAAAATAATATTTATTAAGTTCATTGAATTTTGAAGGGTTGTCATTAACGGAATAATTTATTAACAAAAGATTAACAGTTTGTTGTTGTCAGTAATTTATATATGAGTGCCCAGAAAGAATGATTAGCGAAGAAACGCAGAAAAGTACGACAGACCCAGAGTGTGAATTAGCACAAGAAGAACTCCAAACATTGTCCGATATTGATAGGTAATGTTTACAGTGTTGAATTCAGACCCTTTTCTCCGGGAGGGATTTTTGTGGCTCCGGGGGCGACACTATTGAGTTCCGGGGAGGGAAATTCCACTTTTTGTCCATTGAACACACAATCTCAAATCTTCCGGGGGGGATGGGGACGGCGACATCTCATTGCTCCCCCCCCCCCCCCCGGGTCACCCCCTGAGTTAAACACTGAATGTTTATATATGAAAAAAAAATTCTTTCTGTCATGTCTTGAAATGATATTCATATTAAATATAATTTAAGATAAAATCACAAGCAATGCCGGTAATCTTCCCTCTCTTTCTACATTTATTACAAAAAGAATTTCACACAGATTCTTTGATGTAGTATTTTTTTTAAACCTGGTTTCTTAATGAAATGAATTTTTCAAGGAAATTTTTCAATGAATTTTTTTTATTTTGAGATAAATTTTATTAAAGACACTGTGCAAATTTTATTTATCGAATAAATGTCTTTCCATTTTACAGTTTCAAAATTCATAGATTAATGTGCTGTTGTTCCTTGGACTGAACTGGAGAGGAACAAAAACTGGAACTGGGAGAATGTCTCGGAGCACTAGATAATTTTTTTTCCAGAGCATAGGAAAATTTGCCTGTTGCTTTATATTTTTTCTCCTTGTTTTCCAAATTGATAAATCTTATCCTAATTATCATTTCTAGCAAGCTTGTAGTTGTACTAACTACTGAATAATCTACTTAATTTCCTTAAACAGGGTACAACAGTCGGAAAATCACACACAAAACAGTTGACATTGATGTACCTGTTTTTTGGGGAAAACTACTAAAGTGATTTGAATACTTCATTAAAATATAAGGGAAGGGGTTTCGTTTCTCCCACCTGTTGTCCCATAATTTGGTAATCATAACTCACTGTATATAATATTCAGTATATTAAATCTTTTATCGAAAATAATTAAATGTTGATTTCATTATAATGGCATTGATTGTTATTTTGAATGATTAATTACTTCCATAAATATTTCATTAATTATTGATCTGAATTGTTCAGTTTATTTGAAATTAAGTACACGAACCCTCCCATAATTTTATAATTGAGTTGAAATACTAATAAATTCTACGATAAATGTTGTATCTGCATATTTGTTTACAAATACTACTTTTAAGATATTTTATAGGAAAAAAAAAATTCTGCATAATTTTTGCATAAATGAACAAATTAGTTTTCATATTAATTGCCACACATAGTCTATTGATCGATAAATGTGAATCACTTACCCTTATGAAATTCTTCCCATAGATATTCTACATTTTGAATAAGTCAACATAGTCTTTGCCAAATGGGCCAATTACAATAAAAAATGTGGGCCTCGTACTCTCACTCATTGGCAAGTAGATTTTCTAACAGGTGATTGAATTTGTCAGGCTTTTAGAAATACAACAAAAGCTTTATTATACACGTTAATTTTTTCATCATATTTTGAAGCTCTCCTAATCAGTGATGTAAACATACAATTCTATCCTGTACTAATGTAATAAACCCAAAATATTCTTAAAAAATACATTCTATTAATGAATTATTTTTGCAGTACATTTTGTCAAAGCAATTTTTAATTGTACATTGTAAAGGGTAGAATTAATTTGTCACTGGCCACAGGGTTATTTAATGAAAAAAGGGATTTTAAAAAATTATCAGACAATGGCCACCTTTGCTATTTGAAAAAAAAAAAAAAAAAAAAAAAAATAGCCCTCTTTATATGCTGTGTAACACATGATTTCTATTCCTCATCATATTGTTTCTCAGAAGATTTACAATCTATTCACTTTCTGTCTCTACAATATCCAAAATCCTGTAAACTAAGGTCTTTGATGACCTTTAACTTTCATATTTCTTATTAGGAGAGAGTAAAATTTTCCTACATGCCATCAATGATTCCATTTTTGTCTGTTGCAATATGTTAATATGAACATATTTATTTTGGCTATTCTAGATTGATACTAATAGAAATTTAAACAAATGTTTATTGTTTAGTACTTTTTAATTAATAAATATGGCCACTAGTTTAAAAAGGTAGCGACTAATAAAATTGCTACAACTGACCACTGGTTATGAATGAAATTTTCCATTTGTGCCCTTTGGTACATTGCATTTTGCTGGCTAATGAAATAAATCCATGGTTGGTGAGATTGTCTGTCTGAAAAATCTCAAACCCCTGGATATATATATATAACCATTAATTGAACATTACCGACCATCATCAAAAACCGCAATATTGTGAAATGACAATAAAAATGGATACCACAAACCTATAATATAGAACTGTATGTATAAAATAAAGTGCCTTATACATAATTACAAGAATTAATATGGAAGAAAAAAAGAATATGGATACCGAGAAAAAAAAATTGAAAAACTTGTATATTGAATTATGTTTTCAAGAGTACAGAATTCAATGATATAAGCAAATCGGTCGTTTTCTGTGAGAAAAAAGCTAAAAGCTGAAAATTTTTTTCTCCTGCACCCAAACAATCAATATGATTAGAAGAATAGTTTCAAGATGAAAACAGAACATTATCAAATGGCATGAAATGGAAAAAACAATACAACCCTTTAAAAATTTAATTTAAACCATAGAAAATAGAAATATTACACCACATACCGAATAAAAACCCAGTTGATTTCCAAAATATCCAAGCATGATCAGATTAAGGTGAATAAAACAGTTAACACAGAAATTAAAACTATGGATTCAGTTAATTCATTTTGAAATACCGTGATAAAATCAATTAATATAATATAAATAGAAAATAATTACATTATTTAAAATACCTAAAAAAACACTTAAATTGTTTAATTTCAATTTTACAATATTGCCAATATTCAGCGTTTAATACCACCTGGTGTAAAAAATTAAAATTATTACTTTAATAGAAGCTTTAAAAGACAAATTTTTTTTAGTGCTGCCATCTGCTCATTATTTAAAAAATAATTATTATTCAAATATCACAATAATAAAATAATAAAAGCCAATGAAATTAAAATATATCATCTGCATTACCACACTAATCCTAATATATAAATAATAATCTACTATATATCATTATTCAAAAAAACAATTAAATAAATTATATGTTAATAAAATGCTTTCAATATATTCTATTACCAAACCACTTTAATCTGCACTGAGAAAGTAAATAATTTTATAACATTGATAATATATAGAATGTAGCTATATGCTATAACTTAAAATAAATTAAATATAATATAAATATAAAAACTTTAAGAATTACTATTAAATTTAAAAAATAATAAATTAATAAAATGAACAGGAAAAAAAATATAAATAAAAAAAGGATGTTTATAGAATATTGTCAGATTCTAAAATTCCCAATAGCCTAAAGATTACAAATATAGTGTGTGGATTATCTTCATATTAGCCCCCCCCCCCAAAAAAAAAAAAAAAAATTGTGACAATCAAACACATTAAACCGATAATAATCATGTAATACAAAATTGAAAATAAAACAATATTAAAAAGTATAGAGGAATAATAATAAAAACCAATTACCCAATTTTAATACAAACAGTATAACATGTTATATCAACTAAACTTATATGCATATTAATCACTATAAAGATGGTATAGTATTATTAATTAATATGACATTGTCCTGAGTAGACTAAAATTTAAAAACAAGTTAATTTTGAATTTAATTAAATGCTGAATTTAATATGAATTGAAATAAAAATGTCACCAATTATAAAACATCAAATCAACATCCATATAAAATGTGTAATAGAAATGTAGTTATAATACAAAAGCCCCATCATTTTTTAAATTAACCACTGCGTATTATCCAGACAACTCCACCCTCCTCCATACTCTAACATCTACCCACCCAACCATCCTATAGTACTTGTTTATATATATATAATGTTGTAGGTTTTAAATTAGAAAAAATCTTTTCTGGAATTTTAATTTTTTTTTTCTTTTAAGATTGTCTGATATGCTTAATGAATACATAAATATTTATATATTTTTATTTCTTATTGAATTAATGAGTTCTTTAAATGTGTTTAAAAATGTAGTAAAAAATTATATTGTTTACCTTTATATATATATTTAATTCTATTTAAACTGTAATTTATTCAGAATTACTTACTACTTTTAAAATGATTTAAGGTTTACTTTTTTCTCTCTTTTGGGTAGTTTAATGCTGCATCAAATTTCATTTAATATTAGTAATACTATTCAACAGCAGATTATTTCATATGTGTAATCTTACTTTATTAAAATTTTTGTTGTAGATCTTGCTTGGATATTTTAAAGTATTATTATTAAACTTTAATACACTTAGTATCCATGAAATTTAAAATAAATGAATTTTAATTATATCAAACTATTTCATAATTTTAAATGTATTAATGCATATTACATACAATGTTATACATACAACATATTAATTATAATATGTATTATAATATTAATACATTATTAATTAATACATATACATATTAATTAGGAGATTTTATAAATGTATATTTATATGAATGAAAAAATATATGGAAAAAAATTATAAGAAATGTCTAAATGCTACTTGATTTAAATAAAAATATGGAGCGTCAATAGACTAATTTAAAAATAATGCTATTAATTGAATCAGAAAAAAGATTGCCCTTCTTTTTTTTAGTAAAATGAAAATATGCTTATTAAAGAATTCAGTAAATAATAATAATAAAAAAAGTATTAAGATTATTAAAAAAAAAAATTATAAAAATATAATTTTCTAATTAGCTCAAAATTAGGTAAATACTTATATTAAATTATATAGATCTTAAATGGAGATTAATCTTTGCAAAATTAAAATATGCAGTAATATTTAACTTCAGATTTTTTTTTTTAGTTTAATCAAGCTTAAATAAATTGGCATAATTTATAAAACTTTCCAGCATTTTAAAATGTGAAAAAAAAGTTGCACTAAGAAAGTGGGTCTTTTCAAGAAGCCTTGAAATGCAATCATTGCTGTACTCTTTTTAATCTAAAGAAATCGAAACTAAATATTTTTCTGTAAAATACTGTTTTGCAAACTTACACAGTTGGTAGGTAAAAACTGTGTAAAAATATAAGTTTGAACTTATTATTATAGTCATTAAATAAATAGTACTAACAGTAAAATCAGTTTTAAAGTGCTAATTTATTTATATAAGCAGTGTCTGCTCATAAATGTCTTTTTTAGGGTGATAATATATTGGTTGCCAGGAACAAAGGAAAAATTAAATTTGAAACCGGACAAATTTAAAAGGAAAATTGATTAAAGACATCGAAAATCAGAAAGGGTTGGGCTCGGAACACTGGAGGTATCGGACAACTTCGAGCTTACTATTGTACCGCAGAATTTGTGGTGTGCGCATGTCCGTAGTTGGAGCCATGCATGTAGTAACTTAAGCCATTCGGGACTGGCATACCATTAATAGCGCATGTCTTTTCATTGAGTATTATTTTATCTTAACAATTACTTTTGTTACTATATATGTCGATGTGTTTCTTATAGTGACTTCTTTTATGTTTTGATATTTAGCAGTAATAAGTTTGCTTGATTCTTTTTGCATCGTTGGCGATTCTTTTATTTTAAATATGTTTCAGTCTTTAAATTTAAAAGGTTGGTAGTATTCTGAGTGAATCATGTGTGATAAAACACAAATATTAGAAAGTTGTAATTTCTTTTAAATCTTATTGTAATTTTCTAAGCATCTCTAAAAACTCTTTCTTAGCCTATTGTCATATGCAGTAGCACTAACTTTTGAAAATAATTGGGTGGGCTGAAAATTTTTTTAGTAAATTAACACATACAATTTTTTTCCCTTAGTGCATGAGTGTGAAAACAGATGGGGGAGGAGCGGATGACTAAAGATGATAATTCAATGTTGTTTTTCCTAAGTAAAATATTAAATTATTACAATTTAATAAATTTTATTAAATAATATTTTTATGAGTTCTTCCTTATAAATACATTAATATTTATTATAAATAACATAAATTGCTTTTCGAAAGTGCAAAAAACCAAATGTCAGTAAAAACATAGTTTAGTCATCTACTTGCTTTATCAATTCAAGACATTAAAACAGATGGCAACGCATGCAGGAAATTTATTTTTGAGAAAAATCTAATTATATATCCGCTGAAGGTGCTTTCAGTGCTCCTGTAAGTCATTGATGTCCTTACTATTTTTCAAACATAATTATTTTGAGAATGTCACTAAAACCAAATTTCAATTCAGTGATTAACCCTAGAACTACCGGAAATTTTACTCAAGTTTTATAAAAACATTCTACACCAGAATTTTTACTTAAAACTATTTAATTTGTTTATTTAACTTATTATTGTCTGATTTATACATTTAGTTTGTTTTGAAGAAATTTTCTGGTTTGAATAGATATTTTGAATATACATGTCGGGTCCATTGGACCCTTCTGGTAGACAGAGGGTTAAATAAAAAATGAATTAAATCAATTTTGTTTGGGTGGGCAGTGAGATGAAATTATTGGGTAGACTCTCACCCCATGGGCCCATGTAAGTTGGCACCTCTGGTCATATGAATTCAGTAGTGCTCAAAATATCTACATTCATTAGATGACAGTAGACAATGACATTTTGTTAAACTTCAGTAAATCTATTTGGATAAATACTATATACCGTTAATCCACCCCCCCCCAAACACGATGGAAAATCGTGTAAAAATCATAGGGGTGCTTACACGGTATTAAAATTGTAGTAATGTTATCTATGTGTGGTGGGGTGGGGGATGGTAATGGCCGATTGTCGCAAAATATGCAATATTTTAATAAAGTGAGAAAAGAAAAACATTTTGGAAAAAAAAAATTATATGCAAAATAGAAAAACAGTATAACTTCACGATTAACGGCGACTTCAAATTATAGAAAATTCTGGATTTCAAAAGCTTTGAAACTGGAATGCATTTAGATAAATAATACTAATATGTCATAAGATAAATAACAACACTAATATTTGTCATTAATACGGTAACAGAAAAATAGAAGGAACTTAATAATTTAAATTAATTAAAAAACACTGAGAAATTGTGTTTGAAAATGTCCTAAAATTCATTCTAAAACTAGTAACATCTTATGCGGTGTCGCCATCTGTTGTTAATTAGGGAGATTAAATAACCGTATTTTTTTTTAATCATAATTTCTTATCTATAAAGGTTAAATAAATAATACAAATCACAAAATAACAATAATAAAATAAAAAATATTACAAAAGAAACTAATTAAAAAAAAAAAAAAAAAAAAAAAAAAAAAAAAAAAAAAAAAGTGTTACAATGGGAAATTTAAAGCAGACTGACATAGAATTAATTAAAAAAAATAACTTTATCACTACTTTAACTCATTTTAAATAGTGATATTTAAAGTAAATATTATATATATCACCTTCAAATATCAAATTAAATCACCAATTCAATACTAAATAATAATAATAATAAAATAAGTAATACCAATAAATCAGATTTCGCCTTATTTTGGCGCCATTTACCATCACTTAGAAGAAAGAAAACCAACACGATATAAAATTAATTCCAAAAGTTACCAAAAAAAAAGGCTGTAAATTGTTATTATCACTATTATTTTATATATTTAGTAATAATAATATACAAGGCTAATAGTATTATGAAAAATATTAATAATTCGTATAAATATGAAGTTATGTAGCTGTACAGAATGGAGTACCGATCGATAGTGAAAAGTTCGATGACGGGAATCGATTCTTAATCGAATTGTAAAACGAATAACTGATGCGTTTATGGCATGTTCCTCTGAGGTTTATGACGATATGAAAACAAAAAGTGAGTGCAAATATATTATTTACGTTTGAGATATATTAAAGAATTACGCCTTTCTGATTCGTCAGAAAAAAAAAATCACTCGCAAGATAAAATTTTTGGTATTGATCTTGACGTGCACACCGAAATTTTTTTGTGGGGAGGGCGCTTTCTCAGGATTTCTTGAATTTTCCAATTTGTTTACAAAGTGGGAGGGGGGCGCTTAATCGGGAAGGGCGGATTAACGGGATTTTATGGTAAACATTACTATACTCCCTGTAGGAGAAATTGGCTTTTCAAGGACAAACGTCCTCTTTTCATTTTCCCTTCATTGGTCACTCTCCGGCCCTTATCTTAGGTTAGTAACTATGGTATTGAAGGGAAAATGAAGAGAGGACATTTGTCCTTGAAAAGCCGATTTTTTTTCTACAGGGAGTATAACATAAGTAATTTTGTTTTCTCAAAGAAAAGTCTGACCTGAAAGGGTTAAATAGCCTGTTAGTGTATATAAGCAAAGAGAGAAATAATTAAAAAATCTGAAATGAAATTTTAAATCGGTTAGTCCAGCTTTGCTTGATTTGGCTGGCCTGACTTTGGTCAATGTAGGTAACCAATATTGGGGGAAAGTAAAAGCTAACCCTGCAATGTTCAACAGTCTAACTTGTCCTGATATTGACCAATATTGCTGTGCTACTGGAGCCAGTTCCAGAAGATTCGGGACTAGCTGGCTTAAATATCATACTAGATTAATATCAACACAATTATTCTAATTGGTAAACAAATCATATTAGATGTAAATTTCCAACTGGGCGAAAAATGTCCGGACCAGGATTCGAACCCGGGACCTCCCTGGCTGAAGCCGCCAGTGCTCTACCATCTGAGCTATCCCGGACGATTCTGGTCGAACTTTTTCACCCAGCTAACCTTGAAGATCACAGCATCTGGCCTGAAACCTGGTTCAGCTCAACAGAATAAATCTCAGGTAATGGAACTCCAGAAATCGCTGGATACGAAATTACACTAGATTAATATCAACACAATTATTCTAATTGGTAAACAAATCATATTAGATGTAAATTTCCAACTGGGCGAAAAATGTCCGGACCAGGATTCGAACCCGGGACTTCCCTGGCTGAAGCCGCCAGTGCTCTACCATCTGAGCTATCCCGGACGATTCTGGTCGAACTTTTTCACCCAGCTAACCTTGAAGATCACAGCATCTGGCCTGAAACCTGGTTCAGCTCAACAGAATAAATCTCAGGTAATGGAACTCCAGAAATCGCTGGATACGAAATTACACTAGATTAATATCAACACAATTATTCTAATTGGTAAACAAATCATATTAGATGTAAATTTCCAACTGGGCGAAAAATGTCCGGACCAGGATTCAAACCCGGGACTTCCTCCTCCTGGCTGAAGCCGCCAGTGCTCTGCCATCTGGTTCGAATCCTGGTCCAGACATTTTTCGCCCAGTTGGAAATCTACATCTAATATGATTTGTTTACCAATTAGAATAATTGTGTTGATATTAATCTAGTGTAATTTCGTATCCAGCGATTTCTGGAGTTCCATTACCTGAGATTTATTCTGTTGAGCTGAACCAGGTTTCAGGCCAGATGCTGTGATCTTCAAGGTTAGCTGGGTGAAAAAGTTCGACCCGAATCGTCCGGGATAGCTCAGATGGTAGAGCACTGGCGGCTTCAGCCAGGGAGGTCCCGGGTTCGAATCCTGGTCCGGACATTTTTCGCCCAGTTGGAAATTTACATCTAATATTAAATATCATAGTCTGAGCTGAATAATATTCTGACAGGGAAGTATAGCTTGAATTTATAGTTACAATGTACTCTATTTAATTAATATAGAGGAATGTCTACTCTAATGTAGTTACTGTAAAAGTTTTATGCAACATAAATATGTATATTATATATCATTATTAAAGGGGTTTTAATATATTAATAAAATTTAAGATTGATAATCACGTGCAAAGTGTTATAAAGAGCATTTCTGGCATAACATTTGTTTAGAAATCCTTTTTAAATGTTGATAAAAATCTCATAATAAATTACTTTTCTTATTGTTATTAAGGATAAATGTAATGTTCTAATGGTAAATATTCTTACTTTTATAATATAGCAATTAATTATAATTATGGAGGTTTAAAAGTTTAATACTGTTATATTGAATGTTTATTAACAAATCAAAGTTAATAGTTAACCCTTTCAGGGCAGAAAAATTCTGTTCATAAAATGATGAAATTATTGATTGACACCAAAATTTACAAATTATTTTGAAAATATAAACCTGCTTTTCTACATTTTCATTATAAAAGCAAGATTTTATTAATATTCTCAGTGCCGTTTGTCAGTATTAAAATTAGGTGGTCATGTGGTGTGACCACTGCCCTTTTAAGGGTTAATAGCTACAACGTCATATTTGAACTTAAATTAATAAATCAAAAATTTTTAAACATTTTTTTGCATCATTTTTAGCAAATGATCAAATGCCTAATTTTCCTTAAAAATTAATTTTTTTCAGAAAATTATTTTAAAATGTTAAAGAAAAAGCATGTGATTTGCATGGATTATCAAGCTTTCCAATTATACTAGATTTTTACAAAATTTATTTTCGTGTTATGAAAGGACAAAAGAGATACCTGATAATAAAAATAATTTAGAAATTTTATAATACAACTGATTGTCTTCTAAACCACAAAAGTCTTTTTAAAAGAAATTCAAATATCTTTAGACTGATAATCTAAATAGTGAATTCTGTCTCTGTGTAAAGATTAAACAAGAATTTATTGATTTTCTATATTTATTAAAATCCACTAAATGAATTAATTTTTTTAAATACTTGATTTCTGAATATAATAGTTTTATTTCAAAATGTATAAATTATTTTTGCTGTGTTACAAAGTTAATTGCCTAAAATATGAAAATATTTCTACCTCAACACAAGATCTTCATAAAATATTGTATATTTAATGATTAACTTAATTATTTTCCATAACCTTTATGAATCATCAAGGGTGGGAAAATTCTTCATTCTACTTGTTACTGGTGACTGAATTTTCTGACAAGGTGACTGAATTTTTAGTCTTTTGAAAACTACAGGCTATAGAAAATATACCAAAAACATTATATTTAAAATTTTTAGCCATATTTTGCAACTCTTCCAATTACCATGATCTAAACATGGCAATATGTTCTATTTTACACTAAACTTTCCTCTGTTGTACATATTTCTTGATTTCATACTTTAAAAATATAATATAAAAATGCATTGTAGTAATGAATTATTTTTGGAGTCAAGTAAATTTTGCTATAACAATTTTCAACTGTACATTGCATCTTGTTGGCTGGTAAAATAAAACCTTGGAGGATATGATTTTCTAAAAAATTCCTACCCTTATGAGTCTAATTTTCCAGCCTGTATAATGTGCAATTTCTTTTTTCCCATTGCATAGTTACATATTACCAAAGAAAATTCATATGCACTAAATGAAAATTTGAGAGAAATTAAATGTCTAGTAATTTAAAAAATGCATTAATTCATTTATATATTTAATGTAGGCTGGAATTTACTTTTTTCAGTTTGTTCAAGAACAAATTATTGAAATAGCCCAAGACTGTGTAGTGTGGTGCCACATGGAAGCAAAAATTAGAACTGAAGTTCAATTATGTTTAATTTGCTTTTAATGCAATGAATTATTGTTTTATGGAATTAAATTATCCATGTTTAAATATGTCTTTAAAATGTTTTTAGCCTTTTAATAAAGATTTAATTTTATAAAGTTGATAAACGTATTGTCCAAATAAGAATGTTTTACTTTTACAAATACTTTTTAAAAAGAACTGGAATTTACCATATGAATGGTTAGATACATTCAGAGTTTATAGCTAACCAGCAAAGTCAAAGGGGGCTCTGAAATCCTTTGGTGAGGTTAATTCTCAACACTATCATGTTCAATAATAAAATACTATACCTGCATTGTCGTTATCTTTGTTCTTTTGTATTTTTAATGTGTTAGATGATTTGATTTTTGCATTTTGATAATTTTAAAGAGTCTGCAAACCAAAGTTTTAAATATTTTAAATGAAAAAGGTATGCTGATAAAATATTATGAGGATTAGAGGAGGCTTGACAGTCTAGAGATTATGAGGAGGTGTTCAATGTATCTCATAAAAACTTTGAACCATTTCAGTATGTCAGAACCAATTTCGCTTTTTTCTACTGCATTCTTTTTACCAATAAAAGAAGCACTCTTGTTTATTTTTCCTCTTTAATGTTTATATTACTATTGGTTTTTATGTAGTTAGTAATTGGTAAGACTTAAGAATTTTTATTAATTGCAAATTGTTGAAAAAAATCATTTACATTTTTATCTATGTTGAATGTCTAATTTTTTTTTTAATGAAAATGGAACTTCCTTCTAAAAGCAATTCAGTTTTGATAAGATGTTTTGATCAAAAGCTGCTTTTGGTGGCTATCTTTTAAACTTTTTATTAATAAAAATGTGTGTAATCATTTGTGCTTTTTATTTTTTAATGTAGTCTTGCTAAATTATGGATTTGTTTTTGATTCAGTGATGAATAGTTTTTAAAGGTCATTCATTTTTCTTACAGCACTTTATATGGATTTTTAAAGTTGAACTTACCTGAAAATGCAAAGAAGAAAGCTTTGATTGTGAAGGTAGGCTTTGTAAAACTAATAATAGACTTCATACCATTGACAGTACCTCACAGGCAATTTCACATGTACTTGTGCAGTTAATATTTTATTATAGATACAGTAGAATTATTCAAAAGTTTCCTAGCAAGAAAATTCTTAGTGTTATGAATTTATTTTTAACTGAAATGTTTAATTGTATGTAACTTGTCTTGAGATAGAAGATTTAGATTATATAATTTCAATGGATAAATACAAACATTATTTTATGTTGTTTTGAGCGGTATATTTTTAAGTGCAAGTTTGTAAATGTTTTTGTTTTGTTTTAATAGAACTTGCTGAATATTACAAAGTATGTGTGTGTGTATGTATATATATATATACAATGTTATGTTTTTCTTCTTAGGCTGTGAAATGTTTAGAAAAAGTTTTAATTGAATTCCATTTTTCGAAGAAATATGAATCAATGATGGAAGAGAAAGCTAAAGGAAATGATTTAGATGATGAAACTGAAGAACAATATAAATTATATTTTAAAATTTTCTGTAAACTGGGCCATTTGAATTTATTGCTGGAAGATTATCCAAAAGGTTTGTATTAAAAACTACTTGCTTTTGAATGATAATTTTGTAATTTGTTCATGTGACTTATCTAAAACATAATTTTCGCTTAGAAAATAAATATTAACATTATAAGGGCCTACTGATTAGCAGGGGCGCACCAGCAGTATCTGGCGCCTGTGTGCAGAACTTCAATTGGCTCCCCATATACCCCCCCCCCCAAAAAAAAAAAAAAAAACTTGGAGTATAAATGCATAGCTGCCAAGCCAAACTTCCGGGGTTTTTCCTCCAAATTAAATAAACGAATTTGGAACGAGAAAATTTATTTAATGAAATGTGTCTTGTTTCTACAGGGTTCTTTTTTATTTCATTCATTAAATTAAATTTCTGATTAAAAATATTGTTGTTTGAATTAAAAATAAAGAATGTTGTCAGTTGTGCAAATAACGGACATCCCTAAAAGGTTGATGCTTCAGCTGTTTGCTCCATCTCCCCACAATGGCATACCTCCTATGTAAATCAGCTTCTTTTACCTCCATCACTTCTGGAATTTTTAAGATCTGATGTTTATTTATATTTATACTTAAAACAGTTCAAATAAGCTTTAATTTGGAAATATAGCTGTGTTGAATTAATCAATGGTAGGACTATGACACAAAGAAAGGGATGCTCGTAATACGGTAAATACACATAAAAGTAGAAAAATATTTTCTCAAATTATGATGTTTGTAATACACCGGAGCGTGTTATAGTACTTTTATTTCTTTTAAAGTAATGTAACATCAATTAAGATGCACCTTAAACAATTACCACAAGTTGGGGAGCACAACATAATTAGGGGTGTATTCGAAAATGTTCCAGCCCCGGGACATTTGATTTTATATTAGCAAATATAGAACCCTTATGCTGGCTATATAACAAGTGTTATGAAAAATGCACATTCATTTCGACGTTTACATTGTTAAGAAGCTAAGCGTAATTTTCCCTTGTCCATGCTGTTAACCCTTCCTTCTCTGTCAGATTTTTTCATTTTTTGAATTCCCAATTTCCGTGTAATGAATCAAAGTTCTAAATTAAAATATATATACTAATAAAACAAAGTTTTGCTCTGTCTGTGTGCGATGACTAGCAGAATCTACGGCACATACGAAACTCAAACTTTTTGTGAGGATAATCGAAAGCCTCTCCTGATGCACCATGCACCTAAGTTTCAGAATTTAAAATCTCTAATACTTAGTTGAGAAATTAATTAAAAAGTCCAAATTAAAACAATGAAAAGTATTCATAATTCAATAAGAGCATACACCTTTTTTCAAACCGTAGACAACAAAAACTCGAAGAGAGAGGTAGGGGTTAATAGAATTACAGAGCTGCTAGGGTGATAAATGTACTGGGCTTTTTTAAAAAGGACTGTTTTTTAAATTCTACTGGACCTGACAACTAGAAAAATGCACAGCCAGACGCCAAAAAAAAAAAAAAAAAAAAAAAATCCCCTTTCAGAAATTCTAAAAATTATTTGGGTATGGCTTCAATAAGTCAAAAAATCCACAAAAAATCGATTTATAAAAAATCCTATTTCCTTCGAAAGAAAGGTTCGAAATCTCTCCCATGGATACCAGGTGTTCATTGCAGACAACCAACGTCTTTCAACAGTGGACATTTTCGAACGAATATAAAATTTTCAAAATATAAATTTATAGATTTAATTTTTATTCATCCAGATGCAAAATTTTTCACTCTTTTCAGACATGTAAATTTCTTCAAGGTCGCTCAATTACAACCTTAGATATTATTTCATTAATTGGATCATTCCTTTCAAACTCTTAATCTAAACGCCAGTCTTTCGAAACCACAAGTGATTTTTATACTATGATTCTTTGGAACGCCGTCAATTTTTTTAAAATGCACCATTTAGATATTTTAAAGTTATGCATCTAGCCCTATCTTTAAACGCTGTTTAATGATATATAAATTTTATAAAAATTGATCTGTAAGTTTTTGTTTTATAAAAAAGTCTATTTTTAAAAAGGAAAAGAAATGCTTTGTTGAAACGCGAATTTGTTAAAATTAAAAAAAACTGACGAACCAATCGATTTGGAACTTTCAGATAGTTTATAACACACAATAAAGATTTTAAAAAGTAGGGGGCTTCAAATTTCAGGGGAGAGTGAGGCGATAAAAAAAAAATGGGGGGGGGGATGAAATATTTAAAACCGTACCATTTTCTACCGTTTTAGATGCATATTTTTGACGGAGCCCTGGGATTAATATTACTTTTAATATAAAAATTTCAAAAATGTATTTACCACTATTTTCGAATAGTAATTTCAGCAAATAACTTAAATTCTTGCTTAAGTGACTAATATATACTGATTATGGGTAGGTTGTTTAACAGAGTTTCGTTCTGAAACAGTTTTGTTAAGAATAAAGTTTTCACCCTGGTGATGGAATGTGGAACTAAAAGATTCGAGAATTGTATTTTTGCAAGATTTTGCAGTGCGTACGCAGCACGCCGGCTAAATCCTCATGTGATATATCATCGGGAAAACCCTTGAACCACTCTTTCATATTATGAACCTTTCTACCCCCTCACCCAGATTCCACCTCCTGGGGGTAAATTTTCTAACCGAGCTCCTAATTAAGATTTGGGAAGATCATTTGAAGGCTTGACCGAAGGTGAAACTCTTCACGGGCCTTCGATTGGTGAGGTCTATGTTTGATCCCAGATTATTAGGGGGCATTCCCCCATGGGGAGGGATAAAATGAATTTTTTCATGTGACAAATCGTTTTGAAGCTTTTGGCCTGTACTTTACTAAGCACTCACTCCTCTCCTCTTAACTCATTTTTTCATCGGTAAGTAGAGGTCATTTTAAAGTTTTAATTTGTTCATTACTACCACATACAATTTTACAAAATCATGAAAAAAATTTACATAACAAATCTGAACAATTAACAGCTTCTCCCTATTTTCACACAGTGAGCGGGTACATATTTCAGACAATATCAATTAAAAGGTATAAAATCGTACAAATTTAAGTTTCATTTAAAAATCATGGGTTCGAAAAAGCTCTTAACACAGAACTCAAAAATATATTTGTTTTACTCTTAGATACTATTATATTTTCAGAAATTCGTCGAAAATGTATGGCAAAATTATGTCCCCCCTCCTATTTCTGAACCTACTGAAAATTAAATTGTGAAAAAATTAGTAGTAGTTGGAATTTATTTAAATCTTGCAGGAAAAGTATAGCAATTATTCTAGGTCATATAGTTTTCCATTATACATGAACTTTATTTGGCGGCGCTCAGCGGGGAAGTTGAGAGGAGTTCGAGATATCTATCGATGCGAAATCATCCAAGAACTGTCGATAATGATTTTTCAAAAGAATTGTTGATAATTAGCCGAGATATTAATAAAAAAATCCTATCTGAAAAAAAACGTGGCACAGACCAAAGTGGCCCTGCAACTTTGCGACCTCTTTTCGAAGCGGAATTGGCACAATGGCAAGATTAAACTTTGTACAAAGTCTTTGTTTTACGTAAGGCGGATCACAATGATAAACAGTCAGCATCATTTAAATCAGAATCATTTCATTTCAATTATTGAAAGCAATTAAAATAATTCCAAATTATTTGCAAAGTCTTATTATTCGTTTAACGACTATATTTTGCAAGATTGCAGTTATTAATTAATAAATTTATTGTATGAACTCTCTGTACGCGAGTGAAACTCTCTGTTGACCGATTATTCTTTGTTCGAAGCAAATCTATAAAATATACAATTAAAATGTCAATAAAAAGTAATTCGTTTTGAAGTTGTCCTCAAAAACATGTTTCTCAGCTGTAAATCACATGAAACTTTCTTACATGCTCACGGGCTCCTTTTTATGCATTGCATACAATGATAGGCGTGACTATTAAATTTGTTTGGAATCGAATGGAGTTTTTCATTTCTTTTTTACATGCATTGCATTTTGAGCTACATCCTGTTTTATTTAATTATTGTTTTCGTTATAATGTAAGCGATTCCTATGATTGATTTGTCCTTTATGCGGCAATTTACTTTTACATGGGTACCGTGCATAACCTGGAAGCTTATGTTGCTTTCCTATTCTGCAATATAATATCTACCCATTTTTATATCGTCAGTATGTGTATCACTACCAATACTACTGTGAGATAGAAATGTTACATATTTTCAATTAAATGGAATAATGGAGCCTTCCATGTTTGCCAAGAGCTGTAGTGCGCCTCTGCTTTCAGAAAAGCTGAACAGGCCTGATCTAAAGCAGGGATCTTAAAAGGGATATTCGCTGTCGCCCTTCCAAATTTTTTATGTTTCTAGTTTTTTTTTAAAATTTAGTTTAGGCGCTTGACGGCGACCTTAAAGCTTCCGTGGCGCCTCATGACCATGACTTTTCGACAACGAAGCGCCTTTCGACCGTTACCTTTCGACACCGTGGTGCCTTTCGGTTTGAGACTCTCCCCCCCCCCTCCCTAAAGCTAAGCCGCTGACGAGCATCTGCAAATTTCATATATCTTATAAGTAAAAATGAACTCATAAATGTGTCAGAAATGACGCACTTTCGATTTAAATACTACTTTAATAAATTTAAATTGGATAAAAGTTTTTCAAATTTTTCAGCTTGACTAAAATATTTGGCACCTGTGTGCGGTGCACACTTTGCACACAGGGTTGGCGCGCCCCTGCTGATTAGTCATCTGTTTTCTTCTGAATAGGAAAAGTATCCTCAAAATTTTAGTTATGCCTTCTCAAGAATGCAGATATGACACTCATAAACTCTTCATTCTTGTTTGCCTGAAAATTTCAGGTACTCTTTAGTACTTCTAATTCACAAATGTCTGTAATTCCCTACCCCCCTCTCTCCAAAAGGGCATGGTGCTAGTCACTAAAAAGACACCATTTGAGTAGAAAATTGCAAGAGAATATGTATTATTATGCTTAGCAATGATAAAAAATGTGTAATTTTTAGATATGGTAAATAGAGTAACATTAATTTCAAATGATTATTAACTATAAATTAATAGAATCAAATTACAACAAATTCAAAACAAAAAATTTAAACTAATTAAATTAAAGAATCAAATTACAACAAATTAATAGAATCAAATTACAACATGAATTAATAATCTCCTTTAATTTTCCTAAAGAAATAAGGAAACTATAATTTTTTTAACATTTGGGCATACAGATATTACTGTGGGAAGATACTGTGGTGTGGGAAAATTTTTTACAAGAGATCCCTGCACAACTGAGGGTGCATTTCAAAGTTTTTTAAAAAGAAGGCAGGGTACATTTTGCTAATTTAAAAAGGGTAAGGTACATCTTTAAAAAATGGTCTAGAGAAAACTCTCCTTTTCTCTAACTCTCCCCTCTAAATTTTTGTCAAATTAAAATATTGATTCCACTTGCTTCCCTACTTAGAAAGGAGGTACTGTTCTTCCATGATACAAGTTTAAAGTTATTATAAAATTTCACAGGTTAAATTTTTTTAAATAAAATGTTTTGTCTCTAGGGATCTGAAAACCATTAGGTTTGGTGACTTGTGACATGCAGGATGAAAGTGTAAACTTGTCAGATTTATACAGGTTGGGTTAACATTAATAAATACAAAAAATTCTTATTTAATTCTTAAACATGTTTATAATTTTGGCCAAAAATATTTAAATTTCTTAAAAGAAAATTTTGTGGTTTAGCAGACAATTGACTATTTATAGAATGCAAGATAAGATATATTATAAAACATGAACAAAAGGTTTTAAAACAAGTAATTATTGATGAAATACTTAAAGCTATAAAAATCAGTTCTTTTTAAAAAATACAGTAGACTCCCTCAAATCCGCAACCCCAAAATCTGCACATCATCGTAGATGTAAACAATGAAATTTTCAATTCGGATATAGGGACAAAATTAAACTTTTTTATTTTTATATCATTCTGTAGGTATTTTAATATGTAATTCTTGTTAATGACTGAACTCATGTTTTTTTAATGAAGGGAGTATAGTATAAACTAATTTCTGAAAAAAAAATTAAAGATATTGCTGATATCACTAGTAATCATAATCTTTTTTTACCAAATATATTTATGTATTATAAGCTTTTTTGGTTATTAAGTCTGACTAAATCGAAATAAAATTTCCTTATTTTATGATTTTGATGTGAATTAGTAGGGTGCCTTTAAGATTAAAGTTTCATTGAATAATTAAAGATAAATGTTTCTCATCTTTATTATGCATATTTAATTGTACATTATTATTTATTTTTAATAATTTCATCCTTTTTAAAATTATCATAATTTTTATTATTTTAGTTTATTACTTTGCTTAATTATTGTAATATTTTACTATATTGTAAGCATTTATTATAATTGTTATTACATTGAAATTACTATTTAAAAAATGTAAACAAAGCAATGACCAGAAATCTGCAAAATTCTAAAATGCACACAACCTCTGGTCCCAAGTTGTGTGGGTTAAGTCTTATTTTATATGTTTAAGCATGTAATTTGTTTTTAATTTAAGCAAAAAGATCCTAGATTTGTCTAAAGTATACATTTAAAAAAATTATACATATGACCTGTAGTCAGAAAAAAATCTCATCCTCATAACACTTGGAAACATGCTGGATGTATTAATGGTCTTCTACTGCATTAACATCCAGGTGCTTAAGAGGGCAACAACAGTTGCAAAATTCGAAAAAAAAAAAAAAAAATGATATTCATATACCTTTTTCTCGAACTATTGAAGTGATTTTAATAAATTTATAGTTTAGTGTGTACAGTTGAACCAGATTGACATGTTTCAAGTGACTGGACAAAAGTAGTGTATTAAATGCGATTTGCATAATGTTGCAGGAACTGAGCTGAATTGCACACCTAATTGTCTAAATGAACTTTAGAGCTTTTGGGTATATGATTATGGTTGAAAAGTCTTTTATGCATATTAAGAATATTATTTAACTTTATTCAAGTTATCAAGCTTCATTCTTTGCTTGTTTTTATAAGCGACTGGAATAATAACTGAAAATAAATATGAATTCAAATATGACCTTATCGATTAATGTGTTAGAACTAAAAGTAAAATGACAAAATAATTTCCTGCTAGTCCCTTTTTTGAAAACAAACCAAAAATATTGAATCTTTGAAGAATTTAGTTATTAAAAGCATAATTAATAGTTGTAATAATGAGTAACTTTATCTGCCCTTAATTTTTTTTTTATATAAGAAAAAATATCGTTGTTAATCTTAGTTTAAACAAAATTGTTAGCATGGAAAAAAGTAAACATAACATATAAAATAACCTCATAAGTAATTTACAACCGCAGCCCAGTCATGCATTTGACAGTTCAAATTGTTTGTTGAGAATCTCCTCTATTTGGGAAGTATTCTGTTTCTCTACTGACCATTAAGAGATATATACAGAGCTTGAGTATACCATTCAAATAATATCCTTTATATGAGGTATAAATTGCCGATTGTGTCTGTATTTTTTAGCAGGATATCTAACATTGAGTTTGTGAATGTTTTTTTTATTTATCATGACCTTCTGAGTCATATTTTTGTTAACTAGCTAAACTGTTCAGCATTGCTCGGGCGCATGATAACCTTTAAATGAACCTCAAATTTGTATGTTTTTATATTTATAACTCAGTTTTGTCTGAATTTGCATTTTAAAATGAAAAAAATCACTAAAATAATTTTTAGTGCTTAAAGTGCTCAAAGAAAACATTTTCTCATTTTTTCAAATTAGGTCATTTCATAATTATAAAAAAAGAAATAATTCTTGTTGTCCAAACTCTTTGAAATTTTTATTGGCTATCAATATAATGCTTTTGCACCCTGTGTAAAAATTTCGTGAAAAAAAATTGAAAACTTTTGCAAAAGGACTTAAAAAAGTAAATTTCAATAAATGCTTGGTTCGAATTTGAGTGACAGGATTTCACCTTTCGTTACAATTTTTTTTTTTTTTTTTAAATATAATAAATTTTACAACTTATAATTGTTCAAAATCTTATATTTCTATATGTTATATAAAATAAATGTCCCCTGACTGTGCGAAAGATCAGTAAAGAAAAAATACTGATATTTAGCAGTAAAATGGCTCGCAATACTTTTTTTTTTTCATTTGGTCTATTTCAGCAGTTACAAAAAGAGTTCTTGTTGACACTATCACCTCATGACAAAAATTCGTGAAAAAATATTGATATCTAGTTGAAAAAGAAGTTTCTTATTATTTTTTTCTTGTTTTCTCTTAGCTTCTGTTAGCATAACAAACAAAAAAAAGTTATAATTTCTTCGAAAAAAAAAAAATATTTAATAGTGAAAATGTGAGCAAAACTGCAGCGAAACACTCAGGTTTTTATTGTTTTCATCAAAATTGTCACACATTTTATTTCACAAAATGTACTTCTACCCCTCTGAACATTTTGAAATTTTTGTAGGTGATGTAAATTTGGGCTACCAACAGGCTCTGAAAAGATTGTGTTGAAATTACAGATATTTAGTTAAGTATAGCATAGAAAAAAAAAGTCTGTGAGGTGCAAAGTGACCTGCGTTCTCTGGTATTTTTGAAAGGGTTAAAATTTTTACTTTAAAAAACTAATTGCACCATCAACTAGAAGGTTTCAGCTTTAAAAGCATATTTTTGGTTTGCCAGTATCTCTAAAATTGCACGCTGGAGGGGTGTTGCCATAAAGCGGAAAAACTTTTTCGGGAAAAGACCATTTTTGAATATTTTATTTCAAAGGGTTAACAGCAATAGTTTTTTGAATTGATTGCAGCATTTGAGATGTAAGAATATGATCTTTTGGTATGTCTTCCAATTTTAACTGCACTAAACTGTTTTGTTGATTTAGGTTAAAACAAAACTTATGATAAACACAAAGAAAACCACACATTCAGTTCTTAATTTTCTACTGATACCCAAGTGCTTTTCTGACTTGGAATGAAAGAGAAGTTTTTGATTAGATTTAATTGTCCTTTTTATTTAATATCTCGACTAATTAACAAAAAAAAATGAAAATTCTGAGTCTTAGGTGCATCAAAGCAAGCATTGGACTACTTTCATCTAAATTTTCTTTTCAGACTTGTACATGCAATAGATTTCACTAGCCATCACAGACAGACACACAGTGAATCTTTCTGTTATTAGTATATGTGTTCAATTTATCTCGCACAGATAGTACCTTCTTTTTCATTTTATGACTATTCTCCATATTAACAAAAAATTTGCTAAAACTCGACACACAATCCGTGACAACTTCCCTCCACAAAACTCGTTATTCACATATTTCATCAGCCATCAATGAAACAGGAGCAGGAAGGCATCAGAAAAATGTAATGAAAAAGTGGAATTTATAACGAAAGAGCATTTCTTTCTCTTCAAATGCATTAAAAAAGCAAGAATCGACAAAGTAAGAACACATAACAAAAAGCAACAAAAATTCATCTACCTTTCTCTACTTGAGTAAAAACACACACAAAGTGACAGACAAAGGCTATTAGGACATGTGATGAAAGAAGATTTGCAGTGCTCCTAATTTAGCTGCATTTTTAAATTCAAATAACTACCACTATTTCTGATCAAATATTACTATTAGAAAATAGTAGATGTCTGAATAAAAAAATCTTGCAAAACACTAAAAAAGTGAAGAAATTCTCATTCTTTGTCTATGAATTTACGTATTAAGTTTTTTTGCCTCAAGGGACCAAAACTTTATTGCTTATTAAGTGGGATCGTTTAATAACCATTCGCATATTAAACATGATATTTTTGCAATTAGTCTTATGGGTGATGGTCAAAGGATAAATAAACCTGGCATATTAAGTAGGATCACATAATAACCCTTAGTGTCTTAACCGGGTATTACTGTATTATTAATTAATATGTATTATTAATTAATTAGCTATATTTTGATTTGTTTTTCAGAAAAATCATTCCCTTTTTAGTAATGTTAAATAGAAAAAAAGAGGAATTGAAAATTGCTAACTGTAGCTTTTTTTTTTTTGGGGGGGGGGGGGGGGGTGAATGATCAATTTAGTTTACTACTGCCAAAGATTTTAACATTTTTAAAATTATTGAAATCACTTCAGCATTTCTTAAGAAAAGATACTGCATACTAGGATTTCACAAATGTTTGTTCCTCCTTAAAAATGTAATATTTATCTTATGAATTCAATATATTTTGAGTTACAGTAGATTGCTGTCTGATGACCAATTCCTCTGCCAATGTCATTTCCTGAAAATTGGCCATAAACTCTAAATTGACTATATTTTCTAAAATATTCATTACTTTTAATGAAAAGTATTGTTATTCTTTTAATTGTTGTTAGATTCTAAATTTAATATATATATATATATATATATGTATATAACTTTATGCAAAAAAAAAAATTCTTAATGTGCCAAGCAAGTTTAGACTTTAACAGCCTCTTTTTTTTTGGGGGGGGGGGGGGGGGGAAATTATATAAATTTTGTTTTTAGCTATCAAAGTTTATTAAATGTGATTTTCAGTGGCTACATGTCACAGTAATGTTTATGGGGTCATTTTGTGGAAAACCATACTTTCATTATTTAAACTAAAAGGTTTTATATTAATTTCTATGAGCCATCTTTCCCCCTCTTTTAAGATTTAAATAGGTGGTCATTTAATCTTATTACTTGTTGCTTAAAGATTTAGGGGTAATTTCTTCAATAATCTGGTAATGAAGTATACAAATACGCAGTGTTTTGTTTTAAAATACAATACTTATTTGGAATAAGATAGGAAAATATCACAAAAGCTTTAAGTATATGAATTAAAAATTATTTTTATGAAATTATGCTTATATTTTAAATCAAGAACAAAGGATACAAAATGTTAATGACCGCTTCTAGAAAATATGAGAACCACTTCTAGCTTTTAAAACTTGGGTATTTTATATCTTAATCCTTCACTGTTTGTTATCAAATAGTTTTTCAAACAAATTCTAAATGCTTTTGCAATTTAGATGCCATATTTAGGTTTAGTAATGTCAGATCCATACATTTCATACATTTGATTTTCAGAATACAGATTTTTGTCAACCAGCATGTTTAGTTTCAAAGGGTCATGATGGATCTCTGTGTTTGTTAGCATTCACTGTATCGTCTATGAAGAAAACTTTCATTTATGATGAATGTGGATTTTTTTTTTTTTTTTTTCTTTCTAATCAAATAAAATAAAAGTAATGATTTGTAATAATAGTATGTAATAGCCATCCTGTATAATAAATTTACATTTTGGATATTTATCTTTGCTATGATGCTTATAAAAACTGTTTTCTAAAATTTTCTGTATTTTAGCTCTTTCAGCATATCAAAAGTATTTAAACTGAAGAAGGACCATTGGAAGGTAAGATAAAAACATGAATATTTTACCATGTTGCTACTTTCATTTTTTTATTTCTGATTTGCTATTTAATTTAAAAACTGGTAGATTATTTTGGTGTTATGAGTTTAAAATTTTTATTAATCTTTAACTATGGCTGCATCTCACAAGATATATAATGAACTTGCCTATATAAAATGAAAACAATAATACATACAAATTTGATTTTCTTTTCTGTACAGATTTCATAAATCAGTTTTTCTCATTT